>JAREYC010000001.1:50512500-51712500 GCA_030015325.1 Cryptoblepharus egeriae | reverse complement strand
TGATATCCAGCCAGAAACTTTTGGAGTTTTACCCATTGGTACTAATTTTGCTTTCAGTGGCAGCTAAGAACAGATGTGTTCTTTCTTCCATATGACAGCCCTTCAGGTATCTGAAGAAGGTGCTCATGTCTCCGCTTAGCTTTCTCTTCTCCAGGCTGAACAGACCAAGATCTCCCAACCTTTCTTTGTAGGGCTTGCCTTCCAACCTGCTGATCATCACTGTTGCTCTCTTCATAATATGCTCCAGTTTGGCTGTATCTTTTTTAAAGTCAGGTGACCAGAACTGGATTCAGTACTCCAAGTGATGGCTAACCAATGCAGAATAAAGAGAAACTATATAAAGGAAGCCACCAGTCACTCAATGCAGCCTAAAATTTCATTTTCCTTCTTTGCATATGCATCACACTGCTTGCTCCTGTTCAGTTTGTGATCCAAAGGGGATTCATGATCCGGCTCACATATTGTCCTGCCAAGACAAATATCCCCCATTTTATACCTGTGTCTTGGGTTATTTTTGCCTAAATGCAGAACCTTGCATTTCTCCCTCTTTTCTGTCTTCTGTTGTGTTTGCTTCTCCTCCCTGTTTGGTGTTGTCCACAAATTTGATGAGGCTCTCTTGAATGCCTTCATCCAAATTGTTGATGAAGATATTTAAGAGAACTGGGTCCAAGACAGAGCCCTAGGTCTTCCTACTTGAAACTGACCTCCAGGTTTCATTATGACCCTTTTCTGCTTTTTCCAGATCCATGGCTAATTCTGTGTAATGTTATATCTCTGCACCCTGCACTTGGTGCTGATTTTTAACAAGGACTAGAGCGTATTTACGAGAACTACAGGACAGTGGCATCATTAGGGTTCAAATCACCTGCTATAGGAGGCTAGCATGTCACCCCCACGAAGAGGGCAAGACAACAACATGGATGATGGGAATGGCTATGTGCCTTTGCCCTGCCTCTGCTGGCTTTTTGGCTATACATTTTGATAGAATACAGATATTTCAAAGTGGCTTGTTTCATCGCATTCTGCTGTAAATTATTAATCTGTTACATTGTGGAGCATATGCTGAGCTCCAAGTGCAAAGTATCAACCATTCTGGAAACCTTGCTCTTCCTTTGACTGACCTTCCATACCAATCAAAGCATGCTTGCTTACTCCCAAGTAAACACAGATGTGCAGTTTCACTTTCAATAGTTTTTAATGCATATGGAAACTTGGAGGAGGGACTTCCTTCTGGAGTGACTAGTGGAGGCTGCATTCATTGGATCAGGACCAGATTCCCCTCAGCCTTTCCTTTCCAATTATCTAAGGCAAGTTTATGTACTTGCAAGTAAAGGCACAATATGGATCTGTTTCACTACCCATAAAGATCAAGGCAATTATCAGGGGCTTCCTTCTGGGGAGATCTGTAAGGCTGCATTCATTGGATCAGGACAATTCTGGTGTCCTTGGATTCCTCTCAGCTTTGCCTTTCTGGTGGACTTTGGCATGTTCACCTACTCATGCTTAAAGCCATGATACAGGGCACTTTCACTTTCCATAGAGCTGTATGCATATTTTTTTTTAACTCTGGCCATAACTTTCAATAGGAAGGAGATATTTCAAAATGGAGTTTTACATAGGATTCAGCTCTTCAGTACACATCCAATGATATGACATGATGGAGTACTGTGCATCATTGCAAAGTTGCATTTTTGGGATGTTGCAACCCCCAGTGCATGTCCCTCCCCAGGTGCATCACCTGGGCCTTGCCTACTAGTGATGCCCCTGCTACAGGAGGAACATTGGCTCAGATGATTCTCCTCTGCCTAGCTCTTGCAACCTATGATGCAAGCGTCTTTTCCCCATTTAGCTGCTGCTACACTAAAGTGAAAACGGGGAGCTTGAAGGGGTGCGTGCCCTCTGGGGGCTAAACACTAGATCCATTACTCAGTTCTTTTCCCTGATTGCTATGTTCTTGGTTCTCATGCAGTTGCTGTCCCAATTTTCAGCAACTTCTTGGCTTATATGGCAATTTAGAGCCCAATCCTATCAAGCCCACTGCCAGTGGTAGGATTGTACAGCTGTTGCCAGGTGTCTTAAGGCACTCTGCCACAAGTTCTAGAGATGCACAGCTAGGGCTGAGGTCAGCACAAGTGCTAGGAAGACTCACCATGTGAACAACTGCCAGTTTCTCCACCAGGCAGTTGAGTGACATTTGGGGAGAATGGAAGATGGGAGAAGGGTACAGGGAAGGTGAAACTGGTTTGGGGTAGGGAACCCCAAAGAGTAGGATTGGAACTGAGAGGAGAGTGGGGGCAGAAGAAGAATCCAAAGCCCCCTCAAAAACTGGAAAGACCAACATGGGCTTCCTTTGCTCTGCACCTCCTTGGTTTTCCACTAAATAGCAGGAGCAGATCTGAGGACTTGCATTGTCATCAAATGTGTTCCAGCCAGAGTAAGGGAGCAAACATTCCCTTACTCAGGGAGACCTCAGTGATGCAGCAGTGGTCATTTTGACACCACTGTCTTCCTGGACACTGGGCAGCCTGGGCTGCACATCACATGTTACTGAAAACAAGGTAGAGGAGCAATTCCAGCTTTTTTATATATATCAAACTATTACTGGCTTACCTGTATTTATATATAGATCCCTTTGTACTCAGTACTTCCAAATTATGACAATTCTTTAAACAAAATGATGTGATCACGGCATCCATATCAGTATAATCCAAGGTGTCTACATCTACAAAAGTCACATGATCCAGGGAGCTTTTCAAAAAATCTTCCTCTTGGATCTCATACAACAATCGAAGAACCTCTGCATTACGTGAGGAACCACTACATACCGGTAGGCGTGTTTTTATTGTCTTTTTCACCCACCACAATAACAGTTCTTTAATTCTAGGTGAAATTTTCCATCCAAATTTTTCTTTTAAGTTCCTCATTCTTTGTTCTTCATTTAAAAGGCCAAACAGGAAGCGCACTGTTAATGCCAAGTCAGGTCTGGAGATCCTGTACCTTTCTAGTAATGTTTCTACATTCTGATCAGGAGGCAAGGAACCTTTTTCTTCTTCTAGTAAATAAGACAGAGCAGCAAAAAACTCCTGAAAACTCAAGTGAATGAAGCTGTAGGAACAAATACATTCAATATCCCTTTTGAAAATGTTCTCATTCAGAAACAGGGGGAGGGAGTCTTCCTGATCTAATCCATACTTCAGTATTTCTTCTTCCCAAAACAAGATCTCCCGTTTCCAGATTCCATCAGCAGCCAAAGAGCACAGGCCTCTCAGGTTTGCTTGTACAGATTTCTTTACCTGCCTTTTGGATGTCTTGAAGAAACTGGAGAGGTAAAGCATATAGACTGTGGTGATGGTATTTGAAGTCTGCACAAGATCCTCACCTTTACTTAATTGTTGCTCCATGACAGTGCAGATAATCCAACATACAATGGGAACAAAACATATGGTGAAGAGAGTCTCATTTTGTTGAACAACTTGGATAACTTTTTCTGCTTGGTTTTTGTTTCGAAAGAATCTATGGACATATTCCCTCCTCTCCTCTGGTGAAAACCCCAGGATCTCAGCATAACGTGATCTCTGCAAGAGCAGATTGAGTTTCTCTAGCGCAGTTGGTCTTGTTGTGATTATTAAGTAAGAGTTTGGAAGTAATTTTTTCCTAAATAAACTGCTCAAGAGGACATTCATGGATTTCTTCTTCCAGGGATCACTGCAAAGACAATCTTCAGGTTGATCAATGGAAAATCTTAATTCATCAAACCCATCAATTACAAATAGGAGTTTCTGGGGATTCTTTAGCATCCCTTTAATTGCACCTTTATTGACCCCTTGTGTTAAAATCACATCTGCCATACTCTTCTCCTCTGTATCAAGATTCATTCCTCTACAATGAATATAGAAAGCGTAATCAAACTGATCTGGATATAGTTCTCCACTGGCCCAATCCAACATGATTTTTCTTGCTGTCATGGTTTTCCCGATCCCTGCAGCCCCCTGCAGCACAACTGTGTTTGGAATGAGTCCACTTTTATCAGGTTGAAATAGTGTTTGAATGGTAATAGAACAACTGTCTCTGTTCCCCATTATTTCATCATGTTTCCTTCCTGAAGTCAAGATTTCATGTTCTTTCTCCTTTTCAGGCCGGTGATGATCTAGGATGATCAGCTTGGAATATCGTTCCTTTAGAAGCACAAATTCACCAGGAAGAGAATTTTGATCTTTCATTGTTTGAAATTTTTCTTTCAAATAATTCCTGTACTCCCATTCATAACCTGAGTGATATATAGTGTTTAAAAATGACAGAAAAATTAACATTATCTATAAATATTTTATATTTTAACTTTGTGACAATCTTGGTTTGATTTTGCATTTTTGTTTGCTTTGTTTTTGTGAACATTGTACAATTTGCAGCTGCAACTAGCTCAGAAACTGAGGGGGAGGGTGTACTTTACAGGGTCATGCTGGGACCTGAAGAAATTTATTGCTGTGCACCCTCTAAGAATACCAATGCTAAGATCCCTCCCACTGCCACCTTATCCAGCCACCTTCTCCCCCAGCATCACCTTATCCATGGCAATATCCAATGTACAAACTGGTGTTACCCATGCAAAAGTTTATGCTGGCAGCAGCTTTGGGAAGAATTGGGGAAGAAACTCCTGCACCAGAAGCCCACATTATATTCTGATCCACCAGGAGAACTACTGGCATGTTGTTTGGATAGGACTGGATTAAGGGTTCAAAAACAAAGCAAACAAAAAAGCAAAATCAAACCAAGATAGTTTAGTATTGCCAAACACTGGGGATATTGAGCTTTCTTTGGCAGGGTTTACTAATTCACCCACATTTTGTATTTCACACAATAACATCTGTATAGGGTTTCTGAGAAATACCATTTGTTATCTGCTGTACAATGATAAAAAGAGAATATGGGGAAAATACAAGTTTTACAATTAGATTTACAATCTAATCAGAATCTAATTACAATACAATTAGATTTATATCTAATGTCAATCTAGACTTAACATAAAGATTTAAGGTAAAGGTATTCCCCGCAGGTTGTACTGCTAGTTGAGACCAACTGTAGGGTGCAGTGCTCATCCCTGTTCGGTGTGGTGCTCATCCCTCAAAGTGCCAGATGCAGGGAATGGCACCTGGATGCTACCCAAGGTGTGCTACCCAAGGCATCTGGTGGGCCACTGTGAGGAAGCTGGACTAGATGGGCCTTGGCTTGATCCAGTGGAATATGTTCTTATATTCTTAAGTAGATAAATACGTAGATACCAACTTGGTAGAAAGGTAACAGTGTTCCATGTGCTTCGGTGGATAGTCATGCTGGCCATATGACCACAGAAGCTGAAGAGCCAGCATTATCCAAAGATGCTTCACCCAACCATCCTCCTGTTACACCCTCCATATATTTCCCCACTCATCTCTCTGCTGCCAGCATTTTTCATGGAAGACTAGGTAGTAGGCAGCTGGCCTCTCTGACTGTCACTCGCCCAGCACAGGCTTACAGTGGGGCAACTCTGGCACTGGGCCAGTGCGAATAGTCACAGCCATGCCTGGTGCCACATTTGCAACAGTGTGTGCATTCCTCTGGATTGGGCCCCAACTTCACTGGGGCTCTACAATATTAACTCCTCCCTCCTAGTGAGATAGTTCTTGAATGATTTGAAATGAAATTCCCCAAGTACACTGAATCCTCCATCTTCCCCATGGGTGGTCCATTATGGCTACAATCTACTTGGCAAGGGGCTTGAGATTAAGAAACAGATAGTTTAATTAGCATACATTAATAATCTACCTACCTTCTGCTGTCGCTCTAGAGGTTGGAGTCAGATCCAAAACTAAAAAGAAAAATATTAATCATGAACATGAACAGTGGAACAGCTCATGAGTCATACAAACCTTTTTGGACAAATTTACTGGTACAGGTTTGTTTTCCAGTCCAGTAATGATAGGTAGATTCTAATCTAAGCACAGTTTATGACATTTTTAGGTCTGAAGCTGAACAGAAGTTAATAAACTTAGAGCAATCCTCTTCACTCTAAATACAAAAACTACTAGAAAGGGGCATTCTTACAATGTCATCCTTATGCAGACGAGTGTAGTATCCATCTGTGATCAAAGTAATTAAATACAGAGATATTTGAATATGGCCCATCATTGAAGGATACTTAACAATGTCTTGATTAAACATGTCAAAACCTGCAAACCTCAAGGGGGTTGTGGAAAGCAAAGGAGCAGAATTTCATTAAAAATAAATAAAGTAATTCCATGAGCCTTAAAAATTGGGCAAAACGGTACAGACAATGCAGGGTTTGTTTGTGCATTACCTGGGGATGGTTGGTTGCTCCTTGCCTTAGATTTCTATTGATAATCTATCCAGCCCTTCTAAATTCACGACTCACATGGGACAAAACAGATCATGCCAGCTGCAACCATGCCGGCCAGTATGCTGTCCTTGGCATGCCTCTGTCCCACAAAGTTGGCTCAAATACAGACAATATACTGTAGGTGACTTATTCCAAGTCAAGTGAGGTGAGTCCAGTGCTCTGTCCATTAGACAGCAAATGAAAGGTGTCATATGTTATTTAATACAATGAATATCCCTTTTAATCCAACTAGAGTACATTGTTGCTGGGATGTTTAAGAGGGCTAAACAGACAGAAACACGGTATAAAGGTGAATTTCTCAATGTACTGCTACGTGAGTCTAATTGGCATAAGGTGGGGAAGATGTTCTTATTTGGAAATATGGAGCAAAGTAGCTGGGAGAGATCAAAATAGACCAATCAGGACAAAAAATCAGGACAATCAGGACAAAAAACTAAATGTTCAGGCTCCCCCACAATGGATGTTACTGCATGTGTGTGTTTATGCGAATGAGATAGGGAGATGAGCCCTATTCCTACTGATTACTATGAGCCTTTGTGTGTGATGCCAAAGTAGCTTTTGTGGAGCGGAGTGGTGCTGTGGCATCCTTGTCCTGTAGGTGTTGTGTCTTTGGAATACCTTCACATGATTGGAGATACTGCTTGCTGCTGTGTTGCTCATTTATAGTGGCTGGCAGGAAGACATCTTTCCCAGAAATGATGCTGCACTTGCCACCACTTTCTGCTTGGTTTATCCTGGCAATGCTTTTCTAGTTGGGTTGACATGCCTTAGATATTGCACTGGTGACATACTAAAATCAGGACACCACTCCATGGATGACAGGATGTATTGGCGTTCCATGGACGCTGGGTATGCTATGGGCATTGCACAAAGGAACATATCACCCTGTTTTTTTGGAGATGCTCTCCTTAAACATGAAAAAATAAGAGAAAAGATCCTTAAGTATCCTGAGGTCCTTACCACTCTGTACATTTTCAGCAACAATTCTGGCATTGATCCTTTCAAGGACTTCCAAAGATATAGAGGTGGTTGCATCATCATCACCATAACAGCCATACAGTAGGTCTATAGCATCCCTTCTATCAGCTGCCGCCAGCTGACCCCAAGGAATAGTCCCTCGTCCTTCGTAGTGAAAGTTCTGCAGCTTCCATTTAAAATCTTTGAACTGTTCTTCGGTGAGATCTCTCAGAGCATCATAAAGAATTTCTCTCACACTTTTTTCCATCCTCAGAACTCAAAAATTACACATACGTAATCTGAACAAACCCAAAAAACAAAAATCATGAAATTAATGTTTAAGAGGGGAAATGGATAGTTCAGGCAAATTCAGGCGTTCAGTCTGTCTCGGAATAAAGGATGAATGGGAAAGCACTAGGCTAGTCAGTCATGCTGTTGTTATTTGGGAAGACACCCGGAAACCCCTGGACAGGTCCAGAAATGGGGCCTTGGTCCGGACTGTCCAGTCCAACTGGACCCCTGTCCGGCATTCCTGGGAGGGTGATTGAAGACACTGGGGCCTTGTTCGCATCAGGAGCGGTTAGCCGCGGCTAACCGCTACTGAACTATTTTTTAAAAATGAGTGTGCATGCGCTCGCAGCTAATCAGCGAGCCGGGAGAGCTCCTAGAGATTCTCCGCGTAGGTGGAGACCTCAATTGAACTCTTCCGGCATGCACCGAGTGAAAGTGAGGAAGAGTTCAATTGAAGTCTCCGCCTACGCAGAGACTTTCTAGGAACTCTCCCAGCCACTAATTAGCTGCGCGTGCATGCACTGTTTTTAAAAAAATATTTCAGTAGCAGTTAGCTGCGGCTAACCGCTACTGATGCAAACGAGCCCCCAGTCCTCCCAATCACCCTCCCACCCCCAAGAACTGGCTCTAAAGAGCCTCCACTGTCCCCCAGTGCTCCCAATCACCCCCCAAACCCACTACAACATCTACCTAATTATTTTTAAATGTAGGACAAAATGTAGGACATCCTACATTTTGTCCTACATTGGTTTTTTAAGTGACCAGGTTAGGAATTCTAAGTTTCTGCTCTAGTCACCCTATGCTGCTGTACAGATGCGATCCGTGCCTTCTGGTGTTCTGTGCTGGTCTGAAGAGGTAAGGGCTGAAGCATCAGCCCCAGCTTCAAAGAACATGAAAGGCAATCAACATCAGACCCCATCTCCCATGACCCACTGACCAATCCCTGTGTCTTTTGCTGCAATCCTAACCACACTTTCCTGGGAGTATGTACTGTACTATTGAACACAATGGGACTTACTTTTGAGTAGACATGTTTAGGATTGCACCGTTTGTCTTCTGCAAATACATGGGCTGTATGCTCAATGTCTGTTCCAAACCTTTCTTGTACTGGTTAATGAGTGTGTCAGCTTTCTTTCAAACATTGTCTATCCTTTCTTTTCCCATTTAAAAACAGCATCTAGCAGCATCACAATGCTGGACTGTTTAAAGTCCATTAAACAGCATCATAAAGCTTTTCTTGACTGTTCCCTGCCATCCCCATTTGCTGCCAAGAATAAAATTCACTATTTACAAGCTTGTACATCTCTGTTAACTATACAGATCCTGACCTTGAAACCGGGCATCCTAGAGCTACTCCTGTTACATAGGTGTGTGTGTGAGTCTTCCTGGTATGCAGCTGGTCATATCCTGGTATGTTCCTGGACTCCATGCAGCTGGTCAGAACTCATGGAGAAAGGTCTGTAAATTGGTGGATCATGGAGAAAGATGGAAAGAAGAGAGGAAAAAAGGAAGCCTGGTAGGATCACAAACAACAAGGCAAAGAGGTCAAGAATAAAGGATTTTGTTCTGAGACAGGTGACCTCTGAGTCATCTGCCTGAGATTGGCCCTGAGATAAGTTCTTTGCCCCCTCACTTGGGCATCTCCTCAGCCTCCCAGGCAGCCATAGGTATGCCCAGTAGACTTTAGCCCTTTTGCTTTGATAAGAGGCTTGTACAGAGATATACGCCCAACACCACCCATGAGAAGTGGAGGGCGTGAGTGAAAGCAACAGGATAAAAGGAAATTCAGAGAGCGAGCCTGTGACTTCCAATGATCTTAAAAAAGAAATACAATTACCAGAGGTAATTAACAAAGCATCTTTGAATTGAAAAAAATATTTTTAATGAGCCATATGCTTGCTCTTCATCCCAGCACAATCTTACCTGGCTGAAGAAAATGGACTGAAAATATCATGCATTTCCCCCTCCCCGATCTTGAAGTCACCCAGCTCTAAAGTCACCCAGCAGCTTTAAGAGGAAGTTGAAGAAAAGTTTCTATACTTCCCTATATCGTTACAAGAGTAAAAATGATGAAGAAATATGGCTGAGAGGAAATGCAGTTTTTGCAAAACAAGTCTATATATGGGAGATGGGTAGCTTGTTAAAGGGGGAAAACATGAAAAATATCAAAGCCCAACAAACCCATGGCTGGCTTAAGGGCTTTTCTTTGAGACCAGGGGCATGAAAACTTTTTGGCAGAAGAGTCACAAAATCTAACTGACAATGGTGGGGCTGGAAAAAAGGAATTAATTTAAATTTCAAATGTGAATGAATTTATATAAGTGAAATTAAATGAATGACTAGCAGAACAACCCTGTCATTGCAGAAGTAAAATTTCAAGAATATTTCTGGGCCCTGCTGTGCAGCCAGAAGTCACTGGGCACCAACAGACACTGGGCACTGGGGAGTACCAGGGAGCAGTGGTGGGAAGCAGCAGGCAGCAGGCATCCCTACCAGGCAGAAGGCACCCCTACCGGGCACTGATACCATCAGGTAGCAGGTACCACCAGGCAGTGGACACTGGACCTCTCTACCAGGCACCAGGGAACATTGGGCAGCAGGCACCACCATACACCACCAGGCATCACCATACAATGGGTAGCGGGCATCACCAGGTACCAGTGGGTAGCAGGGACTAGCAGGTAGTAGGCACCACAAGGAGCCAGTGGGAAGTGGGCACCGGGCATCGCTACCAGGCACAAGGCATCACCTGGTACAGGATACCACATCAGCACTGCCTTACTATATTTAATAAAAGACTGCCCGAGCCAGCCTCCTAGACAGGGTCTGCAAACAACACTCACTCCATTCTGTCAGGGGGCCAAACTCAGAGTTCCAGCAGCAACAGAAACATTCATTTAACCATTATCCATAGTTATTTCATTTCCTCTGTAAACTACTTTGTTAACCTTTATTGAAAAAGCAATATATAAATACTGTTGGTTGGTTGATTAATTGAAAGACATTCCCAATTGGCCCTATTTCTTGCTACAGACATATTCTAAAAAAGCAAGCTCAACATTTTAAAAACAGGTAAACCTGAAGAAAGCCACATTAGTCTGTAGATCAGATTTCTTTATTGCAGTGCAAAGTAGATTAAAATCAGATCGGTTACATAAAAAATACAAAGAGCATAAAATATAAATTAATGGATATAATACAATGATGAAGTCTAAAGTAATAAAAGCTAACATAGGAAACCATATCATATAATAACATTAGGGTGAAATCCAGAGTAACTACGGGGAGTCCTTGCTCCAGAGTAAGAACAAGTTACTCTGGATTGCAATATGAATTTTCCATAGGTTTTCAGTAGGTGGTGCAGTAACAACGGTGCAGTAACAATGCCTCTTACGTGCTCCTATACTCTGGATTGTGCTCTTAGACTGAAATGATAGGAGGAAGTGCTACTACCACATGTCCTTAAACACTGTTCTACAAACAGGTGGAAAACTTTCCTCCCTACTTAACTCACTTCAGTTTTAAAGTACAACTCTGGAAAGTTTCTTTTCTGAAGAGGCAGGAAATATGACAGCTAAAGGCATTTAGCCAAATTTAGTGCTTCAGTATGTCTGTCAGACTCACCCCCCTGCCATGGAAAATGTCGTCTGAGGGTTGTTCATTGGACGTGGGAAGAAATGGAGGAAAGAGCTTTAAGCACAGAGAAGATTAGTTTCATTTTTGAAACTATATAAGCACATTTCTCCCCTCCCCTTTCTTCCTTGTCTGTTCCTGTCCATAAGAAATCAACAATTGAGGGTTTCACTCTCCAATTGGCCACAAGCCCCCCAACTTTAGGAGCAGCTTGCTGCAACCCCCAATTTCTGGGGATGCTTAAACCACAGATTATTACTCAATGCTGGGTTAATCCACCCTTCTCCCCCTCTTTCCTGGAAAGAAGCACCAAACACAAGCAGATTCCAATATTGCCAAAAGTTTAATTGAAAAGCATGCATATAATAGGTTACAACACAGCAAAATCTTAGTCACTTAAAACAATAAAAAAAAACTACCGGTAACTCCTCACATCTAAACTAGCTCCTCACATCTCTAGATGTGCTAATCAGCATTCAGTAAACTCACAGCCGCCAGCAGCACTCCATCTGGATAGCATCAAAGTCCTCAGATTGCCAAAGTCCATTTTCTTCTTTGTCTTCCAAACTTCAGCTGTGCCCTTTCTAACTAATTTCCATGATCTCGTCCCTCAGGAAAGCTCTGACCAGAATAGCTAAAATCCTAAACTTTCTAATCATTTCCGCTGCTGTTTGCTGTTCAGTACAACGTTGGTTCAACTACATTATCCTCAGATATTTACTTTCCAACTCAGAGGCAGCAATCCGATACACATTTTCCTGGGAGTAAGCTCCATTTAACACAGTGGAACATGCTTTTGAGTAGACATGTATAGGATTGTAAGTGTGAGGAGAGTCAGTGTTTGCCCAGAGTGATCATCTCAATTCTATGGATAAGTTGGCTTTCGCTGTGGTCTGAGCTGGCCAAACAGTTGACAAGCAGCAACTGTAGTTGGATGGCAGTGATAGGAAATAGGGGGCTTTCAACCCTTAGAATCCTGGCTTTTTATCACCTAAGACCACCAGGGTCCAATGGACCTGGTACGACCCTGTACAGCAGGACAGCAAGCAAGCTATTTTCCTGAGGCATAATGTACACTGTGAATAAATGTTGCATCAAGTTTTAGTATAATTATTTTATACTAATTTTAATTGTGAAATATTGTGAAATTATGACTTTTGATTATAATTTTAGGGTGGTGGGTGGTGCAAGTGGTTAAGACACTGTGACTGTTAACCAGCAGGCCAGGGTTCGAGACCCGGGTCGACCCCACAAGACAGGGTGAGCTCCTATCCTTAGCCCAGCTCTGCGACGCAGCTGGAACCAATCGTATTGGCTCTGCCTTTCCCTTGGACTATTTCAGTGGTGTGGAGAGGAGGGATTTTCTTCTTGGGTAACAGCCTATCCTCCGTATCAATCAAACCCAGGCCTTCGTGCTTCGCATGCAGCGTATGCAGTACATCGCACGATACCATAGTCTCTCAAGACTGATGGATGCCGGATTATAATTTTAGCTAGCAAAAATATTGAATAACCAGTGAAGGCCAACATGGTCCGATGGGCCTGGCCGGAATTAGATGGTTAAGCTTGAATTTACAGAAAAACTAAATTCAAAACATTCATGCTTATGGATTTATAACTGCTTAATTAGCAGTAAAAAAGTCATTGGTTCTTGTCAAATAACAATAATAAATTCCATTTAAAAAACACAACACTGACTCCCGGCCAGGAACACTGGACCCGTCTGGTTAACTAAGTTAACCAGGAGAAAGCAGTATAAACATATGGAGCGGGGGAGAGGAGAGTGGGATGCAGGGCGTGGATCCAGCTGTTAACCAATCCTTCCCTCCTGGGCACATGTCTAATCTGATGTAGAGCACAATCCTAACCATGAATACTCAGATGAAAGCCCCATTGTATGGATCTTACTCCCAGGAATATGTCTTTAGGATTGCAGCCTTAGGCAACATTGGAGCTGCTGTTGTCCTTCTATGGGGAAAGGACAGGATGGCCAAATGTCTTCTTTTTCCAGAACATGTCCTCTTTTTTAGCCTTGGGTCATGGGGAAAAATTTTCATTATCCTCCTATTCCTTGTGAGCAGGCTAGACGTAGTCTTCTTGTAACAAATGAATTACCGTATTTGTAATAAATCTATATACAGTGGCGCCTCACATAAAGAATGCCTCACGTAAAGTATGTTTCATGTAACAAACAAAAATTTCTCTATGATTCTGCTTCACGTAAAGAACATGCTTCACGTAAAGAACACATTCATTGGCAGTTGGGGCAGACGTGCTGGTCGGCAGCCTGTTTAAAAAGCGTCAGGGCTGCCTAGCACACCTGCCCATAGTGAAAGCAACACTTCTGCGCTGTTCCTCCTGTGGCCGGATGTCCGCTGGGCAGAGGGAGAGAAGAGCAGTGGAGAAGAGGGAAGCAGCTCAGGGCTAGCCAGAAGGGAGCAGGGGAGAGAGAGGCTCAGGATGGAGAGAAGGAGAAAGTGGGGAGACACTTTGAAGGTGTATTGGATTGCAGCCTACTAACCCTGTCTACCCAGAAGTAAGCCCCATTGTGTTAAATGGGTCTTACTCCCAGGAAAGTGTCTTTAGGACTGCAGCCTAAGCAGACTTCATAAGATCATGCACATTGAATGCATGTTTTGAATTCAGTCCTAGTGTTCTGTCATCATTTTTACATCCAGTTAATATTTTTATATGAATATTTTTGGGGTTATGGAACCAATCGCCTGAGTTTCCATTATTTCCTATGGGAAAATCAGCTTCACGTAAAGAACATTTCATGTAACAAACATGCCTCTGGAACGAATTGATTCTGTTACGTGAGGCGCCACTGTATATATAAAAGAGAAAAGTCAATTACTAACTGACTCACTCCCTGACTCACCAACGCCCTGCCAAAACTGCCAGGCCTAGAAGCATGAAATTTGGGGTGGGTGTTCCTTCCATGATTGTGGGGTGAACTAAGAACCGGTTTTCGGAAATTCCAACCGGAAGGGGGTGAAAAGGGGTGCAGCGTGTTTTCCTCCCTATACTTTACATTGAAGAATTGTTGACTCATCAACATTCCGCCCCAACTGCTGGGCCTGAAGCATGGAATTCTGGGAGGGATCCTTCTGTCACCTGAACACCCACCAAGAACCAATGTGGAGAAATTTAACCCTTCAGGGGCTGAAAAAGGGTGCAACATGTTTTTATCCGGTACTTAATATGGAAGACTGACCAATATCCAGCTAATTTGGTTCTCAGTGCCAGAGAACAGGAAGCCGAGATGGCCATGGCTGAGGAGGTGGATCCCGAGGAGGCAGAGCACTGAGAAGCTGAGTATTGGAAGGATCAGGAGGAGAGAAGGGCGCTGGAGCAAGCCAGAGAGGAGCAGACAGAGAGAAGACTGCAAAAGCAAGGCAGATATGGACGAAGAAGGTTCACTTTGACAAGACCGAGCATGGACATGGTACCTGCGTGGTGAAGTAATGTCCCACCCCCTCCGCATCCTGAATGGTGGAAGCCCCCCAGGGGGAGGGGCCCTTGGTTCTAGATAAAAAGGAGGGAAAAGGCAGGAAGGGGTGGCGGGAAGAGCGAAGCCAGCAGGAGATGGAAGGAGGAGGTTGTGCTTGGTGACGTTGTGTTACTTACCTGGTTCATTGAAGGGTTGTACCGGGTTAAAGAACTTACCTGTTGATGAAAAGATTTGTTGTTATACTTACCAGTTGTGAGTATATGAGGATGCTTACCTGTAAGTTGGATACCGTGTAACCGTTAAGCTTTGTGCCTCCGTCATGGAAGAGAGTAAACGTATTGTTCTTACTATGCCACCTGTGTCCCCATGGACTTATTTTAGTGATGACCTGGTCATGGGTACCGCAGAGGGAGCAGGGGCTCTCACACCATCCACCCTGGAGACCTGCATGACAGGGTGGATCAGCAGCGTAGCCAATGTAGCCTGGTGCAAAGCTCAAAATGTTTACTACATGTGTACTCATGGGTTCCACCACCACTAGGCAAGGTGAACAGAGAACAAAGGCTGTGCAAACATTTTCATAGGGCATTTTTAGTAGAGGAGGGTACAAATGGCAAGGAGGAGGGGTATACATGACTGAGGGCAAAGCTTGGACCCTGGTTTGCTAGATTTTTGCACAACAGTGAGATTCCGGGGATAATGACAAACAGTGGATGGGCAGGCTGGATGGCAATGTGTCAGCTCTTTTGAGATATATATATATGTATATATATGTATATATGTATATATATGTATATATGTATATATGTATATATGTATATATGTATATATATATATATGTATATATGTATATATATATATATATATATATATATATATATATATATATATATATATATATATATATATATATATATATATATATATGCTACATTCCGCCTTTATCATTTCAGCCTAGATGTCTTGCACCTGGCCTTCTATTGCTTTTCTGGCTTAGAGTGGCTGGCCTTGCTATGGGGGCCAGATTAGGCTTTGAATTTGGGAATTGGGTCTGGGTCATTTGGACCTATCAAGATATTAAAACAGGTTGTCTATAACAGTTTTAGGACACAACACATATGATCCTTATGCAAGTACTTATAAACCACCGTATTAGCTCTCTACAGTATCAGAATTACATCTCATTGGCTTTCAGAGCAATCAGTATTATGGGAAAGTTGGATAAGAAAACTTATCCATTTTTTCTTCCATAGGTTTTGTGTTTTCATTTTCTGGTTAATTGGCCATAACCTTTGATTGAATAGATATTCCAGTGCAGTTTGTTGCCTTGCATTCTGCATTAAATTATCTTCCCAACAATATGTAACATGATGGTATTATCATTCATACATATCCCGTTTTTTACCATTTTAGCCCATGGTGTCAAGCACAGCTTGTACCCTGGTGCAACTGCATCCCCAGCTACGCCACTGCTATGTACCTCTGCTCTAGGCTCTTTTTGAATAGATAAAGGCCTATAGTGTTATTCAGAAGTTACCAAAAGAGTATCTCAGACAGACTGAAAGTAGAGGTGAGGGCAACCCCATCGGAAGTGGTTCTTGGGGAGCCAAGATCTTCGGGACAGGCATCCCCAACTCAGAGCCAACTGCTCCATCTGGTCAACAATAAAGCTGCTGTTGCTTTGCAGCCACCTAGTAAGAGTTGTTGTGGTTGCCCTGGTATTCGGATCAAGAGCCCTTGTGAGTAACCCCCATCATTATGTTGTAGAGCTTCCTCTGTAGGATGCAAAAATGATGAGTGAACCTCTCTCTGGACTGTTCAGGGGGAGGATCTCTCCCATTTGTTCCTGAAGGCAAATGATAATCATAGGAAAGGCCGGTTTTTGAAAGTGCAGTGATATAAAGGTGGTGCATGCTGATGCACTCATGCTCTTTCCCATAAGAACAGAAACTTGGGACAGACTTATGAACGCAGCTTATTTCATCAGTGAATTATGCGTTTTAGGGCTGAAGGAACCTGAATTGATGAATCTTTTTCTATGAATATGTTTCCATGTCCAGAACTGACCCTGTTCACATTAGTATATGTCTAGCCCTACAATCCAGAGTAATTACGGGAGCACGTAAGAGACATTACGTGCACCCGTAGTTACTGCACCACTTAGTGAAAACCAATGGGAAATTCATATTGCCATCCAGAGTAAATTGTTCTTATGTCAAAGCAAGAACTCCCTGTAGTTACTGTGGATTGCGCCCTTACCCTACATTTCAGAGTAACTATGGGTGCATTTAAGAGACATTATGTGCACCCGAAGTTACTGCACCAGCTAGTGAAAACCTATGGGAAATATTGCAATCCAGAGAAAAGTGTTCTTACACTGGAGCAAGGACTCCCCATAGTTACTCTGGATTGCACCCTTATTGGTGTAGTGTCCCAGCTACACTTATAGTCTCATTTAATAGGCAGGCATCCTGATGATAAACACATTCATATGGAACTCAAATTAATTTATTACAATTGATAATCATGATTAAGAGTCGGACACAGGCTTAAAAAACTGCCCCTCTCTTTCTCTGTCTTGCATGATATAGAACCACATCTTGCATGATATAGAACCACATCTTCACCTATGGAAATTCTTTAATTCTGGCTTTAAATTCTGATTAAAAATTAATCATAAGGCACAGGGGTGTCACTAGAGTTCATGACACCTGGTACAGGAGGCCAGCACATCACCCCCATGCAGTGGGTGGGCAGCAACCTGGACGGTGGGCGTAGTTATGTGCCATAGCCCCACCTCCACTGTTTTTTTAGCCACACATTCTAAGAGAATGAAGATATTTCAGAGTGGTTTGTTTCATTGCATTCTGCTGCAAATTACGCATCCAAGCATATATTAACATGATGGGATTATTCTAAGAACCATGATTTTTAGCCATTTTGGTCACTAGTGGTGTCACCCCCCTCAAAAGTGCCACCTTTCTAACAACTTACTGCAGCTGTTCTCAAACCTTCTAGCTTTTTAGCTTCACACTTTTTAGAGGGACAATCTGTCCAGGATCCACCAAAAATGATGTCATGGCTGGAAGTGACATCATCAAGCAAATTAAAACAAATAAATAATTGTAAATACATTAAAGTTAATCAAGCCAATGACCTCAAACCCCACTCCCCATGCCCCCCCCAAAATTCAGTAAGATTTTCAGTCCTACCCATCCATTTCAATTTAAGTTCCTGTATTTAAAACAGTTCAGTATGATTTGGGATTAAATCAGTTTTAAACCCAGGAAGTTCTTATTTTTGCTATACCAGGGTTACTATATGTCATAACTGGATAGAGGAGAAGCCCCCACCATGCAGGACAACCAAGAAAAGTGTAGAACATCTATATATATAAAAGAGAAAAGTCACTGACTCACTGACTGACTCTCTCACTCATCAACGCCCTGCCAAAACCGCCGGGCCTAGAAGCGTGAAATTTGGAGTGGGTGTTCCTTCCATGATGGAGAGGTGCACTAAGAACCAGTTTTTGGAAATTCCAACAGGAAGGGGATGAAAAGGGGCGCAACCATTGAACGGCACAACCAAGTACCCAGCATTGTGTATAGGAACATCTGCTCAGCCTATGGATTAACCCCTCCCAAGACCAAGATGGGAGACCCCTCAGAAGGTGGTGGAGAATGACAGGGCTAAGGTCCTATGGGACTTCCATATCCAGACAAATAAGAAGGTACTGGCTAACCAGCCAGACATTGTGGTGGTAGATAAGGCCCAGAAGACAGCCCTAGTGATAGATATAGCAATACCGAATGACAGCAAAAAAAAAAAAAAATCAGGAAAAAAGAGCATGAAAAGGTGGAAAAGTATCAGGGTTTGAAGGAGGAATTAGAAAGGATGTGGAAAGTGAAGATGAATGTGATCCCAATAGTGATTGGAGCACATGGGGCTGTGACATCCAAGCTGGAAGAATGGCTCCAACAGATTCCAGGAAGTACATCAGAACACTCGATCCAGAAAAGCACATTGCTAGGAACAACGAAGATACTGCACATAACTCTCAAACTCCCAGGCCTCTGGTAGAGGACCCGAGATTGAGGATAACATACATACACCCCCCATGGAGGGTGAGAAAACAATTTATATATAAACGATAATTAAAAAAAAATAAAAACTGCCTTAACTCCCCCCCCCAAAGCATTAAAACTTCAGAGGGAAGAGGGTAGGAAATGAGGCTTGAGTAGAGGGAAAAGAGAAGGCTTTACAAATTAAAAAAAGTTTGAAATAGCCCATTATCTCTGCTGAGCCAGTTTCACTGTTGGTGGGGTCTGCCTTCTGGAGCACTTTCAAGCTCCAGGGGGCTGGGATCAGGGCCATTCTGGAAGCCTAGCTTCTTTCACACCAGGCAAAGCACGTCTGCTTACTCAGGAGTAAACATGGCTCTGCAGTTTCATTTTCAACGGGGGGCTGCAAAGGGAAGCTTGGAGGAGGGAACTTCCTCCTGGGGTGATTTTAGGGGCTGTGTTCCTTGGATCAGGACCCTTCTGGTGTCCTTGGCTTCCTCTCAGCCTGCTGTTTCTGGCAGAATATGGTGCATTCGCCTACTCACGAGTAAAGTTGTGAAATGCAAATTTTGGGGCTTTTTAAAGGTTTATGGCTGTAACTTTGGCTAGGAAGCTCAAAACGGATTGTTGAATTGGATTCTGCTCTCCAAGATGAATCCAAGAACATATGGCATGATGGGGTAGAGCACACCATCGCGATGTTGCTTTTTGGGGGTCCCACAGCCCCCCAGTGCACGTCACCTCCCCAGGGAGCGTCACCTGGTGCGTGTTGCATCCCCCCACGCTACCGTAACAACACCCCTTTGAAGGGTCCATAGTTCTATGGTAGACAAAAACCAGCTGTCAGAATTTATTAGAATTATTATTAGAATTATTGAAATTATTTGATACCTTTGAAATCATTCTGTGGGCTGCCTATAGTAAAGGACACGCAGCCAAGCACATTACAGACATTAAACAATGGCTGGGAACACACATTTGCCCCAGGCAAGGCTATCCATCAAAATTCACAGGTTCTCACAAGTTCCCAAGAGAAGGGATTATAACATCACAATGAATTGTCCCAAGTTCTCAAGGGTTGTTATTGTCTACAGTAAATGGCCCACTTAAGACTTGTAAAGAATGCTTATCTCAGCAGGAACTAAAAGAAAATTCCTTTCTTTTGTCATTGCCTAAACCCTGCGGCCTAGACGGAAAGTAAAGCAATGTTAAATTGTCAGGCAAATCAGAAGAACTTATTTGAAGCCCAAAGATTATAAAATTAAAATAAAATTTTAATTCTTCTTCCTGTGGGAAAGGAAACTCAGATGGATCAACCAATGTCAGAATACACGTGCTTGATAACCACAAGTGTTCTTCATTGTACTGATGTGTAATGTCATGTCCTGCCACATCCTATTCCCATCTCAGCTCAGGAAGCTTTAAAGATGGAATCTTTTAATCTGTATGAATTCTCTTGTTACCTATGTGAAAGCAAAGGTATAAAAAAGTGTGTTCAATTTGTACAAGGGACTCAGTCTTTTTGTGAGACAGAAACTGTCTGACTGAAGTCCAGAGCTCTGAATAAAGAAATCTCTTGCTTGCATCAGCGTCTCCTGGGTCCTCTCTGGATTAATCTCCCAATCTTCCTATTACAGTTCCTTCCCATTCTGTCTGTTTCTATTGGCTGAAAGGGGTGCCAAAATGTTGGCTTTGCTGCTGCTGAGTGATGGAAACAGATGATCTACTTCCATGGAACTCCATTCAATGATCCCAGTATGATAAAGGTAAAGGTGTCCCTTGTGGATTTTACTGCTGGCTATTATCCTGGAGGCCTTTCCTTATCCATTCTTGTCCTTACCAATGTTGCTCCATTTTAATTGTCTATAATGAGATCAGGCTTGATCCTTTTTAGAGAAAGCAGGTCTTCCACAGCCTTGTCCATTAACTTGTCAATTTTGAGCCTGTGTGAAAGAAAAATGCTTATTTTTGAAGACAGTGAGAACTGAGAAATATTTAATGGAATTATCTTCACTGCAAGATTAATGCTTCTCTCAGCACTGAATAGTTTTTGTCTCATCCTGAGGATCACAAGTAGTTCTGGGTTTGTGCTGTGAAAAAATTAAACTCCTAGAATTATAGTTTTATAGTCAAGAGGGTTTGGTGCTCTGTCTGATGCATTCAATGGCAGCTATCACAGATAGAAAGACACACCATCCAGCATGGAAACCCAAGGACCCCTCTGAGGTCTACTATAGATGAACGTGGCCTGACGAGGATGTTCAATCACCTGGATTCCCTTGCACTTTCACTCATGGTTTCATGGATAACAACCATGGTTGGGCTGGAGCCTTTCCTCTCTCTGAGCTCCTCATGAAGAGTTTTACTTCTCATTTCCACAAGCCCAGTGTTTTGCTCCTTCCCTCTTTCTTCACCTTTCACATGTGCCTTGTGGTTTCCCAATCCCCATTTATCTCCACCCATCCCCCTCTTCCTTTCTCTTCAGCTTCACCCTTCACTTTCATGTCCCTATCTTGTGCCAGTCGGACTCCTCCGTCTCCCAGTTTATTTCCCTCCAACAGCAGCTCCTTCAGATTTGGACTGGTGATGAGGACAGAGCAGAGATCCTCACAGGAAGCTGCTGTTAATTTGCATTTCTGCATCTTGCAAAGCACAATATGATGAACTATCTTTGACATCTAACCTTTTTCAATACTTCAGGACATGATATCTGTATTTCCACCCTTGGTGATAATTCAAGGAGAACCTTTCCTGTCCAGTGAAATGATCCTCACCTATCTAAATTGCTTGCTGCATTGTACTACTTTATAGTACAGGTCCAATGTTATTGTACATGGATTTTTTTATGTATGGATTTGACACAATTCAAATGGCCATTGAAAAATCATAGTTTAAAAAAACTGCTTTTCTACCATTGTAGAGAGGCAGTCAGGCAAGCAATTATTCCATTCTTTGGCTGAGCCAAGCAAAAGCAGGGTCTTCTTTGCATTTCCAATTTTCTGACTGCTTTTCTACAACTGTAAGAAAAGCTGTTTTTAATAATTGTGAAGGGACACATTTTTATTTTTATTGAATTGCTTTTGTTTAACCTTATTTTTTGGTAATCCAGAATAAATCCCCTGCCGATATTGAGGTATGATAATTTCAGAGTGGCCGTAGAGGTTTAGTGCTTCATTATCCTTCTGCCATGCCAAAATTATTCTTCATGGAACTTCATTCTGACATGACAGAGCAGAAGTGCCAAAACTACAAGACTCATAGTAAGAGTTTTCTTTGTGATTCAAGGGATATTGCAAAAGAAGGCTCTCCTGTTTCTTCAGATCACACCACTATTCTCTTGAAATGCGAGTTCTGCATGTTACATGCATGTTATGTTATAGAAAGTGTATTGCAAAATGGCTCTGTATTAGAACTGTATTAGAAGGGATATCATCCACACAGGAAAATAATGGGTTGAATAATTCTTTTGTGTTTCTGGAGGATCAGAAATCTTCCACCCTGAATTGGTGACAGGCAGCATTGGTGGTGAGTTGGCTGTTGCTTCAGGTCATACGATTTAACTCTAATGGAGAAAATACTAGAGCTATGGAAAGTGAATAGGCCAGAACTGGAGAACTAGAATTCCCCTTGAATCCTTTAGGTCTGTCCATGATCTAAAGTCGAAGTATTATGGCCATTAACACATCCATCTAGATACAGAGGGCAAAAGGAGCATTTCTTTCTGAGATCCCATCATCCTCACAGAATGAAGGAAACCAGATAAGCCTCTTTGACAGCACCACCCGTCCCCACCATTACTTGCTTTAGCTTCTGTAGTCTGCAATGCGGATGCTTCAGTCCCTCACAAAGAAGCTTCACTCCTTCATTTCCCAGCCAGTTATACTCCACGTCCAGCTCCTTCAGAGACTGGCTGGTAGCTAGAAGAGAAGAGAGGGCTCCGCAACAAGCCTCTGTCAGGCAGCAACATGCCAACCTGCAGGAGACAAAAAAGCATCTTTGGTTTGAAAAAAGAAAATGCTTCTGTGTTTCCAGAGTGACACCCTTTCCTGAACATTTGTTGGGAGATCCCGAAGGCCTCTCTCGTGGGTATCAGAATGAAACTAGGCTGTCTATCAAGAATCCAGAGCCTCCCATTTCCTCTGCCTCTGATTGATACCTGAGTGCTTTTTTTGGTTCACACACAGATGTATTCTCTTGAGGGGTGTCATACTAAGATCACTCCCCTAGAGCTTGACAGAATGCAGAGGGAGCAGAAGCAGGTTCTATAACTTTTCTTTTCAAGTCCCCACTGAGATCTCTTGTGCCATACATGTGTGTGTGCATCCCCTTCCCTTCTCTACCCTCGTGAGGCAAAGGCTGTAGAGCTCCTACTTCTTATGAGGTCAAACCAGTGTGATCAAACTATTGAGAGCCACAAGCAGGAAAAAAGGTGGGCTCTGTTCAGCTGTTAGTGGATTGGAATGAGGAGTGTGTCACATACAGTCTCCATTCCTGATCCAAATTGAGACTGGAAATCTGCAATGGGTGTCTAGGTTAATTCAGGAGAAGCCAACAGATCAGCCACACAGAGTCAATACTGTACCTACAAAACTGAATGTAAGGCAGCAATCACAATTGCCCTTCAGTGTCATGACATTGGCTTCACCTAAAGATGTTTCCCTCTTTTCATCTACATCCATGTCCTTTGCTATCTTTCCATCAGTTTTGTCTCTTGTATGGATGAAAAAGGTTCTTTTTTGTAAAGAGTATAGTTCTTTCTGTGTTTTAATATGTTTCAGATATTCTGCTCCTTATCCCACTATGCTGGATTTAGGATGCTACCTGCAGTTGTCTATGTGTACAGTGCAAATCATACCTAGAAGGAGGTGCCTTCCTTTCCCTAGACTGGTTTGAGAGCACCCTATGCTCATTATACAACTGAATTTGCCTCTCACATTGCTAATCACCATGACTTGGAAGCCAAACACCACCCAGTTGTTGCTTACCCCAATATTTGCAGCTGGCAGTTGGGCTGCTTCAGTCCCTCACAGAGCAGCTGCACACCAGAGTCCTCCAGCACACTATATCCCAGATTTAGCTCTATCAGTGTTGAACTGCTTCTAAACACAGATGAGAGATCTCCCCAACAGGCAGGTGTCACGTTCCTCAGTCCCAGTCTGCAAAAGATCATAAGCAACACTTACAGCAAGTAAAATCACTGCCAATGTATTCTTTCTTCTGGTATTAAGTGAATCCAGTATTGTGAATTCACATGAAAATGATCTAACTTCCAAGCAACTTCCACAAATAAGGAAAAAGAAATCTCTTGGAGCCAATGCAGCAGATGTATTTGGTTGTGTACCAGTGATCTCCAGAAAAGACCAAGGAAAATTGTCATGGGGTTGAGAGTAAGAAGAGAGCACAAGGAGGAGGTGCAAGGAAGAGGCCAGTGGGGAGACATCAAGTCATGGCCAGATAAGGGCAGCTCCGCCAATATCCAATACACCTTCATAGCTTCAGTCCACTTTCCTGAGTCCATTCATCCATGCCCCAGCAAGATCATGGTCTCATCGAAGTACACCCATAATCATGTTGGAGGCTTACCTCTTGTCAAGGATACAAATGTTCCTTTACTTGGAGATCTCCAGGACTGCCCTGCCGCATGGACAATGCAGTGTGTTCTCTGATGGCACAGATGCATTGGTATGAGTGCAGGATAGAAAGAACTGGATTACAGGCCTATTATATGTTTTTACATTTTTATATCATCCTGTCTTAATGCAGGGGTGTCCAAACCCTAACCTGGGGGCCGGATGCAGCCCATGACACGACCCCTCCATCCAAGCTTTGGACAAGCCTTGTAATCCTCTGCATCTGCCTCCAATACACTCTTATATGTAAAATAATTTTTCTAGCCCCCAACAGTGTCAGAGAGATATGTGGCTCTCCTGCCAAAATGTTTGGACACCCCTGCACTAAGGAACTCAGGGTGGCGTATGGTTCTCCCCCTCTTTTTGTCCTCAGAATAACCTTCTGAGAGTGGTGAGGCTGAGAGAGAGTGACTGGGCCAGCGTCACCCAGGAAGCTTCATGGCTGAGTATAGATTTCAATCCTGATCTTCCAGGTCTAAAGCCAACTCCAGAACCACTATTCATATCTGCTCTCATGGCTCTCACATTTTCTCCTGCTCTCAGATTCTGTCGCTCTGATTCCAGAGGACTGGGAAGGGATCTCAGTAGTACAGCATATCCATAGCATGCAGATAATCCCAGGTTCATACACTCTAACATCCCAATATGGCTGCTAGAAATAATTTTTGCTTGTCAGTGCAGACCAGACCAGACAGACCAGTAATCTGATTCTGTATAAACGTTTGTATCATTCTCTTATGTTTGATAGAAAGCCCAAATTTCTATGATTCTGCATGTCCCTGCAATCATATGCTGTGGTATCTGCCTGGACTTCCAGTTCATTCATCATTCATCAGTCACTACAGGACCTGCAGCCCTACAAGGCCAGATTGAAGGTCTGAATGGCTTTGTGTGCATCAACCTCAGAAACTGATTCTCTCTGATTTTCCTTAATAGAGAACAATTTGCATTTGAGGTGTCAAATCAAATCCTTATCACTGCCTACCACATAAGCACTGGTACTTGCACTGATTTTCCAGCATTCTCTTGAAAAGCATACAACCCATTCAGGACTACAAAATATGATGCTAAAGGAAACTGGCTAAGTATGTGGTGGGAGTAACTCAGCCAAAACATACATTAAAGTTTGCAGCTGGCAGTCTGGATGTTTCAGGCCCTCACACAGCACCTTTGCTCCTTCATCTCCCAGTCTGAATAGTTGCAGGTCCAACTTCTTCAGTGTCCGGATAGTGGTGAGGACAGAGGCAAGATGCTGGCACCCGGCACTTTTGAGAGTAATCTCTGTCAGTCTGCACAGGAAAAGATCAGTTTATTTGGAACCATTTGTTGACCGTATGCTGATTATACGATCAAATTGAAGCTAGAATAACATGTTTCTAAAGAAGAAATCTTGTGGGCCAATGCACCAGATGTGAGAGTTTCAACAACTCTGTGGCATTCTTGGGATACAGCTGTTCAGCACCAGCCTTGTGACTGACTAAATGGACTGCCAAGAGGAAGCCACTTGGCTGCTCACCCCAAGTTCTGCAGTTGGCAAAAAGGATGTTTCAGTCCCTCACACAGCATCTGAACTCCTTGCTTTCAAAGGAAAAGAATTATTGGCCAGCCTGAGCTCTCGGTGTCTGGCTGGTCTTGAGAATGGCGCAGAGATCACTGCCACAAGCAGAAGTCAGATCACAGTCCCATAACCTAAAAGCTTATCTTTTACTTTTTATTACTTCTATTAAATACTAACATAATGTTACCAGCATTGCAGGAATATAATACCCCCATGCGCCATCCACCCTGTGTGCGACACAGGTATAACACCCCTAGGTATAACACCCCCTAGACACAACACACACCCAACATCTCCCCCTGCGCAACACCTTCCTGTGCAACATCCTCCGCCACATACACACAACCATGGGCACCCCTACAGGGCAGGTATAGGATTTGGGGCTTGGTGCTCATCAATCTTCAGTGTTTAATATAGGATGAAAATGTGCTGTACTCCTTTTCAGTCCCTTAGGGCAGTGATTTTCAACCTTTTTCATCTCACCACACACTTAACAAGGCACTGAAATTGTCAAGGGACACCATCAATTGTTTATCATTGACAAGGTACACCAGACTGCTCAAATCCCCCAATTTTCCTATTAATAAATGTCAATCCCCAAATTCCCATGACACTCCTGAGGACTATCTGCGGTACACCAGTGTGCCATGGTACACTGGTTGAAAATCACTGCCTTAGGGGTTAAACCCAACACTAAGTAAGATTTCCTCAACTTGAATTACATTTAGATGTGGCAAGTTTCAGGTATTTGGACATTATTCATCAGAGGACTGTTACAAGCATTTCATAATCTCAGAAGAAATGAAGATGTTAAAATAAATAAGGCTGACAGCGCATCCCATCTAACATTCTGACACCAAAAGAGCTGCAAAGTAGTCCTTTCTGACTGCCTTTCCCCCTTAGGTTGCAAAACTAACTTGTCTGCTTGGCTGTATTGGCCCTGGAGAGCTGGATATGACTGGGCCTTGAAACAACTCACACAGGACTTAAATCTTATACTACTGAAGTCTGGCCATACTCATTATATATAGACATCATTGCAAGCTCAAAAGCTGTGATATCACCTCTATGAAAGCCCAGTATGATTAATTAAAAAGCAATGTATACTTTCTTACCGAATCTCTTCTAGTTTCTTACATCCATACATCACAGCTTCAAAGATATGCTGAATATGTTTTCCAAAACTGGTCAAGGAGAGAGAGAGAGAGAGAGAGAGAGAGAGAGAGAGAGAGAGAATAATTGTCTGTAGTTTCCTGAAGAGAGTATTTTCTACCATCATTTCTTAACAGAGTTGCAGTGGTAGTGTTGATCCAAATTTGCCTTGAATGATTTGGACTTGACTATAAAAATGCACGATTCTGCTGACTCAACTCTAGAGTTGCACACATGGGAAGACTCTGAATAACTCAAATATGGACCCCTCTCCATTCAAGTATTTTTAGTCCACAAGTTGTGTGTCTGGCTGATGCTTGCTTACTGCTTTCTCCACATATTAATCCGTGGGGAGCCATTATTCACACCTGGTGAGCAGCTGGGACATTCAAGCTGAGAGGCAGGAAAGGGTGCATTTGAAAGAGGAGTAGAGGCAGAGCAGGCTCTTGTGCTCCAGTCTCAGAGGGAGGCAGGAAAAGACACTCAATAGGCAAAGGATGGGAATTCTAATATCTTCATTGGGCTGAGCCAGGGCAGGAGGCATTTCTTTCTTTACCATCTGCTGCAGACAAGGTGAGTGATGATCCTTGATGTGGCCTTAAATAAAAGCTTCTCTCATTTGGCGCACTACCAACTGTGTGGGGAAGGGAGAAGGTTTTTGAGAGCCCAATGTAGATCTACTCAGAGGTTGGTCTGTGGGGCTAACGCTCAGGGAGATTCAAATGGGATTGCAGATGTAGCTATTCTTCACTTTGCTTTGCCATTTCAGGCTTTTCAGGGATGGGGGGAGAGGCAATTTGATCATGCTTGATCATTCTTTCAAATGGCTCCTTTTGGCTCCATTGTTCCTTGGTGGGAGCAACACAATCCCCATTGAATCTCTAGACCTTACCAGTAATTTCAGTGTCTACACTGAACTACAGTGTATTTAACAAGAACTACAGAGGGTTCTCCAGATGATTCTCCTCTGCAGCCTATGCAGTTTATGATTAGGATTGTCATAATTCTCTACCACAAAATTGGGATAGGACCCTGTCAAACTTGCCAGAATATGAACACAATCCCCCAATACTGGGACAGTCTCGGTTTTCCAGGACATAACACAATCGTACCTATGACAGTAGCAAAAGATAAAAGCTACATATCCCATTCCCTTGCTGCTATACTACAATGAAAGCAGGGAGCTAGGGTTTACATTTCATAGATGGAGTTTAATTTGATAGGCAGTTTAGCCCTTATAGTGCATAACATGCATGTGCTTTAAGGGCTAACTTCTAGTTCCACTAGTCAGTCCCTTTCCATGACAGATTTTTTTTCCTCATGCCCAGTTTTCAGCAACTTCTTAGCTTTTGCTATATGGACATTTAGAGCCCAGTCCTATCAAGCCCAGCCCAGTAGGCTTCATTGCCACTGCCATGCATTCGAAGGCATTCTACTACCAGTGCTAGAGATGCAGAGCTGTCATGAATCAGCACTGTGCCTCAGCACTAAGATGCACCATGGAGCAATTGGCAGCAAGTTTCTCCATGAGGAATGACTTTTCAGGATAGGGGGAAAGTAGGAGGAAGGTCGGGGAATGTGAAACTGGTCAGTGGAAGGGCAGCCCAAGGGGAGAATTAGGGGACTGGGAGAAGAAGAATGCAATGCCTCCTTCCATACTGGAAAGCCCAGAACGGGCCTCCTTGGTTTTGACCCTTCATGATTCTCCACCAAATAGTGGGATCAGATACAAGGAGTCCCACTGTCACCAGCTATGTTCTACCCAGAGGTAAGGGAGCAAAAATCCCCTTTCTGCAAGGTAAGGAGAAGATTCCAGTGGCCACCTCAGTCCCACTGTATACAGCTGTGGCCAGTTTGACATGGCTGTCTACCTGGGAACTGGGGTAGGAGCAAAGGAGAGGAAAGCAAGGGAGAGCAGCAGCCAAAGATGAATTTTACCTCATCTCATTTGTATGCTCATTTCAATACAAGTTTATTTGATAGCAAACTATTGCTGACTTACCTTTCTGAGCCTTTAGAATACACTGACAATAGTTTCAAATTATGACAATTCTTTAAACAAAATGATGTGATCAGTGCATCCATATCAGTACTATCAGAGATGTCTAATGATACTTCCATCACATGATCCAGTGAGCTTTTCAAAAAATCTTCATCGGGGGTCTCGTACAACAATGGAAGAATATCAGCTTTATGATAGGAAGTACAATTTAGTTGTGTTCCTATTGCGTTTTTTATCCACTGAAGTAACAGTTTTTTAATTCTAGGTGATATTTTCCATCCAAATTTTTCTTTCAACCCCCTCATTCTTTGTTCTTCATTTAAAAGGCCAAACAGGAAGCGCACTGTTAATGCCAAGTCAGGTCTGGAGATCCTGTACAATATTAGTAATGTTTCTACATCCGGATCAGGAGGCAAGGAACCTTTTTCTTCTTCCAGTAAATAAGACAGAGCAGCAAAAAACTCCTGAAAACTCAAGTGAATGAAGCTGTAGGAACAAATACATTCAATATCCCTTTTGAAAATGTTCTCATTCAGAAAGAGGGGGAGAGAGTCCTCTTGGTCTAATCCATACTTCTGCATTTCTTCTTCCCAAAACAGGATCTTCCGTTTCCAGATTCCATCAGCAGCCAAAGAGCACAGGCGTCTCAGTTTGGTTTGGAAAAGTTCCTCTCCATAGGTTTGGGATGTCTTCAAGAAATTGTTGAGGTAAAGCATATAGACAGCAGTGATAGTATTTGAGGTCTGCAGAAGATTCTCACCTCTATCCAATTGTTGTTTCATTACAGTGCAGATGATCCAACATACAATGGGAACAAAACATATGGTGAAGAGAGTTTCATTTTGATGGACAACTCGGAGAGCTTTTTCCGCTTGGTCTTTATTTTGAAAGAATTTATGGAAGTATTCAATCCTGTCATTTTGGTGAAAATCCCAGAATCTCAGCATAACGTGATCTTCCTAAGAGCAGCCTGAGTTTCTCCAGAGCCGTTGGTCTTGTTGTGATTATTAAGTAAGACTCTGGAAGTAATTTTCTTCTAAATAAACTGTTCAAGAGGACAATCATGGATGCCTTTTTCCAGGGATCACTGCAAAGACAATCTTCAGCTTGATCAACAGAAAACCTTAATTCATCAAACCCGTCAATTACAAACAGCAGTTTCTGGGGATTCTTCAGCATCCCTTTAATTGCACCTTTATTGACCCGTTGGGTTAAAATCACATCTGCCAAACTCTTCTCCTCTCTACCAAGATTCATTCCTCTACAATGAATATAGAAAATGTAATCAAACAGATTTTGATACAGTTCTCCATAGGCCCAATCCAACATGATTTTCCTGCTGTCATGGTCTTCCTGATCCCTGCAGCCCCCTGTAGCACAACTGTGTTTGGAATGAGTCCACTTTTATCAGGTTGAAATAGTGTTTGAATGGTAATAGAAGAACTGTGTCTCATTAATTCATCATGTTTCCATCCTAAAGCCAAGATTTCATGTTCTCTCTCCTTTTCAGGCCGGTGATGATCTAGGATGACGAGGTTGGAATATCGTTCCTTTAGAAGCACAAATTCACCAGGACAAGAATTTGGATTGTTCATTGTTTGAAATTTTTCTTTCAGATAATTCCTGTACTCCAGTTTATAAGCTGAGTGATGTATAGTGTTTAAAAATGACAGAAAAACAAACATTATTTATAAATATTGTATATTTTAACTTTGTGACTATGTTGTTTTGATTTTAGTTTTTAGTTTGCTTGGTTGACTGCAGAAAGTGAGAGGGAGAGGACACATTACATGGTCATCTTGGGCCTTGAAGGAATTTATTGCTTTGCCCCCTCCAATAATACTAGTGCTTAGATCCCAATTCTCTCCCCACTCCCCATCATCACCTTACTGGCAATGTCCAATCTATAAGCTGGTGTCACTCATGCACTACCTTTTGGGTCTTATACTGACAGCAGCTAAAGAGAAAATGGGAAGTGGCTCTAATGTGCTATCAAATCTAATGCACACCCTGATTTTAGAAGGCTTGTCTGAAAAAAAGTTTGCTCACGATTGTAATGCACAGCTGATGGTGCATATATTCCAGTAAATATGGTAAAACAAGTACATTGTCAGGGCTCTTCTTCTACCCCAGACCCTGACTTACTGTAGGAGATTGGGCTATTGGGGGATAACATTACCTCTGGCTGGGCATTAGCCTTCTCCCCCAGGTGGAGATGGGAAAAAAGGGATATGGTGACCATTAAGTCATAACTGCAAAAGAGCTCGGAGCCCCAAGTGCAGGACACCCAAGAAAAATCTAGAACATATCAAAATACGAGTAAAAGCTAAAAACACTCACATATACGGCTTTCATGTGCTTAATTTAAACATTGTATTATTTACTGTTAAATTTAAATCTATTACATATAGAGTGAAATCCTAAAAGCACTGGGAGTAAGCACATTGAACTCAATGGAACTTGCTTTGTCTGAGAAGACAGAAATATGATTGCACTAATAATGTATTACATATAGAGCACAATCCTGATCATGTCTACTCAAAAGTAAGCCCCATTGTGTTCAATGGGTCTTATTCCCAGGAAAGTGTCTTTAGGATTGCAGCAGTAATATATTAATTTCAAGAAGACAACATGCTGCCTGCTCACAAGGAAAAGAAATGAAGATTTATTTCCAGGATATATCCTGGGAAAAGTGGATATATGTTCACCCTGCTCCTAAAGGTACAGGAACATTTATTCCCATATATGCAGTACCTTGAGGGATGGAGGAGGTGAGTGAAGGGGCTGCCCCTCTCAGCTCCTATCCTCTTCACCTTTAAAGTGCCAGGCAGCCAAGAGGAGGAGAAGGAAGATCTCTGTCTCCCCAGCCTAGCCAGTGGGCATCCCTCCTCTTCCTCTCACCTGGGCACTCTATCCTTCACTCACCTCCGTTGTCCTTCCCCATGCAGACCCTGGTGCTTTGCTCCCCTCTCACTACGCCACTGAGCCCAGCAGAATCACAGATGGTGCTGTGAGGGGGCATTTCTGCCCTGGGAAAAGGCTCTAGATACCCCAGCTAACTGAGCAAGAGGCACTCTTTCAAGTGGGTGCTCCTCTTTTATTTAGCATGAGGAGAGTAATTGGCCCTACACACCCCAGCAATGTCTGTTCTAGTGGCATCTGCTGGTGTTCTTTTTTGCATTTTAGATTGTGGGCCCTTTTGAGACAGAGACCCATTACCTTTTAATTAGCTATTATTATTTTTCCATTTTCTTGTAAACCGCTTTGTGAACTTTTTAGCTGAAAAGCGGTATATAAATACTGTAGATAGATAGATACAGTCTAACTGCTGTCTTCTAGGCCATGCAGAACATGCCCTCAGCATGCCTCTCCTGAACTGCCAAGACTGGCACAGCTAGGCTGGCCCAGGTTCATCTGTCTTGGGCCAGCCTTTGCTGATTTATGCTGGCCCAAGCCTTTGTGGTGTAACTGGGCTAACCCATCTTGGAATTGGGCCAGCCCAGTGATAGATAGGCTAGCCCAAGTGCACTTCAGGATTGCAGCCTTAGTGGCTTAGTGGTTAAAGGCACTGTGCCTGCCCATCTCAGTGTTGGCAGATCAGTGGTTCCAGACCGGGTGCTGCAAGACAGGGTGAGCGCCTGCCCTTAACCCAGCAGCTTCCTAGCTAGCAGTTCAAAAGCATGCAAATGCAAGTAGATAAATAGGTGCCAAATGCCAATACTTGGTGGGAAAGGAACAGCATTCTGTGTGCCTCAGTGTATAGTTATGCCGGCCACATGATCACAGAAGTGTCTTTGGACAATGTTGGCTCTTTGGTTGAGAAACAGGGATGAGCACCACACCCTAGAGTTGGTCACAACTAGCAGGGCAACCTGCGGGCAACACCTTTAACTTATTATATGTATGTGAGTATATGTATTACGGCCCATACAGGAATAAAAGATTCACTGGTGGAACACATGGTCCACTGGCATGTGATGTCGCAAAAGTGTCATAAGCATTTGGTGCATTGTTGGCTGTGCTATAACAAGCTGAAAATCCATCTAGTCTAGTGGCCCTTATTTTGCAGTCACCCACCAGATGCCTCAGGGAGCACATAAAGGGGAGGAGTGGGGGGTCTGATGTGCACGGGGGGCTGATGTGCAATGGGGGTATATTCAAAATACGTATAGGACTATTTTACTACTGCAACAGTATATTTCGCTAGTTAGCATTTATAAATTATCCACCTACCTTCTGCTTTTACTCTAGATGTTGGAGTGAGATCCAAAACTAAAAAAAAACAACAATTCTGAGCAAGCAAACCTGGACTGTGGAACAGCTCATGAGTCAGCTGAAATCTTTTTGGAGAAATTCACTGCTACAGATTTGTTTTCAAGTTCACCAGTGATTAATACTCAGGTAGGTCTTAATCTAAGCACAGTTGATGACATTTTCAGGTCTGAAGCTGAATAGAAGTTTTATTTACTAACTAGAGAGGTCCTTCTCACCCTAAATACAAATGCTGTCTGAAAGGGACCCTGTTACAATGTCATTTGTAAGTTCTTGGGCCAATTCAGATAATACTGTAGTGTATTCTACAATCAAAGTAACTTCATATACTAAGGTACCAGGTGGGTCATGATATTTTATATATACCAGATGGTACTTTATTCTAAAGTAAGATATACTAAAGTATGATATGCTAAAGTACCACATGGGCCATGAAAAAAGTAGGGTGCCCCCTCCAATACCTGTCCCATACTATCTCTGGAGGTGGGGCTTTTTTGCTTATCCCATATCAAAGGGAATTTTAACAATATCTAGATCAAACCTGTCAAAATCTGCAAACTTCAGGGGCTTGTGAAAAGCAAAGGAGCAGAAATTCACAGAAAAATAGAAAGAAATAAAAGAAACTCCACATGATTTAAAAATAGGGCAGAAAGGTACAGACAATGCAGAATTTGTTATGCTTAAATTTCTATTGATAATCTCTCCAGCCCTACAAATTCAGGACTCATGTGGGACAAACAGATCATGCCAGCAGCCAGCTACAACCATGCTAGCCAGTCATGTGCATACTGTCCTGGCAGGCCTCTATGCCACAGAGAGAAACATCTCATCCAATAAGAGTTAAACACAAAGAGGTTGATACTGGATTTGTTTCAAGTGAGGCAAGTTCAGTGCTCTGTCCATGAGACAGCAAATTAAAGATGTCATATAATATAATTTATACAGTGAATATCCCATTAAATCCAGCTACGGTGGATTTAAGACTGAAGACTTTCTCAGGCAAGATTGATTGCCTGAAGTGGTAGGCAGCCTTTTTAAGCCATCCATTGCTTTTTAAAGGATGTTTATCTTTTAAATAGCAAAATTTACCTGCTATTGCAGGTAACATCCCCCCATACAAACCCCCCATCCAACAAACCCCTGTGCAAAAAACCCCTCCCATGCAAGAACCTACCTCTCATGAAAAACCCCGTACAAAACCCCACATGTGCAAAAAAAACACCTTTGCAAACCACCGTGCAAAAAACAAAACAAAACTGTGTCAAACCCCATGTTGAAAGAAACCCCAATGAAAACCTCCCCCGTCCGTGCAACCCCCAGTGCAAATCTCTCCAGATAATCCCGTGTAAATCCCCGCATGCATCACTCCCCTGCACCCTTCCTGCAACACCCTCCCATACAACATCCAAACATGCAGCATTCCTCCATGCATCATTCCCGCCCATCTGTGGGTGCTCCTACCAGGGAGGTAGTTTTATCAGTCTTTAATATATGACAAAAATGCATTGCACCCCTTTTCACCCCCTTATGGGATAAATTTCTAAAAACCAGTTCTTGGTGTTTACATTCCCTGAAATTCCCTGAATATAAGGAATATGTTCCCTGAATTTCATGGTTTTAGGTCTAGAGCAGTGATTTCAATATCTGCTGTGCTGCAGATATTCGTCATGCTGCGGGAAATTGGGGACTGACATTAATAGGAAAATTGGGGGATTTGAACAGTATGGTGTGCCTTGTCAATAGTAAAAACAATTGAAGGTGTGCCTTGACAATTTCAGTGCCTTGTTAAGTGTGCTGTGAGATGAAAAAGGTTGAAAATCACTGGTCTAGAGGTTGGGGCAGGGCATTGATTAGTCTGTGATTCTTCAAGGTAAAGAAGAGGGAAGAAAATGTGTTGTTCCCTTTTTCACCCCTTTCCAGTTTGAATTTCCAAAAACTGGTTCATGGCAATCCTATCCACACTTTCATGGGTGTAAGTCCCACTGAACAGAATTGGACTTACTTCTGAGTAGACATGCATAGGATTGTGCTCAAAGGTGAAATGGGCAAGCTGAGGCACTTTAGGGATCCTGGACCTTTAAGTTGTATAAAAGAGGAAATTTCCGCAGATGCAGGAATTTCATCTAACAGATGAAAAGTTGCACATGTTGAAGTTCTCTCTCCTACACAATAGTTAAAGGTTTAGGATCCCTAAAGTGTCCAGCTAGCCCATCCTGCCCCAAGGCAACTCAGCTGTTTTGTCTGAGTTCCTGCCTGCCTCTTTGTGCAGTGATCTATCAGCACCCTGCTTTCCCTGGGTGCAGCTTTTATTGCTTGGTTGGAGATACTGCCTGCCACTGTGTTGCTCATTCTTAGTGGCTGGCAGGAGGCCATCCTCCCCAGAAAAGCAGGAGGTGCTTATTGATGTTGCACTTGCCACCACTCTGTTTGCTTTATCCTGGCAGTGCTTCTCTAGTTGAGATGATTTGCTGGACAGCCTTGGATATTGCAGCAGTGACATACTAATGTCAGGACACCACTCCATGGATGACGGATGTATAGGGGATCCATGAATGGTGGTGATGGTATGGGCGATGTCTTTTTGGCAATGCTCTTCTTAAACATGAGAAAATAAGAAAAAAGATCCTCAAGTATCCTGAGGTCCTTATCACTCTGTACATTTTCAGCAGTAGTTCTGGCATTGATTCTTCCAAGGACTTCCAGGGATGCTGAGGTGGCTGCATCATCATCACCATAACAGCCATACAGTAGGTCTATAGCAACCCTTCTGTCAGCTGCCTCCAGCTGACCCCAAGGGATAGTCCCTCGTTCTTCATAGTAAGAGTACCGCAGCTTCCATTTAAAATCTTTGAACTGCTCTTCAGTGAGATCTCCCAGAGCATCATAAAGAATTTCTCTCACACTTTTTTCCATCCTCACAATTCAAAATTCCATATGCTTAATCTAAAACAAAACAAAACAGGAAATTATCTCTTTGAGCACCAACTAAATAAAGTGATGTTGAAACAAATTGCTGGTGTTGTCCGAGAGACCCAAGAGTTGGACAACAAATCCAAGGTGACCCTCTTAATGTCAGCTGGTAGGGAACACTTTCTCAAATCCTTGGTGGTCATGCAAGATTCACAAGCACACCCAAGGGCCTCCAAGACAAATTTTTTAAGGAGGTTCAAAACCCATTTGGGGCCCCCAAGACTTGCAAAATTATTTTGTAAAAAAAAATTGAGGCTAATTAATAAATTAAGAAAATTGAGGCTAATTAATGTGCAAGAAACTTCAACAAGTGCTCATTTATTTATCATATAAAACACTATGTTAAAACATACCAGTATTCAAATAATGTGAGAATATAAAATACTAAAATCTTATCAAGGAAAAAATTAGAAAAAATTGACTATTTAATAAGTGCTTTTCTGGCTTTCTTATGTGCAAAATTTCTAATAACGCTATTAAAAGCAACTTGTCTGGCATTGCTAGACTCAATGCTTAGTCTTGCTAGGTCAACAAATCAAGTTTGTGACATAGTAGACCGCAAATAACTTTTTTATTATTTTATTTTATTACTATTTTTCAGTGGGTTGTTTTACTGTAAAACAAAAGTAAAAAAACTTAGTGTTTGAAATTGTATGTATGTATGTGTGTGTGCATGCATGTGTATATACGTATGTATACACACGTATGTATGTATGTGTGTGTGTGTATGTGTGCGTGTGTGTGTGCGCATATACCATATTAATTTGTAAGTAACAAACACTCAAGTGGTCCTTCAGTCATGGGCCTCTCTGTAGCTCTTGGGCCCCGGAAAAATGTTCCTGCTGGAACCCCTCTCATAGGCCCTGGGCACACCCTTGGGTTGCACTTGGATTCACTGGGAAATCTCAAAATATCAGCACTCCAAGTAAGTGCTTGGATTGCCTGTGTGTGAACCAGCAGGCCTCTGTCAGTCTTGGAAGACTATGGTATCATGCTCGGCGCTGCATACGCTGCATGCGAAGCATGAAAGCCTGGGTAAGATTGATATGGAGGATAGGCTGTTACCCAAGCAACAAATCCCCCCTCTCCACGCCACTGAATTAGTCCAATGGAAAGGCAGAGCCAATACGATTGGATCCAGCTGGCATCGCAGAGCTGGGCTAAGGACAGCTCACCCTGTTTTGTGGGGCCGACCCGGGTCTCAAACCCTGGTCTGCTGGTTAACAGGCACAGTGACTTAACCACTTGCGCCACCCACAGCCACATTGTGTGTGAACCACTCCTAAGTTTAATTGCTCCCCCATTTAATTACTCCCACAGTAAAAACATGACATTACATATTACATAATAAGCAAAATATAACCACTTGGTGCACCAAGTCAAAGCTGCCTTACTAGATCCAAACCAAGGCCACTCAAGCTAGCCAGGGTCAGCATACAACACTCCATTCTTCAGGGTGCCAAATCCAGAACTGCAGCAGCAACAGAGGCATTCAGCACAGCAAAGATGTTCTTACTTGGCCTGGAGTTTCCTGCTATAAGCACATTTTTTAAAAAATGCCAGCTCATCATTTCAAAAACAAATAAACCTGAAGGAAGCCACATCAGTCTGAAATGACAGAAAGACGCTGTGCCTGTTAACCAGCAGGCCAGGGTTCAAGACCCAGGTTGGCCCCACAAGACAGGGTGAGCTCCTGTCCTTAGCCCAGCTCTGCGACGCCAGCTGGATCCAATCGTATTGGCTCTGCCTTTCCATTGGACTGATTCAGTGGCGTGGAGAGGGGGGATTTGCTGCTTGGGTAACAGCCTATCCTCCATAACAATCCAACCCAGGCTTTCGTGCTTCGCATGCAGCGTATGCAGCACCAAGCACGATACTGTAGTCTTTCAAGACTGACGGAGGCCTGCTTTTTTTATGTCCTTAAATACTAGTCCACAAATATGTGGAAAAACGTCCTCCCCATCAGTCACTTCGGATTTAAAAAGCAACCAATTTTAGAAGAGTTAGCAAATGTGACAGCATCCTATGCTAAAGGCACTTAGTCAAATTTAGTGCTTTCGTATGTCTGTCGGACTCACCTCCCTGCCATGAAAAATGGAGTCTGAGGGTTGTTAGTTGGGTTTGGAAACAAATGGAGGAAGAGAAGATTAGTTTCACTTTAGAAATTACATAAGCAAATCTCTCCCCTCCCCTTCCTTCCTCGTGCAACGCTGCTGCTTGCTGTTCACTAACAGGCTGGTTCAGCTCTATTTCCCTCAGCCATTTCCTTTCCAACTCCAAGTGTGAGGAGAGTCAGTGTTTGTCCAGAGCGCTGCTATCCTGATACCCTTACTGCCAGTGATGGGCTTCAAAGAAATTAAGAACCGGTTCTCTGCCCATCTGGCAGCCACTTTTAAATGGCTATTTTTAAACTTTATATGTCGTATCCAGTGATGGGCCCAGCCTCCCTTAAGATCCGGTACGCCGGAAGTCAAGGGGCGGGGCCGGAGTCAGGGGCGGGGCGGGCCCTAACCAGGTCGAACTGCGCATGCGCCAGACTTGGCGCATGCGCAGTGTGTCCCTTGAAGCGTCCTTGGTGCCAGGACGCCAGGACGCTTAGTGCGCCTGCGTCCAGCTGGCCTAGGGCTCAGCGCTAGGACGCTTAGCGCGCCTGCGTCCAGCTGGACGCAGGCGCGCTGAGCGTCCTGGCACCAAGCCTCAGGACGCTCAGTGCGCGTGCGTCCAGCTGGACGTAGGCGCACAAAGCGTCCTGGGGCTCAGTGCTAGGACGCTTCGTGCGCGTGCGTCCAGCTGGATGCACGCACACAAAGCTTCCTGGTGGCGAGCCCCAGGAGACCTGGCGCCGGCGGACGCTGGCGTACCGGTCCCCGCGGCTCTTGCAGCCGCGGGTCTGGCCGGTACGCTGTCGTCCGCCCTGGTGGAAGACCCGGTACAGGCGCGTAGGCCCATACCGGTATCTGCCCACCTCTGGTCGTATCTCTTGTAAAGAACCGGTTCTATAGAGTAGGTGCGAACCTGCTGGTGCCCACCACTGCTTACTGCAATCCTATGAATAGGTTTCCTTTAGCAGTCCTTTGAGCTGTTGACAAGCATCAACTGTAGCTGGAGAGCAGCAATGGAAAATTAGGGTGCTTTTAGTCTGGGGAAAGGCAGTAGAGACATCCTCTGAATAAGAAGATGTCAAGCAGTAGCCAAAGAACCATTTTTTGGGCAAAAAAATCCCAATAATATCAAAAACAAAACACAATACATAGAGAAACAGAGCATTAAATTGTGTGCATTGTTAATAATAATAAAAATATTTTTCACATGCAATACCTAATAATGAATAATTTTTTTCAATCATTTTGGCAATCTGTTCAATATCAAAATACAAACCATATATTTCAGTCTTTATAACCAGGGCTTTTTTCCTGGAGGTACTTACTGGTATTCATTACTGGCACCTTTTTCCACCTACCTCCCCTCAGGAGCTAATTAAGAATGAGTTATATTGGGATGTCTAGCTATGCCACTGTGGTGAGTACCGGAACGTTTCCCCCTAGAAAAAAGCACTGTCTATAACCATGAAATAATGGATAATAATAAATCACATACACAATTCACAAACAGAATAAATAACAAGACTTTTAAATTCTGCTGAAAGAACATTTTAAAAATCAGGAAAAAATTAGGAGGGTGGGTGGAGAATGGTGCTGGTGTGGAAGGGCGAGAAGTGGGAGGTGGGGTTCAGATCCAACAGGTATATCAGATCCTAGCCTTGCGTCCCAGTCAGTTGGATACAGCCACTGGTTGTTTCTGACTACCCAGAGTTAGAGATGGAGAGTGTAGAGATCTTTTTAGGGATGGCCTAAGTCTGATTAGACCTATTGGAGCTTCTGTAACCCTATCATGGGAAGGGGACAAGCCTTCCCTTCCATGTGGTAGTGTGGTGGCAGTCCCAGTCCTTGCACTGGATACAGCACAGCACGCTAGCCTGCCTGTTCCAGTAGAAATTTGGACTGTGCTGTCACCCTGGCATTTGCTTATCTGCTTGGGAGCTCACCTGTGGAACAGTCAAAAAGTCTTGACTGGCAGGACGTATTATCTGTCTCTATCCTGGGAGTTCTGTGTCTCAGTGAAGCTGCAGCCTGTCGCTAATCCAAGTCTGGGGGCATTTCCTTTCCTGCTCCTTGAGTCTGGAGGGTTTTTGCTATCTTTTCGCCCATAGATGCTGGTCCCTTTGGGGCAGTTATAGGAAGCCCGTGAGTAAGGGGGGCAAGCCTCCCTGCCCCCCATTGGTTGTTCATAGAAAGCTCTTTTGCTGCCATATTTACGACCATGGAGATGCTTGCAAAATGCAGCCTCCGAATGAGGAAATGTGTTGGGGTTTTATGCATCAACATGAGACCAGGCCAAAGTACAGTGCAGAACATCAGACATCTCTGGAAGCTTCAACTAGTCCAGAATGTGGCGGCCCGTGTGGTTGCTGGGACTCATCGCTTTGACTCTGTCGGGCCACTGCTTCAGTGACTACACTTGCTGCCCATTCGTTTCCAGGCTGAATTCAAAGTGCTGGTCCTGACCTTTAAAGCCCTAAACGGCTCGGTTCCTGGGTACCTGAGGGACCGCCTTCTTCTGTACAATCCGACCCGTCACCTAAGATCATCGGAGGGGGCCCTACTGACTGTGCTGCCACAAAGAGATATGAATGGTGTGGCAGCCAGAGATAGGGCCTTCTTGGTGGTGGCACCCCGGCTTTGGAACTCCCTCCCCTTAGAACTGAGGAAAGCTCCCTCAATACAGAGCTTCAGGCGGAGCCTTAAAATGGTTTATTTCAAAATAGCTTTTTAATGGGGCAGAGGTTGAGGGGCTCCTGTTTTATTGCTTTTAACGTATGTTTTTTAGTCTGTATGTTTTAATTGTTTTTATTGTGTTGTACTATCTATGTTTTTAATTATGTTTTATGTTAGCCGCCTTGAGTCGGGCTAAATAGAGAAAGGCGGGATATAATTTTTTTAATAAATAAATAAATATCACAAAAGCAGAACTGCCTGGTTGCAGTAAATAACACCTGGGTTTTGCCTTCCACCAGTACTTGTCCTGGGATTAAACATATACTAATGAACCAAAAAGCCTTGTGAGCAAGAGCCCTTTGGTTAAGGGGACATCCAGGCTGAGGTGTATCAAGCAATGTCTTCCACCTTTCTGCTTGAAAGGTGTCCATGAGTGTCACAGATTTCCCTCTTTATCTTTGTCAGTCTATTACACAGGAAATGGATGCTGCAGAAGGAAAGGTGGCATGTATGGATAAATATTTTGTAGTGTATTACTGCCTTTAATGTTACATCTACTGTAACCTTGGAATATGTGGCGATTCATTGAAACAGAGCTTAGAAAAGCATGTTTTCCTTTGGGCAGCAGGGGGTTAATTAAAAGTGTGAACTGTGCTGAAGTTGGTTGAGGCTAAACAAGGAAGTGAGGTAGAGACATGTCAGTAATTACAATGCTGTCTGACCCACAGGCCAGAAAGAGCTTCTAAATACAGTATATTAATTGTAAATGGAATAAGGGGTGTAAAATATCAGTTGGCTAGCAGGGGTGTCAAACATCTGGCCCAGCCCCCTTCTCCAAAGCTCCTTATCCTGCCTTCAGGATTTTCCAACACCATCAAAAGCAATCATCTGCTCAGCTGTGTTGAGATGTTACTTCCGAAAGTGCGTGGTACTTGGGCTCTCCCAAATATACTTTTTCTATAATTTGCAGCTAGTGAGAAAAAACAAGTGTTATTTTTGTCATGATCTGCTTAACATCACTTCCTGATTAATGGCACCAGTTCCAACCCATTCCCAAGCATCACAAATGCCATTTGGCCTCCTGTATGAAGCAAGTTTGACACCCCAGTTTAGATTATTGGCCAATTAGCTGGATGGTGTATTGTAATTGGATAAAAATCTATCCAACTCTGTGCAGATCTTTTGTAAACTTGGAGAGCAGTCTGCAAATATACCTCAAAGGAGCTGAAAAATTGAGATGAGAAATAGACATGAGCTTAAATCATGTCTATTCTGTTGGCTTAACAATCCATACCCATAGACACTTTGGGCATCTTTTAACAGAGGAAAGACAAAGTATAAGTTTTTAAAATATGCCTTATTTATTAAATATTTAATTAAATTAATATGTAATATAAGGATTTACAGTATTTACTTATTTAAACTCAAACATACAGCAATACATCAGTAGCAGCTACCCATTTATGCAGCTACCCTGTTATGCTCCAGTGTTATCCCCTTAGTACCTGTTTCCTGAGAATGATAGAAACAAACTGTCAGTATATGTCTGTGGTCTATGAGAAATGATACATGAGCTAGTCCAGTGTCTTAACAGGGGATGTGGGTGTAAATATTTGCTTCCTCCAAAAGGAGGAGCAAAGGTAACCCCTCCTGTTCATTGAAAGGATTGTGGATTGTTCTCTCCTACATAGACTAGACTTCTTATTTGGTTTCTTTTCCCCATCTCATTCTGCCTCCAACAATGGCTGTTGCATCCCATCTACAATCAAGATCTTAAGAAAACTCAGCTTTGCTGTGCATGGGACTATTTGAGTCCCTCAGGTGGCTAAGGAATGCTGATTCAGCCTAATCAATCTCATAGGATTGTTGGGAAAATAAGTACAGGAGGAAGGGAACATCCTCTCAAGTTTCCTTAAGGTCTGGAGGGGCGGTTTTGTGGAAGACAATTATTGCTTCCATACATATTGTGCATGAAAGAAATAATACACTGTGTGCATATGCAGTACCAATAATTTATTACGACACATACAATATATACACAAGGAATATAAATGTCCAGATAGCATCTATGGAAGAAAAGCTTATTTAGACTGGACCAGCACGGTTTGAGGAAGAGCAGGAGCCACAGACTAGCAGCACTGGCCTTCTATGGTAATAAGGTTTCAGCATCCACAATATCCTCTGTGGTGGATACAGATATTACTGTACCAATGACAGCATTTTTTAGAAGGCTGCCTTCATCCTGAGCAGTGAAGGGTCCACAGGCACATGTAGTAGAGGCTGCAAGTCCCTTCCCATCCTGACTGTTGCTGTTGCCTGGAAGGGGAGCCAAAACGTTGGCTTTGCTGCTGCTGAGTGATGGAAACAGATGATCTACTTCATCCATTCAATGACCCCAGCATGTGGAGGCCTTTCCTTATCCATTCCTGTCCTCCCCAATGTTGCTTCTTCTAGATGTCTATAATGAGATCAGGCTTGATCCTTTTCAGAGAAAGCAGCTCTTCCACAGTCTCATCCATTAACTGGTCAGTATCCAGCCTATGGGAAAGAAAAATGCTTATTTTTCAATACACTAAGAACTGAGAAGTATTTAATGGAATTATCTTTGCATTGCAAGATTAATGCTTCTCTCAGCATTGAATTGTCTATGTGACATTCTAAGGATCCTGAGTTCTTTCGGGTTTGTGTTGTAAAAAAATCCAACTCCTAGAATTAGAGTGTATTTTTATGGTGAGGAGGGTTTGATGGTCTGTCTGATGCATTCCAATGCACTTATCACAGATAGTAGACACACCATCCAGCACAGAAACCCTCAGCCCCCCTCAGGCTGCCCTTTGGGTTCCAGAGCCCTCTCTGTGCCCTCACATAGATGAGGAACTTGAGCCTTCTCTTCAGAGCCCAGTAGTGCCTCTTGTAGCCCCACCGCTGGGGTCTCACACACACTGCTTCTACCTCGGTACTTCTCAGGAAGAGCCTCTCCCTTCTCAATTTCTCTTTCCCCATGGCATGCTGAGAGTTGTAGTCTTCAGGCTTTCCCAGGATTCCCCCTTTGCAAGGAATGTTGAGGGTTGTAGTTATCTTGCTGGCGGCTGCCTGGGAGCCCAGCATTAACAAGGGGGAGAGCCTGACCCCAGTGGTGGGGCTACAAGAGGTGCTACCAGGTTCTGAAGAGGAGGCTCAAGTTCCTCATCTATGTGAGGGCACAGAGAGGGGCTCTGGAGAAGGCCTTCCTGGTGGGGAAAGCAGCAGGGAAGCAATCACAGTAGCCTCCTCCTTCCATCACCTCCTCCAAGCGCCTCCTCCAAGTGCTGCTCGCCTGCAGCTCCTCCTCCACCTCCTGCCTGCCTCTTGTGGCCAGCAGAAGGGAGGGAAGTCCCAGTGTGGGGAAGGAGGCATGCAAAAACATTTAAAATGGCCAGCCACGATTTTAAAGGGCTGGCAAGCTGACAAAGATTTAAAGGGCCAGAAAGGATTGCTGGAAACCTGGACAGACAGCTTAGTTTTCCCTCTTCCCTACAGAGGGTGCCATTTCCGGACCTGTCTGGGTTTCCCCCCTTCTGTACAGCCTGTCCTGCCCTCTTTGTTCACCTTTCACATGTGCCTTGTGGTTTTCCAGTCCCCCTTCATCTCCACCTATCCCTCTCCTCCTCTGTTGCTTTCTATTCAGCTTCACTCCTCATTTTTGTCTATCTTTCTCCCTTTGTTATGTTGTGCCTCTCTTTCTCCTTCTGCAAGTTATCCTTTATTCAGCCCCAACTGTGGGAAACATTCTCCCACTGAAGTCCACATAAGCCCATATTCAGAGGAAGAAGTTCTGAAGAGGCATCTTCCCCTTTCCCCCCACCATTCTTCCGGCCAATTCCACAGATGGCTGAGATTTGCCTATATCCTCTTCTGTTCTTCTTCTTTATTATTTGAACTTCTTCTGTTCTTCTTCTCCAAGGAAAAATATGGATGTGGCTACCCGAAGAATTGTATGAGTTGAGGATCACTCCTGGAAAGAGACTGATTCTACCTACCTACCCGATTTTCTACCTACCTAATTTTCCTCAGCTTGCAACTGGGGTGTCGGAGCCCCTTGCAGAGCAGTTGGACTCCTTCATCTTCAAGTTCATTTCCCTCCAACTGCAGCTCCTTCAGATTCAGATTGGTGCTGAGGGCAGAGCAGAGATCCTCGCAGGAAGCTGTTGTTAAATAGCATTTCTGCATCCTGCAAAGCACAATACTGTATATTGAACTACTCATTGACATTTGACCTTTTATCAGTACTTCAGGATATGATATTTATATTTCCACCCTAGGTGAAGAAGGATGATAATTTCCTGTCCACTGATATGATCCTCAGCTATCTACAAACAGCACAAAAGTGGAGTACTTGGCGGGAAAACACAGGGATGTCCAGCAATACCAAGATAAGGTTATCCTGAGGAAAGGACAAAAAGCACACACCAAAGACATTCTGCTATAATCTTTAGACTTGCAGCCAGCCCCACCCTGAAGATCTTAGTCAACTATGCAATGGCAGTCATGGCATTATATTGTATCTGATACAATTATCTTTATATATATAAAAGAGAAAAGTCACTGACTGACTGACTCCTCACTGCCCTGCCAAAACCGCTGGGCCTAGAAGCGTGAAATTTGGGGTGGGTGTTCCTTCTGTGACGGAGGGGTGCACTAAGAACCGGTTTTCCAAAATTCCAACCGGAAGGGGGTGAAAAGGGGCGCAACGCGTTTTCCTCCCTATACTTTGCATTGAGAATCGCTGACTCAGCAACATTCCGCCCCAACTGCTGGGCCTGAAGCATGGAATTCTGGGAATTCCTTCTGTCACCTGAACACCCACCAAGAACCATCTGGAGACATTTAACCCTTCAGGGGCTGAAAAGGGGGCAACATGTTTCTGTCCTATACTTAACATGGGAGACTGAACAACATCGAGCCAATTTGGTGCTCAGACCCTGGTGCACTGGGGGATGTTGTTCGGAGGAAGAGGTTGCACTGGCAAGGATGCTGTGCACGGGGGGGGGGGGGGGGAGAAGTTGCGCACGGGGGGGAGAAGTTGCGCAGGGGGGGGAGAAGTTGCGCATGGGGGGGGAGAAGTTGCGCACGGGGTAACTTGTGCATGCGGGGTTGATGCGCATGGGGAAGTTGCGCATGGGGGGTTGATGTGTATGGGGAAGTTGCGCATGGGGGGGTTGTTACGCCTGAGGGAAAGTTATCCATGGGGGTTGATGCATATGGGGGGATGGCATACGGGGGAATTTTACTCCCGCAACGCGGGTACGCCTTTCGCTAGTATCTGATACAATGATACAATCAGTAGGTACTGACTGTACATTTTGAGCGTCAGGTTTCTTACTTACGAGAGAACTTGCAGTTTGCAGCCTGGGTCTTTGAGCCCTTCACAGAGAAACTGGACTCCAGAGTCTCCCAAGGGGTTGTCCCAGAAATCAACGTCCTCCAGCATTGGGCTCATTCTGAGAACAGAGGACAACTCCTCGCAAGCACCAGGTGTGATTTCAGTCCCACACAAGCTACAAAACACAAACACAATTTGCATGATAAACGTGCTTGGGGAGGCTTGGGGAGCTTGCAGAGGGATGGGGGAAAAGAGCAGAAGTTCTGTGAAAAGACACAAAGACAAAGCAGTGTGGAGAAGAAGACACATAAGGGATGGGGGTTGTATTGATTGTATCATAACTTTGGTGGTAGCGGGATGAATTTGAGACAGGCAAGTAAACAGATATTGGAAATGCAGATTGAAGCTAGATTTTAATTTGTAGAGAGTACAGAATGAAGACAGAACAGAAACTTCTGGAAGTGAAAGAACAGGTCTCAACTCAGAAAATGGGGAAATGGACATTTTATCCTAGGTAAACTGTTATTTAAGATCTGGTTAATACTTAATATTTAATATAAAACTGAATTCCACCACACTATAGTCCACTACACTATAATCCAGGTGCCCATGATATCAGAAATGAATTCAACTCTTCCTTACCACAATTTCTGTAATTTGCATAGTGGATATTTCAATCCCTTGCATAAAAGCTTCATTCCACTTTCTCCAAGTTTATTACTTCCCAGGTACAGTTCTGAAATCATTCCATTATGGAGGACAGAGGCTAGATCTTTGCAGCAATCAGCACTGAGATCACAATTATACAAGCTGCAGAGGACACACAATTGCCAGATGATCACATACAACCAACTATGAATGGCAAGTAGAGCAGGCCTCCAGTGGGCACATCTCAACATGGAGGCCAGGTCTCTAAACATCACATATCCCTAGACTACCCGAGTCAGTGGTGTACCAAGGACAAAGTGGCCGAAGAGGTTTTGTGCTTCATTCTCCTCCTGTTGCCACTGCACACTTGACAAAGTTATTCTCCATGGAATTCTGACATGACACAACAGTAGTACCAAAACTACAAGACTCCTACTAAGAGGTTTCTTTGTGATAAAAGGGATATTGCATAAGGAGATTGTTTCTTCAGATCACACTTCTTGAAATGCGAGTCCTGCATCTCATATGGTATTATGTTCTGAAATAACAGAAAGTGTATTGCAAAATGGCTCTCAGTTCACCTTCAGCTATTAGAAGGGATATCATCCACACAGCAAGATAATGGGTTGAATAATTCTTTAGTGTTTCTGGAGGATCAGAATCCTTTCATCCTGAATTGGTGACCGGCAGCATTGGTGGTGATTTAGTTGTTGCTTCAGGTCATACAATTTGACTCTAATTGAGAAAATACTAGCGCTATGGAAAGTGAATAGGCCAGAATTGGAGAACTAGAAATCCCCTTGAATAATTTTGGTCTTTCCATGATCTAAAGTTGTATTATGTCCATTACCACATTCATCGAGATACAGAAGGAAGAATGAGCATTTCTGAGATCCTATCATTCTCACTGAATTAAGGACATCAACTAAGCCTCTTTGACAGCACCACCCATACCCACCAAGACAGCACCACTTTCCCACCATTACTTGCTTTAGCTTCTGTAGTCTGCAGTGTGGGTGCTTCAGTCCCTCACAAAGAAGCTTCAGTCCTCCATCTCCCAGCCTGTTACACTCCACGTCCAGCTCTTTCAGAGACTGGCTGGTAGCTAGAAGAGAAGAGAGGGCACCGCAACAAGCCTCTGTCAGGCTGCAATTTGCCAACCTGCAGGAAACAAGAAAGCATCTTTGGTTTAAAAAAAACTTCCTTCTCTTCTCTACAGTGACACCCTTTCCTGAACATTTGTTGGGAGATCCTGAAAGCCTGTTTCCTGGGTATCAGGATAAAACTAGGAGATCTCTCAGGAATCCAAAGCCTCCAATTTCTCCTCCCTCTGATACTTGAGTGCTGTTTTGGTTCACAGATGCAGTCTTTTGAGGTGTGTCATATTAAGATCACTCCTAGAGCTTGACAGAATGCAATGTTCATGCAGAGGGAGTAGAATCAGGTCTGATCTATGACTATTCCCTTCAAGTCCCCACCTAGATCTCTTGTGCCATACAGTGTGGTGTGCGCATCCCCTTCCCTCCTCTGCCCACATGAGGCAAAGGCTGTAGAGCTCCCGAGAACTGTTTACAGGGTCACAGCATGTCCGACTGAGAGCCAGACTGAGAGCCACAAACAGGAAAACACAGGTTGACTCAATTCTTCTGTTGAAAGAGAGGAATGAAGAATATATGTGTCACTTACAATCTCCATTCCTGATCCAAACTTAGACCATAAATCCCAAGGCAATGGGTACCTAGATTAGTATAGGAGAAGCCAATAGATCAGCCATGCAGAGCCACTACTGTACCTACAAAACTGATCATAGGGCAGCAATCACAATTGCCCTTCAACTTCATGACACTGACTTCTCCCAAAGGTGTTTCCCTCTTTTCAGCTACATCCGTCTCCTTTGCTATCTTTCCACCAGTTTTGTCTCTTGTAAGGATGAGAAAGCTTTTTTGTAAAGAATATAGTTCTTTGTTTCTGTGTTTTAATATGTTTCAATTATTCTGCTCCTTATCCCATTATGCTGGATTTAGGATGCTACTTGCAGTTGTCTATGTGTACAATACAAATCATACCTAGGAGGTGCCTTCCTTTCCCTGGACTGGTTTCAGAGCACCCTATGCTCATTATGGCAACTAAATTGGCCTATCTCTCAATGCTAATCACCGTGTAGCTTTGGAAGCCAAACATCTCCCAGTTGTTGCTTACCCCAATATTTGCAGCTGGCAGTGGGGCTGCTTCAGTTCCGCACAGAGCAGCTGCACACCTGAGTCCTCTAGCGCATTATATTCCAGATTCAGCTCTATCAGTTTTGAATTGCTTATAAAAACAAATGCGAGATCTACACTACAGGCAGCTGTCAGGTCACACGTTCCCAGTCTGCAAAAGATCAGAAACATCACGTACAGCAATAGAATTATTGCCTATCCATTCCTTCTTCTGATAAGTGAATGGATTATTGTTAATTAACATGGAATGACTAGACTTCCCAGCAACTTCCAACAATAAGGAAAAATCTAACATCTCATCTTTTGTAGGCAATGGAACAGATGTATTTACAATAAAGGGAGGGTTCGATAGCCAAGTTATAGTCCAATCCTATTGGCTCTCCACGTTACGAGAACTCAGGTTAAGGTAGTACAGCATGCTTTATAGATCTCAAACAGGACACAGCTTTCCATATGGGTAGCGGCAAAACTGTGATCTCCAGGAAACACTCTGGTATCTTGTCATGGGGGTGAAAGAGGGCAGGAGGAGGGGGAGGAGGAGCAAGGAAGAGATCGGGGAGAAATGTCATGTCCAAACAGGGCAGTATTAACTGCAGCAGGTCCACCAATATCTTTACTGTTTTGATCCACTTTCCTGAGTCTATTCAATCATGCCCCAGCAATATCATTCAAGTACACCCATAATATTGATGGAGGCTTATCACCTGTCAAGGAAACAAATGTTCCTTTTCTTCAGATCTCCAGGACTGCCCTGCCCATGGAGGATGCAATGTGCACTATGATGATTCAACTGCATTGATATTGGGGGGGGGGCAGGATAGATAGTACTGGATTAATGGCCTACAGGTAAAGTTAAGGTAAAGGTCCCTGGCAGGTTGGTCTGCCAGCCATGACTGGCATGCCAGATAACAGGCATGGTGTCTTAACCAGTTGAGCCACTGCAGCTCATTATTTGTTTTCACATTTTATACCATCCTACCTTAAGGCAGAGGTGTCCAAAACCTGGCCTTGAAGGCAGATGTGGCCCATGGCAAGGTAACTTCATCTGGCGCTTGGGTAAGCCTTGCAATCCTCCAGATCTGTCTAATATGCTATTCTATGTAAAATTTGTAATGCAAAAAACTTTTCCAGCCCACAATACAGTGTCAGAGCGATATGTGGCCCTCCTGCTAAAATGTTTGGACACCCCTGTTCCAAGGAATTCAGAGCATGGCGTATGGTTCTTCCCCTTTTTTTGTCCTCAGAACAACAACAGAACAACCTGTGGATGGCAAGGCTAAGAGAGATCGACTGAGCCAGTTTCAACCAGGAAACTTCATGGCTGAGTCCTGATCTTCAATTTTAATTTTAATTTTAATCCTGATCTTCAAGGTTTAAATCCAGTTCATACCCACACTTACAGCTCTCAAGGTTTCTCCAGCTTTTCTCCAGAGAATTGGGAGGAATTTAGGCAGTCCAGCACATGTACTGTATGCAGAAAACAGGTTCAGTCCCTCAGAATTCCCAATACAGCTGCTAGAAATACCTCCTGCTTGTCAGCGGAGTTCAGTCCAGATGGACCAGTGATCTGGTTCTGTATAAATGTTTCTGTATAAATGTTTCTATCATTCTCTTATGTTTGATAGAAACCCAGGACTTCTATGATTCTGCATGTCCCTGCAATCAGATGCTGTGGTGTCTTCCTGGACTTCAGTTCATGCACCATCCCCTGGAATCACTACAAAACTTCATGAGCCCTACAAGGCCAGACTGAAACTCAGAATGGCATTGTGTGCATCAACCTCAGAAACTGATTCAGTTTGATTTTCCTTGATAGAGCACAATTTGTATTTGAGATGTCAAATCAAATTCTTATCTCAGATAAGCACTGGACAGATTTTCCTGCACTCTTTTGAAAAGCATACAGCCTTTCAGGCCTACAAAATATGATGCTAAAGGAAGCTGCCTAAGGACGTAATGGAAGGAACTCAGCCAAAACATACAATAAAGTTTGCAGCTGGCAGTCTGGATGTTTCAGGCCCTCACACAGCATCTTTACTCCTGCATCTCCCAGTTCATTTCGTTCCAGGTTCAGCTTTTTCAGTGTCCGGCTAGTGGCCAGGACAGAAGCAAGATGCTGGCACCCGGCAGTTGTGAGAGCGACCTCTTCCAGCCTGCATGGGAAAAGATAAGTTTATTTGGTGTCATTTGTTGACCATATGCTATTTGGACATGTCAAGCTGAAGCCAAAATAACATTTGCCTGAAGAGGGGCAAAGTTATTGTCAGTGACCTGTTTATTGTATACTAGATGTGGGCCAACGTACCAGATGTGAGAGTTTCAACCACTCTGTGGCATTCTTGGAATACAACTGTTCAGCACCAGCCTTGTGTCTGACTAAATGGACTTCCCAGAGGAAGCCACTTTGCTACTCACCCTAGATTCTGCAGTTGGCAAAAAGGATGTTTCAGTCCCTCACAAAGCATCTGAACTCCTTCCTTTCCAAGGGAAGAATTATAGGCCAGCCTGAGCTCCGTCAGTGTCTGGCTGGTCCTGAGAACGGAGCAGAGATCACGGCCACAAGCAGAAGTCAGATCACACTCCCATAGCCTAAAAGAGAAGGGTACAGAAAACAGAGATTGTCACTTTTCTCAGTTGCCTAGAAGAGGTGGGACACAGGTGCTATCACGAACACCCTTTTCTAGGGAGGAGAGCGGTGGGCCCACTTTCATGCAAGCTGCTGTGCAGGGGGGGGCAGAGATAGCAGCAGAGGAGGTTGTCAACTCAGGATGGATGAGACTACTAGGGGCTGGGTAGGCTCTAGGAGAACACCTAATCCTTGTGGAAAAGCCCCACATTTTGCAGATGTGAGGCTTGCAGACTGATAAGTATAAAATGCTCTCTCAGACATTTGTTACTGTCACCACTATTTGCACCATTTGATAAATCAGGAATTATTCTAAAATCCTGTTTCAATCCTTCTAGGCAGATTGATAAATAACCTAATAAAGGCTCAGATATCAGGATCCTTTGCCAAAAGAGAGATCCACCATTTACATTAGGTTGTTTGTCTGTAACATTACCTTACCCCAATTTTAATTCCCCAAGCCGATAGCTAATAATTTGACATTAAATAATTTGACATTAAACTAGAAAAAGAGAGAAAATGGGAGGGGGATATAAAACAACCTCCTATAATTTAAATGAGATAATATATGAATCGTATGAAATAATATATGAATCACCTGCACTTTTTTTGGTGTGGCATGGCAGAACACTGACGGTATCATTCGATTATACCAGCAAATGAAATTAGACAAGGCAGGGACACCACATCACATCATATATCTTGTCTGCAGAGATACTTCTTACTCCTTCCCAAAACCACCCTTGATGTCCAGAACACAGAAAACAGCAGTGCATGCAAAATACATCTTAGAACTAAAGGGGTTCTTAGAGCTCAGGTTCATTTTGGGTTCGAGTTCTTCCTTGATGGAACTTCAGCTAAAACAGAGATAGCCAACCTTTTTCATTTCACGACACACTGACAAGGCACTAAAATTGTCAAGGTACACCATCAATTGCCATGCTAATGAAAGGATGCAGAGGAAGTTTTTTTAAAAAAATTGCTTACCCTAGTTTTTCAAGCATGCAGTTTGGATGACAGAGGCCTTCGCCCAACAACCTGAATCCTGAATCTCCCAGATTTGTCATATGCAAACTCAGTTCTACCAGCACCTGGTTTGTTGTGAGAACGGAGGAAAGATCTGCACAGCAGTCCACTGAGAGTTTGCTTCCTTCCAGCCTGTGGTGGGAGAAAGAAGCACTTTCATCAGTCAGGATCCTTTTCCTTTTTGTACCCAGTGACTTGCTTCTCTTCAGGCAGGCTGCGACTCCTCTACAAACCCATCTCACTGTTGTCAGAATTGTGCTCATGGTGCTGAAGTCACCTGGTCGCATCTGCCTTTTCTCTTAAATTCCTGTTACACCTATGAACTCTCATCTATTTTTTACTCCTCAGATGGGTCACAAAAATGTTTTTTAAAAAATATTCTAAGGAAATTGCCAAACTTTTTCTTTATGATCCTTGTGGAAATTGCCACAGACAATCACAGGACATTTATAGGCAAGTTCTGCATTGGGGATCTGCAACTGAACTGTGCAGAGTTGATATAATCGGCAACTGAGAAGTACTGCCAATCTAGGGGAGGGCCACAGAAGTTCCCTTGGTCATCAGGTTGTACATTGGCTTGGTTGGCCAACTGGCCAATTGGCTAAGGTCTTTTCTCCCCTACTGATACTGACCATTTGGTCTCCACACAAAAAAAGATCTAATTACTGAAAATAGTGTAGACAAGATCCAATATTAATGAAGAGAACTCTGGACAAAAAGCTTGGGGAAGGCAATTTATGTTGACCTGATAAATGATCAGTTATAGCTTGAAAAGTCTTTACTGTGATGTAAATTGCTCTGCATTCCACCAAGTTAAAAATTTTGACTTGGTTCTGGCTGACATATGACTGAAATAAGGAGGGTCCTTTATCGCCGCTCAGACTTGTATGACCCTAAAAATTCCCACCTGTCAGTCACTCAGCTAACATGCCCATGTTTTTCATGAGCTTCCCTGGAAAATCACTGCAAAATACTGGGGCTCCACTAGAGCTCTAGAGTGGTGTACAGATATTATCCCTGGGAGCAGATCCTGGCTAGGACTCTATGGGAGGGTGAAGAGAGAAAAGAAAAGCAACCACAGCTTACTCCACTTTCTTTATCTTGCTTTTGGGCTCCATCAGTGCCTGGCAGAGTTGGTTAATTTTTGAATGCTTCCAAATCTTCTGATATGGCCTAAAACATAACAATGTTCCACATAGTTTTCACTATATTCCATCTTTCAGAGTGATACATGAGTTGGCCTGTTGATTGCCTTATTCTTGCTCTTGATGAGAAGAAACAGTGGCTAATATTTGCTGATAACTACACATTCTAAGCTGTTTGAAATAGGTTTAGCTATCGTAGCTTCATTCAAATCCCTGAGAATGGCCATTTGGCTGGGTGCTAAGAATTCTTGGCTACCAAGTACTGAGCTTTCTAGAGAAGAACTCTGGCCAAAAATGCTCTGTTTATGAGACCATTACATAGAACAGAGTGTCATTTAAATTTGCAGTGTAAACCTGACCTTTTTGCCAGGTAGGGGACAGGTCAAGAACTGGCCCAGAACCATCAACAAACTCCTTTGGCCAGCTGGACCTTATGTATTGCTGGGAGTGTTCAGCATACAACCTTATGTATTGCTGGGAGCGTTCAGCAGACTTCACATGGAGCTCAGTGTAGAAAATGGCCTCAGCGCTCTCAGCAATCTGGCATCAGCTCTTCTGACTAGGAACCAAAATCTAGTTTTCCCTTTATTAAAAGTTTGAGTGTGACATCACTTCCAGGTTTCCATCAAGCCAAGGCTTGAATCATATTAAAAACTTTTTTCAAGCTGTGGGTTTTTTTTCAAGCAATCTGCATACCCCTCCAGACCCTTGCACAGACTTATAAAATTCCTGGGGAGGCAAAAAAAATCACCCGTTATTCCCTGTATTGGTGTGATCTGAATGACATTTTCAAAGCATTACGTTGCTGCCCCGGCTCATCACCCGCAATGACGTAGGAAGAGAATAAACTTCTCCAAGTTTTAGAAACAATATGTTAATCAAAGGAAAGATTCCAAGAAGACTTACTGGCATGAATCAGTGGGAAGGGCTGGAAGTTCTTCTTTTTCAGGGTCCTTTGACAGAAATGAGCATGAATATAAAGAAAGAGTCTCCAAATTTAAGCAGTGCTTTATACAAAAGGAGAGAGCTGCCTGATCCAGTGGGGTCAATTTTACCCTCTCTATTGTTAGTTCAGTCAAAGGACCAAGTGCGTGTTGAACAAACTCTTCCTCTTGCATTTCATACAAAGAATGGAAATATTCTAGGTGATCATAACACGGGTAAACTGAGTATATTGTTGTATATCCTTTAAACCACTCAAACAAATCACCCTGAATTGTAGGTGATGTTTTCCATCCAAACTGTTCTTGAATGTATTTCATGATCTCTCTGTTTAAAAGGCCAAACATGAATAGCACAATTAACCTGAAATCTCCACGATCTTTCCTACAGCTTTCCAGCAATACTTTTGTCTCTTGCTTATTAGTTTCAGAATCTTTGGCTTCATCTTCGAAAACGTAAAACAAAGCTGTAAGAAACTCTTGCACACTAAGGTGGACAAAGCTATAGAGGTCATCAGAATCAGGATCTCTCTGGAAAAGACCCAAACATTCAGAACCAAATGGATCAAAACCTGACTTCAGGATCTCTTCTTCCTTGAACCAGACTCTCTTTTTCCAGAGTCCCTCAGCAGCCAACAAGCAAAGTCTTCTCAGATTCTGGTGCTCAGTGCTATTGCAGCGAGATGCACACAAGGAGGAAAAATAAAGTGCATACACTGCTGTGACTTTGTCAGGTACAAGCCAAAGATCTCCTCGACTCTGTTCCAGCTGCTGTTTTATCACAGGGCAGATGATCTGGCAAATGCCAGGTAAAAAGGAAATGGCAAGGAGAGCCTCATTCCTCTTGATATACTCAAGAGTTTGAGCTGTTAATTCTTGATCCCCAAAGAACTGGTGGAAATATTCTTCTCTGCCCCTTGCAGTGAAACCCAATAGCCCCACGTAGAGAGGGGAACACAAACATTTCTCCAGGCTGCCCAAGGTGCTTGGCCTGGTTGTGATCAGCAAGCATGCCTCAGGAAAGACCCTCTTGGTAATCAAACCACTCAGAAGGACACTCACTGAATTCCTCACACAGGGATCAATGCTCAGGTTGTCCTCCTGTTGTTCAACAAAACCATTCAGCTCATCCAAGCCATCCAATATGAAAAGGAGCTTGTTAGGATTCAACAGGAGTTTCTGTACTGCTTCTTTTTGAGCCAGTTCTGGGTGATTTTTAAAAATCAGTTCAGCCAAACTAGCTTGCCCATTCACCATGTCCAAGTGCCTGCAGCTTATGTAGAAAACAGAGTCAAAGTGTTCTGGAAACAGCTTCCCATAGCCCCAGTCTTGCAGGATCTTTGTGGCCATGGTGGTCTTCCCTGCACCAGCCACTCCCACTAGCACAACAGTCTTCACTGTGCCACAATCTGTACTGAACAGGTTGTCTATGCTGGTAGCAGCTGCTATCTCAGGCACCATCCCTCTATGTCTCCATCGCCACTTCAGGAATTTATCTACTCCATACTCTTCATCCACCTTAATCAGTTTTGTATAACATTCACCAAACGGCACGTGAACACCAAAACAAGAGTCTTCATCTTCTGGCAGCTGGTATTTCTTCCTAATGTGTTCTCTGTATTTATCCCAGTAATCTGATTCAAAAAAGGATCCATTAATAGAATAGTGAACTGGTTCACTAGAAAATCAGGAAATCATAATTAAGCTATTGACAGGTTTCTCCTCCATTTCCTAGAAATGCTAGGACAGAGTGATTTTGCACATTAGATTTGCCAATAACAGGACCTTGTTGTGGGTTGAAACTGCAAATACCCTCTTATCAATGTATTCTTATCAAATACCCACTGTATAAAAAAGGAGTTTTGCAACCAATGTGACACAGACTTCAGGTGAGATTTTCATATCTTTCCCCATAATTATCCACATTATAGTCCCCACCAGGGACAAACCCTGGTGTCTTAAATACAGCCTGCCTAAAACCTATGAATGTTTTATTAATTCAACAGGAATACAAATAAGAAAACTATTCAAGATCACTAAACATACTGCTCTCACCAACCCTCATGCATAATTAATGAGCTAACTGAACAGTCAACACTATGCTACTGGCAAACAACATGAAATTATTCTTAAGGAATCGCAGAGTTAGCAAAGACTATATGCCATCTGATATAAATAACTATTTCCAGAGGATTACTGCCTCCTACCAGCTCCACCCAACACTTCTGCAGCCCTAAAGAGCAACCTATGATATATTCTTCAGGAACATAGCACTTCACAAAACTATTATGCTTAAAGAAATCCAAACTACCTAACAGCCCAATCCAGTGGTAGTGGTAGGGGGTTGTGGACTGCAGTACCACTATAATACCACCATTATTGGCCAATGATAATTTTGGCATTTTTAAATAACATCATATTACTGGTATATGTTGTTCAATTGGAAATTTAATACAGAATGCAACTAAAGAAATTGTGTGTGTGTGTGTGTGTGTGTGTGTGTGTGTGTATACAATTCATTCATTCATTCATTCATCTGAAAGTTATAAATAACCAGAAAGGGAAACAACTGTCTTATGTAATAAAAAGTGGGTTTCTTAGAACTGAACAAATGAGACTGTTCCAAGAATCCAAAAGCTATAGGAAGGACATAATAAGTTGTTAATATGAGTCAGTTCTCAATTCCATGAATTTGAGCCAATACTAAAAATTTTATTCAGTTGTGTGAGTATCAAGTTGGCGATTAGTTTCTTGTTAGTTACAAATTTATTGTGTGATTTTTATTGTCATATATTTATTATATCTAAAAGAATTTTTGGGGATAACACCTACTCTCATGATACCACTGCATTTAGTTTGTGTGTGTGTGCGAGATATTGTTATTTACTCTGTATGGTCTACTATAGGAAGTACTATAGAATCCCATCCTGGGATGACACAGTGAGCTCCTGCACCATGTGAAACAACCCTAGTGATGCCATCGGCCCAATGCTATACCCCTCCAACCCAGGACACACAATGCCACCCATAAAGCACACATTACATTCATCACAGGAGACATAAGTAAACATTTTTCTTACTTTCCCATAGGTCACCTTGTCTCCAAGGTCACCTCAATGCTATACTATTTTGTTGACATATGTCTGAGGAACCTCCAGAAGTACATCATGCCATGAAAGGGGGAGGTCAAAGCATATGCCTCAACCACTGGGACTCTGTTTGTCCCACCAGTCTTGCCCCCTTTCACCAACCTCTGGAAAGTCCCCCACTTGGCACACTGAAAACAGTGTCTCAGACCTAGAAAAAAAATCTTCACAAGCCAACTTTTCCTCATCAGCAGGCAGCATTTAGCCTTAACAAATTGAGAAATAAAGTACGTGTACAGTAACAAGTTTTAAATTTAAGAAGAACATAGTGTTTCAGTAAACCACATGAAAGCAATATATATGCATTTTTAGCTTTTATTCTTTCATATCCTACATTTTTCTTGGGTGTCCTTCCTCTTTTATAACATAAGGACAGCTGCCACACCAGGCAGCCCAACACACTTACCTGGTGTTGCTTGAGCCATGTCCAGGGGTACCAGTACCAGACCACCAAAGCAGGAGATCTCTGAGCCTGGAAGAAACAAGAGCCTCCTGAGATAAAGTCCATAAGCTTCTTTCTATGATCGCCTCATATGTTACTCTTTATTTCCTGGCAGAAGCACCTCCTCTTTTTCCTTATATAAAGCCAGCCCTCTTGTGTCAGCTGGAAAGTTGTAGGCTCCAGCTGTGGACAATATGAAGAATGAGGATGATGATGTCAGCAACAAGCAATGAGGAAGTTTCACTGGGCAGATGAGCCAGGAGGGAGGGACTGCTGCACATTGCAATGTCTTCTTCCTAATAGAATAGAACAGTGTTTTTCAACCTTTTCATCTCATGGCACACTTAACAAGGCACTGAAATTGTCAAAGCACATCATCAGTTGTTTTTACCATTGACCAGTCTGTTCAAATCTCCCAATTTTCCTATTAATGAATGTCAATCCCTAAATTCCTGGGGCACACCTGAGGACCATCTGTGGCACACTGGTGTGCCAGGGGACACTGGTTGAAAATCACTGGAATAGAAGGAAACAGCAGCATCTGGTGGTTGATCTGAGAGTTCAACACTTTCTGTTTCAGGTGTTTTAAGGTACATTTCTAGGGATGGTATTTTCTCCAGGTTTTAAAGGATACCAGGAATACTAAAACTATCCTTCTGATTGAGGAAAGAGGGGCTTGCTCAAGTGATGCTCTTCTGATGTTTAGCTGGGGGAGAGTAACAATCCCTTTTCCTCCCAGACCAGCGTCTTTTCTAGTGGCTGTACTGGTGTTACTCTGTATCTTTTTAGACTGGGAGCTGTTTTGGGCAGAGAGCAATATAATTGTTTGTCAACAAAAAAAGTTCAGAAAGTTGTTTACTATCTGCGCATAAATATTCTTAATATTGCCTTAATAGTAATTATGACATCTGTGGTAATGCCCTGTGGTGATGTACTGGTAGGTGAGCATGACAGGTCCCTCACTGCCTCAGCATGTAGTGGTGGGAAACATGTTGCTTTTTCGGTCCAACCATTAGGCAAGGTGATGCAGGTTGCATCAGGAGGAGATTGTGAGAGGACAAGAGGGAGCAGATTGGGAGGACGTCCCTCTTTGCTAAAGATGCAAGTTGCACAGTCTGCTTTCTGCCCAGTGAATTGGATCACCTTCCTCTGAATCTTGGGATCCTGGGTGTCGGAGGCTTCAGTTTGGTTTTCTGCCACTCTCTTCTGGACCTGCAGGTCCAGGTTAGGTTATACTGCCTATCCTAGGACATAATATAGGACCAATGTTGCATCATTTTTATTGTTCTTTCTTGCCCACCTCCACCCACACACAAACATACAAGATGAATGTTTCTGTGCACTTAATTTTAAAATTCAATAGTGTCTTTTATCCTCCAGTTGCAAGTGCATATAGAATGCCAGTCAACTACCAAGTACTGATCACATTATGTAGTGTATTTTTCCTTCTTCCCCCACATCATCATTGTTTTGCAAATGAGGGCCTGAGTCTATTGCCAGGCAGTGCCAGAAGACATCACACTGCTATGCCAACTGCCATTGCAAAAGTGCAATAGGGCGCCAGTGGAGAGGATATGGTGCCAGAGCTGAGACCAGCACCAGTCAGCAGTGACCTCTGCGTTACGAAGATAAATGTGGAATGGCTAGCAACAGATGCTTGTGGTGAGGCTTTTGGGGGGCATAGGAAAGGTGGAACTGGCCAGTGAGAGGGCAGCTCAAAGCAAAACACGGAGGAGGACAAGGATGGTGGCATGCTCTGCTGCCAAATCCTCTGTATTCTCCTGAGCTTGGAAGCCTGCCAGAGGCTTCCTTGGTTCTGTACCCACTAAACTGAGGGCACAGATCGAGAGACCCACTGCTGGGTATGGAGCTAAACAAAGGGTAAAAGGAAAGTGGCCACACAGGCTACAGTAGAAGCCATTTTGGCATTGCTATTTTTCCTGGTGGCCTCAGGGCATGGGACTGGACTCTAAAAGACATCCTAAAAGAAGGAAGAACACACAGATTCTCGCCATGCATTGAAGATGAACTCTTCCAGAGATTTTTTAAAAAGAAAATATCTGGTTACCTACTTAAATTGAGCAAAATCCAGAGCAGTTACAGGTCCACACAGTTACATCACCCTCTAGTGTAATTTTATGGAAAGTCACCTTAACTGCTCTGGAGCAAAGGGCTTAATTTGACTTTAGGATATGAGCCTAGTTCCTTACAAAAGGACAAAGGCATATCTTTATATAACAAATGCATATACTGCAGGCATGCAGTCCATCATGGGATGTACTAAAGATTTTTTAAATGCGACAGACTTATAGAAAAAATAGGATTATGCATGCAAGTTTTCACACAATTTCTTCCTTTATTATTTTTATTGTTCCATTAGTCTTTGTACATTTGCTCAGGTCATTCTGCAAAATGGAAATATGGTGATATAGGCCTATAAAATAAAATAAAAGGCGAAGTTTCCAAACAGGCCAGCTCAGAGGAGCTGGGCCAGGTTTGAGCAGGATGTTGTAGTATATCCAGGAAGTGTTAATGAAGAGTTAGATGGGGCCATGATGGATCCTGGAGAAGTTAATTCTGTGGCTTCTTTTCCTTCTTCTCCACAGGCAAGAAGGTTTACAGTGCAAGTGTAGAGGTTGCACGTAAGTTGGTTTCAAAGTCAGTGTTCAAAGGCTGATAAGCTGCACCATCTGGAGGAGTTTTATTTTTTAATCTTTGGCTGCAATCCTAAACAGTTTCCTGGGAGTAAGGCCCACTGAACACAATGGGGCTTACTTAGGGGTAGGATTGTGCTGATTGTCAGACAGAGGGAGCTGGAGCCAACATGCAACAAAGGCTGCAATCCTAAAAACACACTTTCCTGGGAATAAGTCCCATTAAACACTTCTAAGTAGACATGGTTAGGATTGTGCTCTAAGACTGCTGTTTTCTAGCAAAAATTATTAGCAATTTCCCAACTATCTGAACAAGCAGATAAAAAATAGTATTTGGCTTATTAAATTCCTCTTTTTTTTTAGTAAATTGTATTTATTTCATGGGAGATCATTTCATGGCTTAGCACTTTGATTCAAATGTAGCATGATGTCATAAATCTCTTTTACTAGAATTCCTGAGATTTGGAAACTCAATTGAAAAGACTTGGAATTTCAATTTCCTATTACAGTAATTACTTGTATAGCATTTCTGATCTATTGCACTTACTATGTGATGTCAACTCAAGTTTTCCCTTTTTCATAGAAGTGCACTGCTGAAAAAGTCAATGTTCTGGATTGCTTGTTGCATGACTTCATTACAGTGCCCAATTGCATTTTCCACTGCAATTGTTATTATAAGGAGTCCCCCCCCCCCCCGCAAAAGGTTGGAGAACCCAATTTACTCTTTCCATTATATTCTACCGAATGGGCTGTGAGTAGTGCAAGTGGCTAAGACACTGTGCCTTTTAACCAGCAGGCCAGGGTTTGAGAGCTGGGTCGGCCCCACAAAACAGGGTGAGCTCCTGTCCTTAGCCCAGCCTTGCGACGCCAGCTGGATCCAATTGTATTGGCTCTGCCTTTCCATTGGACTAATTCAGTGGCGTGGAGAGGGGGGATTTGCTGCTTGGGTAACAGCCTAGCCTCCATAACAATCTAACCCAGGCTTTTGAGCTTTGCATGCAGCGTATGCAGCGCTGAGCACGATACCATAGTCTCTCAAGACTGACGGAGACCTGCTTTATATTCTACTGTAGAACAAATTTAAGGTTAGGTTTGGAGTTTTTCACATCACTTAATTCTTGATATATTTCTTCAGTCACTGTTTGTATGCCAATGCTGTGGAGAAAATCAGAGAAAGCAAAGAGTTAGATTTCTCCTGGCACACCAGGTTGGAAAACTGCAGTCATTCTAAAGCACCTTGTATTCAACTTCATTTCACATACACTGAAACGAGCTCCTAGTTCATTGGCCCCTCCATATACATGGGTTCGTAATTCACAGATCTGACATCTGTGGATGCCAAGCATGGTTTACAGAGCCTCCTTGAAGAAATCCAGACATGCCTCAGTCATGTCCAGGAAGAATTTTGAGCCCAGGGGAAGGCCTGTGGAGTGAGCAGCAGACCTTTCCCAGCCTCAGAAGGTCAATCGGACATGACTGGATGTGAACTGGAAGTAAAATTTAGTTTGCAATCCTAAAGACACTTTCCTGGGAGTAAGATCCATTGAACTCAGTTGGGCTTGCTTTTGAGTAGAAATGGTTAGGATTGTTCTTTTAGTCACATCCATGTGGTGTTTTGAAGGCACCACTTTATATGGATTTTTATTCTTCTTTGTGCTACTGCATTTTAATATAAATGGAACTTTGCAGACAGCAGCTCTGAGTTAACACACAACTGACAATGTCACAACTGAGAGAACTGTTTAGGTGAGTAAGAAACACAGAAAACACATCTGCAAGACATGACAAGCAATTACTTTTTCAGGAAAAAATTAGTACAAAAGTTGACTACAATCTCAAAATAATAACACATAATATTATGGGAGGAAAACATCCAACAGCTCTTACCGTAGACTCTGCAACTTGCAGTTAGGATGTTCCAACCCTTCACGCAATAGCCTGACTTCTTGCACTCCCATCTCAAAATAACGGAGATCCAGGTCTGTCAGACTCAGGCTGCTGGTAAAGAGAGAGGCAAGATCCCCACAGCATGCTCCTGTGAGGTTGCAGAAGGAAAGGCTGCAAAAGATATTCACCAGAAGGAAACAACAGGTTGTATAGATTATTCTAAAGTACTATTTGTGTTTTCCTATCACTGCAATCAACAGCTAGAAACAATGAGTACCTACATCTCATAGAATACTCTTAGATCTGATCTGTGAGACATTAACTCATAACATAGGTGCAGTATTCGATGTTGTGCTTACAAACTACTTGTCAAGATAACTGGGCCAGGATGTCACAGTTTGTGGGACTGTGCCAGAGCAGGGCACTAGTTGGGGACCATTCTATCCCAGAAATCACCATGTCCATCCAAAATGGTGAATGGTGAGCTTCAGTGGGGTAACACTAATATGGGTTTGGCAAAATTCTCTAGCCCCTTTTGGAATATGTTTTACATCTATAGCCTGTTCATTAATTTAGCTATGCAGAGGGTTGCCAGAATTCTCATCCACAAATTGAGACAGGATCCTCTGTCCCATTTGCCAGTATGTGAGCACAATCCCCCAAAATTGGGAATGTCCCTGTTTTTTGGGGACACAAGGCAACCCTAGCTATGCATTCCTGTATTCCTCCTCATCTCATGACCAAGATGTGTTTACAGTAATAACAGATGAATATGAGTGTGTGGAGCCCCCTGGCAACTAGTTTTATATCTCAGTTTGTCCAATTCATGCACTAGTCTATAGACCCCACTTTTCTGGGACCCACAATATAATGGGGCTTCCCTGTGAGTAGGTTGGGTATCGAGGTGGATACCTCAGAACCAAAACAACAACAGTGGGGTCATCTCACCTTGGATTCTGGACACTCTGAGAGAATATGTCATATTGGAGAATGAAATACTGGAGCATGGGAGGGACACTGAAAATGGGGCCATTCTCACTGGCCAGGTCTTGGATTCTGGCTATTGGTGCTGGATATCTGGAAAGGGTATACTTTATTGGAGAAAATGCGTGCGTGCGTGTGTGCGCGTGTGTGTGTATGCGTGTGTTGCCTCTGAAAGCAAAAGGAAAAGAGACAAATGGCAACCGCACTAGAAGTTATCACTGCAGACTGAGAACTTGGGGAGAGGCATCCCTCAGGGCCAGCTGCCCTCTCTTGCAAACAATAAAGCTGCTGTTGGGTAAGAGTTGTTCTGTTTGTCCTAGAGTCAGGGCCAAAGGCTCTTATGAGTAACTCCCCCACATAAAGTTCACATATAGGCTAATAGTTCTGAGCTGTCTGTAATACAGGGTGATTGAAAAGTATCACCTATATTGTAATTTATAAGTATTTTAAAATAGGGAGTTATGTTTCAATCACCCTATAGATAAGAACAGAGATCTTGGGGTGCTGGTGTTCAGCTTAATGAAAGTGCTGACTCAGTTCATTGTGGCAGTGAAGAAGGATGATTTCATTTCAGGTTGCAGTCACCTGGTGAGACCTGTTTGCCCTGAAGCTACAACCAAGGGCTCCAACCATCCCTAAGATGTGGAGCAGCTAACCCTGTGGGACTCAATACTGACAAGTTATCTTCTGCTGACTTCCATTCTGGAGTGTTCATAGGCAGTGATGGGCTTCAAAGAAATTAAGAACCGGTTCTCTGCCCATCTGGCAGCCACTTTTAAATGGCTATTTTTAAACTTTATATGTACTATCTCTTGTTAAGAACCGGTTCTATAGAGTAGGTGCGAACCTGCTGGTGCCCACCACTGTTCATAGGGAAGTATCTCTCTCCATGTCCAGCATTTGTTGTTTCAAGGCAAATGCTGATCACAGGGATGGCAGGTCTTTGTGAGTTCATTGGTAGAGGGGATGATGCTTGACCCTCCCCTCCCAGGCATACAGAAATGTGGGGGCTAACTTTTAAATAAAGCTTATTTCATCAATGAATGTCGATGGGGTGTGCACTGCGTTCTGCAGTGGGGGAGGGGGTCACTGAGACATTCTCAAGGTAAGGGAATGTTTGTTCCCTTACCTCAGAGTTGGAAAGTTGGGTTAGATTGTGCTCTTGGAGATCCATGTCTGGCCCAATTTGCACTAGTATACCATCTTATCTGTGTAGAGTCCCAGCTAAAAGTATAGACTCAAGGAACATACATGTACTGTATTCTGCTCCTTAATTTATTCACATGGAACACAACTTAATTTATTAGAATCAATAAACAGAGTTAAGACTAGGCCATGGGCTTAAATAATTGCTCCTCTCTTTCCCTGATCATTACCAGGCCTACAACAATACAGTTTATGGGGCACAAACCTGTGTTAAATTTTGGTTTAAAATTCTGATAAAACTCAGTCACAGGGCACACCAGTATGCAGGTAACTTGTTATATAGAAAGCTGGATAGGCCTTTGACCTGATCTAATTGGACTTGCCTAATATGCTCACACACAACAATACATCATGATCAACTTTACAAAGGAGGGGAACATACAAGCATACAGTGGACATTCAATTTTAAAGCACATTCAAGAGTTCATTAATGTTATGTCTTCGTCAGACCATAGCCTAGGAATATAGCTGTAACTCACTTCAGTTTCTGCAGCCTGCAGTTTGGATGCTTTAGCCCCTTACAGAGAAAGCTCAACCCAGAATTTCCCAGTTTATTCCATTCCAGATCCAGGTCTGTTAAACTTTGGTTGGTACTGAGGACAGACGCCAGGTTCTTACAACAAGAATTTTTAACGTCACAGCTAGAGAGTCTATAGGAAGAAAGTGGGTAAAGTTCTCACATTTATTCTCCTTATTTCCATATATTCCCTGCCACTGATTTCATCATTTACCTGCACCAAAATGTTTAATTTTCATTCACACTGTGAGCTCTCATATACAGGTCACAGGCAAGGGGAAGGATATACACTTGACAGGTTTAGCAGAGAGAATGCCTGGAGACCTTAAGCTACTGCTCATGGGGGTATATTGATTATGAATTTTCAGTGAGGAAATGGTGCGGGTTGTCAGGAGGGATTATTCCTATTGCAGGTGTGTCTTCTTGTCCATGGGGGTTCTGTTCTGGAACACACACATCCCCCATCAGATAGTTGAAACCATGGAAATGAATCAATACCCATCCCTACAGTCTGAACCCTCAGGAGGAGAGTGAAGTCTGGTAAATAGAGTGAGGGAAGCCTCTTGAGCTTTCCTGGGCCTCTCATTACCTTTTAAGGCAAAAAAGCCATTTCTGGTGTTTTTGATGAAACTGGAAGTCGTGTTTTTTCAGCTCTAGTGTTCATTCTAAGCCTGGAAGAGGCCATGAATAGACATACATGAACAGAGAGTTCAGTGGAGTAGAGCTCCCCTACGGATGGGGTGCATGTGAGGTGGTGGTGGCGGCTGGTGGACCTGATCTGTGGATAACTTAATCCATGGATAGAAAGAAACAGGCACCCCTGTATTCAGGACTCACTGGCAAATAGAATCATCAATTTGGAAGGAAACCTCAAGCCCATTTAGTCCAACTCCCTGCCTGTAGTGCCTCCAGCAGGTGCCCTGTCATTGAAGATGGAGGAAAGGTCACCTGTTTCAACTGCAGACAAATGTGACTTTCTAATGTGCACAAAAGTGTTATATGGTCCAGGATTAGCCCTAAACTCCACATCTGTGTCTAACGCATTTTCCTGGTTCTGGAAGTTTCTCCTCACCACAAATCTCATTTTTTAACTGACCTGGTTAAGAAGGCTACAACCACTTAAAGTAACACTTTGCACTGGTTGCTCACCATGTGGACTAGTTTACCTTAATTTCTGAAGATGGCAGTTTGGATGCTCCAGCGCCACACAAAGTACCTTTATGCCTTCTTTTCCAAATCTATTGTATGATAAGTCTAGCTCTGCTAGAGTTGGTTTGCTGCAGAGAACAGAGGAGAGGTCTTCACAACAAACAGCTGTCAGATTACAGGAAGCAAATCTGTAGGATGACAGTAATGAAAAAATGAGGTGCCCACTTATCCACTTCTCTTTCTCTACATTGAGCCAAAGCTCCTTTGTATTAGATCTCTTCAGTATTTAGAAGATACAGAATTGTGGCCAGGAGTAGGAGGCTCCCAATCAGGCTCCCCAATGTTGGTGAACTCAAGTAACTTGTCTTCCAGAGTTCTTGTAGGATAGAGCAGTTTCCTTAAACTACATTAGATAACTGGTGTTACAAAGAATGCTATATTTTCCCTCCTTTGAGGACAGATAACACCCTTCTGAAGGAACAGTGCACAGGTCCCTTGTTCAAATGTTTAGTGCATTCTCATTCTGGCTTGAAACCTTGAATAATAGCAAACTAGGAATATCAAGTGTTAAACAGAGATGCAAACTCCATGATATTTAAAACAATGCATTTTCCCTTTACTCACCCAAAATACTTTTAGTATGTATATTTAGGATGTTCATCTTTAGTATTAGGCCAGTGGTTCCCAAACTGGTGAGCCATGCCTCACCAGCCTGGCCCCTTACAGGGTGGGATAAGACAAAATGCCAAACCCTACCCATTTTTTGGTTGAACCAATTTTTCAGATTTAAATTGTTTATTGTTTGAATGAAGTTACATTTTTGGAACTTATTTATGCAATTACTACTATATGAGATGTCAACTGAAATTTACCCCCATGCAACATCCCCCCATACAACACTCCTACCCCATGCAACACCCCCCTTGTGCAAAACCCACCAGTGCAACATCCCTACCCCATGCAACACCTCCCTCTGTGCAACATCCCCACTCCATGCAACACCCCCCTCTGTATGAATTTCCCAAAATTTGTTCTTAGTGGGTGCCTTCATCATGGAAGGAACACCCTGCCCAAATTTCACACTTCTAGGTCTGGCGGTTTCGGCTGGACATTGATGAGTGAGCGAGGGAGCGAGCAGTTAAATATACAGTAATAGATAGAAGATGATACTACAGATTACAGAGTGTAACTCGTAAGGACCACAAGACACATTTCCCAATAAGAATTTTTTAAAGATGTGAACATAGAACTGTAAGTGTTCATAGAACTGAAGCTGTTAGGATTAGGGTTGTTTCAGCAAATATAAATATGTAGGACCCTCAATGCAACAAATATGGCAGTGGTATCATTTCATTAGTTAGTTAGTGCAAATGACAAATTGAGATGGTGAGCAACTTGCATTTTTGGCAACTTGAAGTTAAGTCAAAAGACAAAAGTCATCTAGTGATTAAGTTTTTAAAATGTTGCTTGAGTCATACACCGAATTGTGTACTTAGTAGTTTGAGAAGTATATATTTGCTCCCTCCCTCAGCCCTCATATTAAACTGGCTCTTAGTGGGTTAGGTTAACGGCCAGACCAACACAGGCCTGATCTAATCTTTACAAGTGTGGATATCAATTCTGTTTTTGTAAATTGTTACACAGCTGTGTGCACAATGCCATTTTGAGTCTGCTGCTACTGCAAATGACAGTGTTTCACTGTTCACATGTCATACATTTCATCCCTCTAACATTGAAGCTATTTAAAAGGATAGGTTACTTATGTTTGTCAAATCACCTATAACTTCACATCTGAGTTCCTAACAGCCCAGTCATACCATTGGGCCCAACACAGCAATGGCTCCTTCTCTGGAGCTCTGGGTTCCTGTAACTTAGCAGTGAAGATAGATTGTGAGCAGAGAAAGGGAGGGACATGAGTACCAGCGGTGTTCCTAATAGAAAAGTGGCAGAACCAGGGGTGGGAAAAAATTAGCAGGGATGGATCCAGTGGGAACCAGGCATGCCAATCTTATTTTGTCATTAAAATATCTCTACCCCTTTTCTCCCTTTGGACATGTCTGTCTGTCTGTAGTATATGAGACCAAAAAAGTGTCTGGAGGCACACATTTGCATACCTCCCAGCAAGCTTTGCAGCAAATGGGAGGACTGAAAAGAGATACTCACCACAAGCTGTAAGCAAGACCTACAGGGAAATAAGTAAAAATGATTTCTGTGTACCTCTCTTGTGTCACCTAGTCTCCGGGCTGGCCAGACCACATTATACAGCACATGTTCATTGATGCTACTGCATGTTCTGGGTCAGTTAGGGATAGCATTGGACCACTAAAAACAAAGTGACTGTATAGAGATCCATCAGACATAGATGTTGTTTATAGCAAAGAATCAGTTTTACTTACCCTACACTTTTAAGATTACGGTTTGGATCTTTCAGCCCCTTGCATAAAAGTTGTTTATAGCAAAGAATCAGTTTTACTTACCCTATACTTTTAAGATTACAGTTTGGATCTTTCAGCCCCTTGCATAGAAGTGTCAGACCTGCATCACCAAAGTAATTACCACCAAGCTGCAGCTCCCTCAGATTCTTGTTGGTGCCAAGAACAGAAGAGAAGTGCCAACATGAATTTTCTGTGATACGGCAATCCTTTAACCTGCAGTTAAAAAGATGTCTAAAGTGGGTTCTTTGAATCTCACATTTCAAATCATGGGGCCTTTTCCCACAAAATCCAAGGAAGCCTGTTCAAGAGAACTTGTTCCATTTAGGTTATTTTTGACTTGCTTTTATTCCCTCCCCTCCACCCTGAGAGTGGTTCAGAGCAGGGGTCTCTAAACTTTTCAGCCAGAAGGCACATCAAATACCTGGCATAGTATTCAAGGGCCAGAATATAAATTTAAATATAAAATTTAAATGAATACATAAGAGATAAAACATTGGTGAATGAATGAATTGGATATTAAATGGGCTAAAATTTCCAGGATTTCTCTAACACACATCACAGGAATAAAGCAAATACACAAACTGATCCCATTCCCCAAGCTCCTAAGCACTTTTCAAGGCCTTCAGACAACACATGAAGTTATTTCTGGTTTGGGGGGGGGGGGAAACTGGAAATGATTTTTTTTGGCCCTCAAAACACTCTCCAGTCCTAACCGGAGCACAGTTCCAGTTATATTCCGTCAAGTGGGCCAGAAGCTTGTACGTGTCCAGAGGCAGGCTGAGGGCTGGACATGCACTTGCCTCCCTACATCACCACGGGAATGGGAAGACCGATGAGTTGTGCAGGCGTAGGTTAGGATTCCACCCGATGTCTGCAAATGTTTTTATCATAAATATAACATTTTATCATAAATTCTTTTGTGCAAATTTTTAAAATCACAAATAAAAAAAATTAAAACCAGCAACAATCCCTACCTGAAAAAAGAGCCAACCCTATAAAATACAAATCAGCATTAAAACATCTCCCTGACCCCTGCAACACATCCAGTATCAAAATAACTATAATAAAATCTGGAGCCTGATATGAAAAAAAAATGTTTGTAAGTCCCTAATGAAGGTTTTTGGGGTATGAGCAGTTCATAAAATGAAAAGAAGAAAATTCCATAAAGTTGGTGCCATGACTGAGAAGATCCAAGTTCAGTGGTTCCTAAACTATAAAGCATGACTTCCTAGTGAGCAAAGAAAACGAGCCAAGAGAGCTGTGGAATCTTTGAGAAAAACCTACCACCCTATCGAATTACAAGATTGAAATCCTAATGGGGATCCATAGCCAATGGCCCAGAAGGTCAAGGAAACCACCAGTTGAAAATGTTTGGGATCCAGTGCCCTTGTTCTTGTCACCTCCCCTCCCACATCCATAGGTGCTGTCATTTGAAAGGTAGACTTCTGTAATGAAAAAGTCAATATAAATCAGGAGTGTCAAACGCATTTCATACAGAGGGGCCAAGTTACAGTAATATTCATGGTGCTTACTAGGGCCACAAGTAACATAATTAAGCAGGAACTGACTATGGGTACAATCCTAAGCATGTCTACTCAGAAGTAACTCCCATTCTGTTCTATGGGATTTACTCTCAGGAAATGAGCTGTGAGTGGCACAAGTGGTTAAGACACTGTGCCTATTAACCAGAAGGCCAGGGTTTGAGACCTAGGTTCCCACAAGACAGGGTGAGCTCCTGTCCTTAGCCCAGCTCTGCAACGCCAGCTGGAACCAATCCTATCTGCTCTGCCGTTCCATTGGACTATTTCAGTGGCATGGAGAGGGGGGATTTGCTGCTTGGGTAACTGTCTATCCTCCATATTAATCTATCCAGGTCTTTGTGCTTCGCATACAGCATAGAGCACGATACCATAGTCTTTCAAAACTGATGGATGCCAATACTTTAATGCTATCAGGAAAGTGTTTTTAGGATTGCAGCCATTGTTAAAGAAATGATGGCCAGCAAGAAGCACTTTGTTCTCACATAGAAATTCATTAGCTTAGGACTAACTGCCTCATGGCATGCGCCACACCATCCCCTTTTAACTGCCAGTCCTTCAGCTAAAGACAGTGGTTCCCAAATTGTGTGCTGTGGCTCCCTGAGGTGCCATCAGTTTTCTCAGCAATCTAGTATTTGTGTAAAATCCCATCAAGGTGTATAGTATCGTCATGAATTATCTGGGCATCCTGGTCCTAAATATATTCACATGGAACTCAAATTCATTTATTAGAATAGTTAACCAAGGTCAAGGCCACAAGCTTAATTATTTACCCGTTTATTTGTCTGCAATTACTTGCTTTATCCCAGTGCAATCCTAGGTTTGGAAACCTCCAATTCTAACTTCAGATTCTGATTTTACCCTATTTCAAGGGACACAATGATACTGTTGTCTTGTGTGCTCCCTCAGGCATCCAGTGGACCACAATGAGATACAGGAAGCTGGACTAGATGGGTCTTTGACCTGTTCCTGTGGGGGCTCCTTATGTTCTTACTTTCACACTTGATGGTACATCATGCTTAACTGTGCCAAGGAAGGGGAAAAACATAAGCATGCAATGTACTCTCCATTTGCAAGCATGTTGAAGAGTTCAGTAAAATGATGTCTTCACCAGACTACAGCTCAGGAATGTACCAGTCACTCACCCCAGTTTCTGAAGACTGCAGTTTGGATGCTTCAGACTCTCACAGAGAAGCCTCAGCCAGAAATCTTCCAGGTGATTGTTGTCCAGTCCCAGGTCTGTTAAAGTTTTGTTTGTGCTGAGAACAGAAGCCAGGTCTTCACCACAAGCTTCAGAAAGCCTACAGCAAGAGAGCCTGTGGAAGGAAAGTGGGTGAAGTTCTTGCATGCATTCTCCATTTTGAAAGCTACTCTACCACTGATTTCCACACTACGTGCACAGAAAAGAAAGTTTTTTCTTACCGTAGACTTCTTTTCCGGGATGAAGGAAGGAGGGTGTTCTTCTACTCATGGGTTGTCGTCCCCACCAATCAGGAGGCTGGACGAAGTCCAATTCTCCTCCTCCAGGGACGGCACCACAGATTCCCAGTCTCCTAAGCCGAGCTGAGCAGCAGCGCCGAAAACGTAAACATGCACGGCCCCAAAGACAGCCAAGGGTCATAGAGGCCCTAAACACTCAACTAACAACATAGAAAAAGATTGAAAAAACAGGTAAGACAAACCATGTCCCCACCCTGTTAACCCCGGGCAACAAGCCACGGAACCAATTACCACACCAGGCAGAGCCCAGGACCAAGGGTCAGAGAGAGGTGGGCAGAACACCCTCCTTCCTTCATCCCGGAAAAGAAGTCTACGGTAAGAAAAAACTTTCTTTTCCCTGGATTCAGGAAGGAGGGTGTTCTTCTACTCATGGGATATAGCAAAGCCGTATCCGTCCGGAGGAAGGGAGGGCTGACCCGAAGGTCCTACGATGATACCACCCTTTGTAAGACCCTCCTGCCGAAAGCCGCATCTGCTGAGGCTGCCTTGTCAATCTTATAATGTTTAATGAAAGTATTGGGTGACGCCCAGGTGGCAGCCTTGCAGATAGATTCCAAGGACGTCACCCCCTCATATGCAGCAGATGTGGCAGCACTCCTGATAGAATGTGCTGTGATTCCGGCAGGAGGCTCCTTCCCCAAGGACGAATACGCCAAAGCTATAGTTCCCTTGAGCCAGTTTGCTAATGTACTCCTCGAAGGTCGCTTGCCCATAGCTGGACCTTTGAAAAGTACAAAAAGACAGTCAGTTTTATGGAAAGATTTTGTACGATCTATGTAATAACTGACCGCTCTCCGGGCATCCAACTTGTGTAAACTGACCTCCTTACCCGACTTGGGATTAGGACAAAAAGAGGGTATGGACAACTCCTGCGCCCTGTGATACCAGGAGTTAATCTTAGGGATGAATGCCGGATCCATCCTCAACACCACCTTGTCCTCATGAAAGATGCAAAGATTCGGGTTAATAGAGAGTGCCCCAATCTCAGACACTCTCCTTGCTGAAGTAATGGACACTAGAAATATCGTTTTTAAGGTAAGCAGCCGGAGATCAACATTATGCAGGGGTTCGAAGGGGGCATTCATCAGAGCTGAAAGCACCAAAGGTAAGTCCCACGAAGGGAAATGGTGAACTTGCGGGGGACTCAACTGAGCCACGCCCTTCAAAAACCTGGTGATATGCGGATGAGAAAGTATCCTGCTGACACTAGAGAACCCCAAGGTACTCCTTAAAGCTGAAACTTGTCTACGCAAGGTGCTAGGAGCTAGACCCTTTTCAAAACCGTCTTGTAGAAAATCCAGCACTAGACTAGTCTTTAACTGAAAAGGTGACACCCCTCTTGTTTTACACCAGGACTTAAATTTTTTCCAGGTGGCATTGTAAACTCGGGCTGTAGACAGCTTCTTTGACGCCAACATGGTGGTGATTATTCTCTGGGAATATCCCTTACTACTCAGAGTAGACCTCTCAACCTCCAGGCTGTCAAGTTTAACAGCGCAGGTTGTGGGTGTACTATCGGACCCTGGAACAGAAGGTCTGTCCTGAGCGGTAGCCTCCATCCTGGTTCTGTGGCTAGCCGTAGGACGTCTGGGAACCAGGGTCTTCTCGGCCAATGGGGCGCCACTAGTATGACCTCTGCGTTTGAGTTTATTACCCTTCTTAGGAACAGTGGTATGATTTTCAGAGGAGGAAACGCATAAAGCAGTCCCCCCGGCCACTGACGTTGTAGAGCATCGACTCCCAAGGCCCCCGTCATCGGAAAACGAGACATAAACAGAGGAACCTGCGCGTTCTGGGGAGTTGCGAAGAGATCGATCACCGGCTCTCCCCATCTCTCCACCAGAAGCTGGAATACCATCGGGTTGAGCTGCCACTCCGTGTCGTTCACGGTTTGTCTGCTCAACCAGTCGGCAGTGCAATTGGATTTCCCTGCCAGATGTTCGGCCACTAGGGAACTGAGGTGTGCCTCCGCCCAGGTGAGTAGACGGTTGGTCTCGTTCATGAGGTGTATTGACCTTGTTCCCCCCTGCCTGTTTATAAAGGCTTTTGCTGTCATATTGTCGGTGCGTACTAATACATGCACCCCTTCCAGGTGATCCTGGAAATGTGCCAGGGCCAGCCGAATCGCACGCAACTCCAGCCAGTTGATACTGTGAGTTGCTTCCGATTGGGACCAGGTGCCCTGTGCCATGTGGCTCCGAAAGTGTGCCCCCCACCCCAATAGGGAAGCATCTGTAGTTAACACCTCCCGATCCGGAGGTTGCATGGACGTGCCCTGGGACAGTCTGTTGGGTGTCAACCACCACAGAAAGCTCTGAGCCACATGTTTTGGGATGGAAATTTGGCAGGATCTCCTTTGTTCCACCAGTTTTGCATAAGGACGAAGGAGACCCTGTAGAGGCCTCAGGTGAAAGCGTGCCCAGGGTATGATGTCCTGGCAGGACACCATCAACCCCAGCAAAGAGGAAAGGTCCATGAGGTCCGCCCGTTCCAGGGTCTGAAACCTCAACAGAGTTTCCCTCAGACGAACATGCCTCTCTGGTGAAAGGGAGACAGTGAACGCTCTTGTGTCCAAGATCAGCCCTAGATGTTGAATCGACTGAGTCGGGATAAGGGAACTCTTTTGAAAATTTACCACAAAGCCCAACTCCTTCAGACCTGCTAATGTTGCTCGGAGATCCTCCTCCGCCCTCTGCCTGGACGAGGACCTGATCAGGATATCGTCCAGATAGGGGTGAAGGGCAATGCCCCTGCAACGCAAGTGCGCAACCAGAGCCACCAACAGTTTGGTGAAGACTCTGGGCGCCGCCGTGAGACCGAAGGGCAGAGCTCTGTACTGGAAATGTTGATTTCCATAACAGAACCTGAGATATCGTCTGTGTTTCTCCAGGATGGGAACATGAAGGTAAGCCTCCGTGAGATCCACCGAGGTGAGGAAGTCCCCCCGTTGAAGAGAGGCGACGATGGATCTCCAGGTTTCCATCCTGAACTTCCTCTTTTTGAGAAAGCGGTTTAACCATTTCAAATCCAGAATGGCTCGCCAATCGCCATTCTTTTTTGGAACCAGGAAAAACACAGAGTATACCCCCTTGCCCCGCTGACCCACGGGAACAGGTTCTATAGCGCCGATCTGAAGGAGATGTGCAATGGCGTCCAGCTTGAGACGGTGTTTCACCGGATCCCTTGAGACCGGAATCGGGCAGATTCGGTCCCGAGGAAGGCGATGGAACTCTAAAGAGTAGCCCCTGCTGACAGTCTGAAGAACCCAGGAGTCTGTCGTGATTGTTCTCCAGGATTCTGCAAAGGCCAGCAGACGTGCCCCCACGGGGAGTTCTGCAGGTGGGGCAGGACTGTCAGGAGGTCTGAGCGTCCTTGGCGGACTTGCCTGCGGGGGTGGAGGTTGGCCCTGAACGCTTTTTAAACTGAGCCTTGCTCCTGTCCCACTTAGGTCTGGGACGATTGGCATATTCTTTTGGCTTGAATCTCTGATTGGATTGACGAAAGGATTGGGGACGTTTCGGAACGTCCTTCTTGGTGGTGGGAAGCACCTTCTGCTTCTCCTTGTTTTCCACCAACAAGGGTTCCAGAGCCTCCCCGAAAAGTTTCTCACCTTTAAAAGGCAGATGAAGAACCCTCGAAGTGGATGCAGAGTCGCTGTTCCACTGTCTAAGCCAGATCTGTCTTCGTGCCAAGACCCCCATGGCCATGGCCCTAGCAGAAAGTTGGATAGAGTCATACGCGCAGTCAGCAGCCGCTGCAGATGCAAGGGCGATTTTTCTCAACGTGCAGCGTGCCCTGCGAGACAAAGATTTATCTTCCGCAAGCTCTTCTGCCCAAATGTAAGCCGATCTGGAAAATATCGAACTGGTTACTTGCACCCGAAAATTTTGCGAACTGGCCTCAAATGAGCGTTTGAGAGAGTGTTCCACTTTCTTATCGCATGCATCCTTCGGCCCAGACTCACCCTCTGAAGGGATGGTCGTGGCTGAAGAGATAGCCACCACAGGAGCATCAACTGTGGGAACTTTCAATTTAGTCATGACAGGATCTGGCAACGTGTACAATTTATCAATCAAACGAGTATGCTGGGTAGATTGCCTGAAATGTCCCCATTCTGTAGTGAACACCCTCTCAAGGGCCTCCGGGAAAGGTACCACCTGTGGTTTCAAGGGACCTTGAGGGTAGGTTTTAGCCCTGTGCGAGGGAGTCTCGGGCTTGGTTTGGGCAGCCGGCATCTCCAGATCCATGATCTTTGCAGACTTTGAGAGCACCCTAGTGTAAAGCTCTGACGGGCATAAGCGATCAACCTTGGGTAAATGAGACGGGTCTGGACCCTCTTCCCCCGAAAGTTCACCATTGTCCCCTTCTGATTGGGACTGGGAGGACAGGGAATCATCCAAGGTCTCCTGGCTGCGCACCTGAGGAAACCCCTTACGCCTTTTGGCAGATGGGGTATCCTCCTCGGAGTCAGAATCTGAGGCCTCGCAAACATGTTTAGACTTGCAGTAGGCCTTCCTGTGAGTAACCGTTCTGGGATCGGGAACCAGATCCTTGATTTTTTCCTCCAGGACACCCTGGACTGCATCTCTCATAAGTTGAGAAAGGGAGGACATAGTAATGACAGGCTCCTCTCTACCCCTGGGAGAGGTATTAGTCAGTCTGGGGGGTGTATGGGGCTCCCCAGCCGGGTCCCCCAATTCGCGCCCCTTTGAATCCATGCTCCCTCAGTACTCACAAAATGGCGCCCGTTCGCGCCAAAATCAGGATCCCCAAGATGGCCGCCGGCGGGAAAAGCAGCAGGAGAGCCACGCGGACCCTACCGCTGGGCTCCGCTGATCAGTCCCAGCGTCGGCGGCAGCGGGAGCGCACAACCCTATGTGCTGCTCCCTTGTAAAGCCGCAGGGGCGCGGGCAGCAACGCCCGCTGCGAGCTGCCCGCCGCGGCCGCTGGCCGGAGCCCCGCGCACCCGCACGCTCCTGGCGGGGCGTCCACAGCCTCCTCTCTCTGCGCCGCGGTCCCAGGCGAGGCTCTTGCCTCCTTGAATAGCGGGAGGCTTCCCAAGTGAAAGGGAAAGCCTCCGTCTGCTGGTGTGCTGGGGGGGATCGGGGACACAGCCAGGAGAGGAGGGGAGAGAAAGAGAGAAGGAAGAATAGAAAAGGAGGAGAAAAGCAGGGAGCAAAAAAGGAGCTCCCAGAGACTTCGTCCTGCCCGCAGCGAGGCTGGACGAGACTGGGAATCTGTGGTGCCGTCCCTGGAGGAGGAGAATTGGACTTCGTCCAGCCTCCTGATTGGTGGGGACGACAACCCATGAGTAGAAGAACACCCTCCTTCCTGAATCCAGGGAAACATTTACGGTAATTTGCATTTCTGCTGTGAGCTCTTCTGCCAGGTAACCTGTTGCAGCTATTTCATTCTCATTCACACCATATACACTGTCGGCAGCTTCAGCACACAGAATACTGTTTGTTGCTCACAAGGATAGACTGATTGTGACTTTACAGAGGGAAAGGACTGGGGGTTGTTTTACAACAGAAGGGATCTGTTATTCCTATTATTCAGGACTGGAGTCTTGACTGTACCATCTCCAGGAGGTACCCTGTAATTGAAAGCAAGCAGATGGGGGAAAGGTCTCCTGGGTCCCAGGGACACTCATCACCTACCTCCCCAAATTCTATGAAAATAGAGCCATCAGTCCCAGACTCAGGTTTTTCTCCTCTTGGGCAGCTGCCCGTCTGAGGCAGCCTCTATGGCCCTGCTTAGTTGCCACCTGGGTGGTCTGGAGATCAGTTCTGCTGCTCACACCCCCTCTCACAAAACATTTACTTTTCTTTCCTCCTTTTCTTCACCCTTCCTTACAACTTACATATCTATCCTTCCTTGCATCTTTTTTCTGTGTCTTCTTTCTGAATCCCACAGTTTTCTCTCAGTTCTCCCCCACCCCTGCCACTGGCTTTGTTCCAACTTTTGCTTTTTTTGGTGGTCTCCTCCAGCTTCAAATCATTCACTCTATTTTCCCACTTTGTTCCTTGGGCTTCTCTTCCACAATGTCACACTTGGTTTTTCTATCCCATTGATATGCTTTGTTTTGCAATGTTTTGTTATGCAATGTCACACTTTGTTTTTCTACCCCATTTATATGCTATCCCAATTTATATGCTCCTCCCTTTGGAATCTCTGTTTCTTATTTTGTGCCTTCCTCCAAGATCAGTCAGCTGTGCAGCTATGACATCACTGGGTGCCAAACTAGGAAACATTGGCAGGCTTCAATACTTCAACAACTGGGCACAATTACGACCACTGAATGGAGGGAAGAACAAGGATCTCAGCAGAATATCACTTCTGATGGGGAAGACGAGACATCTTTTCCTATCACAGACCAAGGTGACTTTTTCTAATGTGCACAAAGGTGCTGTATGGGACAGGAGTGGCCTTGAGCTCCACATCTGTGCCCAACATATTTCCCCAGTTTTGGAAGTTCCACCTCACTACAAATCCTCTTTTTTGCTGCACTGGTTGAATAAGCTATAGCCATATGATGCTTTGCATGTGAGGCTTACTCTATGGTTTGCTTTGAAGTACTGACAGTATTGTTTTATCTCTTTGGATGCTCACCTCAATTTCTGAAGATGGCAGTTTGGATTCTCCAGCGCTCCACGAAGTAGCTTCATGCCTCTGTCTCCAAGTTCATTTTCTGATAAGTCTAGCTCTCCTTGAGACTGTTTGCTGCAGAGAACAGAGGAGAGGTCTTCACAACAAGCTGCTGTCAGATTACAGTCAGCAAACCTGCAGGGAGAGACAACGCAGAAAAGGTGGGGGGCTTAAAAAAGTATAGCTAAGGCATCTGCTGTTTAATCTTTTTTATCCCTCCTCACACAACAAAATTTAATTTAAATAATTAAGTAAATGAAAAGGGTGAAACATATGAGTAAAAAATAAAAATGAAAAAATAAAATTAAAAAATGAATATACTAATGGAATTTACCCACTATTGTGGGAGTAAAACGTGAAGAACATTTGTGGAACCTGGGCTGTTACCAAGAGAGCAGTAAAAAGGAAGGAATTTCTTACCATAAATGTCCTTTTCTTGGAGGTGAGGACAGGGTGCAGTCAGTCAATGACTGGATAATGCCCCGCCCACTCTTGAGACAGGGCCGGAACTAAAGTTGTCCCCTTCCTGTGCGGGGCATACCTCCCCAGTCCGAGACCAGAGCCGAAAAGAGGAAGCTGCTACCACACACTGAAAACGTAGTGGAAAACTGCAGAACACAGAAACAGAAAAGCAGAAACCACAGGCAAAAGACGGAGCCCGGAAAAAGGATCCGCATAAGAAATTTGATAGAACTCACCAACCGGACCAGGGACCAGAAAACATCCCAACCTCTGGACTCCTGAGTGCAAAAATCACAACATTAATAGAAAAACCCACCCCTATTATAGAAGGGTGAGGTAGGTCTGCGTCTCTGCTGAGGTGGGCCTGAATGCACCCTGTCCTCACCTCCAAGAAAAGGACATTTACGGTAAGAAATTCCTTCCTTCTCTGGAGTGAGGATCAGGGTGCATTCAGTCAATGACTGGGATGTACCAGAGCCTCACACTCAAGGTGGGAGAGACGCAGAGCACCTCACGGGGTCACAACCTTCTGCAACACCCGTCTTCCGAAAGCAGCTTCGGCCGAAGCTGCCCTGTCCACCTTATAGTGCCTAATGAACGTATCCGGTGAAGCCCAAGCCGCAGCTTTACAAATGGACTCCAACGAACAGGCACCTTCGAACACCGCAGAAGTTGCGGCCGATCTAGTGGAGTGTGCCTTAATACCCCCTGGTGGATCCTTACCCACAGCTTTATAGGCTTCCCCAATAGCTAGCTTCATCCACCGAGCCAGAGTAGCTAAGGAAGCCTTCTTTCCCTTGGAGGGACCCCCGAAGAGGACAAACAGGGCCTCCGACTTCCTAAATTCCTTTGTCCTCTCAAGATAAAAACTAAGGCCCCTCTTGACATCCAGGGAACGCCAGGAACGTTCCTTGGATGATCCTGGGTTTGGGCACAGTGTAAGTAAAACAATTTCTTGGGACCTACGGAAAAAGGAGTTCACCTTAGGCAGGAACGATGGGTCCAACCTTAAAGTCACCCGGTCGTCCTGAAAAAGACAAAGGTTAGGATGTACAGACAAGGCTCCCAACTCCGACACCCTCCTAACTGAGGTGATGGCCACCAGGAAGATGATTTTCAGAGTAACAAACCTGACGTGCACCGTAGCCAATGGCTCAAATGGAGGGCCCATGAGAGCTTTGAGAACCAAGTGCAGGTCCCATGTCGGGAAACGATGTACAGTTGGGGGATTTACTAACTTGAGTCCTTGTATAAATCTCTTACTGTGTGGATGCATGGAGAGAGGACCTGACTTCCTAGGCCCTAGAATCGAGCTTATAGTGGACAGCTGGCGCCGAATAGTGTTGGTACTAAGGCCCTTGTCCACTCCGTCCTGTAGGAACTCTAGAACGTGCTTTAATTTAACATGTTTGAGAGACAATTCCTTGTTTGCACACCAGGTAGCAAAGCATTTCCAAGTTCGTGCGTAGACCTTATTGGAGGATGATCGCCTGGCCGACATCATGGTGGAAAGGGCCCTCTCGGAATAGTCCTGGCAAGCTAATGCTGTCCTTTCAAAAACCAGGCAGTCAGTTTGAATTTGCCCGGATCCGGATGGAAGATTGGGCCTTGATTGAGGAGATCCGGTCTCTCCGGCAGTCGAAGGGGAGCTAATTGGGACAGTGCCATGAGGGAGGGATACCACGGTCGACGTGGCCAATCTGGAGCCACCAGGACCAGCGACGCCTGAAACTTTCGCACCCTCCGGAGAACTGCTTGGATGAGCGGAAAGGGGGGAAAGGCAAACAGAAGCCCTTTGGGCCACGGTGTTATCAGGGCATTCACTCCCCAAGCCTGGGGATCCCTGGCTCTGGACAGGTAGTTCGGTACTTGCGCATTGTCCCTGGTGGCAAACAGGTCCAAGATCGGCGACCCAAACCGGTCGACTATCTGAGAGAAGACCTCCCGATGCAAGCTCCACTCGCTTTTGTCCACCTGACGCCGACTGAGCCAGTCCGCTTCCAGGTTGGCGATCCCCGGCAGATGCTCGGCTTTGATCGACAACAGGTGTTGTTCCGCCCATCGGAACAACAGGTTCGCCTCCTTCATCATGCCCCTTGACTTTGTGCCCCCCTGTCAGTTTATAAACGCCTTTGCGGAGATATGTTGTCTGTCTGAATTAATAGGTGAGATTGTTGTGTGACTGCTTGAAAGAATTGGAGAGCCAGCCGAATAGCCCGGAGCTCCAGCCTGTTGATGGAGAAGGAGGCCTCGTGGTTCGACCAGGTGCCCTGAGCCCACTGGGACCCCAGGTGTGCCCCCCCCATCCGAGGAGACTGGCGTTGGAAGTTAGAACTAGCCTGTCTGGAACCTCCATACTGGTGCCCTGGTCTAAGCGGCCTGGCTCTACCCACCAGGAGAGGTCTGTCACGAGGTGCTCTGGAAGCGAGACGACTCGACGAGACTTTCATTCGTTGAGACGGATGAACGGTCCGAGAAAGCTTTGGAGTGGTCTCAGGTGGAACCGGGACCATGGTATCACGTCCTGACATGATACCATGAGCCCCAGCAAGGAAGCCAACTCCAATAAAGACACAGACGAGGCCGTCCTGACGTGCTGGATCGCCCGGGATAGCGTCTCCTTGCGTTCCTGGGAGAGGAACAGTTGAAAGGATGCTGTATCGACGAACAGGCCTAGGTGAGTGATGGATTGAGATGGAACAAGGGAATTCTTTTTCAGGTTTATTACGAACCCGTGACGTCTCAGGTAAGCCATGGTGGTCTGGAGATGTTGCGAGACCAGAGAGCTGGATGAACCTGCAATAAGAATGTCGTCCAGGTACGGAAACAGCCTTATCCCTTGCCGGCGGAGGTTGGCAATGAGGACTACCAGGATTTTCGTGAAGACTCTTGGTGCCGCCGATAATCCAAAGGGAAGAGCCCGGTACTGATAGTGGCTGGAACAGTACGAGAACCGGAGGAATCGTCGATGAGCTCGTAGAATCGGCACATGCAGGTAGGCTTCCGATAAATCGATGGAGAACAGGAAGTCCCCTTGCTCTAGGGCTGCCGTGATTGTGCGCCATGTTTCCATCTTGAATTTCCGTTTTATAGCAAACCTGTTGAGCCATTTTAGATCTAAAATAGTCCTCATGTCCCCGTTCTTCTTCGGGACCAGGAAGAAGACCGAGTACACGCCCGAACCCATTGGTGAGATGGAACTGGTTCGATGGCTCCAGTAGATGCTGGATCGCAAGAAGTTTTTGGGCATGCTTGGCTGGGTCCCGGGACACTGGCACGCGCCAAAACCGATCTGGAGGACGAGATCCGAACTCTAGGGCAAGACCTCTGGACACGGTGCGAAGCACCCAGGCATCTGAGGTAGATCCCTGCCAGCAGGGAGCAAAGCCAAGCAGCCGGGCCCCAACGGCTGTTGGCTCTGCTGATGGCCCACCGTCATGCTGCCCCGGATCCCTTGTTTCCAGGCTTTCTGAAGTCTCTACGCCTGGCATAGTTAGGTCTGCGGGATAACTGGGGCGTTGGTCCATCTAGACTTGACCTGTTGATCTGAGTTGTCTCTGTATTTGGCTCGAAAGGAGCGAAAGGAAGGTTGCTTGCTTCTGTTAGAGCTCTGCTTCTTCCCTGGGGGCAGGATTTTTCTCTTGTCTCTGGCCTCCACAAGTATGGGATCCAGTGCTTTTCCAAACAGCTTATTGCCCTCGAAAGGGAGATTGATTAACTTCGTGTGTGAGCTACCTTCCCCCGACCAGGATCTTAGCCAGAGAGCTTGCCTGGTAGCCACGGTGCTGGCCATGGTTCTTGCAGCTAGGTGCATGGAATCACGTGAAGCATCGGTGGCGAAGGCTGATACTAAGGCAATCTTTTTGAAGATCTTCTTGACCGAACGTGGAAGCCCCTTGAGCTTCGCGGCGTCCTGGGCCCAAATGAACGCTGCTCAAGACATAGCGGAATTTGCCGCTGAGGCTCTAAAAGAGAAAGAAAGTTCAAAAAATCTTTTAAGTGAACTCTCCATTTTACGGTCATTCGGGTCCCTCGGCCAGACGTCCCCATCCACGGGTACAGTGGAAGAGGCCAGAGCCGCCACTGGAGCGTCCACAGAGGGTTGCTTCAACATGGCCATTTGTTTTTCAGGCAAAGTGTAAAACTTGTCAATAAGCTTTGGACCCAAGCCCTTGGGGCGGTGACACCATTCCTCCTCAAACACACTGTTGAAGGCCTTAGGGAAGGGAAAAACGGTTTGCTTGTGGGAACCCCTTGGAAAAGCCTCTTCCCTGTCCTGGCCCGAGTCAGAGTCCAGGTCACTGGTGTGTTTTAGGCGAAGACATGCCGCAGACATGTCCACTGCTTGGGGAAGATAGTCAGAGGGAAAGAGACGTTCCTTCCGAGACTTGGATTCCTCCGCTTCTCAGATAGCTCCCCCTCCTCCATCTCAGAAGATGAAGATAAGGACGGAGAGGAAGAGGAGGGCGAATCGGTCATACGTTTGGAGGATCTCCTTTTGGATGTCTTGTGCTGTTTGCGCCGTGACTTATGCTCTATGTGTTTTGCCTTATGGGTTCTCTTGCGTGGAGGGGAACGTGGAGACTCCTCCGAAGATGACAGGTCACTGGATGGCGTGGATGGACGCCTCCTGCCAGACCCTTTGGAACCCGCCGATTTAGTCTCAGCTTTGACCGCCAGCACCAGGGTGGGCAAACTTTGGGACACTGCCGTGTCAATAGCTTGTTGAAGGGCAGAAGCCGAGATTAAGGAGTTTTAGGGAGCAACCATGACAGAGCCAGAGGCCTGAGTTATGCTTGGTGCAGTCAGGTTAGTATTCTCATCCTCATCCTCCATTGAGGCCCTAGGGCTGTGTTCCTGTGCCATCCTGAACAATGGGTAGGCCAGATGATCTCAGGGGGCCCCACTATACTCACTGCGACCTAAGATGGAGGATGTGGCTCAGCGCGGGAAAAACGGGCTCTCCAAAATGGCGGCCGTGAGGTGGATGGCGAAAAGCGCGGGAAAATGGAGACCCCGAGTGCGCCTGCAAGCGTCTGCGCTGCCCTACTGTGCCCTGACACAGCTGGGTGCCCGCCGAGTGCCAGAGGGTCCGCTGCCGCTAGTCGCTCGCTGGTCCGCTGCGCGCGCTTGCGTTGGCAGCCGGGAGAGCGAGGAGAGCCTTCCGCGTCCTTTCCCTGGGACGCCACTACAGCCGCGCGTCAGCGGAGAGGCCCGGCCCGAAGGAGGCCTCCCTGCTGGTGCAGTCGATCTGGGGACAGTGGGGGGGGACACGTCCTGCAGGTTAGCCCCCGCCCGGCCTGCAAAAATCCCTGGGGCTGCCCTGGTCACTGCAGCAGCCTAGCGAGGGGGGGTACCCCATAGGAGCCCCCACGCTTAAGCAGGGTCCCCCCCCTCTCCGAAGCTCAGGCAGGGTGATCTGGAGCCCTGGTCCAAAAGAGTGAGAGGGGGGAAAGCAAAGCCAGCAGAAGAAAGAGGAAGAAGAGCTGGAAAGGGACTCATTGTGCTCAATGGAGCACAGCCCAAAAATTCCGACCTTGCTCTTAAGGAGACAGAGCCGGACTGGGGAGGTATGCCCTGCACAGGAAGGGGACAACTTTAGTTCCGGCCCTGTCTCAAGAGTGGGCGGGGCATTACCCAGTCATTGACTGAATGCACCCTGATCCTCACTCCAGAGAATAGGGAAATTAGCTTGTGCTTCTCTTTGGTTCAATACAGGATCTAGGCAGGACTCGAAACAGCGTCATGCAGAGGGGATACCCTTGTTAGAAAGTGAAACACTAAGGAAAACTTGTCACAAAGATGCAGATTTTATTGTCATAAAGCATAAACCAATATTACATACATTCAACGGCCTGAGAATGAGGTGTACTTGTTCATTGCATAGTGTGTACCAAGGAGAAGGGGAGGAAAGGGAAGGGGAAGAGAGGGAGATAGGAAAGAACATGGAGGGAGCAATATCTACCTTCTTCAGGGCATGCCAGGATCCAGGTGGAAGGAGGATCCAGAAAAGAGGGTCCAAGCAGAAAGAGGGAACAATAGAGTGCAGGGTTCTTTATACCCTAGGTCCAGGAAGGACATGCCCACCTAAGTGTGGTCACCTAGGAAAAGGGCAGGCCTGGGGAGGGGCTGTTTACCTTACAGGAAGGGGAAGGCTGGAAGACCACCACCTGAGGACCATCACCCAATCAGGACCAAAACAAAGAAGAACACATCCAGCTAGGTGTGGTCAAGATTTGAAAAGAGAAAGAATGGGGAAGTGACTATGTGACTGGTGTAGCCTTGGAAATGGAGAATAGAAGACCATGCTTCACATTAGCATATAAATGGCAGGAGGCAGAGTGGTTAACAAAGGATAAAGAATTACAGGAATAGTTGTTTGTGAACCCCAAAGACTGATTTAGAAATGAGAGAGGGGGAAGGGAAATGAGACTTTGAGCAACACATTTATAATATTAAATTAATAAAATGTATAATATAATAAGGGAACAATTCTTGTAACAGGGCATGGATGAGCACTGGAGGAAACTGGTGACCACTACTGGGCTCTGGGTGGCAGGCACCGGTGGGCATTAGGTACTGCTGGGCAGCAAGAGGCACTGGACACCAGAAGGTATTGGGGCTGTAGCGAGCAGCAGAGAGCACCAGCAGGCACTTGGCATCCCTACTGGGCACCATCCAGCAGCAGGGACCACCAAACACCATCAGGAACTGATGTACAGTGGGGAACAACACAATCAGGCATTGGGGGCACCAGGCACCACAGAGCACCAATGGGCTTGGGCATCCCTACTGAGCACCAGTCATCCCTACCAGGCACCATTGGTCACCAATGGGCAGCAGGCACTACTGGGCACCACCAGGCAGCAGCTACCTCAGGGAAAGAGAGGCAGGAGGTATCAGAGAGCACCACTGGGCAGCAGGAAGCACTGGGCACTAGTGGGCAGTGGGCACCTCCTGACACCAGTGGGCAATGGGCAATAATATCATTATGCACTGAGGCTTCTTCTTCAGCATACTTTTCAGCAGACGTCAGGAAAAGCAGAAGGTACTTCTTCAGAATCTTCTGACTCCTGTTCAGATCTTATATTCTGATAAAATATCCCTGCCTTTTCCTTTTTTGGTATGGAATCTAAAAAAGCATCTGGTGGCAGAGCAACATTCTTCAGATAAAGGTGTTGACAGCAAGTAACTCCATGTGTTACTTACCCTCTACTTATAAGTCTACATTTTGGGTGTTTCAACCCCTTACAGAGAAACTTCAGACCTGCATCTCCCAACATATTATTAGCCAGTTGCAGCTTCTTAAGGTTTTGGTTGGTGGAGAGAACAGAAGAGAGGTCCCCACATGAACTTGCTGTGATATGGCACTGCTTCAATCTGCAAGAAAAAAAGAACAGAAACTAAAATGGGCTTTTTATCTCTTTATCAATGGTACAAACCATGGGGCCTTAACAAAAAAAAAATCCAAGGAAGTCAGTTTGAACTGATTATATTAATTCATGTTTATTTTATTTGTGATCTGCTTTTCTCCCCAAAGGGCACACAAACTGCTTATAGAAACATAAAATATAAAACATTTTAAACATTTTGCAAACATTTAAAAGACACTGCAAATAAAAACTAGCAATGGTCACTTTTATACAAAAGAAAAGAAGGGTAGAGCCTATAAAATACAAATCAGCAATAAAACATATTCATAAACTAAGAGACTAGAAGACATCTGAGCCTTACATTACATTGGATACAGAAAAATCTCAATGTTTTCTTACTTTTTTTCTTTTGAGGTTTTTTTTTTACTTTTTTCTTTTTGAGGTATTCCTCAAATTCACAGAGCAGATCTGCTACCTAGAAGTGACACATAATACTGATAGGAATACCAATTCCTATCCTTCATTGGCTATAGAAAAATCTACACAGTATGATCATGCTCTTCCTTAATTAGCTAAATGAGTTACAACATGCTATAAAATACTACTTTGACAACCTACATAAGACAACAGAGATGACATAAATCTTGGGTGAATGACAAAAAACGCCTCAAGTGCAATAATCAAAAAAAGCGTTGGTTCTAAAACTTTTTAGAAGCCCTTGAGTTTATTGCCTAATGTTGCCAAAGAGTGTGGAAGGAATGCTCTTTCCAGCTGCAGAATGACTAACCCTTGATGTATATAGCCTAAACTGTCCTGTCAGTTTCACAAACTCTTGAGTCCAAGTAAGCCCTAAAAAAGGATTACAGTGATGCCTCACGTAAGAAATTTAATTCGTTCTGGAGGCATGTTTGTTACGTGAAATGTTCTTTACGTGAAGCAGATTTTCCCATAGGAAATAATGGAAACTCAGACGATTGGTTCCACAACCCCAAAAATATTCATATAAAAATATTAACTGGATGTAAAAATGATGACAGAACACTGGGATTGAATTCAAAACATGCATTCAATGTGCATGATCTTATGAAGTTTACTTACTTATCTTATGAAGTGTACTGCAGTCCTAAAGACACTTTCCTGGGAGTAAGACCCATTTAACACAATGAGGCTTACTTCTGGGTAGACATGGTTAGGAGGCTACAATCCAAGACACCTTCAAAGTGTCTCCCCACTTTCTCCTTCTCTCCATCCTGAGCCTCTCTCTCCCCTGCTCCCTTCTGGCTAGCCCTGAGCTGCTTCCCTCTTCTCCACTGCTCTTCTCTCCCTCTGCCCAGCGGACACCTGGCCACAGGAGAAACAGCACAGAAGTTTTTTAAACTTTTTAAACAGGCTGCTTTTTAAACAGGCTGCTGGCCAGTGCGTCTGCCCTAACTGCCAACGAATGTGTTCTTTACATGAAGCACAGTTTGTTACGTGAAGCAGAATCCTAGAGAAATTTTTGTTTGTTATGTGAAACATACTTTACGCGAGGTGTTCTTTACGTGAGGCGCCACTGTATATAATTCAAAATGAAACAGGTAATTGGCTTAAATTGTATCACTTTTTTCTTCTTGGAACATATCCAACGTGAGGACCCAGCAATGCCTGTCAGAAATAATATATCCAAACACAAACACACACTCACATCAGACTCTGTATCTTGCAGTCTGGATGCCTTAATGCCTCACACAGTCGCTTTGTCCCTGAATCTCCTAGCTTGACGAAAGATACATCCAAGTTCACCAAGGTCTGATTGGTAATCAGGACACGAGATAGTTCCTTACAGCAACCTGTTGTCAGATATAATTCAGACAACCTATAAAAAACAAAAGGGTATTGATATGAACAGTAAAGTTCTAATTAATTGATCAGCATGGTAGACATGTGCTACTTTAGATCCTCTATCATCAGGCACAAAACCACATGTAGTAGGGCAACCTACACTTTGATTGATTCCAGCTGTTCCGGGACATTGTTTAGCATCTTGGGTATCATGATTCAATGTTGTCCTACTGCCAGTGCTGAAACTGAAGCACCCAGTGGTGGGTGTCACATGTATGTATAAGGCAAACAGAGGGATCAAGCAGGGTAGCCTAGGAGGTTCATGTGAGGGTGGCAGATGGGCATGGTGGAGGCCTCCTTGGCTGGAGAGATGGAGGAGAGAGAGTGGAAAAAGAAGTAGTGTCAAATTGGAAAGCCCAAACAGGGACTTATCAAATTGGTGCCATAAAAACAGCATCTGAGGTGTGGTGAGGCCATGCATGGGCTCTCTGAGCTTCCAAAAGGCTCTAGACTAGAGATAGTGGTCAGGACAGTTGAGGATGGCTGTCCAACAAATGGGGAGTAATTGGCAGTCACTGTCCCAGTGGCACCAGGGTCAGGAATGCCAATGGTTTATGCTGATTGAAACATCAAAGCAAAGTACAAAGCACATCATAATCTTCAGAGAAATGAAAATATTAGAAATAAATGAAGCAGAAACAATAACTCACATAGGACTTAATATACTACATAAATTGTTCATACCCATTTTATAACATATCAGGGCAAATACCAAAGAGTTGCAATCCAGTAGGATAAAGAGCAAACAAAAATTTCTTACCTAATCTCTCTTAATTTGCTACACCCACGTATCACTGCTTCACAGAAATGTTGAACAGGTTCTCGTTTTCCTACTTCCCTAAAATGTGGAGCAGGAAGAGAGCGAGAGAGAGCAAGAGAGAACGAGAGAGCAAGGGAGAACGAGAAAGAGAGAGATTGGGTCATAGCTTTCTGAGGACAATATTTTCTACCTTCATTTCTTAACAATGAAATAGGTAATGTAAGGTAACAATGAATATGATTATATTTTCTAAACTTTCTGATAAAGGTAGTGATTGTTACAGGTAGAATCAGGATACCAAATACCACAGTTTTAACACTGCCACACAGACTCTAAAATAAGCTGTCAGAAAGGCAGGGGATTACAAAAAGAGAGGGATATTTATGTTCCTTCTACTCTACTCTCATGTCCGTTGTGATGCTCAGAGACTGCTGTTATTATTTTAAAATAATGTGCCTACTGAACATGATATAAACATCCATTGAAGAAAAACATTCTTCAGGTGAGCAAGAGTGGCATTGCCATAAGCTGAGGAAAGAGCTGGGAAGAAAATGGGGAGAACAGACAGAGAGACCCATAGCCCTGCATAAATCGTCTGTTACACAGTGGGTCTGTGCAGGACAAAATGGGGGACAATGAAGCCCTTTTGGAAGACACCCAAAGAGAAGGCTAAAAAAGAGGACAAATCTGTAAAAATCCAATCATATGGTCACCCTGGAGGGAGGGGAATTGTAGATTTTCCCCTCCTCCCCATCGATATCTCCCAACATGGATTGCACCAGATTCCCATTTTGCAGCCTGCTTCCCAAGTAGCTCCAGGCCCCCAAGGCTGGGAAAATGGCTGTGCCTGGCGGTGGCTCCCAGTCCCTGCAGAGAAAAGATCAGGGGTGGGGGAGAGGAAACACTGCTTGCTGTGCAAAGGAAGGAAGGAGGGAGTTGAGGCTGCTGGAGGGAGCCTTGGAATTAGAGCTGCTGCTGCTCTGAAACTTTGCCATGAGTTTGGCTTGAAGGGAAAGGAGGGGAAGAATTAATTTTTTAAGCAGGGTTGCCAACTGACCAGAGAAACCCCAGGCTCCCCTGCTCCTCTGGAGATGGATCCACCAATATATACTTTGCATAAAAAAGCATGTATTTCACAAGGGCTTTAGTTGCTCAGGTTGTGGGGCCTTTCATCCAGCTATTGTCAAAGCAGAGTAGCAGGGGCTGGTTGTAAAGTTGGCAACTTGCTCAGGGTAGGTATGGTGGGTGCAACACTGGCTTCTTAAGTTTTAAGCCTCCAAGCCCAACTGTGTCCATTCAAAAGCATTATAGTCAATGGAGCTTATATTGTGTAAGGGGGCAAAGAAAAGGAGGCTGAAAAACCAAGCCTGTGCATCAATTGAACATCTGCCTTTAATTAAACAGCTGCCTTTTAGGCCACTACACAGGCATACACCAACCCCACACCACCATGGGAAGATATGCCAGGTGACTTAGGCCAGCCTAATTTTTTTAGTATTGCACCCTTAATTCACATTTAATAGGAATACAGTTACTGAAACTGAAAGGGGCTGCCTGGGTATGGATTTTTACCACTGCTAATTCCTATGTGATGCTATATTAGTTTTCTTGATATCAAACTACTGCTGACTTACTGATATAACTGTAGTCGTCCAAGTAACTCTCTCTCTTCTTCTTTCTTATGATCATCTTGATTGTCATTTTTTTCCCCTGCCTCAAAAAGCAACTGGTGCAAAAACATAGGTGCACTATATCCATCATGCTCCAAATTCAGCATTTCTAAATTAGGACAATTCTTTAAACAAAATGACAGGCTTACTATATCCATCTCAATAAAACCAGAGGTATTTAATGTTATTTCTTTCACATGATCCAGTGAATGTTTCACAAAATCTACTTCTTGATTCTCATATAACAATCCAAAAACTTCAGGCTTACTTCGGTATCTGCAGTCTATTTTTGTTCCTGTCCTATTCTTCACCCACTGCAACAAATATTCTTTAATTTTAGGTGAAATTTTCAGTCCAAACTTTTCTTTTACCTCCCTCATCCTTTGTTCTTCATTCAAAAGACCAAACAGGAAGTGCACTGTTAATGCCAAGTCAGGTCTGGAGGTCTTGTAGGTTCCTAGCAAAGTCTCCACATCGTGATGAGCCTTTTCAGGAGACAAGGCTTCACCTTCTTCTTCTAGCACATAAGACAAAGCAGCAAAAAACTCCTGAAAACTCAAGTGAATGAAGCTGTAGACATAATCACATCCAATGTCTCTTTTGAAAATATACTCATTCAAAAATAGGGGGTGAGAGTCCTCCTGATCTAATCCATAATTCTGCATTTCTTCTTCCAAAAAAAGGAACTTCTGTTTCCTAATCCCTTCAGCAGCCAAAGAGCACAGGCCTCTAAGGGTGGTTTGCAACAGTTCCTCTCCATAGGTTTGGGATGGCTTCAACAAACTGGAAAGGTAAAGCATGTAGACAGCAGTGATTGTATTTGAGGTCTGCACAAGATCCTCACCTCTATCCAACTGTTGCTTCATGACAGTGCAGATAATCCAACATACAATGGGAACAAAGCACATGGTGAAGAGCATCTCATTTTGTTGGACAACTCTGAGAGCTTTTTCCGCTTGGTCTTTATTTTGAAAGAATCTAAGGAAGTATTCCCTCCTGTCATTTGGTGAAAATCCCAGGATCTCAGCATATCGTGATCTCCCCAAGAGCAGACTAAGTTTCTCCAGAGCCGTTGGTCTTGTTGTGATTATTAAGTGAGATTTTGGAAGTACTGTTTTTCTTAATAAACTGCTCAAGAGGACACTCATTGATGCCTTCTTCCAGGGATGGCTGCAAAGACAATCTTCAGGTTGATCAACAGAAAACCTTAATTCGTCAAAGCCATCAATTATAAACAGAAGTTTTTCAGGATTTCTCAGTATCCCTTTAATTGCACCTTTATTCACCCCTTGTTTTAAAATTACATCTGCCATACTCTTTTCATCTGTACCAAGATTCATTCCTCTACAATGAATATAGAAAACGTAATCAAACAGATCTGGAAAAAGTTCTCCACAGGCCCAATCCAACATGATTTTTCTTGCTGTCATTGTTTTCCCAATCCCTGCAGCCCCCTGCAGCACTACTGTGTCTGGAATGAGTCCTCTTTTATCAGGTTGAAATAGCATTTGAGTAGTTATAAAACATCTGCATCGTTTCTTCATTATTTGATCATGTTGCCATCTTGAAGTTATGATTACATTGTTTTTCTCCTTTTCAGGCCAGCGATGACCTAAAATGAATAGCTTGGAATATTGTTCTTTTAAAAGCACAAATTCACCAAGAAGACAATTTCCATCTTCCATATTTTGAAATTTTTCTTTAATATTATTCATATAGTCTGATCTATAATCTACAAGAAAGACATTAATACAGTGTTTAAAAATGTCACAGAACTATATACATCATTGATCTGTAAATCTTTGTGTGGCAACAGAAATTTGCAATATAAAAGAAGTATTTGCAATTTGCCAGCTAAAAAAGCATTGGAAGCAACATTTATAAAACAAAAAAAGATTGGGTTCCATTTTTTTAAGGTTTTCATTTTTGATGGTGTTCCAGTCCCTACCCCTTCCAATAAGGGTGAAATCCAAAGTAACAACGGGGAGTCCTTGCTCCGGAGTAAGAACAAGTTACTCTGGATTGCAATATGAATTTCCCATAGGTTTTCACTAGGTGGTACAGTAACTACGAGTGCACCTAATGTCTCTTACATGCTCCCGAAGTTACTCTGGATTGTGCCCTAACCCTGCTAGTAATAAAATAAACTATTCTAACTTTGGGACCACCTTGTTTTTATTTTATATCTTTCTTTTCTTAAACAAATTTAATATTTTAATTTAATTCTTTTCTTAAACAAATTTAATATTTTCTTGAACATTTCCATATAAAAATATATGTAGTTCCTTCATGAAACAGATACAATGCACAGTATAATGGAACTGTCACACTAAAGTTCATACATCAATCTGTATGAAAATACAGTTAAAGCCCATATCTATTCTCCTATGGCAGTTGGAAATCGTTCTACTCTCATAAAGCAATCTGGATGGTTTGCAGAGTGTATTGCTGGAAGCCCTTCCCATGCCAGTGTTATAAAGCAGCAGCATACAAGGTCCTTTGCTACAGCTGGCACCTAGCACTGAGTCAGATAAGAAAACACAGCAAGTGAATACAGAAAGATTAGGACAAGGATTGGAATTTTCAGAAGGCATTTTGGGAGGAAGGAAACATATTACTAGCAGTGGAGGAGGACATAAAAGGAGCCTCTTGGAAGATTTGCAAGCTCACAAATTGGGCATCCCCCAGGCAATGGTGTTATCACCAGCAAATCCTTTAAACCCAGAAGCACTTATTTCCCTTCTTTTACCCTTCATTTAAATAATTTTTTAACCATGTATGTGCTTCTGACACAAAAAGGAAAGAAACCAGCAATGGTGCCACCAGTATCCTGTGCCTCCTAACCAGCTTGGACTTGTGCCAGTAAAAGAGCTGGTGCTGAGTAGAACCATAGACATTTGGAGATCAGGGAACAAAAATTTCCCTATCCCAGGTAGAAGACTTTTTTGTTTCCTAGTGTGGCGTGCCTTACATCATTGCAAGTAGCAGGAGATTGGGACATTCATTGGCACTAAAACCCTCCTACTATTCATCACTCATCACTGCAGACAAATCCAGAAAGCCGCACGTGGTGGGGCTACATATGCTGGGTTCACCAGTCCTCCCCCATTTTGCTTTCCCAACAGCAATGCTATGTCAGGCTTCTAATTAGTACAGTTTTAAAATTTCTAGGCAAGGATAAAATTGGAATAATATAGGGATAATAACATTATACTTGCAGTGAAGATTCTAGTTGGGGGAAGGGGCATTTAGTCTAGGAAACTTGTAAAGATAAGGATGTATGTTTCAACTTGTCAACAGTGTGTCAATGAACTTGTCTAAATAAAAATTAAGTACAGGATTTCATTTTATATTGTTATTTTAATAGTCTCATTGAATATAAGAAACACATGATTATCTCTCCTTGCTTTATTATGAATGTGTTTTTTAATTTTATGTTGTACTTTCTATTTCTGTCAAAGTAGGATTACATGGAAAAATATTTTTATTAACATGTGTTATTGTCCAGTTGTTAAGTTGTGCCTGACTCTCTGTGATCCCATGGACCACAGCATCCTGGTTCCTCTATCTTCCGCTAATTTCCAAAATTTCTCCACATTCATGTTCATTGCTTTGGTTAACATGTGGAGGAAATATTAATTAAAGAGATATACCTTTCTCAGAGGCTGGTCTTGGTTTTCTAGGTCGGTAAACAGCATTCCTCTCATATGATCCTTCTGGTCAGCAAAATGTGCAATAAAATAGATAATAGAACTGAGTTAGTGGCATGGTGGAAACCTTATGAATCTTTCCAGGTAATTAGGTGCACTTTATGTGAAAAAGAAAGTAATTAGAGGGCAGGGGAGTTCACAGAAGAAAAACAGTTCCTTCTATAGTTTTCAGTAGGACAAACAAACAGATTGTTTTCAGTACAATCATTGTGTAAAAGAGAGCTCAACAGATAGAGCTCCTCTGGGCTCACAATGAAAACTAGTTCTACACAACTGTTCATAGCAGAAGAATCCAATCCTCTTCTATATCTGGCCTCCACAGTCCTAAGCAGAGGAAAAGAATTTCTTCAATAAGTAGCAGACTGTTAGTAATCATCATTAGGAATAAGGCACTATCAATCAAACTTGAATTAAATGCTCACACTATTGCAAATTGATACTGTGGTAATTTCAAGCATAGGAAAGAATAAGGTCCATTATAGCAGGACATTTTCAAATTGAAAATAAAACACATCAAAAAGTTATTTTTCAATAGCTTGGAGCAAAATATCTGAACAATTGTTATGATATTAATCATGACTTTTTCTATTTAATTTTGAACTAGTAACCATAGGATAATACAGGAATTACATTTATGGTCAGAGATTCAGCTATCATATTATGGGGTACTGGTAATTGCTAAAATAACAAGGTTTTATTTCTAAAAGTTGCTCAATAAGGGCAAAAAAGGTGGAAGAAATGAAGGATGTCCGAGACTATGCCTTCCGACTTCTAGTCTGAACCCAGTAATCTCTTCAGAGCTGCTGGAGACATACTATTGATTCTTTCTCTGCATTCTTCCTCCCTCCCCACACATTTGCCCTCTGTATTGCCCTCTGTGATGGAAAACTGTCAAACACTTATGATTCTGGGCTATAAATTCCAAGTGTAGCCAAGGGGTAATTGAAAACATGGCCAGGACAAGACACTGGTTTATGTTTTAGAGAATAAATTCCCCAAAACTCTTTCCTCTCCTAGATATGCACAAAATGCACAAAGCCCAACTATTTCTTCTTTTAGTTCCAATGGCTTAGGGTAGAGAGGAGGACTGACTACAAATGTTACACGTTTCCTTAATTATATAAATACACAAATACATAAACCCTATTCTTTGCAACCCACCACCCCCAGGATAATCTCTTGACCATATTCATTTTGGTTTCAACATCTCTTCTCAACTCTCATCATCCCTCATTCCACAAATTTCCTCTCCCTCCAGAAAAACAAAGAATTAACATTTGGATTTTTCCCTTTTCCTTTCTTTAGAACATGCACAATAAATGGTTCCCAAATTTCATTAAAATCATTCCTCTTTATCATCCCCTTTCTCATTTTCAATTCCATTGTTAATTTATGGTTGGCAGTCATACTCCACAGCTTACCATACCGCTCTTCATGCACTAATATGCAGTCATTCCTCCACCTTTTCGGCCATTGCCATTTTTGTGGTTGTCACCATTATGACTACTTAAGTCTTTCTTCCCTTCATTTAGGCTTGTGCTTTCCAGATTATTTAATAGCGCAATATTCCTTATCCTACAATCCTTATCTTATCCTATCTCCTACAATTTCAGATATTGCCTTAAATATCCTTTCCCACATTTGTTTACAGTCCCACCACATATGGAGGTATGTTCCTGTCTCCTCTTTACATCTCCAACACAAATCTGAGTTATTTGACTTTCTCTGCATTCTGTCGTGTGGGAGGACAGTTACAGAGGCCTCCTCAGGTAAGGGAATGCTTGTTCCTATAATTTAGGACTTCTTCAACTGCAATGGCACTGGAAAGTTGGATAGGATTGGTCCCTAAGTCACAGAGGGGTCAGAGTGAGTTTCAAAGTCAACTGAAACAAATTCCAGGCAGATTTTATCTTACATTAAGACCTATCAATTCATGACCTTTCTCTAAAGACTGTCAGTGATTTTATTCTGCCTGAAAACACAGTCACCCTGTCTTGTTTGGAGGTTCTCTTCCATAACATGAGAAAATAAGAGAAAAGATCCTTAAGCATTCTGAGGTTTCTTACCTCTCTGTACATTTTCAGCAACACTTCTGGCATTCATTTTTCCAAGGATTTCCAAGAATACAGAGCGACATGCATCATCATCACCGCAGCAGCCATATAGAAGGTCTATAGTAACTCTTCTATCAGCCACCTTCAGCTGACCCCAAGGGATAGTCCCTCGTCCTTCATAGTCCTGCAGCTTCCATTTGAAATCTTTGAACTGGTCTTTGGTGAGATCTCCCAGAGCATCATAAAGGATTTCTCGCACACTTTTTTGCATTTTCACAACTCCAAACTATGCATAGCTAACCTGAAATTTAAAGAAACAAGGTAGTTTAACAGAAATTTTCAGAGATGACGTAGCCTAGTTCAGTCATGCAGCCGGACCCTGGGAAAGGAGGAAAGGGAAACACTATGCAGCTGTACAGATGCACTCTGTGGCCTTCTAGTCTGGTGTTCTGAGCTTGTTTGCAGAGATGAAGGGTGAAGGCATTGGAGTAGATCTGAGCAGGTGAGATCTGGTCACTGAGCAGAAGGCTACCAGAAGACTGATAAGCAGGAATGGACTGGGTTGAATTTTGGATGGCCAAGTCAAAAAAGGCTACTTTCTCAGCATTTGTCCCGTGTGGTGACAGAGTCCACTTGTTGTGGATTGGAGTAATCTAATCCAGTGGTATTCAGGCATTTCTGCCCATGACCCTCTTTCAATTTGAAAAAGTCTGTCTAGCCTGTCAAATTTACTGGGAAGTTCCTCCATGTCTACTTGGAAGCAAGTCCCATTGTGTTCAATGAGACTTACTTCCAGGAAAGCCTAGTGCCAGTTTACAAGTTGGTGGATACCATCCTCTTGCAACCTCCCTGACCTGAGATCACATCCCACCCCCCATTTGAAGACCAATTATCTAATCCATGATGGACACAACATGGGAAAATGTGGTTGGCCTGTTGCATGGGCCTATCACCAGGATGTTGCATTTCCCACTGAAGTGGTACCTATTTATTTGCATTTGCATGTTTTCAAACTGGTAGACAGGCAGGAGATGGGCTAAAACAAGAGCTCACCCTGTCATGCAGTACTTGGGTCTTGAACTGCTAACTTGCTGATCAGCATTTCCAGTGCTGAACCCAGCATTCTAACTACTGAGCCACTGAAGCCCCCTAAATTTACAGGGTTGAATTTTGGATGAGAGATTGAAAATGTGATAAAGCTGTCATGAACCGGAAGGAGATGCTGTTTACAGGTTGGCCCACCTGAAACTGCTCCTTCTGGAAGCTTGGAAGGCAATCCTTGATGCCAGATGTAATGACAATGCGTTCGAGGATTTCATCTAATGTTCTACCCTGAAAACAGGGATCTTACCCCTGCCAACTGGGCAAGAGGCACTCTTTCAAGTGGGTGTTCCTCCTTTATTTAGCAAGGGGAGAGTAACTGGCCCTACATCCCCCCAGCAATGTCTGTTCAAGTGGATTCTGCTGGTGTTCTTTTAGCATTTTAGATTGTGAGCCCTTTTGGGACAGGGTCCCCATTAGCTATTAATTAGCTATTAATTTTATAAACCACTTTGTGAACTTTTTTAGTTGAAAAGCGGTATATGAATATTGTAGGTTAGGTAGGTAGGTAGATAAAAGATAAAACCCACTCAACATCAAAGGGTTGTAGTGAGGACGAAAGGATAAAAAAGCAATGTATGCTGCCTTAGACATTTGCTTTAGCATGAGAAAGGTGGGCTATAAAATCCCCTAAATAAATAAATAAATAAATAGACAGACAGACAGATCTGAAATAATAAACCAGCATCCCCACCTTCAAAGAACATGAAAAGCAATCAACATCAGAGGCACTGCCAGCCTAAGTCCTGTGGTGATGTGGGGGTGTCACAAAAGTGTCATAATTCTGCCCCATGCCTGGAGAGTTAGGCCAGTGCACAGGCATATGCCAACATCCCCATACTAAGCAGGCCTCCGTCAGTCTTGGAAGACTATGGTATTGTGCTCGGCTCTGCATACACTGCATGCGAAGCATGAAAGCCTGGGTTGGATTGTTATGGAGGATAGGCTGTTACCCAAGCAGCAAATTCCCCTCTCCACACCACTGAATTAGTCCAATGGAAAGGCAGAGCCAATACAATTGGATCCAGCTGGCGTCGCAGAACTGGGCTAAGGCCAGGAGCTCACCCTGTCTTGTGGGGCCGCCCCAGGTCTTGAACCCTGGCCTGCTGGTTAACAGGCACAGTGTCTTAGCCACTTGCGCCACCCACAGCCCATATCTACTGCCCATACTACATACGTACACACTACATATCTACATGTACATATCTACAGCCCATACATACATACTACATACACAGCCCATACTACAACGGTAATATATGCCCAAGGAATTATGCTGGCCTAAAATGGTAAGGATTACACCCTCAGTCAGCTGCAGACACAAGGGCTGTAGCTCAGTGCCTGTTTCTGTCTCCTTTCTTATGTCAGTGAGTGAGCATGTCAAGCTTCTTCATGCTTCCTCACTCACCTGCCTGCAGTGAAAAACTCAAGCTCAGCTTGTGAACCAATGAAGGAAACTATTTCCTGCAGGCGTGGAAAAAATTTATTTCACCTCAGAATTAAAGGTCTCTCTTTCCTCATTGGTCCCACCCCTGCTTGTTGCTCAGGTAGACAGATTAAGCCACATTACTAATTTCCTGCTCACCTCAGGTTTGTTCAAGGGAGTTGTCGGAAAATATTTGCTCTTTGATTTATTACTGTTTGCTTAGTATAGTTGCCTAGTATTAAGATCTTTCTTCTGTGTCAAACTGCCTGGGCTAAAGAGACCAACCCATTCCCTTTGGGTGCAAAGGCCGTGTGCACCAGAGCCCCTGAATTGTGGTGTGAGAACAGGAGGGGCTTATCTTAAAGAAACCTCCCTTAGGAATGTGGAACTAAGTTATACGGTCTCCACTAAGAAGGCCATACTGTGAATGTCCTTACTTGTTTTCATTTCTCCTAGGAATGCTTTGTCTTTTGCAACACGACACTGCCGGTTGTTGGAGCCATGTAAAAAAATTGTGCTTTTATGGCGATTAATTGACCAGCATGTCTTTCTGTATGTTTCTCTGTAAAGGTATATGTAGGATTCTCATAATTCCTTTCCACAAAACCAGGACAGGATCCCCTGTCAAACTTACCAGTATGTGAACACAATCCCCCCAAACTGGGACTGTCCTGGTTTTCAGAGACATATGGCAACCCTAGGTATAAGACACTCTGTTCACCCTGACACCCTTGAAAACTCCTAGCTCCCAACTGCATGTTGTGCTTGCTCAGTCAGGGGGCTTCATTCTTTAAATTGAACAAATCAGCTGAAGGCCAGACCTGGATGTGAAGCAGGGATTTTTTTTTTTTTTGCCTGGTGGAAAGACAGTATAGAAATTATCTAAATACATGCCACTCAAATTGGGGGTGGGGGGGTCACAACCTCTCAGTTCATGATAGGTTTCCTGTTCTCTTTCAGGAGTGGGGAAAGGAGCAGTGTGATCCCCAGGATTGCGCATCTGCAGGGAAAAGAGGCTATTTTAAAATGTTACAGACATCCTGCCAGGATCTGGGGGAAATGGGGGAGCCATGGAGAGAGCCCTGCAGAGCATTTTCAGGGTTCCATGAAGCTTGGAAATAGTAAAAGTTGTGATCACGATTAAATCAGAAGTCAGACTGTCCACACTACAGGAGTGCTGTCATTACCCCCTTCCATCCCGTGTATGGACTTACATTCAATCTCTCCCAGAGAATTTGGGAATTGCTGCCTTAGCCTTTTATTAAATTCTAGGGAGAAGTAGCCAGTTGTTTGTATATACAGAGGTCTACAGTCAGTTCTTGAGCAAAGACAGTGTTTATTACAGTAGATTTCCAAAAATAAATATACTGTTTTCTACCAGATTTAGATCTAATTTAGCTGACAATGTCTTTTTCAATTGTATTATCTGGCTGTATAACAAATGAAAAAAATTGAATTAGTTTATTATGCAAGTGAACTTGCAAAATATTTGCATTTCTTTTTAAATTTCAGGCCCCTTTTTCATATGCCGAGGGCCCTGCACCCCGTTTAGAACTAACTGCCTAACCAATCAACTCATTCATCTTGCTCATATTCTTTCCAGTTTTCCCTGCTTTCTCTATTTTGTGTTATTTTAATCACTTGCTCGCAGTTGCAAACTCTGCGGCAATTTACCTGCTATTCGCTACTCTGTTTCAATCCCATGAAAATAGGAATGGCTGCCATCTTACCATCTGCTGGACAAGTCAAGTCCACTGTCCCCCTTCATGTTCAGATGCACCCTGATATCTACTCCTCCATTCAACTGTCCTCTCATTATCAGTTCAACACTGACTTCACTAAGAGCTTCATTCTTTAAATTGAACAAATCAGCTGAAGGCCAGACCTGGATGTGATTAACCCTGGCAACCAGGTTCCTCTTTCAGCAAGTGCCAGGTGCTCCACCCATGGAAATTTGCAATGCAGCAAAACACAGCAAATGAGCACCATCTGCAGGTCCTGCACAGGTCAGCCACTCAGTCACATTGCTTTGAAGCAAACGCTGGAACTCTCCCAAGATGGGTACCCTGGGCACTTCCCAGAGGTCCTTTCCATGCTGCTGACATGCTCACCTAGTGCTGCTGGTGCCATTTCCAGGAATGCAAGGCCCATAAACCAGGAGGCATCTGAATCTTCAAGGCAGCAGAAAAAACTTCTCCAGCAACCTCAGATAAATCCCACAGCTTCTTCTCAGGCTCCCGGTCTGCACCTCGGCCTGAACATATCCTGGCAGCAGCAGCTCCTGCCATTTCCAGGAATGCAAGCCCATAAACCAGGAGGCATCTGAATCTGGAAGGCAGCAGAAGAAACTTCTCCAGCAACCTCAGATAAACCCCACAGCTGCTTCTCACACTCCAGGTCTGCACATCGGCCTGAACATATCCTGGCAGCAGCAGCTCCTCCTCCTCCGTTCCTGATCTATGATGCCACGATTTAGGCCAGTCTGTCCACAGTGTGGACCAGAGCAGGACCAGCCCTTCTCATGTCGGCAGAGATTCCCTTTGTTGACTATGCTGACAGCACTTCTGACAATAAGGAAGTTTCACTGGGTAAAGGAGAGAGGAGGGAGGCAAGGCATACCATGTAAATTATGTTCTTCCTCAGTTATGGGAATTTTAGAAGGAAGCAGCGGCATCTGGTGGTCAAAGCCAATATCAGTGAGATCTAACAAGTTCTCTTCCAGCTCTGGTACTTTCGCTGTATGTTAAAATAAGTGGTAACAAAAGTCCTAAAATTACCCTGCTAACCGGGAAAGAGGCACGTTATAAAGTGGTGCTCTTCCTACACTTAACAGGGAGAATAACTGTCCCTATTCACACCAGCACATTGTCCTTTCTAGTGGCATAGCTGAGGGTTTCCCTGATCCAGGTCACTCCCTGATTGCTGCCTCCCTACCCAGAGGCCCTGTAAGTAACTACAGTAATTGGGGCATCATCACAATTGCTTCCAGACATATATCACTGCTGGCTGGGTGACAGTTTGGGCGCTTCCCAGATGGGCATGCCAGATTGAGATGTACAAATTATGCAAGGGATGGATAGAATGGATAGGGAGATGCTCTTTTTCCTTTCACATAACACCAAAACTAGGGGATTTCCACTAAAATTGAATGTAGGGAGGGTTAGGACTCACAAGAAAATATTTTTTACTCAGCATGCAGTTGATCTGTGGAACTCCCTGCCACAGGATATGGTGATGGCACCTTGCCTCAATGCCTTTAAGAAGGGACTGGACAAATTTCTAGAGGAAAGGACCATCGAGGTTACAGACTGTGATGGGTGTGTGTGAGTATATGTGTGCTCATAGATGTAGGTCTAGGTTCTCAAAAAAATTTAAAGGAAAAAAACCCTGGATGTACATTTCCAAAATATAAGATAAAAACAAATAAAATAAAACCTACATACAGCAACAGTGTTTTGTGTTGTGTAGGTGCCTATGATGTAAATAATGGCCCCTGCCTGTTGTTGACAAATGACAGCTGGACTAAAGGGCCCCATTACCTTCAATAGCATAGGGCCTCATCAAACCTAAATCCAGTCCTGCCTAAGCATCCTATTGTGTGGGGAGGAGAGGCCATTCTGCTGAAGTGGTGGCACAGACGCCCTCAGCCAACCCCTCTGCCACTTGGGGTGTAGCTAAAGTGCCATAAGGCACTTCTGCACCACTCCTGGGGGGTGGTTAGTTGGACTGATCTAAATTAAGATTGCATCCTGAATCCTGATTGAACCAATCAAGATTGCATCAAGATTGCATCCTGATTGAACCCCAGCTGCAGGCCCTGCACCATTGCTTTTAAGCAAACACTAGAACTCTTCTAAGTAGGGTACCTTGGCCACTTCCCAGATTTCCTTTCCATGCACCTGACATGCACACTTGGTTCTGCTGGTGCCATTTCTAGACATGCAAAGCCCCCAGTCCAGGAGGCATCTGAGTCTGGAAGGCAGCAGGAGAAACTTCTCCAGTGACCTCATATAAACCCCACAGGCTCCTGGCCTGCACATCAGCATGTCTATTTCCTGGCAGAAGCAGCTCCTTCTCATTCTCCCTTCCTGATCTTTGAAGCCAGGATTTAGGCCAGTCTGTCCACAGCGTGGACCAGAGCAGGACCAGCCCTTCTTGTGTCTGCAGGAGGAGGAGGAGGAGAGGCTCCCTTTGTGGACAATGATGACAGCACTTCCGACAAAAAGGAAATTTCACTGGAAAAAGGAGCAAAGAGGGAGGTGCTGCTACATAATACTGGGTAAACTATAGTTTTCCCTAGTTATGGGAATTTTAGAGGGAAGCAGGGCCATCTGGTGGTCAAAGCCAATATCAGTGAGATCTAACAAGTTCTGCAATGGAAAACTGCATGGTGTTGAATGGACTGGCTTATTGAGTTTGTAAGGCTGCAGAGATGGCAGGCCTGAGGCAGCACTGGGTGGTATTCTGGTCATGTGCAGCCATGGTTTCCTCTGCCGGTCCTTGAGTGAAGACTGGCTGCTCTGTGCATAGAAGCATGTAGTCTGGTCTGGTTCTGCCACACTCCTCTGGTTCTACAGGAGTCATTACACTTTGCTTCCTCCATATGTGTGGTTCATGGCCAGTGGAATTGTGTTTGATTTATTCTCTTAATACAGGCTGCACTGTTATGCAGATTTTACTGTGAAGAACTCTATTTAACATATATACAACTATTCACTTCTCTCAGACCCCTGTGTGATGCCCACTCAAGGACCGGTGGAGGGGGGGCAGTCTGTGCTGAATTCGGGTTGGCACAGGGTGACCAGATATCATAACTGCAATAAAATCAAGGAAGCCACAAAATGCAGAACATCCAAGAAAAATGTAGGACGTGACAAAATAAAAGCTAAAAACACTCATGTATAGTGCTTTCGTGTGGTTCATTTAAACACCTATATTACTTATCAAATTCATAACTACAACACATAATTTGTTGCATCTAATTTATGAATTACAAGAAGGCTACATGCTGTCCCTTCTCTCCCTCTTTCATAGCCTGGCTGGACCAGAACATGTAATGTCTTCAGGGCAGGGACCTGGTGGGTGGAAGATGCCTCTGAGAACCAGTGTGGCCACCTCCCTTCAAAAAGAAAGCACCACAGATCTTCTCTCTCTCATCTTTACTGAGCTGTTTGCACCCTGGGGTGTGTTTTCCAGGTGAAAATCCTGGCAGTGGTCTAGCACTTGTAAAGATTTACAGCCAAATCACGCATCAAATCACAGTCCAATCCTATGCATGTCTACTCAAAAGTAAGTCCCAATACATTCAATGGGAGTTAGTCCCAGAAAAGCATGCTTATGATTGCATCCCTGGGTCCCTCTCCTATGCATGCCAACACAGAAATAAATCCCATTAAAATCAAAGAGAGTGCAGAAGCAATCCTAACCTAGGCTGGCACAACTCATTGGTCTTCCCATTCCTATGGCAATGTAGGGAGGCAAGTGCATGTGCACTGCTGTAATCCCCCCTAGAAGTGGCAATGAAGTGCCTTACAGTAGTTTTTTGACACCTTCGGGTCAGCACAGGACTTGTGCCATGGTTTAGGCCAGCCTAATTGAAGACTGGGATTGCAGCCTTACAGACATATGTTGAAAGGATTGCAGCCTGTCACCCAATCTATGCATTTGTACTCAGATGGAAGCTCCACTGATTTAAATGGGGCTTCCTCCCAGGTATATGTGCATAGGTTTGTAGCCTTAGCATTGTTCCCTCCGCCTGGGTAGGAACAAGTCTGATCTGATCATTTTCACCCTTGATCTCAAAGCCAGGGACACCCCAGGGTTCGGGTATACAACTAACCCCCTGGCATGCCAAAAGTGGAAGTGTTTCCCTTCTATTTGGGAGAGGAGAGCAGAGGAAGAAAGGAGTTCAATTCTGTAACCCCTGTGTATTTTAAAAAAAATACTGGGGGAAAAATTGTAAAAATAGATTAAAGAACCAGATCCAGGATTCTGGGTCCTCCATTGCTTGAAATGGAATAAGGTTGTGCCTCAATATCCAAGGGTTTTGTTCTGGGATGTCCTGTTGATACCAAAAATGTGTTAAATAAAAGCAGTTTAGAAAAATGAAGTGTGCATTCTTTACAATTTTTAAAACAGCTGTTCTTACTTGTAAAGAGGCAGTCAGCAATTAGAAATGCAAAGGACTCCCTGATTTTGCCTGGCTCAGCTGAAGAATGGAATGGTTGTATTATGTTTCCATATTGTATTATGTTTCCCTGTTCCATTATGTTTCCATTAATTGTTTAATTTTTGAAGTGGTGCTCCTCTTATGTTTAGCAGGAGAGAATAATAGTCCCCAACACAGAGTCACTAACCAAGCAGGGACACACTTTTTAAATTTAATTAATTTAATTAATTTAATTAATTTGATTTTGTCATGAAGGGTATATTCAGAATCTTCTTTGACACTCATCTACTACAGTGGTGTCCAAACGTTTCCTGAGCAATGCAACTGACTAGAGGTAGATAACAGAGCAAGTGGGAGACAGAGGCAAGTTTTCAAGTAATTTTCACATTTTTTTAAAGGCCCAGGGGTGACATTACTTCTAGTTGTGATATCACTTCCAGGATATCATTTTGAGCCAGGCAGAAAATGGTACATAAACAGGTCACTGCCATTCATCCAAAATGTTCTTGGTGCAGCTTCATTATACTGGTCTATCATATGTTCTACTGCAGCTGTCTTGCTCAGTGGTAAGTCACTGCAAACGCTTAGGGTTAAAAGCAGGCTTTTTCAAACTGGTCAGAAAACACCATGCCATCACTGCAGTTCATTCTACCATAGGTCAATATCAAGGTCTGGTCTGGTTTTCTTCACTGCACCTAATTCTTGCCGTGCTTTTTCATTCACAATTCCAAATCGGAACCTGTGGTAAAAAAAAAAAATCAGACCACAGAGTTAGTTCTCAGTCTCTGCATATTAAGCTGGGAACTGCAATAAGCACCTTCTAACTCACATCATGGCAATCACTGCCTCTTTTCTACCACAAAAGGGGGTATTCTCAGGCTCTCTATCCTTGGCATTCCAAGTTCCTGCAATCAACACAGTCAAGCTATTCTTATATCTGTCCTACAAAGTTTCAGTATTTGATACCACCCTAATTTTATATTTGGTTTAATTCATTTGGCAGGGTGCTTAATAAATTGATTATATGTTGGCTCCTTGCCTGCCAAATTCATTGTTAATTCAGTGGGTTCTCACATTTGACTACTTATAAGTACTACTGTAATTTGGTTTTAAATTAATGGGTCATGAATACATGTAAAGAATCATTTTTCCCCAGATGTTCCTCAACTGCCCAGTCATCTTTGTTTGAGATGGTAGCAGCAGGTAAGAGTTACTGAACATAGAAGCCTCCGCTGGATCTGGCCAAAGGAACATCTAGTCCAGCTTCCTGTATCTCACAGTGGCCCACAAGATGCCTCAAGAAGCACACAAGACAATAAGACTCATGTATCAAGGTGACATGCATCTGGCATTTTGAGGTAGCCTACATTTAAAAAATACTCACGCACCTCTCATGGCTTGTATCCTGTGATGGTTCTTTCCTCTAGGAATTTGTCCAATCCCTTCTTATAAGACATTGAGGCTAGATGCCATCACCACATCCTGTGGCAGGGAGTTCCACAGACTAATTACATGCTGGGTAAAGAATTACCGTATTTTCTTTTGTCTGTCTCTCAATTTTAGTGGATGTCCATACCTTGCATAATTTTGTATGCCTCAATCATATTTCCCTCATGTGTCTATTTTCTAGACTAAAGAGCCCTAAATGCTGTAGCCTTTCCTCATATAGTAGGTGTCCCAGACCATTATCATTTTGGTCACTCTTCTTTGTACATTTTCCATTTCCTTATACCGTATCCTTTATGACATATGGTGACTAGAACTGACACAGTAATCAAATGTATTCTTACTGGTCATTGTTGTCTGTCTCTCCTCCCCCTCCCCCTATTCAGCTGCTGACCCAGAAAATTCAGGAAACATTGAGGAAGAAGGGGTGTGCTGATCACTAACCAATATATACTATTTCCTATGGCCACCTGTTCCCTAACAGGAGGAAAGGAATCGAAGCTTACATTAGACTCTGCAATTTGCAGTTCGGATCTTCTATCCCTTTACGCAACAGCCTTGCTTCTGACTCCCCCATTTCAAGAACATCCAGGTATAGGGACACCAGTGTCTGACTGGTGCTTAGGAGAGAGGCAAGATCTTCACAACAAGCAGATGTGAGATTACATTTGGTGAGGCTGCAAGAAATATTTCAAATAAGAAGAGGAACACTTCCCCCATCTATTTTTTCCTATCAGACATTATCAACACCTGTAAGTCAACTAGATCCTATTAGATTGGAGACTCAATACATAAATGGAGACATAAATTGGAGACTCAATACATAAATGGCCTAATCCTGCTTGGACCTCTCCATAGCTAGAACTCACACTGGGTCTGATGCAACATACTTCAGAAGTGGTATTCAAAGGGGGGATCGAGACTCCCTTGGGGGTTCATGACCTTGGCTCAGAGTGGTCATGAGAGGGAGGGATCCACCTTCTTGGAATCTGGCATTGGGTTTTCCTGGAAGTAAGTCTAATTGAAGACAATGGGACTTACTTCTAAGCAGACATTGAGGTAAGTTTGACTGGGGGTCCCAGACAGATTTTTAAGGTTGAAAGGGGTATCTAACAGATGTATCAACGCAGCTTCTTATATTGTGCTAGAGCAGTGCACTAGATAAGGCAGTGTATAAGCACAACACTGTGGGACAATGCCACCATGGCAGGAACCACCATCTCAGTTAGAAATGGAGCCCTGCACCAATGCTAACTAGAACATGCAAGGCTGTTTCAAAAGCAACAACACAGCATAACACCAGAGGAAGGAAGGATTACAAAGGAAGGAAGCAAGCCAGCTGAGACATCACTTGTTCCAAGAGCTCACTGCATTGCCCCCAATGGAGCTCCTCTTGCACCAGATCATGCAGAATAAATTACAATATCATATACACAAACTAAATGCAGCGGCATCACTAGAGTTGGTGTAACTCCCCATTATCTTTATTTAAATGTAACAATAGAAGTCACTCAACAAATCAGTAACCACCAAAATCCTGTGACCAACTTGAGGACACACACACACAACTGAACAAGTGTTCACATAAAAATGAGAGTTGACTCATATTAAGACCTTGTTGGTTTGTTGCTGTGTAAAATAAAAGTCTCATTGCCTCTGAGAACAACCATAATGCAATCCTAACCCCTGATTAGGCTGACATAAGTCCTGGCACAAGTTCCATGCTGGCTTGGGGGTGTTGCAAAAGTGCCATAAGACCATAAAGTACCATAAGACCATTCTGTGCCACTCTTAGGAGGTGGGGGGAGTTAGACCAGTGCACAGACATCCACTGGCATCCCTATGCCACTGTAGGAACTTGGCAAGATTGACAAGTTGTGTTGTCCTACACTGGTTAGGATGGTGCCCTGATGCTCTTTGGTCAGTTATGAGTTTTAAAAATCTAGGTTTTTTTTATACGTATGAGTAAGGTAGTTGTGTTTTCCTTTTGTGGTTATTCAGTCATAACTTTTCATATAATACATATATTCCAATGCAGTTGGTTTAAGTGCATTCTGAATTCTAAATTACACACCAAATGATATACTGTATAACATGGAACAATTCAAAAATATCAAGATTTTCACACTTTTGGCAAGTAGTTAGTGTTTGTTATCCACCCTAAGTAGAGCCACTGTACTGAAGCATGCTGTTTAACGTCAATCATTAAAGCTGGCCAAATATTCATAGGCCTTACAAATTTAAGGCTGTAACACAGTCAAATTTACCTCAGCCTCTGCACCCTGCAGTTTGGATGCTTAAGCCCCATATTAAGAAGCCTAAGTCCAGAATCTCCTAGTTCATTGTAGTCCAGTTTCAGGTGTGTTAAAGTGTTGTTGGTACTGAGAACAGAAGAGAGGTTCACACAAGAAGTTTCTGAAAGTTCACAGTTGGAGAGCCTGCAAGAAGCAAATGGGTAAAGCTATTATTTCACTATCTTACATTCACAGAAATATTTTTATTTATATGTATTGGGGAGGGCTTTCTGAGGCCTCAGAAAGCTTTGTTGGGACAAAAAAGTCACTTCCAGATCCCAGAGGAAAACTGGAAGCCAGTTTTTTCATGCTTTCCAGTGTTTTTTCAGTGTTTTTCAGGGCCATTCTGAAGCATGCAGAGGCTGTGGGTAGACATACATGGTGTCTGAAAGCTTCAGAATGCATACAGCTCTGGTCATCTTTGGAGAGTTTAATGGGCAAAAGTTGCAGATTTCATTTTCAGTATCTGTCAGGGATACAAGAACAGATCTCTTAAGGACACTGAGGCACTACCTGTAATTATTCTGTTACTATACTGTGTGCCTAGTCTAAGTCAATATTAAATATGTTGTTTTTTAATCATTCCTATTAGACCTGGATTTCCAGACTCTTTTGTCACATGACAATCCAATCCTATGCATGCTTACTTGAAAGTAGGTCCTACATTCAATGTTCAGTGTGCTATGTACATGGTGCAAGTCTGCATTTACCCATGCAGGAATATCAGGTAAGGAAAGGGCCTTTGGTTTCATCACCACCACTGAAGCTATCCACCTCTCCCCCAGGCCTGATCTGCCCAGCCTGCTCCATCTCCTCCGCATTCATATGAAAGATTCTGTTATTAAATACTGAGGCTGAAAAGAGCATTTGCATTTCACTCACTATCTTAGGCAGTTCTACATATAATATTCACTTACAAGAAAACAGGACTGATTCATTATTATTACTACTACTACTACTACTACTACTACTATTACTACTACTACTACTACTACTACAACTACAAAATAGTTTGGATGCCTACGTTAATTCCTGCAGTTTACAGTTTGGGTGTTCCAGTGCCCTACAAAGTAACTTCACCCCTGCATCTCCCAGTTTGCTGTTCCAGATCTTTAGCTCTCTTAGACACTGGTTACTACAGAGTACAGCAGCAAGGTCTTCACAACAAGCAGCAGTTAGATCACATTGCCAAAACCTGGAGGAAACAGAGAGCAAGGGAAAAGTGAGTTGCCTTAACCATGAATTGTTGCCAGTTGCAGCTGGCATTTATCTAGGAATCTTAACTTTGGTTAATTAAATTAATTTGTCTTCAAACATCCTTGCTGGCTCCACCAAAACCATTTCCAAAATCCACACGGTCAAAGCTAATACTAGTGACTGCTTGCAAGTAGAGTGCTAAGAGGAGTTCACTTTAATTTCAAGCAGGTAGTACAGGATATGACATTTAGTTGAATACACAGATGGCTGCAAAACAGATGTCTTTCAGCCCCTACCCCTTATTATTTACATCAGCATGGGATGACAATCTGTCCTCTTTTTCTGGGACATGTCCTTGTTTTTAGCCCAGTGTCCTGGGAAAAAAATATTCATTGCCTTTCTTTTCCTTGTGAGCAGGTAGCATGGAGCCTTTTCCTTGTGAGCAGGTAGGATAATTCTATGCAGTTACTTTGTTTATTCATCTGTTTATGACACCAATGCAATAAAAGAAATGCAGAACAAGCTACAATTTTAGAGCAGACGGGAATCTACTGACTACTTACAGCAATTTCTGAAGCTTGCACTTTGGATGTCGGAGACCCTCACACAACAGGCTCACTCCTGCATCCCCTAGTTTCTCTTCGCTAAAATGCAACCACTTCAAGGATGGGTTATTCATGAGCACAGAGGCAAGAGCACTACAGCAAGCACTGGTTATATTGCATCGCTTAAATCTGTAAGAAACAAATCCAGACGCAAATGAGCTTGTACTAACAACAGAAATTGTTTTGACTGTTTTCTTGAACTGGACTCCAAAACTGGTATGGGTCTGTGCAAAATATTATCACTTTATATGTCTTAATTTCCTTCTAAGAATCTTGACTGAGAAATAGCAGGTGAAATTTTGCTATATACCAGGTGGAATCAATGCAAACTCTGGTTCTGGGTTAGGTTGTGGGAAAATGGAATTATTACTGAGATATTCAGTATTTCATGGTGATCTATGCATTGTTCTTCATGTCCCACTAAACTGGGGGTAGATCCTTTGGATTCGGGGGGGGGGGGTGGTGGGAGTTTTAGACTGCATGTATCTATAGGGCTTTTGTAAGGTATTCCTTAACAAAACAAGTAAGTTTCTTACATCAGGTTCTCCAGGTTGCTGTTTGGATGCTTTAGGCCCTCACACAGCATGTTCACACCCAAGTCTCCGAGATCATTTTCCCAGAATTCTAAAACTTGCAGTGATGAGTTGTTGCTGAAAACAGAGGCAAGATCTGCACAGGGGGCCGCAGTAAATCCACAGCATGTCAATCTTCAAGAGGAACCAAGAGAAAGACATCAGATACAGAGACTGTGCAGGACCAGTCCAGCCACAAGGCTGACTGAATTATCAGCTTCAAGCAGTGTATGGAAGGGAACAATGAAATGATCAAGTGTACACTGCTGCCTACAGGCTTCTCCTGGCCCATGACACTTCAGGCAACTCACTGATCCCCCTCCCACTCTTGGAGAATGAGTAATGATTGGGCAACCCACCTCTTCTGCCAATGCCACTATTGCAAGCAATCATGGCAGCAAACTTCAGAAAGAAGCAGTGGTGCTCTCTCTTCCATGAGTGATCAAAATAGTTTGCCTCCACCTCCCCCTTGCCAACCCAGCAAGAAAACATGGATGCTTTAGAAGATATTACAACCTTCCTTTCTATAAAAATTAAAAAGAAGTCTGTTTTCCAAAGAGCTGGAAGAAACTCCTATGACTGAACAGAAAGGAAAGAATCAGGGGTCTTTTCTTAGGCCTCCTCCATTGCTGCTGTTGTACATACACACAGGTACTCACACGAGGTGCTGCAGCCTGCAGTCGGGATGCCTGAGCCCTTCACATAGTTGGCTGACTCCAGAGTTTCCCAGAGTGTTCCATGATAAGCAGAGTTTTGTCAAATTCTGGTTAGTACTGACAACAGAGGCAAGATCCTCGCAAACAACTGCTGTCAGATCACACCAATGCAATCTAAACCAAACAGAGAAATATTCTTGCATATGAAGAAAATAATAGGATTACCGTGGTACCTTGCTTAACAAGTGCCTCGCTAAACAAGTGATCCACATAACAAGCAAAAATTTCTTTAGGATTCTGCCTCACTTAACAAGTGTTGCTTCATTTAACAAGCACACTCATTGGCAGTTGGGGCAGACATGCTGGCCGGCAGCCCTTTTAAAAAGCTTCAGGGCTGCCTAGCACGCCTGCCCATAGCACACTGAATTCAATTCCAGTGTTTTGTCATCATTTTTACATACAGTTAATATTTTTATATGAATATTTTTGGGGTTGTGGAACCAATTTTGTGGAAATTGTTGTGGAAATTGTCTGAGTTTCCATTATTTCCTATGGAAAAATCTGCTTCACATAAAGAGCATTTCACATAACAAGCATACCTCTGGAACAAATTCAACTCATTATATGAGGCACCACTGTATTGGTTTATATCTCACGTTTTCCCTCTTGTTGACAATAAGACAAGACTTAAAAACCAATTCAGTATACTCAGGGGTCTTTTTGAGGGGGTACTCACTGAATTCAGGCACTTCTGTGTGAGTCCTGGCACCTTTGTGGTGAGTACCGGGACCTCTGTGACCCCCAAGTAGACATTCCTATAATTACAAACTATCTTCATGGTGAGTACCCCACTTTTATTTCTAGAAAAGCACTGAATATACTTACAGAAGGCTCCTCAGTCTGGAACGTGTGTGTTTCAGTCCCTGACAGAGGATTCTCACTCCAGAATCCTCCAGTTTATTAGTGCTCAAGTGCAGTTCAGCCAGTGCTTGGTTGCTGCAGAGAACAGAAGAAAGGTCTGGACAACAAGCTGCTGTGAGGCCACATTGATCCAAACTACAGTAGAGAGGAAGAGAGAAAACATTACAGGCATCCTCAAAGAAACATGGGATTCAGGGAAGATATCACTGCTGGGTCTTCCTGGCCCTGCTATTTTGTTTTTAAAAAATTATCCCTATGGAAAGTAGCATGTGCCAAAAACCATCAAGTTAGAATCTGATACTGAAATTTAAGATGCACCTGTTACAGTTTGACACCAGAGCAGGTTTAGTGTTTGAAAACTACTAACCACTGACGTCACTAAGGTGGTGCGGGAAGTGCGGCCCACTCCAGGTGATGTGCCCATAGGGGACGATGTGCCCAGGGGGTCTATAAAACCCCCCCAAAGCAACATCACTATGGTGCACACTATCCCCTCGAGTCATATGTCGTTGGATTCATCTTGGAGTGCAGAATCCAATGCAACAATCTGTTTTGAGTTAGCACCTTCCTAGCCAAAGTTATGGCAAAAAAGTAAAAAAGCCCTTTACTTTATTGTGGCTTTACTTGTGAGTAAGCGAACACACCTTACAGCCAAATCCAGAGTAAATACATGAGCACGTAAGAGACGCACCCACAATTACTGCACCACCCGCAGTTATGTGCACCCGCAGTTACTGCACCACCTAGTAAAAACCTATGGGAAATTCATTTTGCAATCCAGAGTAAATTGTTCTTACACTGGAGCAAGGACTCCCCGTATTTACTCTGGATTTCGCCCTTAGTCTTCCAGAAAGGGCAGGCTGAGAAGTAGCCAAGGACTACTGGGAGTGTCCTGATCCAAGGAACAGAGCCGCCAAAATCACACCAGGAGGAAGTTCCTTTCTAAAAAGCTCCACTTTGCATCATTTACTCATGAGTAACCAAATGTGCTTTGACTGGTGTGGAAGGTGCAAGGCTTCCAGAATGGTGCTGATTCCTGGCACCTAGAACTTGAAAGGGCTCCAGAAGGCAGCCATCCAACACTGAATCTGGCTCAGCAGGTAAAGGGATTTTTTTTAAATGAAATTTTATTTAAAAGCCTTTTTAAAGTCCAAACTTATCTTCTCTCTCTACTCAAGGCTCAAATGGATCTCCAGCCGTCTTCATTCTGGGGTTTTAATGTCTTTTGGGGGAGGTGGTTAAGGCAGTTTTGACTTTTTAAAATAATTTTACCAGGACATGTCCTCTTTTACCAGGACATGCCCTCTTTTTTAGGTTTGTGTCCTGGAAAAGCCTCCCTTGTCCTCCATTTCTTTGTGAGCAGGCAGCATGTAGTGTGCTTGTAATTCATATATTATATGCAATAAATTATCTCTAACAATTTTAAATTTAATAATAATCAATAAACACTGCAATCCTAACCATGTCTTCTCAAATGTAAGCCCCATTGTGTTCAGTGGGTCTTACTCCCAGGAAAGTGTCTTTTAGGATTGCAGCCATAGTGTTTAAATCTGCCTATAGACGACTTTTAATTAATAAATTATAGTTCCAATCTAAAGACACGTTCCTGGGAATAAGACCCTTTGAACACAATGGGGCTCACTTTTGAGTAGACATGGTTAGGATTGTGTTCTATATGTATTAAATTATATGTAATAATTTTAAATGTAATATTCAATAATCTAGTGTTTAAGAACATGGAAGCAAATCTTTTGAGCTTTTATTTTGTTATGTTCTACACTTTTCTTGGGTGTCCTATATTGCGGGAGGTGATGGGGGAACCTTCTCCTCTATCCAGTTATGACATATGGTCACACTGGTCTAGCAAAATAAAAACTTGCTGCGTTTAAAACTTATTTAATCCCAAATCATACTGAACCTGTTTAAATATAGGAACTTAAAAATTGAAGTGGGTGTGGTGGGTGGGGGGTTTGAAGTTATTTACTTGATTAACTTTAAAGTATTTACAATTATTCATTTGTTTTAATTTGCTTGATAATGTCACTTCCAGCCATGACCACTTTTAGTGGATCACTTTTAGCACCCTTGAGGAGGTGACACCACTAGTGAACAAAATGGCTAAAAATCATGGTTTTTAGGAATTATTCCATGATGTTATAAACTGTTGGATGCATAACTTGCAGCAGAATGCAGTGAAACAAACCACTTTGAAATATATTTGAAATAAATACGTGTGGCCATAAAACTAACGGAGCAATGGCACATAACCTCACCCACCATCCAGGTTGTTGCCCCTCCCACTGCATGGGGGTGACATGCTGGCCTCCCGCAACGGGTGACTTGAACACTAATGACACCTCTGCTATCGACCATTCAGATCTGTCTCATTTTTGTTCATGGAGTTGATGAAAAGCACATGTTGAGTTGTTTGCAACATTACAGGTCCAGCTACAGCATTGAGCTGTAGCTTCTCATCAGAAAAACTGGAACTGGTCCCAGGGCCCCCACCCCAACAGTTACATGGTAAAGGAAGTACTCACTGTAGTTTCTGGAGTCTGCAGTTTGGCTGTTTTAGTCCCTCACACAGCAGACTCATGCCTGAATCTCCAATATTATTGCCTTGAAGGTTCAGTTCTATCAGCGTCTGGTTGATACAGAACACAGAGGATAGAGTTTCACAACAAGCTGATGTGAGTTGACACTGGTGAAGCCTGAAAGAAACAACAGAAATACACTTTTATATTTGCAGGCTGAAATGGTTTTAACTGCCATGTCATTTCCCCCACACTCTTAAGCTTCATTGCTGTCATTCTTGGATTGAACTTCCCTCTCTATTAATTTTTGATTAAAATCCTGTTTCTAAAAAATAACAGAAGAGTCACTTCAACAGAATTCCTACTCTCAGGATCCTACATTTGTATCTATTAGAGTAATGACTGTGGAAGTAAAAAGTACAGCACCCTTGACAGATGTAGCAGAATGTGTGCAACCCTTTTGTCCATACAGTGTGGTCAAGTCAAGTGTCTAATTATAAAAATAAATTAAAAACAGGACATCAAACGGAAACTCAAAACTAACAAGTGAGAACAGTTAGCAGTCTGTCTCAGGGACAAATGACATGCAGATGTAACAAGACATCATTTACCAAATGAAAAACAGACCAAGGTGGATGTGATGAGTGAGATCCCTTCATTTTTTAAAAAATGCATTTTCTGTTCAAAATGGTTGCCTTGTATTCATGGCCATATGGTTCTAGGTATTTACTGACCTTGCAATGAGCAAATTTTGGGAGTAGTGTTCGAGTAAAAAAATAATTGGCAGGGAAATGGTGATCACTCTCACCATTTTTTTACTTCAGATCATAACTGCCTGAAGCTGCTTCATTTACAAGAAGCAGGGCTTTTTACACACCTATCTGTGTTGTTTGTCCCTTTGCACATTCAATCTAGTTCTGCTACTCAGACTTGGAGAACAAATACTCTCCCTGCCCAACAGCAAGGTCCCTTTACCAGTTTAGAGTCTGAATAAAGGAAAACGCCTTTAAACATAAATGCAGCAGGCATTGCTGGAATGAACAGGCAATCATGAAAGCATTTGGATTGCCTCGCCTGGTTTGGATTTGGATTTCTCCCTGCAAATACCCTCCTTTGGCATTTCTCTTCCTAGGGAAAAAATATCAGTCTGATTTCCCTATTGCCCTAAAGATGTCTTGTTACTTACAATAGTTCCAGTATTCTGCAGTTTGGATGCTTCAGCCCCTCACACATATGCTTCATTGCTGCATCTCCAAGTTCGTTCTGTCCAAGGTCTAGCGTGGATAGTGTAGGATTATTGATGAGAACCAACGAGAGGGCTGATCCACAAGCAGCTGTGAGGTGACAACCACGGAGACTGAAGGAGAGAAATAATTATCCCCCCTTGCAGCAGAGCCAGTGATGGGATTCAAAGAAATTAACAACCGGTTCTCAGGTTGTTACCTGAGAACCGGTTACCTGCTACCCATCAGGCAGCCACTTTTAAATGGCTATTTTTAAAATTTATATGTCCTGTCTCTTGTTAACAACTGGTTCTATAGAGTAGGTGCAAACCTGCTGGAGCCCACCACTGAGCAGAGCCTACTAAAAGCTCTAAAATTTTACTGAGACATTCATGAATTTTAATTTCTGTGCTTGTTCACAGGAATTATACATTTGAAGTACCTCATCACTTCTGTTGAATCATCACAAATTACAGTATAACAAGTATGACAGGAAACAGAAACAGGAACTTTCCTTGTAACAGGAAAAAAGGGTTTGTAAAAAGAATGAGAAAAAGAATGGGGGTGGGGGTGGGAGTGGGGGTGGAGGAAGGACAAAACTGAAATAAAGCAATAGAAAACTTTCAATTAAGGGAAACGAGCTGCACAATCCAGAGTAACTCAAATTTTGTTGTGTCGATGCAAATGTCGCTTGCGTTGACATAAGCGGCACTTACTCTGAATTTCCCCCATTCATCGACGGAGCTGCATCGACGCAACAAAATTTGAGTTACTCAGGATTGTTCCCTAAAATGATTTAAGAATCACAGGGCTGGCCTGTCTATGCAGCTATTAGAAGCAGGTGCATTCAGAACAGATTTTGGGGGTCTAAAAGGGCAATGGACCCAGGGGGTCTGGTACCCTGAATTTGCCATCACTGCTACCTCCCATGTCCGAGAATGATCAGCTGTGTTGAACTTGGAAGTTCTAGTAAACTAGAAAACTAGTTCTAGAAAATTAGAAATCTCTCTGGGGGCCAGAGAGGGGCTTGCCCCTTTTTCCTTTATAATTCCCTGTCTTGGCACAGGAATGGCCAGAGTCCATGTTGTGAGAGGTAAGGAGGATTACACATGTCATGGTGGCTGATGAAAATGCACTCAGGATGTAACCCTAACCAATTTTCCAACTCTGGGGTAAGGGCCAAATACTGCCCTACCTTGCGGAGGCCTCTGTGACTGCCTCCCAACTGCAGGATGCCAGTGCTGGAAAGTTGGTTAGGATTGTGCCCTCAGACGCTTGATTGAAGCAGATCACAGTTTTATTTAGAGTGTACATGGAACACTGAAAAGATCTTGTCAGTGGGACTTATTGTGGTCCTGAAATAGGCTTAACTATGATGGATCCACTGGCACTAAAACTCACTGCTTGAAGAGGCAGCGTGGCTGCTTTCAGTGTTATTTGTAACAGCTGCAAAGTACCTTATACCACCAGAATGCTCATCCCAGCAGCACAAGGACACCTTAGGATTGAACTATGAGCATAAAATAAACTGCTCACACTAAATGAGTTTTGTTCATTATCTGTTAAAAATCAGTGCCACTCCCAAACAGCTATGATCTCTTTTCTATAAGAGACATAATACAACATAATTTAGTAATAATTCTATAAGAATAATTATAATTATTAAAAAGCAAATTATATTTTCTTACCGAATTCTTGTCAGTGTGCTTTTCAGAGAGGTCAGTGCTTCACAGACACGTTGAAATGGTCCGGGGGGAGCATCCTGATTTGTTGTTCCATTGGAGCAGGAACTATTTGACCAGAGGAAGAGTTCCTTCCACCGGAGGAAGAGTCCCCTCCAAAAGAAGAAGAGTCCTTTCCACTGGAATAAGAATTCTTTCACAGGAGAAAGGAACCTCTGAATGTTACCCATTACTCTGGATGCTACCCATAGTTTTAGTCTGTATATATATGGTTTCCTAAAAAAGGAAGGGGTTGTTGGGAAAGACAGAGAGAATCTCCACAGTTACCTGAAGTCCATTATTTTCACTTTTGTATCTTAACAAAACAACAAATAGTGGTATCTTTAGTATTAATAACTTTAAATTTCTGATAACTTTACTGGCTGCAAATGTCACGCAGTAGTATCAGATCTTTCTAACAAACCGTCACATATTGCAGTTTAAGGTTATAAAAGAAGCTTTCAGTAAGACATGAGAATACAAGAAAAGAAAGGGAAGAATCCTGAGCCTTCATCACCTGGCTCTCCCAAGCTCCTGTTGGCATTACTGCATGGGAAGCACACCTCTGTCCAATCCTACCCTGAACTCATTGTCAGTTCAGCTGTAACAAAAAGGGAACTATTGTATCCTTTGGTGGGAGGTCAGTTCAAGAGGTCTCTTCTAAGTAAAGGAATCATTTCCTGCCTCTAAGTAAAGGATTCATTCCCAGGGAATGATTTTCATTTCATTACTTAAGCTTCCATGGTAGAGGTGGGTCAACACAGACCTAGAGCAGCTAAATATCTGTCCTAAGACCTCTTCGCCTCATGCCAAATGATCAAGCCCAGGAAGGGAATTAGGATATTGGTGCCATCACTGTCGAACTGCCATCCTCCATTTCCCCCATCTTGTTTCACCCCCTCCTCCATTCCACCACTAATCCCACCTCTTCCATCAGATTATTTGCTAAGGGATTGGGGAATGATAGGGAAGGTCAATGGCCACTAATGCAAGTAGGAAGGTCTATGCCTTTCCACCAGTGTTCTAAGTAGCACGCTGAGTGCCTTTTGCAACAGTCACAGACTGCTTAAAGGCAGTCATCATTGTGCAAAAGGTATGTAGCCATCAGGCAGGTAGGGAAAGCTTGGGCCCATATCTTTAAAAAGGCCATTATAGGAAAACAGTCTTGATATCAGGAAAACTGGCATTGCCATCAGCAAAGTTCTAGACAAACAGTCTTTACCATAGCTGCCCTTCACCTTTACTTGATATAGCAATAACTATAACTATTGATAGTTATGTGCATAGCTTTAAAAACACTAAGCTTGGGACAACAAGCCAAACATGAAGAAGTGAGCATCTCCCACCCTCCAACAGATCCTAGAACCCCAAAGGTACTCTCCCCCAAAGAATTTCCTCATGAACACTGAATTTTGTCATGAACAAATCCTCTCATGAGTAATTTTGAAAGTCTTATCCAGATTTGTTTTGCTACTCACAATCAGACTAGAGGTATACCCTTCAAAAACTTTCAAACGCACTTCCATTTCAAATTGTGCGAAATTTCCTGAAAATTTTTTGATGGACTTCTATTGACACCTTTTTGGCTTCTCTTATGGAAACATCAACTGCACTTTGAATATTGTTCAAGCTGAAATTCAGAGGCAACTCTACACAGTTGGAGTATATGGCATGATGTGCACTGATATGGCATTGTGCAACATCAGGTCCTCAACAGAAAGGAGGTAATGTTTCAGAAGTTACCGCATCCAGAACAAACAAGCTGGGGCAAGATCTTTCCTCAAACTCCCATAAGATTAGGAATCAGCAACCTGCAGCCGAAAGGACAGGCTTATCCAGCTTACTCAGAGCTTGGCTTGGGAGATAAAACATCCTGCCCAATTTGCTGTGTGTCAGATAGGCTACAGCAGGGTGACCAGCTTATTCCTGAACCCCAGGGCCAAAATTCCTAATCCCAGGCCAAAATTCCTACCTGCTTTAAAAAACTGCCAAAAATGTATTTTTTTTTTGTTTTTTGACCATAACTTTTGATAGGAGGGAGATATCTCCAAACTGATTTTTGCATTGGATTCAATTTGAATCCAACAACATATGGCATGATGGGGTACTGTGCACTATCGCGAAGTTTCAAAATGAAGCCAAAATTTAGGACAATGAAGCCAAAACACCCGGACAGGAGGCGAAAAATCTAGACAAATCTGGGTTTTCTGGTCATATGGTCACCCTGGGCTACAGAGAATCTGCCTGCCCATGTTCACGGAGTCTCACCTCCCATTTCCCCAACATGAAACATACATATCTATATCTTAGCTAAAATTTGTTTCAGTGGTAGTAAAATGGCTTGAGCATATGGTGACTGCATTTATTTTTATGGTGGATCATCCCATTGTCTGTTGTTGTCCCAGTTCCTATCAGATTCCTAAGTATTAATATGTACACAAATGCAGTTTTTATATAGCTAAAAATAATTAAATGCAATTGGCAGCAAGGATTTGGAGCCAGCTTTCTTCTTTACTGTTATTAATACCTGTTTAGCTGATTTAACTACTGCTTTAGCTTTTTTAACTACTGCTGATTTAAACTATAGCTGATTTAAAACTACAGCTTTAGCTGCTTTAACTACCATTTAACTACTGCTAAGGCTTACTGATTTGATTGTAGTTGTGGGGTGCTGAGTAATTCTCTGTGTTCTTCTCCATCATCCTCTTGATTATTTTTTCTCAAATCCTTCTCAAAAACATCCTGAACAGGTGAACAGGCAAATGCATCCAGTATTTCCAAGTGGCGGCAGTTCTTAAGACAAAACGCAAGGATCACTTCTTCCATCTCGGTAAGAACAATTCTGTTTAATTTTACTTCAGTCACATGATCCAAAGAGCTGTTCAGAAAATTTTCATCTTGGATTTCAAACAAAAATCCAAACAACTCAGGTTTATATGAGAAACTACAAGCTATATTTGCTGTAGTCATGCTTGTCACCCACTGCAACAACAGTTCTTTAACTGACTTTGACATTTTCCATCCTAACCTTTCCTTCAAGGCCTTCAATCTTTTTTCTTCATTTAGAAGACCAAAGAGGAAGCGCACTGTTAATACCAAGTCATGCCTGGATGTCCTGTAACTTTCTAACAACATTCTCACACGACAGTTACGTTTCTCAAGACTCAGAGCATCTTCTTCTTCTTCTTCTTCCAATACATAAGACAAAGCAGCAAAAAACTCCTGAAAGCTCAAGTGGATGAAGCTATAGGTGCAAATACATTCAATGTCCCTTTTGAAAATGTTCTCATTCAGAAAGAGGGGGATGAAGTCCTCCTGGTCTAATCCATACTTCTGTATTTCTTCTTCCCCAAAAAGGATCTCTCGTTTCCAAATTCCATCCTCAGCCAAAGAGCACAAACCTCTTAGGTTTGTTCGCAGAAGTCCTTTTCCCCGGTTTTTGAGCGGCTTTAACAAACTCAAGAGGTAACGCATATAGATGGCAGTGATTGTATTTGAACTCTGCACAAAACCCGCACTTGCATCCAACTCTTCTTTCAGGACAGTGCAGGTAATCCAACATATAATGGGAACAAAGCACATGGTGAAGAGGACTTCATTCTGTTGGACCAATCTGAAAGCTTTTTCTGCTTGGTCTTTATTTGGAAAGAATTTGTGGAAATATTCCCTCCTGTCCTCTGGTGAAAATCCCAGGATCTCTGCATAACGTGATCTCCCCAGGAGTGGACAGAGTTTTTCTAGAGCTGTTGGTCTTGTAGTGATTAACAGGTGAGACTTGGGAAGCATTTTTTTCCTAAATAAACTACTCAGTACAATTGTCATGGACTGCTTCTTCCAGGGATTGTTGCAGAGGTGATCTTCAGGCTGATCAATACAAAACCTTAATTCATCAAAGCCGTCAATTACAAACAGGAGTTTCTGAGGATTCCTTAGTAATTCTTTTATTGCATCCTCACTGGGCAGTTGCTTATAAAGCAGGTCTGCAATACTACTCTGCTCTTTATAGAGGTTCATTTCTCTACAATGAATATAAAAAACATAATCAAACATGTCCTGATAAAGCTCTCCACAGGCCCAGTCAAGCATGATTTTTCTTGCTGTCATTGTTTTCCCAATCCCTGCAGCCCCCTGCAGTACAACTATATCAGGGACTTGCCCAGATTTATCACACTTAAATAGTGTTGGAACAGTAATAGAATGACTGTCTCTGTTCCTCATTATTTGAGCATGTTGCCATCCTGAAGTCATGATTTCATGTTCTCTTGCTTCTTTAGGTCGGTGATCTACAATAACAAGCTTTGAGAATCGTTCATTTAGAAGCACAGATTCACCAGGCAGAGAATTTCCATCTTTCATTGTCTGAAATTTTTCTTTAATGTAGTCTATGTATGTTGATCTATAATCTGAGATGGTTACAAAAGTATACTGTTAAAACATTCTGAAGGAAAGGAAATATAATGTACACTTTTAATTTTACACACACAGAGATCAAGTGATTGAGTGAGCAAAAGAGAGAGAATATTGTTCCCACTCTTCATAATTTTTTTGCAATTGTCATAGCAATAAATAATAATCTGCTGCTCAAAATTGTCATTGGCACAATAGACTATTTTGGTTGGGGGGGTTGGTGCTCATGGGAGTTGGTGCTCAGTGAGGGGATGGTGTATGGGGGTAATTTTACCACAACATGGGTATTTTTCGCTGGTCATAAATATTCCTTTGAAAAAGTGTTAATGTGAAAGGAACATTGATTAGGTACATACCCATCATGGAGGCTGATCTGAGTCTTTTGGGATGGTGTGTGACTTCCCCTTCAAATGATGCACCTGGTCAGCCAAATGTCCCATAAAATAAATGCATACAAATAAATGAGAAGAGCACTGTGGGAGCCTGCTGCACATTTCAAGGTATTGAGGAACACTTAAAAAAATTAGATACAATGTTTTAATGTCTGAGCCCCACCCAACCTTGTAGAAAGCACAATATCAGAAATTTATAGGAAAATGTTGCTTCGCAATTAAACAAAATATGGGGGATGGGAGTTATTTTTAATTACTTATGCAATTGTGTAATAATATAATAATTATAAAATGATAAGTCAAAACAAAGGCAACTTCTTCAGTGTTAATAGCATTTGAGACAGTGTCCACTTGCTGTAGATTTGAGTTTCCTCCATAATTCTAGAGATATAATAAGAAATCACAAAGAAAGAACACTCAGAAACTTTGGTGGGAAATAAATAAACTTTTTGTTTTTGCTTATCAAGTTAGTTTTGCTTATCAAGTTTTGCTTATCAACTAAGCAAAAAAAAAAAAAAGATTATTTACTGTATTTACCACCAAAGGTTTTGATTGCTCTTTCTTTGGAATTTCTTATTATATCTCTGGTATTTTGTAGAATATAACTCTCATCAGGGGGCTGGAATTAAAACACTGCTTGACTGGAATTCTCTCAGCTGCTCACCAGTTCAAGACTTGAGTATAGCCAGATGGGGTGAGTTTTCATCCTTAGACCAGCTCCTGCCAATCTAGCAGTTCAAAAGCATGCAAATGCAAGTAGATAAATAGGTACGACCTCTATGGGAAGGTAAACAGCATTCCATATGCCTCAGCATATAGTCATGCTGGCCACATGACCATAGAAGGGCTTTTGGACAACACTGACTGGCTTTGAATTGTGGATGAGTGCTGCATCCAACACTGGTGGCTGGTACCTGTCAGGGCAACCTGCCAGGAACCCTTTAACCACATGCTTTACTAATCCTAGCCAAGTTATAGATAGAAATCTGAGAAAGATAAACTTGCTTGCAAGTCTAGGTAAGCCAAGTCTAAGCCCCAGCACTCTATCTACCAATTTAATTTTCTTTGAACTTGTGAATGCCTTTGAAGGAAGAAGGCAATGAAGTCATTAATGGGATAAATGTGCTTTTTTACCATTTTTTTTAGACTGCCCTTCTTAAACAAGACAAAATGGTGAAGAAGTCCTTTTTGGGGAATCTATATGGAATATTCTTACCATTCTGTATAGCTTCTCTGAGATCACCAGCAGCACCTTTTAGGTGGAGAGCTTCAAGGATAGCAATGCACACACTGCCTGCGTTATCCTCTCCATAAAAGCTGCAGAGGATATCCACAACATCTATTTTGTCAGACTTTTCCAGCTGAGCTGCCGGAATTTTCCTCCTGTGGTCAAGGTTTCGTAACCTCCATTTAAACTCTTTAAATTGATCTTCCAGAAGATCTTCCAGAGCATTGTGGAGGATTTCTTTCACATTGTTACCCATGTTTCTCACCAGAAATTACATATAATCTGAAAAAATAAAGATGTGACCAGTATAATGTTGCCTATGAAAATATTATATTGTTGTCCTCAAATAAGTTAATGATATATGATGATGATCCACTGCATCCAAGTTTGATTTTTCTCTGTTTTTGAAATCACCAGCACTGCTTTACTCTCTGGGTTGCTAGTTCCCCTCTGGCAAGACCAGTTGCTTACCTTACATTGCATTCTTATAGCAATGGTTTGCAGACCTTCAGCCATGGCTCCCCAGGGAATCACAGAAAAGCCAGGTGAGCCATATAATCCTCACAAAATAATCTGTCATCCTATACAGTACAATGTATACAGCTATTCCCAAACTATGGATCCATAACCCACAAGTGAGTTGTGACCCAATTTTTGGTGATTCACATAAAAGATATGGGCAGCTGAAAAGGTTTGGGAACCAGCGATGTATACAGAGTGACCATATGTCAGTACATGTCCTGGATTTTAGCCTTGTGTCTTTGGAAAAACTTAAAATGTCCTCCTTTTCCTTATAAGTGGGCAGCATATAATCTTCTTGTAATTAATAAATTATATGTAATTAATTATATGCAGTGGTTTAAAATTTAATAAGTAATATAATGTTTAAACACACGAAAACAACATATATCAGTGTTTTAGCTTTTGTTTTGTCATGTCCTCCATATTTCTTGGGTGTCTTACAGTTTGGAGGTGGCTTGTCCTCTTTTTTTTTTTGGGTTTGTGGCATATTGTCACCCTGGGTGTATTGATTCACACAAAATCACCAATACTTTAGCTTCTTTCACTTGAGGTGAAAATCACTTTTCACTTAAATGGTATATTAGCCTATGAAAAACCAGTTAACTCCCAGCCTCTATCATAACTCTCAGTGTACAAGTCCACTTCACAGGTGATAGTCCTTCAGCTGCTCTTCTTAGTTTGGGATTGTAATAGTAGTGAATAGAGATATTCACTACTCCATTCAGCTGCTAACCCAGTAAATCTGGAAAGCACAAAAAGGTGGGTGAGCCACGCTGAACTACTAGGTACTACTCCCCTCCTTCTCCTTCCTGAAGACACTAAAGACAATTCTACAGCAACAGATTTCAAACAACTCACACACAAAACAAGCATTCACCACTCTGCTCACAAAATACAACCCTGCAATGCAGAAAAAAAACAGCAGTCTTTTCAGTTGTGCAGATCAGGAAGTGGCTGATATGGGGAAGCCTCCCTCCCTTTTTCCTGCCAGCTGCACAGTTGTGCAGTTGTGATCTCATTCATCTGGGAACATTTCTGTAAGGTTATATTTTATGAAAGCCACAGAAACATTCTCTCATTGACACACTGCCCAACACAATTCCTGCCTAGAAGGAAGCTTGACGGTGCTCAACAGGGACATCCTAGGAAAGTCAGGAACATCCTAGGAAATCCTAGGAAGCCAGCAAGGTGTGTCCCGGATAGGGAGTTCTTGTCACTTGAAAAAAATTGGGAGAGGCTTCTGCAGCTGAGGACTGCAGTGCACAACAAGTTTGATTCTTCTCCCATCTGCTACCATGTTTTGACCAGTTCCCAGCAGCTAATCCACCCACTCCAAATGACACATCTGCAGAAACTGGGTCTTCAGCTCTGAACTTCAAACTTCCTTCTCTTTGGTCAGACTCACCTTGGTGGCCAAAGAGGTCAGCTTTTGGTCAATACACAGTTCAAGGTCCAAGAGAACTGAAGAGTTGCTTCCAGGTTGACAGTCAGGACCAGTTTCACTTTCAGAGAGGACCTCCAGGCACTGCTTGTCACAGCCCACATGTTTGTCTGGTTCCTTCCTCTTTCTTCCACCAGTTTATTTTCATCCTTAGGTTTCTGTGCTTTGATGACCTTTTCTTGAACAGAAATCCTGGCTTTGTAGCAGTTCCTTGCTTAGATTTCAGAGGACAAGAGAAGAGGAATTTCCTCCCACCCATCCAAATGCTTTCCCTTCCCTGAGATGTTTCATGGGATATCATAACTTTACTAATAACACCATCTCTCCCTTTTTAGTGACATATCATGGTGTGTTGGGATTGGCTCTGAAAGCATCAGAACAGCAGAAGAAAGCACCTGTTAATCAGTTTTGCTTCCAGATCTTTTTGCAGCTTCTTTCTATTTGCAAAATCAAGCTCTTTCTAAAAAGCTTTATGAAATCAAGCAAAATCAAGAATTTTCTAAGAAAGTTTCATTGAAGTTTCTGGTTCTGGCTGACACATTCCAGAAGATGATATTGAGAGACTCATCACTCTTGCCTTTGACTTGTGCGATGCACTCTTTTTGCCCAAGCAGACACTTTGAGAGGCTATACTAACCCAACTGTTCAAACTGTCAAAGAACAAGGAAAGAATAGGGGACAGGAGATGCAGCATTCATCTTCTGATTTATGAATAAATGTTTTCTGAAACAAATAAAAAAATCAAAAGTCTACAAACAAAAGTCTAGATCCAAACAAGGGCTTACAATTACAATTTTCCAGTCTTTTTTTTAAAAAAAGCATTATTCATCCCTTTTCTTAATCTCAGAAGCATCAACAATTCCCATAGATATCTTGCAAGTCAAACCACAGTTTGTGAGCCATATGTGGCTCTTTGACATATAATGTGCTGCTCATGGAAATAAGTTGGCTGATCTCCTTTTTGCATCACAATTAGTTATTAGTTAATTTTTCACTTTGTGAACTTTTCTTTGAAAAGCGTTATATAAATACTATTGAAAAGAAGATTGAAGTTATCCCAGCGGTGACTGGTGCCTTTGGTGCTATTCCAAAACACATTGAAGGGCACCTGAACATTTTTGGAGCCACAGAAATTACTATCCACCAACTATAAAAAAGCAGCTTTACTAGAAACAGTTTATATCTTGCTTCAATATTTATAACAGTAAGATAGGATAAAAACCAACCATCCTTGGGAAGGACTCAATGAGCACAATCCTAACCATGTCTACTCAAAGGTAAGCCCCACTGTGTTCAAAAGGTCTTACTCCCAGGAAAGTGTGTTTAGGATTGCAGCCAATGTCTGGAAACAAACCAGTCAATAACACCTACCTGACTGTGAGAATATCTCATCATCATCATCATCATCATCATCATCATCATAATACTTGGGTTCTTCTATTATCATGAATTAAGTTATGTCTGCTCAGAAATAAGTCCCATTATAGTCAGAGGCTTACTCTACAATAAGAGAGACTAGGATGGCATGTGCATTTTCAATGCATCCTGCACTGAAAAAGGTTGAAAATCCCTGCTCTGAGTAGACGTGTATTGAGTTCTCACCTGCAATCCTATCCACAGTAACCCAGCTCTATTTCTTATAATGGGATTTACAGCTGGAGGCAGCTGTGCTGTGCTCTAGGTGGGAAAGCCTTCCCTCCAGGTTTCCAGAGGCAAAACTCTCCCCCCATCCCTGGGCTGGCCCCTGGAAATTTTTTCCCACAGAACTGGTCCCTGGGGCCAAAAAAGTTGTGGACCACTGAACTAGAATGACTGGAGGAGAATCATGCATATAATTTATCCATACATTTATGGTATCTGCAATTCCATGTGCTGAAGTACAGTAATTGATTTGCTGACCTTTCAAAATGAAATCATATACTGTAGTTTACTAACCCCCAAATCCAGAGTAACTACAGGAGCACATAAGAGACTTTACGTGCACCCGAAGTTACTGCACCACTTAGTGAAAACCTATGGGAAATTCATATTGGAATCCAGAGTAAGTTGTTCTTACACCGGAGCAAGGACTCCCCGTAGTTACTCTGGATTTTGCACAAAGTGTGGAAGGGTAATGGAAATTAGATAAGGCAGGCACCTGTGGCCACAGAGTTTCCATTCTCTGAGGCACAAGAGCAATAAAAAGGAAGCAAAAGTGATAAAGATAACTAAAACTTTTGACTCCAGTCCAGTCAAAAATGGCCAGTTTATCCCAGTCTGAAAGTTGACTCTAATGCACTTTGGTCTACCTCCTGACCATCTGTGTTAACATCCAGAAGGAGCAATGCACCCCAAGTTCAGTGGCAAGCAGGGAAAGAGGAGGTTAGGAAAAAGAGGAGGCTAAAATGTTGGTTTGGAAGAAAATGGGGTTGCAGTCCTAGATATAGGGTCTCTCCTCTTCCATCCACCTGGAGAATGACAATGTGATCCATCACTTCCATAGGAAGATCAGGCTAAGGTAATAGTGCCTGTGTACTGGTGATGTAAATGTTTGTGGGACTGTAAAAGAGTCTTGTGGACAATTAAATTTTTTTGTTGTGACTTCAGTAAACTCAGTCTTGCTAGTGAATCCAGATATATTTCTTCCCATCCAGAAAAGTACCATCAAGTTCCTCTTGACCACAGAACTTGGCAACTTCTGTGTTGAGACAAGGAAGCTAGAAAGGGGAGGGGGATAGTTTCCCTGGTGCCTTAATCTGCTTCAGACACAAAAATTCTTTCTCATTTGAATATAGGTTCCCAATCTGTGATCTGGGGGAAAATGACCATAAGACCTCTTTCTTCAGGCCAAGTCCTCCTTTTAGCTTTGTGTCCTGGAAAAAGATCTTCACTGTCCTCCATTTCCTTGTGAGCAGTCAGCATAAATGCTTCTTATAATAAATAAATTACAGGTAATAAATTCTATTATTTACAGAAAGAAAGAAAGAAAGAAAGAAAGAAAGAAAGAAAGAAAGAAAGAAAGAAAGAAAGAAAGAAAGAATCTCCTTTCGTTCTGCCCTTTTGCCTCCTAATGGCCTCCCTAGCCTGTTCCTGTTACCTGCCCCTGAGACAGAAATGAAATGGGAATGGAATGGTGACAGGAGAGACACAGACAGGGTGATTTTATGTCCTCTTTTCACAGGACATGTCCTCTTTTTTAGCCATGCATCCTTGAAAAAAAGCTTCACTGTCCTTTGCCTTGTGAGCGAGCAGCACCTAGACTTCTTGTAATGAATACATTGTATGTAACAAACTAGATGTAATAGGTTTAAATTTACGAATAACATTGCAATCCTAGTTGTGCCTGCTTAGAAGTAAGCTCCATTGATTTCATTGGGCTTACTCCAGGAAAATGCTCTGAAGATTGGAGGCTTCTGGCACAATCCTAACCACATATACTCAAATGTAAGCCCCATTGTGTTCAATGGATCTTACTCCCAGGAAAGTGTCTTTAGGATTGCAGCCATACCCTACAATCCAGAGTAACTATGGGAGTATGTAAGAGACATTTCTTGTACCCTGAAGCCCACCACTGCTGAGCCTGCTTGATTGACATGGAATGTGGAGACACCTCAGCACAGTCAAGACTTTTTAAGTAGATGGAACTCCCGAGGGTGGGAATTGCAGCCTCCCTGCGGCCTGTCCAGAGGAAAGAGGAGGTCAGGGGCTCTGACTGTGCACGTCTGGAAGGCTGCGCTCCAGGCACTGAGGCACATATGCTTGGAAGTCTACCCCACAGCATGGCTCAGGTCTTCTTCTTCCCCAGCAAAGGTGGCAGCAGGGAGTCTCCATTCAGCCCTCGAGGGCACCCTTTGCTCTGCTCTGCTGCCTCCCACCCATGGGGAGGGTCATGGGACACCTGTGACCAGCCACCACTTCACCCCCACTTTCATTTCCTCGCCTCCCGCTTTTTGCTGGGAAACTTCGCAGGTGGTCCCCTTCTTCGCCCTCCCAGTCTAGTTTCACTTCTTCCCCAGAGCCTTCTTGTGGGGAGGCCTCCCAGCTAGCATGCCAGTGCCCCCCCGTCATCCTCACCATGCAGTCCTCCTCGCAAGCCGTCTGCCTCAACCTGCAGTCCTACCCCGACAACACAGACGAGGTGGGGGGCTCCAAGCTGCGGCTCCAGGTGCAACAGGTGAAGGACTACCTGCTCTGGTCCCTCTTCAACTTCTCCTTGGCCAACTGCTGCTGCCTGGGCTTTGCTGCCCTGGCCTTCTCAGTCAAGGTGAGTCTGACAGCCGTCGGGGGAGAGCATCCTCTCCAGCTTGCAGGCTGCTGCCTTCCCAGGGAGCGCCTTCGATGGTGTAGCTATTGGGGGGAGCAAAGCACTAGGTTTTGTAGGGAGCCTCTCCCAGGATGACCAGACGTCATAACCAAAAAAGAGGACAAGCTCCCCCAAAAAAGTAGGACATCCAAGAAAAATATAGTAGAAAAAAAGCTAAATATGACAAAATAAAAGCTAAAAATATTCATTTAGGCTGCAGTTCTAAGAGCACTTTATTGGGAGTAAGGTTGGAATCCTAAAGAGAACTTCCTTGGGAGTAAGAACCATTGAACCCAATGGGGCTGACTTTTGAGTAGACATGGAGCACAATTCTAACCATGTCTACACAAAAGTAAGCCCCACTGTGGTCAATGGGTCTTACTCCCAGGACAGGGAGACCAGAAGCTGAACCCAAAATTTCTACCCAAGTTCCCCGAAATCCCAGTCATCCAAGTCAAACTTCCTACCCGGTTGTAGGACATCCCAAAAAATGAAGGACAAATGTAGGAAAAGTTAAAATAATGCTAAAAATACTTCTATTACTTTCCTGTACTTAAATTCAACACTGTATTACTGCTTTTTAAATTGAAAACCTCTTTGCAAGACCTGTTTTCACCAATTATGCACATGTAAGAGGCTCAAAGCAGACATGATTCTCACCCAGGGTGACCATGTGCCATAACCAAAAAAAGAGGACAAGGCCCCCAAAAGTGTAGGACATCCAAGTAAAATGTAGGGCGTGACAAAATAAAATCTGAAAACACTCATATGCTGAAAATACGCAAATGCTGCCTTGTGGAGCATTTCCTGAGCTTCAAGTGCACAGGATCAGGACCATTATGGAAGCCTTGCACTCTCTGGATTGACCTTACACACCAGCCAAGGCATGCTTATTTACTTGCGAGTAAAAGCATCTGTGCAATCTCACTTTCAAAAGGTGCCTGGTATGGGCTTCATTTATTGGATCAGGACCAGATTTCTCTCAGCCTCCCCAAAATATCTAAGGCAAGTTTGCCTTTTTGCGAGAAAAGGCGCAATATGGATCCCTTTCAGTTCCCAAAGAAATCAGTGCAGTTATCAGGGGCCTCTTTTTGTGGTGATTTTGGAGGCTCAATTCATTGGATCTGGACTGTTATGGTGTCCTTGGATTCCTCTCAACCTGGACTCTCTGGCAGACTATCCCTACAATCCAGAGTAATTACGGGAGCACGTAAGAGACACTACGTGCACCCTTAGTTATTGCAACATCTAGTGAAAACCTATGGGAAATTCATATTGCAATACAGAGCAAATTTTTCTTACACCGGAGCAAGGATTCACTGTAGTTACTCTGGATTGTGCCCTAAGGCACATTTGCCTACTCATGAGTAAAGTTGTAATAAAGTTGTAATACTTTTCTTTCTCATAGAGCTCAATGCACATTTTTGTTTTACAGTTTTTTGGCCATGACTTTTGATAGGAAGGAGATATCTAAAAACTGATTTTTGCATTGGATTCTGCTCTTCAATACGAATCTAATGGGATATAGCACATCATTGTGAAGTTACAAAATGAAGCCAAAATGTAGGACAATGGAGTAAACCTGGACAGGAGGTGGAAAAATCTAGACAAATCTGAAATTTCTGGTCATACTGTCACCTGTACTGGTGATATAGCTGTGAGCAAAAGAGAGTGGAGGTCACTATCTAAAGATAGGGATGGGGAAAGGTGAAGCTGAGGACTTGACAGGACAGTTTAGGAAGTTTCAGCTTTGAGAGGTGACCATATATCACAACCACAAAAGAGGACAAGCCCTCTCCCAATGAGCACCAAGAAAAATGTAGGACATGACAATAAAAATTAAAAACATTCATAAACTGCTTTCATGTACTTTAGAGACCAATTTAGGCTGGCATAACTCATCTGGCATATCTTCTTGTGATGGTGTGGTGAGGTTGGCATATGCCTGTGCAGTGGCCTGACCCCCACCCCAGGGGTGGGATAGAAGTGCCTTGTGGCACTTTTGTGACACCCCCCAGGTCAGCACAGGACTTATGCCAGCTTAAGAGTACAATCCTAACCATGTCTACTCAAAAGTCAGCCCATTGTGTTCTATGAGTCTTACTCCCAGGAAAATGTCTTTAGGATTGCAGCCTAACTGGAGGTTAAAATTGCAGCCTATGTTACTTATTAAAATTAAAACTATTACACATAATTTATTGATTAAAAGAAGGATCCATGCTGTCTGCTCACAAGGAAAAGGACATGCAGTTTCCTTTTTCCCACAGCACAAGGCTTAAAAAGAGGACATGTCCTGGAAAAAAGGACATATGTGGCAAACAACAACAGTTCATGTGAAGCATCATGTGCAGTAATGTTTTCCTACTAATGTGTGTGTTCTGTCTCTCTTCCTTCCCCCTTTCTTCAGTCACGAGATCGTAAAGTTGTCGGAGATGTTGAAGGTGCTTCCTGCTATGGCAAGACAGCCCTGGGCCTGAATATCACTGCAATGATAGTGAGCCTCTTGCTCTTTGCAATCTTCATTACCCTGATTGTCTTGGGCACTTTCAGTAACTACATGAAAATTATGAAGCTAAAATGAAGGACAAAGTTTTTTTACAAAGTTTGTATTGCAAATAAATAGTGCCTTTAGTATATATTCCCCTTTATTATACAGTATATTATAATAGGTAGCTATCCCAGTCCTATCTTCTGCTCTGATTTTACCCAATTTGTTTTCTTGCTTGATGAGGAATGAAGCATACCACAATGCATGCATAGCCACTGCTTGCCTGCCAAGGCTAAAAAATGTTTGGGCTGATCATCTTGTGACTTAACCTGGGTTGTTGTGCAAATGTTGTCTCCCAGTGTTTGCCTTTGGAGCCTTCCCAGTTTCTGTTGATGGAAAACATTTCTAATCTTATTTTATGAATTATTCACTTGATGGATTAGAATTTTTTTATATGCAATGTAAAATCTGGGGTGAATTCTGAACAAATAAAAATCTAACCATTTATTTTGTGTAAATGTCTTCTTCACTGATAAAATAAATTCCAAAATGAGACTCTCCCCAAAGTCCCAGGGCACACTTGCAGACCATCTGCGACACACCAGTGGACCACAGGACAGTGATTGAAAATATATGTTCTTCCTTGTGTGTGCTGAGGTTTGCTGAAGCAGCTAGACCTGGACTTGGAACCTAGATTTATATGCCAGGTAGGCCTGGAGCAAAATCCTAACCATGTCTACTCAAAAGAAAATCCCATTGTGTTTAATGGGTCTTACTCCTAGGAAAATGTCGAGGATTGCAGCCCTGGGCTCCCAATTAAGCTTCTAAACTATGTGGCTGAGGTTTCCTAGGCTCCCACTTAGACTTGTATCCCAAAATTTTTCATTTTCTTTATAAACCATTTTGTGAACTTTTTAGTTGATAAGCTGTATATAAATACTGTAGAGTAGATGAAGATCTACTTGCCAGGTAGACCTGGATTCCTGGCTGAGACTTTTCATGTAGTTAATTTAAACACTGTTGAGTATTATTAAATTTAAAATTATTACATAGAATTTATATTTATTACATATTTATCTATTACAAGAAAGTTACATGCTTCCTGCTCACAAGGGAGATATTGAAGTTTTTTTCAAGATCACAAGACTAATATCCAGTACATGTCCTGGGAAAAGGGGACATATGGTCACCCTGGCCTCTGTGCATGTGCAGATGCAGCTTGTTCCATTTTGGTTATGGAGTGACAAAAAAAATTTTGGGGTGGGGGAGCGCCCTGAGTACCCTTCCTTCCAAAGGAATTCTTCCACTGGAATTCCTGGAGCTCTTGAGGAATTGCTGCCTCAAAAGGGGGTTTGCACACACTCCATTTCCCCTCCCTGTGCTCTCAGGTAAGGCAATATATGAATTTTTTTTAAAAAACTTTTATTTTGTTATGTTGTACATTTTTCCTGGGTGTCCTACATTTTGGACGGGGCTTGTCCTCTTTTTTAGTTATGATTCTGACATATGGTCACCTGCTCCCTCCAAAATGTAGGACTCCCAAGTAAAATGTAGGGCATGACCATATAAACACTAAATGTACATGTGGTCAATCTGAACACTATATTATTATTAAATTAAGAACTATTACATATAATTTATTGCATATAATTTTGCCTGTTCATTAGGAAAAGGAGGACAAAGACAAATTTTCCAGGTCACAAGGATAAAAATGAGGACACATACTGGAAAAAGGAGACATATGGTCACTCTGTCCCCAAGTCTACTCAGAAGAAAACCCATTAGAGATAATAGGGCTTACTCCAAAGTAAACATGAATAGGATTGTAGCATAGGATTGTAGCATTGTAGTCTTCAGCAGGGTGGGTGACCATATGTCATAACCAACAGCAAAAGAGGACAAAGCTCCCCCCAGAGTGACCATACATCCTCTTTTTCCAGGACATATCCTCTTTTTTAGCCTTCTCTCCTGGGAAAAAATCTTCTTTGTCCTCCTATTCTTTGTGAGCAGACATCATTTAGCCTTCTTATAATTCATAAATTATATGCAGTATAATAAAAATAAGCAATATAGTGTATAAATTAACAACCTGAAAGCAATATATACATGTGTTTTTAACTTTTATTTTGTCATCTCCTACATTTTTCTTGTGTGTCCTACATTTGGGAGGGGGCTTGTCATTTTTTTTGTTTATGATATATGGTCACCCTTCTCTCTTCAAAATGCAGGACAACCAAGAAAATTGTAGGACATGACAAAATAAATGCTAAAAACAATCATATATTGCTTTAATATGATTAAACACTTATCAATGCAATCCTATATGTGTCTACCCAGAAGTTAGTTCCATTGAGTTCAATGGGGCTTACTCCCAGAAAAGTGCTCTTAGGATTGCAGCCTTTGTTACATTTACAAAGTATTATACATAGGCTTCAATCCTATACAGCAGGGGTGTCCAAACTTTTAACATGAGGACTCCTGGACTTTAACAATTGTACAGAGGAGGGAATTTCAGTAGATACGGCTCCTCATCTCAGGATCACAAGCTACACCTGCAGAAATCGCCGCTTCTACACAATTATTAAAGGTCCAGGAGGCCTAAAGTTTAAAGTTTGGACACCCTGCTATATACCCTTATCTAGGTGGTTCCTGGACCTTTAAGAGTTGCATAAAGGAAGGACTTTCAGGTGCTGCTTCTCATCTCACATATCAAAAGCTGCACCTGCTGAAATTCTCTTCTCTATGCAACTGTTAAAAGTCCAGGAGCTCTAAAATTAAAGGTTTGGAGACCCCTGCTCTAGAAATCTTTTGGTGGCCCCCAGCAGCTCCTTCCTGGCCCTTCTTCTTCTTGGGGGTCCCCCCTGGTGTGCTGTCCTGTCCAGCTCCAGCAGAGATGCAGCCTCAAGAGGACAGCATTGACATCAGCATTCCTCTGGACCCCAACAGCAGGCAGGAGGAGCCAGAGGGAGCCCGCATCCTCAAGGTGAAGGACTACCTGCTCTGGTCCCTCTTCAGCTTTGTCCTCTGCAACTGCTGCTGCCTGGGCTTAGGTGCCCTTGCCGCCTCCATCAAGGTGAGTCTCTGGCAGGTGAAGAAGTCCCATCTTGGCCTTCCACACTCCTCCTTGCCACTCCTGCAGGGGTCCATTTTTTATTTTAGCCTTGAGTCCTGGAAAAAGTCTTCTTTGTCTTTTTCCTTGTGAGCAGGCAACATGGAACCTTCTTGTCATAAATAAATTTTAGACAATAGTTTCAAATTGAACAATAAGTAATATAGAGCACAATCCATGTTTACTCAAAAGTGCTCAATGGGACTTACTCCCAGGAAAGTGTCTTTAGGATTGCATCCAGTCGTTAAATTAAACCAGGATATAGCAATATAAAAACTAAAAACACTCATATGTGTTTTATATTATTTTATCACATCCCTTATTTTGCTTCTTACATTTTGGGCAGGGTGACCTTTGAGAAAGGACAGAGTGCCTCTACCTTTAACCATTGCATAGAAGAGGGAATTCTGGCGGGTCCTGCTTTTTGAAACCTGCTCTGATGAGCCAAACCTGCCTCTTTCCCTCATCTATGCCATGATTAAAGCTAGAGGGACTCGGTCCTCCATTCTATATGATCACTTGATTTTGGGGGGTGTCTTACCGTGTCTTCTTTTGGAATGGTTACCCTGTCTCTGCTTTCCTGGAAACTCCTTCCCTACTCCCCCCACTGTGCAGGGTGATCCTATAGAATGGAGACAGTTTGCGTCTACCTCTAAGCATCATATAAAGAGGGAAATTTAATAGGTGTTGCTTTTTAAACCCTTCTATGTTTACTTAAACCTGGCTAAATTCCCTCTTCTATGCAATAGTTGAAGGTAGAGGTACTCTGTCCTTCATTCTATATGGTCACCCTACTCCAGGGTGACCAGATGTCATAACCAATAAAGAGGACAAACTATGCCTAAAATGTAGGACACCCAAGAAAAATGCAGCACAAAATAAAAGCTAAAATGACAAAATAAAAGCTAAAATTACTCATTTAGGCTTCAATCCTAAGAGCACTTTCCTGGGAGTAAGTCCCATTAAACTCAATGGAATTTACTTCTGAGTAGACACAAATAGGATTGCACTGATATCTGGCTTTCATGTGCTTAATTTAAACACTATGAGCACAGTTTTATCAGGTCTACCAAAAAAAGCCCCATTGTGTTCAATTGGTCTCACTCCCAGGAAAGGGCATTTAGAATTTCAGACTGTCAGACTGTATTACTCATTATTAAATTTAAAATTACAGGTGTTCTTTGTTATCCGCTAGGGTTCTATTCCGAAACCTCTGGTAGAGTTAAAAAAAATCAGTGTATAAAGAAAAGAATGGAAAAATAGGTTTAAAGATCCACTTCCAGGTTTCTTCCTCCTCCATTGTGCCTAATGGAATGAACAGTGCTTCAGTATCTTCAGGGGTTTGATTCTGAGACTGAAAAGGGAATAATGGCTTGCATGTCTACCTCTCTACAACAGTGGAAAAGCAGTTTTTTAACTGTGATTTGTAGTGGCCATTCTTGCTGAGTCAAATCTGCGTATTAAAAAAATCTGTGTATAACAGATTTGGTTGGACCTATATTACATATCTTTTTTGTGCATAATTTATTATATATGTTCTCATATTTTAAGAAGGCCCACTCCATCACAGAATGCAGTGTGTAACCCATTGGCACAACTCCACCAGCTCTGGAAAATTGAATAGGATTGTGTCCTAAACCCCTTAGCAAATAAATCCTTAAATAAAGAACAGGTTTTGGAGATGTCCTATAATAAAGGCAGGTGACGGGATCATGCAAGAGAATATATTTATTTTTGGAGCTAATAGTGTTAGCCAAAAAGGAAATAAGTTCTTGAGGTATGCGTCTGGTTGGTTTCATTAATAACTATGGGAAGGACAATATTCCAAGTTCTGAGTTAGAAACAGTAGGAGAAACTGCTGGGTGTGAAATTTCATTTGGTGTGAATTATAAAAGCTTATCTCCTGAGAAGTGGAGTATTTGAAAATGATTGCTAAATTTCTCTCTGGCTGATATAAAGTACAGGGTGATGTTTTGGGAGCATTTGAGAAGAAACTAGCCTTTCTTACCCTCTTGAGCATTGGACTCTTGGCAGCTGAAACTTGAAATGTATTGGTGAATTGATACTGATAATGTAGTTCTAAACAAAAGAGACTGGTGGTTAGTATCAAATGATAGGGATGGGGAAAACTGAAGCTGAGGACTTGACAGGACAGTTTAGGAAGTTGGAGTTTTGAGGGGTGATCTTATCATAACCGCAAAAGAGGATAAGCCTCCTCACTATGTAGTGGGGCACCCAAGAAAAATAAAGTACAAGACAATAAAAGGTTAAAACACTAATACCGTATATTGTTTTCATATAGTTTAGACACTGAGGTTGCAATCCTGACCAATTTAGGCTGGCATAACTCACCTGGCATATCTTCCTATGGTGGTGTGGCAAGGCTGGTGTGTGGCAAGGTTGGTGTATGCCAATCCAATCCAATCGAACTTTATTAGACATAAATGGGAATAATATACCAATGGCATCAATATTGAAAGCTACATAATACACAAAATCAAATGTTACATAATACACAAAATCAAAACAATATTAGAGATTCAGTGACAATAAAAACTCTAAAATAATAATACCTATAACGGCTAAGACGTTTTAGATCTAAGACTATCAGTTAAGACTCTTTTCCTCAGTAGGCCAGCGTTAAGAAATAGCACAACCTTATTAACACTCTCCATGTCTGAAGCGGACAACAGTATGTGTAATGTGTGGACTAGCACCAGAAAGTCCAGAAATTAGAGGAGAAATATAAATTATCCTAAGGTCTGAATGGCGAGGGCAGTCGAGTATTAGATGAGGCAAGATTTCAGGTGTATCCCAGGGGCAGTCTCGGCAAGTCAAACTTTCATTGTGTTTAAAAGAAGCAGCTAGCTCTTGTGTAGGCATGACATTGCATCGAGCTAATGTGAAAGCACGTCTAAGTTGGGGATTTTCCAAAAGGGCCACGTATCTGGGTGTCAAACCAATAGTAAACGGTAAATGGAAAAAAAGAGGTGAACGTGTTCTGGAAGCTGCGGCAATAAGGTTTTGCCTTTTGATGTCCATCATCCTTTGTATTAGTAACTTACAGGCACTGGCTAAGTAATTATTAGGTTGGTGTATCCTCCAGGAGTGGGGCAGAAGTGCCTTGTGACCTTACTAAAATTAAAACTATTACATATAATTTATTATAATTTACTGATTACAAGAAGGATTCGTGCTGCCTGCTCACAAAGAAAAGGAGGATGATGAAGTTTTTTTTCCAGAACAAAAGGTTTAAAAAGAGGGCATGTCCTGGAAAAAGAAGACATATGGCCACATTTTCACCATGCTGCAGATTGATAATCCTTTACTAGTAGTATGCTATCTCCTGTCGGATACTGACCCCCATGCAGGGGTGGGTCCGGCCTGACCCAAGATCCAGTTCGCTGGAAGTGGGAGGGGCCAGGCTGGCCAGTGGGCAGGGCTGAGGTCAGGGGCAGGGCTGGGGAGGGTCAGAGGCGGGGCTGTGAGTGCGGATGGGCGGGGCGAGGGGCGGTCAACATTGATGCTTCCGCAATGCCTGATTTGAAGCTGGCCAGAGCAGGCACTACAGAAGTGTCAAAGTTGGCGCAAGCGCAGTGCCTTTATTGAAGCTGGCCTGCCAGCTTCAGTACAGGCACTGTGCAGGTGCCAATCTTGGTAGGCGCCAACCTCGCCCTGCCCATCCGCACCCACAGCCCTGCCTCTGACCCTCCCCAGCCCTGCCCCCTGACCCTGGCCCCACCCCCTGACCTGGCTCCTCCCACTTCCGGCAAACCGGATCTTGGGCTAGGCCAGGCCCACCCCTGCATGGGGGTCAGTATCCGACAGGAGATAGCATACTACTAGTAAAGGATTATCAATCTGCAGCATGGCTAAGATGTGGCCATATGTTTTCTTTATCAATCTGCAGTCAGCATTGACGCTTGCGCAGTTTCTGCCCTGAAGCTGGCTGGCAGCTTCAGGGCAGTCACTGCGCAAGTGCTAACATTGGCGCTTGCGCAGTGCGCTGAAAACAAAGATGGCAGCCGGCCCAAACCGGTCCGCCCTGTTTTCGGCTTTCCCTGCCGCTGGTGGTTCGCCAGTGGCAGGGAAATGGGAAGATCCGGTTCAGGCAAGTAGGCCCGAACCGGCATCTGCCCAACACTGCCCCCATGTATTGTACATGACCTCATTATTTGCTAGAGCAGCTAAGATTATTTGTTTTAACGTGTTTAAAAACTGTCGTTTTAACTGTAAATACCATGAAAATCTGAGGGATGGAAAAATATGTATCCACGCAGTTGATCAACACTGCAATCCCAATGATAACGGATAAGCTTAACTCTAGACTGTTGGGACTTGTTTTATTTTGTACATATACTTGTACCTTATTTTAACTTTAAGTGTAATGGCTTTTAGCTATACAAATGAACTGAATTGGTCACACTGTGTAGCAACCATGAATAGTTTGTGTGAAGCATTTTGTGCAGTAATGTTTTCCTACTAATGTGTGTGTTCTGTCTCTCTTCCTTCCTGCTTTCTGCAGTCACGAGATCATAAAGTTGTCGGAGATGTTGAATGTGCTTCCAAAAAAGGCAAGACAGCTCTGATCCTGAATATCACTGTAGTGATAGTGAGCCTCTTGTTCTTTGTGATCTTCATTGCCCTGATTGTCGCTTTAAAGGACTACGTGAAAAAAATAATCTTTGACAAATAAATGGTGCCTTCAGGATAGAAACCCATTATTTTATATTCTAGGTAGCAATCCCAGTCCTTTCTTCTGCTTTGATTATACCCAATTTGTTTTCTTGCTTGATGAGGAATGCAACATACCACAACAAGTGTATAGGCACTGCTTGCCTGCCAAGACTGAGAAATGTTTGGGGTGATTATCTTGTGGCTCAACCGGGATTGCTGTGCAAATGTCATCTCCCAGCATCTGCATTTGGAGCCTTCCCTGTCTCTGTTGCTGATGGAGAACATTTCTGAACTTATTTTGATGAATTATTCACTTGATGGATTATAATTTTTTTATATGCAATGTAAAATCTATGGTGAATTCTTAACAAATAAAAATTTAACCATTGATTTTGTTGATAAAATGAGTTCTAAAATGAGACCCTCCCCAAAGTCCCATGGCACACCTGCAGACCATCTAGTGGACCACGGGACAGTGGATGAAAATAACTGTTCTTGCTTCTATGGGCTGAGGTTTGCTGAAGCAGGTAGACCTGGACTCCCACCTGGACATGCAGCCCAGATTTTTCTGCCAGTTAGGCCTAAGCTCCCAGTTAAGCTTCTAACCTATGTGGCTGAGGTTTCCTAGGCTCCTGCTTAGACTTGTATCCCAAAATTTTTCATTTTCCTTGTAAACCACTTTGTGAACTTCTTAGTTGAAAAGCAGTTTATAAATCCTGTAGATAGGGATATACTTGCCAGGTAGACCTGGATTCCTGGCTAAGATTCTAGTTTCTGTGACTGGGGTAGGAGACAGGAGCCCAGGTCTACTAGCAAAGCAAATAGCCACAGACACTAGATACTTAGTGGGAAGCCCAGGTTTATCTGGTTGAACAGGTATCATAACCACAAAAATGGCCAGGGTGACCATATAACATAACCAAAAAAAAGGACAAGCACCCTTGAGGACAAGGACACCCATGAAAATGTAGGACATAAAAATATAAAAGCTAAAAACATATATATTGCTTTCATGTGGTTAATTTAAACTCTGCGTTGCTTCTTATTAAATTCAAAACTATTATATATAATTTATGAATCACAAGAAGGTTACATGCTGGCGGACAATGAAGTTTTTCCCAAGACACAAGGTCCGGGTGCTGGATGAATGCTCTATAGTCCAGTGTGTATGTGTGGGGAAGGGAGTCCCTCTGAACTAGCTGGAGAATGGGAAAGGAGAGCATAGCTGAGATGAAAAATACTGCTGCTGCTGTGACCCTGTCCTACTTAGAGTTCAGTTGGCCAGTGGGAGCTTCCACCCCCTTGACTTCTTCTGGAGTTCTCTGCTTCCTTTGGTGCTTCTCCATCACTTCCTACAGCAGGAGTGGGCAAATATTTTGATAGGAGGGTTACAACATCTCTATGGCACTCTGTCAGGGCTGGGAAAAAATGTGCATGCCAAATTTAAATAAATTTACATAAATATTAGAGATGGAACTTAATATGAATGATTGAATTCTTACTAAGTTCATTTACAATGCATATGAAAATTATATTAGACATGTAGCTCCATATGAGAACTATGAACTGTTAGCCACACATTGTTTCCACACGCTGTAAACATACAGACCCAGCCTGGAACACATGGATACATAAGTGGCAATTGAAGGGTTAAATTAATGCCCAGGAAAAAGTAGAAAACAGTGGGAAACTTTGGGAAACACATAGGAAACTTTGAGAAAAATCCTAACCATGTCTGCTCAAAAGTAAGACCCGCTGGAGCCCCATTGCTGACTTGTATCACTCTTAAGGTGGTTATGACTGTAATTTATAAAAATGCAGCCTGAGAATAAAACCACCTAGCACCACTTCCTACTCTTCTCATTTTTGTGAAACAAGAACAATCTGTGAAAAAATAAAACCACAGTTGCTTTCCCAGCGGGGGTGTCTCAGTGCCCCAATTTCAGAGCCTTTGGACTTCAGACTACCAGTAATATGAGTAATATTTACTCATATATATTGCTTTCATGTGGTTAATTTAAACATAACATTATTTGTTATTAAATTTCAACTATTACATATAATTTATTAATTACAAAAAGGCTGCTTGTTGCCAGCTCAGAAAGAAATGAGAACAAAGATTTTTTTTCCCAGGACACAAAGCCAAGAAAGACAACTTGTTTTGGAAAAAAGAGGACATATGGTCACCCAGAAGATCCTGGTTCTGGTTCACAGCTGCTTCCACTCCAAAGTTTGGGTGCAAAGTTCCAGGACTTTCCCAGGATTGAGACCACCAGCCTATGCCTGTCTACTCAGAAGTACAGTAAGTCCCCTTCGAGTCAGTGGGGCTTGTTCCCTCAAGAGTGGGGATAGGATTGGACTCAAAGGCCAGAATCCTATCTGCACTTTCTTGGGAGTCAGCTCCCTTGAGTAAAATGGGACCTCTGAGTAGGCCTGCAAACAGGGTGACCATATAGAATAGAAGACAGAGTGCCTTTACTTTTAAGTGTTGCATAGAGAGAACTGAGGCAGGTTTAGCTCATTATAGAAGGGTTTAAAAAGCAGCCCCTGCCTCAATCTCCTCCTCTATGCAAGAGTTAAGGGTACAAGTATTCTATATGATCACATTGCATGCATAGGGTTGGCCTGTAGGGGGAGGATCTAGAGAGACTGACCCACATTGTTAGCAAAATTGTAGGGCATCCAAGAAAAATGTAGGACATGACAAATAAAAAGCTAAAAATAAAATAAAAGCTAAAAGCAAGATGTGTGTGTATACACACACATACAGACAAATACAGAGAGGGAGACAGAGAGAGCTTGAGCTTTTGTGAGCTTAAACACTATATTTAGAGTTGCCATATGTCCCCCAAAACAGGGACAATCCCTGTGTTCAGGGATTGTGTTCATATACAGACAAAAGGGACAGAGGGTCCTGTCCCAATTTTGTGGAAGAGAATTATGGCAACCCTGATTATATTGTTTATTATTAAATTGAAAACCATAACGTAATTTATTACAAGGCAACATGCTGTCCACTTTTATGAAAAAGGAGAAAATTGAAGTGTTTTTTTTTTTTGCTTAAAAACCAGGACATGTCCCGGACCAAAAGAGGACATTTGGTCACCCTATTATTAAATTTAAAGCCATTGCACATAATTGATTGCATTTACTAGAAGAATACCAAGAAGGCTCCATGCTGCCTGGTCACAAGGAAAAGGAGAAGGCAGATTTTTCCCCCTAGGACTAAAAAAGAGGACATGACTTGGAAAAAGAGGACATGTGGTTACCCTGCCTTTGGCAGAGGAGGGAGGAAAGAAGGCAGCAGAGCCGCCTGGGGCGCAGCAGGACAGGGCAAGGATCCATCCCCGCCTGGGTGTCTCCATGCAGGGAAATAGGCTGGGCTTTTCTGGGAAGGGGAGGAGGGCAGAGTGTGCAGCCCCAGCTCCTGCCAGCGTGGCAAGCCAGGGAGGGGAAGGGAGGCTTGCAGGGTGCCAGGAGCTACTCCAGGTGCCCAGTTCTGGTGCAGCGTTGCAACCCTGTGGATCGCTTGCAAGGTTGGATAGCTTCGGGCTGCTGTGCTCCTGGTTGCTCCTAGGGAGGCTGGTGGCCGCAGGCAGAAATCCTCCCGGTGCAGCTCCCCCTCTATAGACCCAGTCATGGGGAAGGGCTGCTACCCCCGACCCCTTCTGGACCTCTTGTGCAGTTGTTGATGGCACAGGATTTTCAGCAGGAAACAAAGTTTCAGCAGTGGCAAAGTTTCTTGGAGCAGGGATTAAAGTTGCCACCAGTTTCTAAAAAGGGGAGGCTTCGTCTGTGCTACCTGATTGGCTGAAATTCAACAGGTGAAGCAGTGCCCAGTCAGTGCAGAGGTGCAATATCAGGTTGTTAAACTACATGGGAATCCTGAAGGAAAAGAAAATGAGAAGTGGCAATATTATTTAATTATTTGTAGGATTTATATGTCTGGCCCCAACCATGAAGCCACTTGATGAAGTTCACATTGGTGGCAGATTGCAAGGCTGCCACTGCATTCAGATTTCTGCCCTGCCCTGTTATCTGCCATCCCTGCCAGACTACCACAAACACAAGCCAGATTGATCCTCTTCCCATTCACTCAAGCAGGAGGCACATCATCTGCTTTCTTGCCATCTTCTGCCATGTGGGTTTCCCAAACCAGATGTGTGCAGAGTGCTTAAGGCAGCAGATCAGGAGCATATCATCCCAGGATTCCTTTCTCAGAATGACAAGCTGTCCTGGATGTCCGTGGAAGTGATGTCATCAACCTAAAAGTGATGTCATGGCCAGTGACATCGAATATGAAGTGACATCACTGTAATGCAAGAGCTCTCCATAGCTACTCGGAAGCAAGTCCCATCATGTTCAATGAGACTTACTCCCAGGAAAGTATGGATTGCAGCCTGAGTGACCATTTCAGGTTGGTGACACCAATGCCAGATTCCAAGATAGAGACATCCAGCTTTCCATGATCACTTCTAAAATGAAGTTATGATCCCCAAGGGAGGACTTTGAGAACCACTGGCCTAAGGGAAGACTAAAGGAGCCCTTACTTTCATATAAACCCTCTAAATTAAACTCAAGTTTAATTTCACACAACCACGTGATAGAGCATGTTAAGCAACTGTTTTTTTTCTTTTTAAACCCTGGCAGAAATGGCATCAGGAGATGTCAGTCCAAGTCACCAGTCACACAGACCCTAGGAGGGCATGAGCACCCTAACAACTTGCTTGACAGCTTGTTGTGAAGTGGGGAGAAAAGCTTCCCTAGCCAAAAAATACGAAAGGCCTCTTTTGGCACAATGGCACACTGCCCAGGAGAAAGAAGGATCTATGCTCTGTTTCATCTTCCTTTGTATAAACACAGACTTCACACTTGCAGTTTTCTTACCTACTTTCCACTCCGTTCTCAGTTGGGAATTGTTATACAAGTGATCATATTCTTTTTCAGGTATAACATATCCAGTGTGCATGGCCTTGGCTTCTTCTTGAACATGACCCATTCCTCCTTCCATGTTTACAGAGAGAAGTGATGTCCAAGGATGATCCTGCTGTGTTCACCTCCAGCACTCTGCCTTCAGACCCCCGCCTCCTTGCAACAGTCACCAATGCCTACATGGGAACGCGTGTCTACAGGGACATCCTCCATGTCAACGGAGTGTATAACGGAAGCGTTGGAGACACTCATCGGGCTGATATCCCCAGTCCTCTCAACACCAGGATGAATGCATCTCCCAAGGATAGCCTGAGTGAGACTTTCTCCTTGGACACAAGGACAGGTGAGAATAGGAGCAACATCCTTCTCTCCTCATGTTCTCTGTGGTAATTATACCAATGTGATTTCTTTTTACTAAGCGCATAGATTAGAATAGTACCTTGAAAGGAAGGTACTTATTCTAGATGCAGTCACATATGTGTGCTGAACACTGTTAGCTGGGCTTGAGTTCAAATTCTCTCTTAAGTCCTGAAGATCACCAGCAATACCCAAAAGTTTGGCTGATTGGTTTACTAACCTTGAATCCATTGCAGTCTCTTAGAATGCCTTCATAATACAACATTCTTATGCATTTAGCAAATAATATAGTAATGTGAAAATTATTTTTATCCAGTAATATATACTAGCTCTCTGATTTACAGGTGGCTGTCAGTGCTTTAGAACAGGTGCAGTATGTCTTTAGGGGAACTTTCATGCAAGCATCATATTGCTGGGCTGGCAAAACCTGGGTGTTTTGAATTATAGTTGATTCAACTTATCTACAGTCCTTTAGCCCCTTGCCAATATAGTGTATTGTTAGCTCTGTTCAGCTAGTCAGTACTTCAAATAACTGACCACCTTCTGTGAATTTTGCTTGACTAGACTTTACGTTTTAGAAGCAATGAAAGATGATTTCTTGTTGTCCCCTTTTATTTTTAGGAACATACAGCCACACAATACAGTCGCCAGATTATACAGCCATTCACAAGATCTATGCCCACCACTCTCTTGTTCACCTTCTGGCCTTCAGCATCACCATCCAGAGGTCAAATCTCAAAAGCCAGGCCATCGCCGTGAACCTTGAGACCAAATTTGTACCAGAGAGTCCAGATCTGGACTTCCACAGAGGAACAGATTTCCAGGGAGCTCAGTGAGTATTCTTATTGGGAAGGTTTGCTTAAGCCTGACTTGAAAGGGTGTTGTAAATCCTTCCAATGTGTTGTAAATAGTTGCAGAAGTAACTGGATCCTAGTAAGAAAATTCAGGGTTCAAAATTCTGTTCCTGTGGTGGTGTGGGGATGCTGGCACAAGTCTGTGCACTGGCCTAACCTCCCCAAGAGTGGTGCAGAAGTTCCTTCAGGACCCTCAGAGGTGGCTCAGAAATATGTACCATCCTTCATGTGAGGCATATGTCCTGATGGGTAGCTTGTCGCCACACTTTCAAGCCATGTGTATTACATGCTTCCTTTGACATTATATCTGTATTTTTTATTACAAATTATTGATAATTTGGTCCTAAAGAACAGAAGATTAAAGAAACTCATAGGGAAAGTGGAAAACAGTGACATGTAAGAGTTGCTCATAGTTTGTAACTAACGCCAAAGTTGATTCTATGACTTGATTGATGCTATATTATGTTATTTAATCTGTTTAGCTGTCATGCAACTTTTTTGTAATGCTGTTGGCATTTAGGATGATTTTGGGATGAACTTGGAGCTGCTTCAGAACAAGTTAGAATTTTTTCCCCATTGAGATCAATGTAATAATTACAGCTGTTATCCAGATTGTCACTATAAGGACTGTTTGCAGGAATGGATTAGGTTCACATAAAGAGGAAATGGTGTATTGTTTCCTGTCCTGGAACAATTCACATCATGGGGTTTGAATAGCCCCAGCAGGGGAAAAAGAAAACAAAACATGACTGTGAGTTTGGGAAAGGAATTCCAGGCTTTCCATTAAGCCATTCAAGGAACTTTAAGCAGCAGAAAGTGGCATGGCTGGAGGAGGGAAAAAGGGCCCTTTGCAGGAGTACACTTGGAAATAATAGCAAAAGAGCAAGGCAAAGCTGCAGATAAAAGGGAAAGATGGGCAAGAATATGCTGGGTGCAGATGGGCAGGAGGCCTGTAGCAGGAAGCAGTAAGTTGTGGCAGCAGCGGTGAGTCAAGAAATGGAGCTGCTTCTTTTTGTGATCTTCCTATTTGCTGTGTGAATCAAAGCCATCTTACATTGTTTTCTTCTCCCTGCTTTAGCTATCTCTATGGAAAGACTTTGATTCCTGAAGTGGATGGTGGCCCCCAGCCTACCGTGCACATGATCTGGACCCCAGTGCCACAGACAGTGACCCTCCCTGGGGAGGAGAAGGAGAAGAGCTGGGAGTTCCTCACTGCTGTTGCAGAGTCTGAAGAGGATGTCAAAAGGCACTTCATTGAAGGAATGGCCTTGATTCAGTCAGGTTCCTTGTACCCATCTCACGTCCAGGCATGGGCAAAGCTCTGGGAAGGATCCTCTGTAGAGGTTGATGGTCCACCTTCACTAAGCCAGGCCATTTATGGATGCCTCTATTACCTACTAAGTTCAATTCCTCCTCTGGCTTCTTGTGATTTCCCCTTCTCTGGGATCAGCCCTGGAGGCCTTTCTAATGGCACACAGGATGAAGATTACTGGGGCCATGTCTTCTGGGACCAGGTGAGAGAAGCTCTCATATCAGCTTCTGGGAAATGAGAGATTTTCCCTAGAACTGTGACACAGAAAGATTTAAACCCCTGCCTCATGTACTGTGGTGTCAGTTCTTCTGCAGCTGCTATTTTGATTTTGATTTTTTAAAAGATGAAAAACCTAATCATGTGTTTAGTGTTGCGTGTGCTTGGACTCCCATTTTTCTAGATAGGTTCGTCATTGTCTTTCTTAGGGATTCAGCTTTGTCAGAAGTTCACACTTGCCTTTTTTGTATAGTTGGCAAGAATCTTTATGCAATCCTTTTTTCCCTCCTAATTTTGTATGAATTTTACTTTTTTATGGTGGGACAAAATTGTCCATCTTAATTTGCCATTTGTCTGCTTTATTTCACACTTGAAGTAGAACACTGAACTTTTTCTTGACATGCCAAAGTGGGAATTTGGGCTCAAACCTTTATGGAAACCCATCCTCTAAACGGGATACTCTTCTCTTCCTAATCCCTGTAGAGACATATAGATCTACAATCCTAATCCCCATTTAGGCTGGTACACATCCTTTGCTGGCATGGGAGTGTCATGAAAGTGTCATAAGGCTTCTTCTGGGGAGGGGTTAGGATAATGCACAGACACGCACCAGTTTTCCCACACCACCACAGAAATGGAGAGACAGGTGAGTTATGCTGGTCTAAAGTGGTTAGAATTGTGCCCTCGGTGGTTAAGGAAAGATACTCAACATATCCTCAAGGATGTATAAATCCTTGTTGTTCTTAGTATGTGTCACAACTCATCCTGACTTTCTAAATGGATGGTGAAGAGTGATCCAACAAAAGACCATCATGGGATGTTGTACTGGAAGGTAGCAAGTTGTTCTGACGAATTTGGAAGCTACAAGAAGGTCTTATTGAATCTACAACCATGGTGGAATAGTCCCTCTGCTCTCATTTTCCAGCTGTTCCCCTGAGAGAGGATCAACCTTCCAGCAATGGAGAATAACAGCAGGTGACACATATCACCCGCAGGCCTGGTGAATCAAGCTGGTGGAAAAGATAGTAGATTCAGCCTTTCTGCCCCAGTGGATAATACAGGGTGATTTAAAATGAATGGGACAAAAAGGCAAGCAACCTTACATCTTTTTGTCCCATTCATTTTGAATCACACTGTAGCTTGAATCACCCTGTAGCTTGCTCAGGCCCCTTAAGTAGTAGAGTGTACTGAGATGTATGCCTACAACATTTCTGGGCATCTGAGAGTTAACCAACCTAAAAAATAGACCTAAAATGCTTATAAGATTGATCTTGGTGGGGGTGTGTATGTGTGTATATGTATGTATATCTATGGAGATTGAAAATACTTATAAATTTTAAAATATTTATACTTTAAAATACTTATAAATTATAAATTTATATAAATTATAAATTTATATAAATTATAAGTATTTTAAAATACTTATAAGTTATTTTAAAATACTTATAAAATACTTTTATTTAAAATACTTATTTTAAAATACTTATAAATTATTTATTTTTGTCAATTTTTGTCTCAATCTTTTTGTGTTTGATATGTTGTGGTGTATGTGTATTTCATAATATTCAGGATACCTGGATGTATCCGAACATCTTGCTCTTTTATCCGGAGGCTGCTCGGGCTATCCTGAAATACAGAATCCGAACTCTAGATGGAGCCTTGTACAATGCACAGGAGCAAGGATTCAAGGTAGGAGAAAGAAGGAGAGACAGAAACCAAATCCTCTTAAATCAGGGATGGCCAAACTTGCTTAACTTAATAGCCACATATGATAAATTTCATATATTTGAGAGCCACAATATGTAAGAAGCTTTTAAATTCTTAAAGCTTTAAAATTCTTATTTTAAAATAAATTCTTAAAATAAATAAAGAATTTATTTTAAATTCTTAAAATAAAGCTTTTAAATTTATAAAGAAGCTTTATAAATTCTTATTTATAATATTAAATAAGAATTTAATATTCTTAATTTCACCATGAATATTAAACCTGGGTTTTAAATCAGTGTTTTAATCCAGTTGACTCTCGGTTTATAACCAGTAAATAAAGAAATTTCTTTATTTAGTAAAGAAAGAAATTTCTTAAGTACCTTTTTATATTAGTTGTGATGCAAAAAAAAAAGCGTTCGGCTGAGCCACACATTGTATTTCAAAGAGTCTCATGTGGCTTGTGAGAAGCCTCTGCCAGTCAGGGAGCCACACAGAATTACCTTTTGGCTTCTTTTAAACTAGCCAGATGTTATGTTTATTTTAACTTTCCTGGCAGAGTTTTTTTTCTAACAGCCTCAGCCCTCAATAAAGGATGCTTTGAAACATGTCTTTATTTAAACAAATTGGCATCCAGTTAGCTGTGGCTGATTAAGCTCTTGGTTTTTGCATCATGAAAAAGGTCAAGTGATTTGGTGACTCTGTTTCTAAGAACATAGTGGTCCAAAGGAGCCCAAAAGGTGTTTAAAGCTGCAATCCTAATCTTCACTTAGGCCAGCCTAAACCCTGACATAAGTCCTATGCTGTCCTGGGGGTGTCACAAAAGTGCCATAAGACACTTCTGCGCCACTTCTGGAGTAGAGGTAGGCCAGTGCACAAACATGCGCTTTCCTCCCTACATCACTACAGGAAAGAGAAGACCTATGAGTTGTGCTGGCCTAGGTTAGGATTGCATCCTGAGTCTCTGAGGTGTTCCAAGGTTTGGGATGAGATCATTCACTCAGGGCCCAATCCTACCCAACTTTCCAGCTCTTCTTTAGCTTTCCCATACTTTAAGAAGTCCCTCCACTCCACAACAAGACACAGCACACATCCCATTGGCACAATTGCAACAGCAGTGGAAAATTTGATAGGATTGGGCCTTCAGTTTGCAAATATAGTTGGGGAAGGAGGTAGGTTTGTGCAGGAGAGACCTTAATGTGGATTTTTAAAACTTTGCCTGGAAGCACTCCACTACTATATTTTTAGGTAGATTAGATTTTCAAGGTTTTTCTTCTCACAGTTCACATATCTATGGTCCTTGCCCCTTGCAGTGTCACTTCCAGAAGACATTTCCAGATTCTGTGGCTCTGTTTCTAGGGCAAGTGTCTGTACTAATAAATTGTCTGACTTCTTTAGGGTGTCTTTTTTGTGGCTGTGGTTGGCTTGGTCCATATCCAGATAGGGCATGAAGCACAGAAACAGCAGCTAAAAATTGGAAGCAAGATCTCTAATGGAGCATATCTCTACTTGTAGTACTTTAAATTAAAATGGCAAACATCAAATGGCTTGTAACCATTTAAATTATCTTTACAATATGGTTTTGTGCAAAAGTGACCATGATTAACTTTCAGCACAAATGTAAAATGAATGAGTGTCCTTCTTTTGAAGTTTTCCATGGAGATGGAAAATCAGTTTCTGAATAATTAACCCTACCATGCCTTTGGAGTATATTCTGGTGTGCTCAACATGTTTACTGTGGGTGTTGATTGTGGCAGGGTGCCAAGTTCCCTTGGGAGAGTGCGGCAACAGGTCGAGAAGTCTGCCCTGAAAGTATTTATGGAGACCAGGAGATTCACATCAATGGGGATGTTATGCTAGCATTTCAGCAATATTACTTCCTCACACAGGTAAGGAAGAAATATTACTTTCTCACACCTTGTGAGATGTGTTGACTCTCTTGTGTGTGTTTATCCTCTGTCTATGCTTCCCCTTATTCTTCCCTCTACTTCAAATTATCCTCTTTAAGGCATTAAGTGGAACTTGACAGCCCATTGAGACTCCCCTTTTTCTGTGGTTCTAGGATCTGAAGCTCTTCCAAGAGGAAGGAGGTTGGGATGTGATCCAGGCTATTGCTCAGTTCTGGTGCAGCCGAGTGGTGTGGAACCCAGAAGAGCAGAGCTACCACATCACTGGTAAAATTATAAGAGAAGTCTTCTCCAGAAGTGAAATTGTACGAAATTGTGAAATTCCACTTGCAGCAGGACCAACTTTTTAGAACAGTAATCTCTGTCTGGACCCATCAGCAGGGATATCATTTACTTAGAAGTTATGGCATGGCCCAAGTGACATCATCAAGAAGGAAAATTGTTAACACTCCCATACGGGAGGAAGGGAGGTGTTCTGGGAAGGGGGGCATGTGGAGGGCAGGGTGGAGGAGGGGAGCAGGGGGACTCACAAAAATATTGTAAGACACTTCTATACAACTTCTAGGGATGGGTTAGGCCAGCGTACAGACATGTGCTTACTTGCCTATATCACCATAGGAATGGGAGGACCAATGAGTTGTGTGGCCTAGGTTAGGATACACCCTATGGCTCAGAATTGTTGATATGCTGTTGATATCATTAAACTTCTTTGTTGTCAGACTGGGGTGATGGGGAATGCAGGTGCTACTACCATGTTCTTAGTTGTCTGTCTTTTCCTAGGTGTTCTTCCCCCTGATGAGTATCATTGTGCTGTGGATAATTCAGTTTATACCAACATCGTTGCCCAAAAGAGGTAAAAGATGAGTTTTGAAATTAGCAACTTGCTCTTTGATCATATCTGACATTTGCTTTCTCTGCTTCAGGCTTATAAATGAACAATAAAATAATCCACCATCTCCATTAACCAACTACTATCTCCATTAACCAAGTACTATCTCCATTAACCAAGTACTATCTCCGTTAACAAAATACTATCTCCCTTGTGGGCAGCTCAGTCGGCAATTATTCTTTCTCTGCAGAGGCAGAAGACTCTGTTCTGTCTGCTAAAGTACTTTGAAGACTTATCCAGGTTAGGTTAGGATTTGGGCACTGGCTATTATTTTATGACACTGTATCTTATTGGCCTTTGTATCAAGCTGTTCATGCCTGATTTAAACCTTGTTTTTGTCACCGAGGTGTGTTTGCCACCCTACTATAAGAAAGAAAATGCTCATTTATGTGGAAATGTCAACCATAATTTAAATCTTTTTAATTGCTGTCATTTGGGAGATCTTGTAGGTGTGCACTGATGGAATAGACACTGGACTTCTGCCTAAGATCAGCAGTATCTTACCATTAAGTGATAACTTTTAATGCCCTTTTCTAAGAGGAGTGTCAACAGGAAGGGGACTCTGACTCTTCCCTTCTTGTGCAACAGTGTCTAAGACTGCCGCTGCTTGTTCTTCCCCAAATCTCTCTTCAAGTTACAGTGGAGGTTATGTTTATTCTTCTTGTCCAAAAGGTTCAATTCCATGGACTTCCATGGCTAGAAACCCTGGGAATAAATACACAACAGTGGATTATAGCTGGCCAGAAAAATCTTAGATCTAAAACTCAGAAAAGTTGGCTAAAAAGAAATGTTGAAGGCATTGAAATTTTCCAGGAAGGGAGCAGTTTGTAAATCAAGAGGGACGGAATTCCATAACATCAGTGCCACTATTGAGAAGATCCTGTTTCTTGCTGCTTCTCTCATATCTCCCATAGGCAGAAGCTCTTGTTAAAGTGCCTTCTCCTATGACCTGAAGGATGAATTGGTTTGGGGCACAATCATAACCAATTTAGACCAGCATATCTCACTTGGCATATCTTTTTGTCGTAGTGTGAGGAGGTCAGCATATCCCTGTGCACTGGCCTAACCTCCCCAGGAGTGGGTCTACAATGTCTTATGGCACTTTTGTGACATGCCCCAGGTCAGCACATGACTTTTGCCAACACTTATGCTGGCCTAACTGGAGCTCAGGATTGCAGCCTTGTATGGAAGTAGGCTCAGATACTTTCATGATACTACTCACAATGTATCTTTAGGTATCTTTCTTCAGTTCCTTTAATCTACATTCACAGGTTATGCTTCTCACTTTAAATGTCATACATACACACAATTAGTACTAGAAAAAGGCTTGCTTACACCACATTCTAACTCATAGTAGTCACTTGCTCAGCTCAGATGCAGTTCCATCCCCTCATGATTTGGTTGGCATAGCGTGCAATTTTTTTGTGTTTTCCCAGTCTCACCATCTTTTTCACAGCAGTTTCTTCTGGGGTTTTCAGTGAAACCTATTAGACTGCAGGGAAGCCTTCCATTTTCATAATTACTTCTTGAAAGTGTTCTCTTCTTCACTTTTTCAGTTTAGATTTTGCAGTTGATTTGGCATCTCAGATGCAAATTCCCTTTCCTGAAGAGTGGAAGGAGATTGGGAAGAAAATTAAAGTACCATACGATCAAAGCAGGCGCTATCACCCAGAGTATGATGGCTACTGCCCAGGTTAGTAAGTTTGGAGGAGAGAGAGAAAACTGTGCACCTGAGGACCAAATCACACATTGCATGATTTTTTTTCTGCACTTGTTAGTAGCTAGAGGGGTGCAGAATCAAGGAGTAGTGGGGGTTTTTAGGTTTGCTTCCAATTATTTCCTTTCCTCTACTATTTTAAATAGAAAAATGATTTTATTGACTTTCATAAAAGGCCTTTTTCTTCCTATTTAAAATCTCATGGGGGACAAATCAATATGATTGGGATAATAATCACGGTGGGGCAAAATCTAAAGTCCCACTACCACAGTTACAGTCCTTTTTGCCTCCTCAGTCACTAAAGTTTTTTAAAAATGCCATCAGGCTGTGCTGTGCTGTAGCACAGGTCAAATTGTTTACCTAGTGAACGTGACTTAATAGCCACTTGCACTATTAACAAAGCCATGTCATTTATGTTGCAGTGCTGTAAATCAAAACAGATTCACAAGGAGGGCAGGAGTAAATTTCAGGATGGGGGATCTGGGACCACCACATTTATTTGAAAACCTTGGGTTTACAAAGCTCCACACTCCTTGCAAAACTGATGGATATTGAAGTCTGTGCATTTGCACTATCCTCTTGGCTGCCATGGAACATAAGCATTGGCAGCCTACCAGTGCAAGACACTGGCTATGACAGGCAATTTTTAGGCTGCAATTCCTTTCAGTCTAGGACCAAAAGTAAGAAGAGACAGGGTTTGGAGGAGGCATCCTCTCAAGTGTACCACTTCCTCCCAAATTGAACAAGTGAGGACAACAACCACTTGGTTATCAGCAGTGAGCAGAGCAGAAGGTAACTAGTCAAAAAGGACATGCCTTCGGTAACCCCACTTTGATTGCTCAAGCACCCTTTAATCCCTTGCACACTTTAGAGCACTTCTGGACAATCACTTATATCAGGCAGGCCCAGTATGCTTTCCTCACAAACCCCAGGGAAATCTGTTTTAGCCAGTACTTCTTCATAGGTACTTCCCAGCTGGAACAGAGATGCTGCCGTGGTTGTCTCTACAGCTGGTTCTGTGTAGGCAGAAGTCCTTATTAGGAACAAGTTGTGGTTATGGTTTGGTATATATTTTGGTGTTCAGTCCCAATTAGACTGAGTTCCTCCACAGCGAGGAATTCAATCCCTGCCTTTTGTTTTATACAAGTGTCTGAAACAAATACCATTTTTATCTGCTCGTGCACTGCATTTGCATGACATATTGCACTGCCATGCCATATGGTGAAACAAAATACATCTAAGGACCACCCACTCAAAGTCACAACATTATGCAATGCTAGATTTTAAATACAAAACATAGGAGGCTTTGCTTTCATTACCAACTCTCATAGAACGGGTAGAGAGCAGTTTATGACTACACAAGAAATGCTATGTGTAATGCTATCATTACATATCATAAGTGCTGGCCTCCTTCCAACTTTACAACAGCTAGAAAAGAAATGCTGCATTCTGTGATGAATTATTTCAGAAGTCCCGTATTAGGGTCTCCTGAGCCACTGAAAAGTTTCTAGGGTTAGGAGAATTTATCTGTCCCTTCTGCATTGCAACTGAAGCAGTATAGAGACAAAGAAAAAATCAATAGGTATCTTCGGTGGATAAAAGGGCTGCAGTGATTTAGTGGTTAAAGATGTTGGATTTGTCAACTTGAAGGTCAGCAGATTGGCAGTTCAAGACCCATTACTGCATGACAGAGATCAGAAACCCAACCGGTGAAGTTTTTTGCAAACATGCAGATTCAATGAATTCAGTGTTCCCAGTTCATGTTTGTTCCTTACTTCCCTGCTTTATCCTCAGGTGAGCAGGTGAAACAGGCTGATGTTGTTTTGGTTGGATTCCCAGTCATGTATCCCATGGAACCTGAAGTCAGAAGGAATGACCTGGAGATGTATGAGCCTGTGACTGACCCTCAGGGACCTGCCATGACCTGGGTAAAGAGGGTGGAGGAAAGGAAATGAATTCAATGTGAACCATTGGAGGTCTTGCATGGGCTTCTTGATGAGATGCACCTATCCAAATGGTGTGTTAGCTATTCATGGTACATGCTTTCATGAGACTGGTTTCTTTCCCTTCCAGAGTATGTTTGCTGTTGGATGGTTGGAACTGAAGGAGACTGAAAGAGCACAACAGCAACTGTCCAAGTGTTTCAGGAACATCACTGAGCCGTTCAAGGTTCGGCTATTGAAAAATTTGCCTCTTGACAGTTGTCTCATTGCATAAGTCCTTTTCTCCCAACTTAAGTCAATTTCTTTTTCTCCAACTTCCTCAGATCTGGACAGAGAACTCTGATGGATCAGGAGCCGTGAACTTTCTGACAGGGATGGGTGGATTCCTGCAAGCCATCCTTTTTGGATACACGGGGTTCAGGTGCAAACTGAAAATATTTGGGAGTAATATTTTAATTTTCATGACACTAAAATCTATGGATAGATAAATCATGACCCCTCTGTTGCCTTCTCCTGTAGTGGCTGCATGGTTACTTAAATTCAAATTTAAATAGTTAGTTTCCTTCTGGTTCGTCTTCAGTGTGATTTTTATCCTGAGAGAAACGCTATGCTTTGGTCACATTCCTCACCCAAATTCCAGGCTGTGAAAAGTGATCAGCATCAATGAAAGGACATTGGAAGGCAGGGCTCTCATCTCTGGAGGAAGCCACAGTCAGTGTGATTTAAGTTTAGGTGCAATAAGGTGGAAAGAGTAGGAGAGCTCCTTTTCTCACAATAGTGGTTTCTAGTCAATTTGCTGTTTACATGTGAGGAAACGTGGTTGTACCCATCACACTGATTCTAACCACTAGCACGCAGGAAGCAGCTGAGTCAATAGTGAACAGGACAGAGCCATTGACCACCTGGAAGGAACCCCAAGAACTTCACCCCCGGATTGCGAACAAACCTTCTTTCTTTGAGAGGAGCACAGGAAATTGCTGTAGCCGCCCAAAATAGATCCTCTGCAGAGACTCCCTTGTTGTGACACACTTCTTCTACCTGGGGATGCTTTTTGGACTGGCCTCTTTGTTTGTTTGTTCAGTTGTTCAGCTATGCCTGTTTGCTCCCCTGTACTGCTGCAAGATAAATATGTAGAAATAACATCAGTTGCAGTTATAAAGTAGCTATTAAAAACAGATGGCAGTCATCCTGAAAGATAAATATTTTTGGAGGTGGCCGCAACCAAACTGAAACATGATCAAATATCCCTCTCTGGCAAATGTGTTGGGAGACATTTCCAGGTGGAACACTTTAGCTTCAAAGTCCATTTTTTTTGCTGAGTGCTGCAAACATCTCACCTCTGCAGGCCTCCACATGGCTGTCACTGGTTTGCATGGCTGGTTTGGACATTGAGGATGGGGTAGTCTGGGGTAGATGGTACCTTTCTGTGTTCAGTTGCATAGTTTAGGCTGCAAGTTCCTTGAAGTAGGAACCTATTTTGTGCTTGTATTCCTCTATAAATATCAGGTATATACTGAGAGTACAATAGCCAGATGGTTACTTTCATCATCATATTGTCAACTTGGGTTTGCAGTAGCTCTCCCAGATTTTGGGAGAGATCATTTTGGGCAGAGATAATTTTCAGTCCTGTTGTGTGAGATCAGATGCTAGAGGTTATACTTAGTGTCAAAATACCTTCAGAAAATGGTTTCCTTTCCTAACCAAAGCAGGCTGTCAGTGAAAGAAGCTCTCAGGAGGCCAATGAAAGTATACGTCCAACCTTGTTATACATGGATTTTTTTTATACATGGATTTGACTAAGCATGTGTAGCCTCTGCAAATTTCAGTTTTAAAAACTGTTTTTTCTACTGTTGTAGAAAACAGTAGAGAGACAGTCATCCAAGCAATCATTACATTCTTTAGCTGAGCCAGGCAAAAACAGTGGCTCTTTTGCATTTCTGATTGCTGACTGTTTCTCTAGATTAGTAACAAAAGGTGTTTTTAAACAATTGTAAAGGGACATCCTTTTAAATTTTTAAACTGCTTTTATTTAACACATTTTTGGTATGAGCAGTGAGTTCCAGAATCTAGCCCCTTACAGTTATTGAGGCACAACCATATTCCATATAAGGAGCAATGGAGGAGCAAGAAACCTGGAAGTACATCTTTAAATTTATTTTCCACCTTTTTTAATTCATTGATTTAAAAAAAAAATCCATGAAAGTTTTGGAATGGAATCCTACTTGTTAACGAGGGACACCTGTAGTTCATAATAATAAGTTTGTACTGTATGCATTATTTCCTTGTCCTATTTTCCCTGTACTGGATCAGCAGCTGAACAGGAAAAATATCTCAGTAGTTTGTTAGGAGCTCTAAGGGGCTCCTGCCTATCATCTGGATCCCCACTTGTATCAGGACAGTGGCATTTATAGTGCGTCCTGGCCCTCTCCTTATATTCCCGATGGCTGGTCCCTGCCCCACTCCTTAATCCACTCACCCAGCTGTTTCCAGCAGCTGTAGTCTACCAGCAGCAGACAAGTTAGTTGCCTTCAGTGATTTGTTTAAACACAATTAAAGCAAGAAGCATACATGGTTCCAGCACGACTACACAAAAATAAGCCAGTGTTCTTGACACATTCACGGGGAGCGGGTATTGATATTGTGTTTCCCACTGTCCGCAATTTATCTGGGGAGGAGAGGAAGAGTATGGAATAGCTGTGGATAAGGGGTCTAACATCCAGCAGGTGGAACTTGGGTACTACCAGAAAGATTCAGCCCACAAGACCCACTGGGTAGTTAAACTGGGCAGTTTCAGGTGGCTGGAGTCTATTTTCTTAGACTAACTAGACTGTTTTTCTCAGACTAGACTAACAGAATCTAACTAGACTGTTTTTCTCACAGTTGAGCAAGTGAAGCAAGTAAAAATTAGTGCAAAATCCAGAGTAACTACAGGGAGTCCTTGCTCTGGTGTAAGAACAACTTACTCTGGATTCCAATATGAATTTCCCATACATTTTCACTAGGTGGTGCAGTAACTATGGGTGCATGTAAAGTCTCTTACGTGCTCCCATAGTTACTCTGGATTTGGGGGTTAGTCACTTATGTGACTAGCAGAGAACATTATTTCCTGTAGGTCAGAAGTATATCTCTTCTTTAATATTGTATCATCAAGTTACTTGATTGGAGGAATAGCGTTCTTTGATCATTCTTTGACCTGGATCAGGGTTGTCCCAACTCTGGCCCAGAGGTAAGATGTGGCCCTTGGTGAGCCTCAATGTGGCCCACGGCAAGATCCCTCCTTCTGGTTCCCAGGCAAGTCTTGTCATCTTCCATATTGTCTCTAATAAACTCTTATAGGTAAATTTATGTAAATTTATTCAAATTTGAAATGTAAATCTGGCCCCCGACACAGTGTCAGAGAGATAATGTGGCCCTCCTGCCAAAATGTTTGGACATCCCAGACCTGGATGGACAGGTTTGGCTGCCAAATTTCTAAGTACATCCTATTTCTGGGATTGAGGGTAGCCATACCAGACAGGAAAAGAAGCCAAATCCACAAACAGCACATGTTTGAGGAATAACAGTATTTCCAAGCAAAGGAAAAAAAGCTGTTTGCAAGAGGTTTTGCAAGCAGTTTTTCACTGCTGAATATACAGAGCGGCTTAATGAATGGATCTAGAACAGGGGTCTCCAAGCATTTTGGCCAAAGGGCTACATCAAATATCTGGCATTTCGTCAAGGATAAAAAATTTTAAATTTTAAATTTTAAAAAAATATATCAGATGGAACTGTAATTCTTGGGCCATTAGAACACCTATTGGGTGCAAACAGAGCACAGATGTTCTGTGTTCTGTTAAGTGGGCCAGAACTTCTCAGTGGACTGGAGGCTGGCTGAGGGCCAGATAGAGTCTTGCTATGGGCTACATCTGGCCCCTGGGTCAAGATTTGGAGACCCCTGATTCTAGAATAATACAGTAGTTGTTGACATCCAGTATCCTGACCATTTATTCATTTTCACCTTTTTTAGGATCACCAAGAACAACCTGAACTTTGACCCTGTTTGTCTTGATAACACAAAGTTGCTAAAGATCAGGGGAGTGTGCTATTTAGGAAACAAGATGAATTTCACCCTCACCAAAGAGAGCATCACCTTCAAAGTTACAAAGTCTTCCATAGGTCTAAGTCTGGAGGTTGTGTTGGCAGCAACAGGCGAGCGCTTTCCTTTAAATGAAGGTACAGCATCCCTGTCAGTAGCTTATAATATTGACATTCCACATTAAAGTTCATTATCATAGAGTTAAATGGACAAATGTTTAAAGAGGTCAGGAGTCAATTGGTGTAGTTCTGTACAAACGCTCATCATTTTTTCCAATGACACATGCTTGTGAAAACCTTTGTAGGACCTGTAGCCAGAGCTTTCATTCCCATCTCTCATGAGTTGACCCCAGGCTGTCAGGCCCTCAGGCCAAAATTTCCTGAACTGAAAGGTGTCCCAGAATGTTAGGGCAGAAGTACAGGTATTACATTGACTGAACTGAGAGTTTAGTAAACATCAATTAAGGGTCAGCTGTGGTGCCCAGTGCCTGATAGGGATGCACAGTGTCCAGTGGTGCTTGGCACCTGGTGTCTGGTATCCTGTGCCTGGTGACTGGCAGGGATGCCTGTGGGCTGGTGGTGGGGCCTGTTAGGGATGCCTAAGGCCCAGTGGTGCCCTGTGTCCACCGCCTTGTGGTCCCCGGCTTCGGTGCCCAGGGGTACCTGCTGTCCACTGATAACTGGTGGTGACCAGTGCCTAGTGGTGCCCACTGCCCTCTGATGGCCAGTAAGGATGCCTGGTGATACCCCCGGCGCATGCGCAGTGCGTCTCCTCCAGTTGGAGGAGACACACTACGCACGCACCGACCCCAGGTATTGGCGTGTGCGCAGTGCGTCTCCTCCAGCTGGAGGAGACACACTCGTCTCCTCCTGCTGGAGGAGGCGCACATCGCACGCGCCAACTCAGGCGCACGCCCTGTGCGTCTTCTCCAGGAAGAGGAGACACAGGGGGGAAAAGATGGCAGCCGGCGCGAAAAGGGAAGATCCGGTTCGGGCGAGTAGGCCCGAACCGGTAAATGCCCAACCCTGGTTATATTCCAACATGTGTGTTTTTCTTTCCATTTCAGGGCAGAGTATCTCTTTCCCCACAGCAGCTGGATGGATTCAAAAAGCATTGGTTGATGCAACATAGGCCCAGCATGTGTTTCATTCATGCCATATGTGAAAGCCGACAAATTTAGAGCCAGACTACACATGGTGCTAAATGGTCAGATGTGAAGTTGCAGGCTGATGTTTACCTGTGTGTAGCTGCAACCTGAGGCTATGATTCGGATCAGAACCAACAGCAGGTGCTTGGAAGGTTCTATGCAGGGGAGAAGTCAAATAAGCTGACTTTTAACCCTTTCCTTTTTCATGGGGGGTGCCTTCAATAATTTTGCTATAAAGCAACTGTTAATTGTAAATGCCAGCATTTTGTCATGGAAAAATATGATGCCCCTTCATCAGTTCTTTTACAATTGTGGGTGCTTTTAATATTTTCCTCTTATGCCACATGTTTGTTGACTATGGCACTGATTCTGAAACTGATCAGTATAAGCCATAAAGGAGTATAGCATTGTCATACGTCCCGAAAAACAGGGATAACCCCAGTTTGGGGGGATTGTGTTCACATATTGGCAAATGAGACAGAGGGTCCTGTCTTGATTTAGTGGAAAAGAATTATGGCAACACTAAAGGAGCAGAAAAGAATTCTGTTGGATCTTCCCTCTCCTACCCAAATCCAAGTAGATTGTCTATCTTCCAAGGACCAGGGTATCTGAAGACAATCTTCCCAACTCATACGCAATTGTCAGTCATCAAGGTCAAATGACATTATTGTCATGTGGAAACTGTCAGTGGTATTTGATAGAGTCCTACAGATAGAACCGTATCTGTTCCATTAGAAATCACATTGGCTCAATCACTGCATGTTTTCCGTTATCACAGCTGATAAGATAGCTTCATCCCATTTCTATAGCTTTTAGTGGGTGTGTGTATGAGTGAACGAGAGATAGAGAGAGAGAGAGATAATTAGTTGTACAGTCAATGCTTATGTTTATCTCTGCTGATGATGTTTTATTACTCTTGTCAACTTTGGTTGCTTTTTCTTTTGGTTTTTTTGTTTGTTTTTGAATTTTATTGTAAGCCATTTGTAGCAATTTCCACTAGGAAATGGAAAGACAGGATGTCACTATTTTAAAATAAATCTCTATGCTATGTAGTGGTACCTTTATTGAGAATGGGCAGAATGCCACTATTTTAAAAATTTTCTCTGATATGTAGCTAATGATGTACAGTAGAACGGATCTGCCATAGATACTGAGGCCCCAACTGTACTAGAAATCTTATTTATGTGTCATAAAGTTGACCACTGGTTTTTGTTGGTTACTGATTTGTTGGGTGGCTTGTTGTTGCTTAGTCATCAAGGCTATAATCCAGAGTAACTTTTACAGGACCTTTTACACTGATGTAGTCAGGGTGCCACCTATGGAAAACCTATGGAAAATGCATAGCACAGTGCAGTGTAAGTGCTTCTTATATTTTCCCGTAGTTACTCTGGATTGTAGAGCAAGTCATGTCTGAATCTTCCCATTGACCGCAGCACATTAGGCCTCCTATCTTTCACTAGCTTTTGGAAGTTTCAGTTTTTTTGCTGAAACAATGAAACTAATCATCTCATCCATCTGTCCTTTCTGCTTTTGCCTTCAATTTTTCCTAACATCAAGGTCTTTTCTAAGGAATCCTCCTTTCCCATTATGTTTTTTGAGTTTCAGCTTCAGTATCTCTCCCAATGAACAGTCAGGGTTGATTTATTGGAGGACTGACTGATTTGATCTCCTCGCAATCCGAGGGACTCTCAAAAGTCCTCCAGCAACACCATAATTCAAACTCATCTATTATATGGCACTCAGCCTTCCTTATGGTCCAACTCACAGAGCCATACATTACTACTGGGAAAACCATAGCTTTAACTATACAATCCTGGATGACCTGTACTAATCTGAGCGACATTGACATCCCAGGGGTGTCAGTGGGGGTGACACCAACCCGAGTATTGCAGTTAAGCTCAGTGTATGATACTATAATTTATCCATCACAGGGTGATGCAATGAGCTGTTGCACCAGGTGATGCACACCTTCTGGACACATGCTAGCCTGATATACCTTGATGTGTGCTTTTTCCTTTCTGGGTTTCAATTCATGTTCAAGTGGTAACAACTCCAGAATTCTATTCTGATGTGAAACTTGACTAGCCTTTTTCATAAGAACAGAAGAAGAGTCCTTCTGGATCAAGCCAAAGATCATTTAGACCAGTTTCCTGTTTCTCACAGTGGCCCACTAAGTACTTGAAGGACCACACAGACAACAAGAGACTTGCATCCTGGTGTCTTGCCTCTGGCATTGTGAGGTAGCCTACATCTAAAATAAGGAGGTTGCACATACCTGTCATGTCTTGTAACCTGTGATGGACATTTCCTCCTGAAATGTGTATTAAAGGCATTTAGACCAGATGTTATTACCACATCTTGCAGCAAGGAGTTCCACAAATTAATTACAAGGTGCTCCATCACAGATATGTATTTACTCTGATCAGAAGGAGTTTCTTTGTACATGCTCTGAAGCCTCATCACCTTTATTACCTGCCAGGAGTGTTATGGTCAGGCCATTTTAATTGGAGCGGATCTGCTGTCCTCACAACATACTGCACCCATTGCTCTTGCTACATCTGTCTACATCTCTCAGCAGTTGCATGGGCAAGCAAAGGCTGGCAAGGCAAGGCAGAGTGTGGAAAACTAGAGCCTTGGTGCTTCTTGTTTCCTGTTCTGTGAGACTTTATTTGAAATATTTCCATTCAACTGCCTAAGGACCTAATCCTATTCCTATCCAACTTTCCTGTTCTGATATACCTGGGCTAACAGGTATGCACTGCATCCTGCAGTGGCACAGACAGTCTTGGACGCTTGCAAGGGACAAGGTAAAAAGGAATGTTTGTACCCTTATCTTTGAGTTGCATTGTGGCTGCATCAGTGCTGGAAAATTAGATAGGATTGTGGCCTAAATTGGTCCCCTGGCCTGGCCTGGATGAGGAATTACTCTCATCTAATTCCTCCAGCAGATATAGAGTCTCCTAAGGATGATTTGCTCTGAGAAAAATAACTGGCACATATCTTGTGACGTGGATGGGGACATCAAAGGACTTTGGAGAAGAATCTGAGTTTAGGGTTAATGTGGAACAATAAGCAAGAGCCTTTTTCAACACTGGTCTGAAGAAAAATCTTCTGTGTCTCAAAATAGCAGGACACTCATGAGAGCTGCCCAGTGGCCACAGAAGCATCTGTGAGTGAGAACTGGCTGAAAGCTCAGAATTCTTGCAAGACCTCAGGAGGCGTTGCTTGCTTCCACTTTTAGCCTTTTAAAGTCAACAAAGCAACCACATGCAAACCAAAACCACCACTCTGGGGGGAAAGGGGTCCACTCCCAGAAAAAGGATCAGCACCCTGAGGAAAAAAATTATACTTTTCCACAGTGCCTGGCTGTGAGGATTGTTACCGGAGGTAACACACAATAAGGATCCTATAGCTATAATGGTTCTAATGAGTTGTAAGCACATGATAGGACAAAGTATCAAGAAAATTAAGAACTAGTGAGAACATAACAGCCTTGTGGGAGTAAAACTCCCCCGTACGCCATCCCCCCACTGCACATCAACCCCCCAAGCACATCAACCCTCCATGCAAATCAACCCCCATCTGCATCATTCTCCCATGCACATCATTCCCCCATGCGCAACATCCCCCATTCACATCTCCCCATGCGCATCAACCCCCCATCCGCAACATCCCCCCATGAACATCATCCCCAATGTGTCTTACCCCCATGCACATCACCTCCCCATACACAATATCCCCCATGTGTAGCATCTTCCCCAGTGCAACCCCTCCCTCTGAACAAATCCCCCCCCAGTTTACGGAGCACCAAATTGGCTGGATGTTGGTCAGTCTTTCATGTTAAGTATAGGACAAAAACATGTTGCACCCCTTTTCAGCCCCTTAAGGGTTAAATTTCTCCACATCAGTTCTTGGTGGGTGTTGATCTTACAGAAGAAACACCCTCCCCAAATTTCATGCTTCTAGGTCCAGGGTTTGGGGCAGAGCATCACTTAGTCAGGGATTCGTCAATGGAAATTATAGGGGGGGGGAACGCATTGCATCCCATTTCACCCCCTTCCGGTTGGAATTTTCTGAAAACAAATTTCCCCAAAAACAAATTTCACGTGGTTTTGGCTGGGCGTCGATGAGTCAGTGAGTGAGTCAGTGAGTGACTTTTCAATTTTTTATTTATAGATAGATGAGGAGACCTGGGAGAAGGTTAGCTGCTCAAGGAAAGTAATGCCTAGTGGTTAGTGTGCACATCTTTTCCTGCTCCCTAATTTCCCTTTACTGTACCACCAGCTGAACAGGGAAAAACTTTGGTAGTTTATATCTGCTGCCACCATCACAGACTACAGAGAGACTAAGGCTCAGAAAATGGTAATAGGCCCCCCAAACCAAACCTGCCCCAGAGTTGGCAAGGAGCCAGCTGGCCTATTGTATCCAGAACAGGGTAGGGCTGGGTTGTAGCACAATTCAGAGTAAGGGGAATTCCTGTATCGTATGGAAACTACTCCTATGGGACTACCCTATATCGTATGGTAACTACTCCTATGGAACATACTCTGGCTAGGACATGATTGGGATCAATCCTGGCCAAGCTGATGTGGGCATCCATATTGGCCCAGTCAGCTCCTGAATCAGCATAAACATGCCTTATGGCATTTTTGTGACAAAGTCGGCACTATCCCTAGTTGGCGCTATCCCCAGGGATAATGTAATGTTAATATATATTAATATGACATCATGTCTATCATATTTTACAGTATCATTATACTATGATACACATGATATCATATTATGTTATATGACAATATTATATACGTGATATAATGATAATGTATAATTATATATTATAATGTATAATAATGTAATCTAATATATTGTTTAGCATCTGCAAGCCTGCTCTTCTCATTATGTTGTGTAGTTGGTTAAACAGGGGGACGATAATGATCAATGCCACCCACATGGGCTCCTTCCCTATGTCAGATCCAGTCCATGACTAGGCCACACATGGAGCTTGTATTGGAAAAAGTGCCACTGATGCCCTTCAGTGGCATTCTTCATTTCTTAGAGGCTTCCTAGAGAATCCTGACTTCAAATCCATGGCCAGAATGGCAACTGTCTTACCTTACCACTACCCATTTTACATTGTCTTCTTTCTCCTTCTCATCCTTTCTTTTTCCAGACAAGATATTGAAACACCAGCCCTTTCTATCTTAGCAGAGATTTACTTTTCTGGAATGAAATCACAAATCCTGGGCCCCTGCATACTTTAAGGCAGCATATGGGAATGTTTAAGAAAAAATGAGTTCTACCTTGTAATCAGGCTAGCTGCAAATGAAGACTTGACTTTTTTTGATTAAAAACAAACGCATACCCCAAATCACTACAAGGCCACAATGGCTGGGTGGGTCAACAGAAGAGAAACACACACACACACGCAGAACAAATCCCCAATGTCCAGTTCTCGATCACAGGCTTGACAATGCAGGTTTTATTTCTCACTAAGGTGCATCAGCAGCCCAAGGCACCATTACTTGTTTGTCCCATTGAAAACAATGAGACTTCTCCTGAGCAAACTTGCCTCTAAGCCTCTTAGATGGTGGGAACATCTAGGACAGAGAAGGAAACAATCAGTTTAAAGAGATTGAGAAGGGACCTCCAGATAGCCAATTTGAACATATACTGATCCTGGTCCAGCTACAACCGGTGATGCTTAAACTGAAATCTCATTCATACTGAAACCAAATTATACTCTGTGGAACTTATTTCTGAGTAAATATGTATAGGATCAGGTTATACATCCCACTGTTACTGATGGATCAAGTAAAGTCTGCATTTCCTTCAATGGGATATAAGAATCACTAATTTTAGCTAGACTGAGTAATTTCTAATAACAGCAGTGTAGGAAAAGGCATACTTCTTGAGGATAGCTACAGTGCATCCTCTGTTTTCACTGTAAGAGAGTTAAGAAAGGGCTGAACCAGGAGCCCTGCTTTCCTATGGCCTAATTAGTGACAGAATTAAGTCCTGCATGAACCAGAAATATTCCAACAACGTGGCCATTGGTGATCTGATTGAAGTTGAGGCTCGACAGATCTTGTTTTCACTAAGAGACTTGTGTGTTGGTAGACTAACCAATAAGCGTTCTGCTTTGCTACAAATGCAAGGATCCCATTAGTAAATATTGCCTTTCAATTGTCTTTCCAAAACCACAGGTTGCAATATTTAGCTGATAATACTAACTTTGCTCTTGTCCCAGTGGTTTCAGTGCTGCCAATTTCATGCTGCCACTGAGCAGAACAGCCCAAAACATGGAGAAAGGCATCAAAGCAACGTCTCTGGGGAGCCAGCCACAAAGGCTTCAAAGAGCAGAACCTCACTACTTTTTCCTAAATTGAAATAACTTGGTGTCCTGGGAATCATGCAGCCCTGGAGAGGAGCAATGATGTGTGGCCAACACAGAAGATTGGAGTGTGCAAGTGTGGCCAGAGAAGAACAGCTGCTTTGCACACTCCGAAGCTATTTTAGAAACAGCAGCAGCACATCTGCACTTGACAGGGCAGGAGTGATGCCAAACCAGTAAATGACAGGCTGTCTTCCTTGTCCTGAAATGTAACCAGAAGTATAATGATGGGTGAGCCTCAAAGGAACATTAAGCAGAGGTTGTTGTGAACCAGTTGTCACTTAGGAGAAAAATTGTCTGATGTAGGCAAAGCTGGAGAGGAAGGCTAGCAAGATATAGCATATTTTCATAGCAAAATCATGTCAAATATTTTGGTGTGGGACTTGATTACCATTGGGTTCATCTTTTAATTTTTTCCCGTTCCTCCATTCAGTGGTGTAGCTAGAGGGGGGCAGAGCAGTCAGTCTTGGGGGAGCCTCACCCCTTCAGATTCATTCCAGGTTGGTGGGGAGCAAAACAGAGCTGTACACAGTGTGACCATATAGAATGGAGGACAGAGTGCCTCTACCTTTAAGCATTGCATAGAAGTGCTCAATATAGAAGGGTTTTTAAAGCAGCACCTGTCTAAATTCCCTTTTCTATGCAATGCTTAAAGGTAGAGGCACCACCATTCTACATGGTCACCCTGGCTGTATGGAGCACAATTCACCCTGCCTGGAATGGCTTGATAGGGGTAAGGCTCTCTCCAACTCTTACTGCTCTGCCCCTTCTAGCTATTCCACCGCCTCCATTAAATAGAGAGAGATTCACCTCAATACATTGATGACATGGAAATGCAAATCGACTCAGAGTCTGAATGTGTGAATGTAAAGCCATCAGTTTTTACTTGAACACTTTGCACAAATAAGTCCTTCTTGGGCTATGACAGTGCTATTAATTCTGTAGATGTGGGGGATACATGAGTCAAATACTCTGTGGAGAAGGAATAGGGTGGGTTGAGATTATTCAAGCACACCATGCACAGACCACAAAGGAAAAGCAAAGCACTGATATGGAGACATGATCCAAAAGGATATCTCTCATAGCTGCCAATTGTGGACTTGTCCTATGATTGTCTTTGCACCTGTAAATTGGGGAAATGTAAAACTATCTGGGCCACCTCTGATCCACGGAGATGCTGAGACTTGTTCAAGTTAGCAAATAATTTGATGTTATTCTTCAAAGGAGGCTTTGAAACTGGTCCAGCTGAATGATTGCTCAAGGATTAAGCTTTTAGTCAGGAATTTTTTTTAATGTTAGGTCATTTTGGCTCACCCTTCTTAGTAGACTGGTGTTCTTTAAAACAAGCTGGAGATACAAGGAATTTTTACCAGGCTCTTTACTTTCACTGTCCCATTAGTTCTGTTCTCATTTTGGACCATGTGCTGCACAACTGAAATCTCACAGCTCCTGCCATTCATTGTGGCTGGAGACTTCACTTCTGCAGGTGCAGGCTCTGTGCTTCCAGAGCTCAATGATCATATCAGAGCTGGTGTTTGATACAACTGAAATGGTTTTGTTGTTTTTTCTTGTTGGGAATTAGGGCTTGAAAATATGCCCAAGGCAAAAGCCAGCCCACTATGTCATATTTTTATCAACACAGAGATACGACCAGATGCCCAAGGTATTAGGGTGTAGTAAAATTGTTTAATTAGTTAAAATAATAACAATCAAGTCTGACTGGAGTCAACATTTGGCAAGGAGACAAAGAGTTATCAAAAACACAATGTATTTAGCACTATTATATTAATGATTCCTACTACAGGTTACATATCTTGATTTCCCCTGGTCTTCTCCAGATTAATATATATATCTATTAGAAGAGCAGGTGGTAGCAGGAGACTTGGAAATGAATTAATTGTTCAATAAAGGAAGTTTGTTCTAGGTCTCACCAATAAATGCTGAATAAAACCACTTTCTGTGTACAGTTCAACACATATTCATCAAGATATGTTCATTATACAAAAGTTCTTGTAAACCTGTATTGAAAAGCACATTAACAAACACTCTGCTAGCTTTGCATGTTTGTACATCTTGTCCAGACTGAGTATTTACTTGAAAATCTTGGCTTGCTGCATTCTGTGTGATTACTGCACATTTATCTGCCATGATAAATAGCTCAGCAGCAGAAGAATAAACAAGAAGATTGGCAATGAAGAGAGACAGCAATGAAGATACAAACAGTTCTGCTGCCACAGGTGGTAAAAACCATAGTAGACAGCTCACTATGCAGGACACAAAATTATTTTTTATATATTCAGCAACCCTAGAGAGTGAGTTGTGAGATGTTTGCAAGGCACATTAACACATTGGTGTAAATTAATTTAAAATGAACAGAGGTTTTGTATTGTACAGTGGTTGACAGTCTCTGAAAGGAGCCATCTTAATGGTCACAGAGGGGTTTCAAGGCTCTCTCAAGGCTCTGGACTCACTTCTTGTCCTCTTCATTAGGAAAGAGTCTATAGGCCAGGAAGTCCATAGACTCCTGAGCCAGCTTGGAGAGGTGGAGGACACCGGTGACTACAAGAGCAATAACCACCAATGGTAGCACCACGTTCCACAGTGTAGCCAGAATATTGTAGCACTTTGCCTTTGAGCCTAAGCGATGGGCAGCTTCCAAGTCACCAGCCACTTTCTGATCCCTTGCCTGCAAGAGAGAAGGAAACGATACTGGTGGTTAGAAATACTACAAAGAAAGGCAGTGATGGGCTAAGCAACACACTGCGGGGAGCAGAAATATTGTGACAAAGCATGTTGTGTAGCATCAAAAATAATGCAACATTAAAGCTACGAGCTTAGGAAACTCCAGTCCACAACAAGCGGACACCGTCTCATATGGTACAAACACTGAAAAAGTTGCCTTTATTAAAGCTATGAGTGTAAGTAAAGGCATGTCCCAGGAAAATGGAGAGGGGTGGGTTAAATATATTCACCATTATTCTGCACTTTCAGTCACTACAAGCCACCTAGATATTGTGCCAGAACCCGTGTTGTTCCCTTCTGCTCCACCACAGAGCATACTGGGAAAATTATATGGCTGGCAGCTGTGGCAGAGTCCACATGAGGAATAATGTTAATAGCTCATGGAGCTTGGCACTTGAGCATAGTGTCTGCTGCTTTCTACATGCCGCAAACATTTCCAAAGCAAAAATCTAGTAGTAGACAAAAAAGTAGTAGACATAGAGCACAATCCTAATCATGTCTACTCAAAAGTAAGCCCTATTGTGCTCATTGGGTCTTACTCCCAGGAAAGTGTCTTTAGGATTGCAACCTGAGAAATTCCCACATCAACCTCAGTTCCTGAGGATTTTAAGAGAGATGCACAATTTGAAGGATTAGCAGAGGCAAGAACATGTCACATCCAGTCTTTGCTTTAAGCTGGAGACCTGCACAGCTTCCACCACAGTGCTCTGGCACTAAACGACTACATCAGTGAATGCTCCAAAGCTGTCCCCATAAAGTTCCATGCTGACATTGTGCATGCCTGGTAAAATTACAGGGAACATTGCTTCACAATGTTCACAATGCTAATCCTTCTTTATAGGTATCTCCCTCCTTTCTGCTCTGCTTCAATTCCATCAGCAAAATCTGAGTTTATGTCAGTACAAGACATCACCTATGAAATTAACCCATACATCAGGTCTGCTTCTCTCATATCACCTTTCTGTTAGTTCTGATCTTCTGCCCTTGGCTTAAAGTGTAGCCTGATAATACAGCAAGTCCACTCTTTTCACTCCTTTTCTCACCATACAAGGAATGGAAAGCTTCACCTGCTGTCTTTCCATACCTATCAGGCCATTGTTCTAAAGAGGTGGACCAATGAGTCTGGATGCTATTCTCTTTCAGAGCTTGGGTTGAAAAGAAGGGGAGCAGCACAAACTGTAAACATAAGTTCTACTTTTGGCTCTGGGGAAATGGATTCTGCAGGTTTCATAAATTGTTTCAAAACCTGTTTGACCAGAGACAACAGCAACTCAACAAATGAGTGGAAACACTAACCTCCAAATCCAGAGTAACTATGGGATTTTGCCTAAGGGCAAAATCCAGAGTAACTACGGGGAGTCCTTGCTCTGGTGTAAGAACAACTTACTCTGGGTTCCAATATGAATTTCCCATAGGTTTTCAGTAGGTGGTGTAGTAACTATGGGTGCACGTAAAGTCTCTTATGTGCTCCTGTAGTTACTCTGGATTTCGGGGTAAGTCCAACTCTCTTTAAATTTGTCATCTAGCTTCACCCTAAACAAGGTGGTAACGATACTTTGCTTTCTCCAAAACATGCTTCTGTTTTCTTTCTGTGCTTCTATTCTTAGCTGATACAGCAAATAAAATTCCAAGCATACTCCTGCCTAAATTGCCTATGACTTGCAAGAGAGACTTGCTCACTATATGATTCATTTGGGACTTGCGGGCTGTACACAGGTTTTGCTTCGCCTGTGCATATCTTGAAAGCTCAGGTCACAAAACAATTGCCAGTGTATTCATTTGAATCCATTTTATGTGCATTTTATCACACCTAATGTATTTACAATTTAAAGGAAAACACAGACTTAAAATTACGCTTTCATATTCTTCCTACAATTTCTCATGAAACACCAGAAATTTACAACTTAAATCTAAAATTTAATTCCAACTCCCAAATTTAAATTTAAATTCTTAACAAAGTTGTCATGTCCACCATATGAATCTTTATACGAAGCTGTATGCAAATTTTGATTTCAGAATTCTGTTCTGAAAAATCATAAAAGAAATTCTTAAAACTTAAAAGTTTGCTGACTCTTCCATCAGTCTGGGCTAATAAAGATAAATTTCAAGCTACTTTTTCCTGTGTAGTTTCATACATATCTATCCAGAAGGAAGTCCCATTTTGTTCAATGGGCTTTCTCCCATGAAACTATGCATAAGAGTGTAACTTGTATCTCCTCTTCTTTCTGATCAGGACAAATGGTATCACAGCAGACATTGGGCTTTTGCTGATGTGGAATAACACACCACTACATGTTAAGAATTGTTTTCCTCCCAGAATCCCCAGTTAAGAATTGTTTTCTTTAAGTTAAGAATTGTTAACTTAAAATTGTTAAAAGTATTGTTAAAAGTTAAGTTAAAATTTCTTTAAGTTAAGAATTTTCTTAACAGTTAAGAATTGTTTTCCTCCCAGAATCCCCAAGAAAACAGGTACCCAGTAAGCAAATGGCCCTGCTGTGAGGGCCAAAGCATATGAAGACCAAACGGCTCCAAATTTCCCTACCTTGACTGAGTAGGCAAGAGCAACAAAGCCAAGGCAGCAGAGGTTCATATAGATGGTGTTGAAGACGGACCAGATCATGTAGTCCCGGGGAACCACAGGTGGCCTGACAGTGATGACAGTGGGAGAAGGGTCCTGCTTGTTGCAAGCCATGGGCAAGTAGTCTTCCCGAGGGTATGAAGTGTCCATGATTCCAGCTGGAAGAAATGCACTGTCTTTTCACGAGGCAGTATCTGGAAAGATCAGGGAGGAATGACCCTTTATATAGTGCACAGCTTTATTCCCATCTATATATAAAACAGGGAAATTGCAGCTCTTGCTTGACTGTGGTTCTTAGAAATGCCAGCACAAGATGTGGTTTTCAAGCTTGCTCTCATTCTGTTGAACAAGGAGGGCTTTTTATATCCATGTGGTTGGCTTTGGCCAACTTCCCAAACCAGAGTGTAGGCCAGTCATTCAGGCACATGGCTTCAAAGGCAACCGGACAGAGACGAGTTCTGAAAACTGCAGGGTGCCCTTTGCATATTGAAAATTGAAAGTGATCTCATATGCAGAACCCCATCACTTAAGCACCCCATCAGGAAAAACTATCATTGCCTGCCTCGAAAGGCTACAGAAACAGTTCCCAGTTGTTAATCCATAAGTAAGGAAGGAGAGCCACTGACTTTGTTGAAAGTGGTGTAGGATGCTTCAAAATTCAGCATCTTGGGAGAAGATTATACTTAATAATTTTCTCTTCCAGCCCATTTCCCAGTCTCAATCAATCTGGATTCTGCTATTAGACCCATGATCAGGAGATAGTACAGGAAGAGCACTTACATCTATGGTACTCTTAGAGCTCGAGGGAGGTGATTTAAATCAAGGAAATGGCAATCAGGTTATGGTGGGACACCTTTCCTCAGACACGCTGGTGTAGACTTGAAGCTTCCCTGCACATATTGTTAAAAATATTATGGCAAGATATCCTATCAGAAATCTCTTGCAAGGAATTTAGTTTATCCCATAGATTTATGTTGCAATCCAGAAATGCACTTGGGCTGCGCTATCTATCACTGGGGTGGCCCAAGTCCAAGTTATGCCAGTTATGCCAGAAAAGGCTTGGGGGCAGCCTACGGCAACATAGACTGCCCCAAGATAGATGGATCTGGGTTGCCCTAGCTATGCCAGCCTAGGCAGCTCAGGAGAGGGATGTTGTGGGTATGTTCAGCATTGCCTAGGGCAGAGCAGTTATACTAGATCCAGAGCCTGTTTCCCAGGCAGAAATGCCCTCTTCCAGCTCCTCAGAGTTATATCACCTCAAGAGCATGTATAGAAATGAGTAGACCATGATAAAAGGGTATTTATCATAATGATGGGTCCATGATAAAGCAGAGTAAATGAGTGAAATGAGGGGTCCATGATAAAGCAGAGTAAAAATGGCAGTGTTACTTGAAACCAGTTACTGAGACAAGGACCTGAGAGAGCGGAGTGAGATTCAAAAAAGTTTTATTCAGCTGAATGACCAACACTGAGCAAATGGGTGCTGGCCCCAAGCAATGTTTGCACTACAACTTTATACTTAAGGTCATCAAGGAGGCAGAGGCGGGGTGGTTATATGATTTCCTAGCATAGCTTCTTACTTTCGTTTCCTTGACATAGTTTCTACTGCGCAAGTAATTTTAAAATTTTCCGCGAAGGTGGTTGCATGTGCAAGACGGAACTCACTATACAGTTGTGGGTAAGCTTCAAAGAGTATTTCAACGAGTTTCTGACTATCAAAACAAGGTCTTGTGGTTATGTTTCTGCTCTACAAACTTGCATTGCAAAAGCTCTGTGACACCTCTGTTTAAGAATGTAATTGCTAATCAACACAAATCAATACTTATAGAATTAAGGCTTTAGCCTCATCTCTCAGCAGTGTTGACAAAAAAAATGAGTTCTTGGCCAGCCTAGCTGAAACATGTGTCTTTCCACTTCAGGATATGACACAACTATGGCAGCCCACTAATCTCTGGGGATACAGCAAGACACTTCAAGAAGCCTCTTGCATTCACTGTAAACTGTAGTGCAGTCTCCTGCTGCAGCTGTTACTCCTTATAAGTTGGGGACTCCTTATAAGGCAGGCACCACAGCTGTTCTTTGTTCAGTTTGATCTGAGGGGGGGTCTCCTCAGGAGCAAGCCAGTGGTGGGCTCCAGCAGGTTCGCACCTACTCTATAGAACCGGTTGTTAACAAGAGATAGGACATATAAAGTTTAAAAATAGCCATTTAAAAGTGGCTGCCAGATGGGCAGAGAACCGGTTCTTAATTTCTTTGAAGCCCATCACTGGAGCAAGCCCTCTCCAGGTGCCGCTGACTTGGTGCCTACTGAGCAAGCCTAGGCTTGCTGAGTCTCTGGATGCAGTATAACTTTCTGCTCTGGATTCAGAATAGTTGGGGCAGGCCACATAGGGCACTCCTCACTGCCTTAAGTAGGAATGCAGACTACTGACATAGTAGTTTAGCTACTGTCCCTGCACACAAATGCAAACATCCAACCTCATTGTTTGCCTGTCAATCAGGCTGTATCTTTTTATCATGGATTGGTCAATGTAGAAAAATCTATGGGACAAACTAAATTCACCAGTTTCATCAGAATCAGTGGCTCTCCTTCCTTGCTTTTGGATTGGTTCTGAATCACTTCTGCACAATTCCCAGCACACTGTTTTCATTCAAGCATTGCAATTGCAGAACTGGGAAAACATCTGCCTGGGAATCTGGTGGCTAGTGATGTAGCTATCAATGTAGTAACTGCAGGTTGTACTGGGTGAACTGGATGCTCAAGCCACGATGCATATTTGTGTGTGTGTGTGTGTGTGTGTGTGTGTGTGTGTGTGTGTGCATAAAAAAGATGTAGATGTAGGAAACCTCAAAATGCCAGGTACAGGGGAGGTCACTTGGAAGCAGGTGTCATATGTGCTCCCTGAGGCAACTGGTGGGCCACTGTGACCAGTGATGGGCTTCAAAAAATTTAAGAACCGGTTCTCTGCCCATCTGGCAGCCACTTTTAAATGGCTATTTTTAAACTTTATATGTCCTATCTCTTGTTAAGAACCGGTTCTATAGAGTAGGTGCAAACCTGCTGGTGCCCACCACTGACTGTGACATACAGGAAGCTGGACTAGATGGGCTTTTGGCCTGATCCAGTGGAGGCTCTTCTTATGTTCTAACATTGTGTCCTGGCTCACAGGCACTGGTCCTACAAAAACAGATCTTTGCTATAGAAGTAAAAGTTTCTGTGGCTGAACATGACACCTTTCTTTTGCATGTGGCTCCACCATATGGCTGCTAGTAAAACTGCAGCAAGTATACAAGAAAGCAGCTGGCTTCTTACTTGGCAGTAGGGTCCCCCTTTGTCCTCAGAAAGGGCCTTCTGGATCCTTCAAACTCACATCTTTATAGGTATGGTTCAGCCCTCCCTTCTCCACTCCATTTACCTCCTCATCCCTTCTATCCATCTGTAGGGAAACAGGGCAGGCCAGGGAGACCATATGGCGTAACTGTGAAAAAGAACAAGCCCCCCTCAAAATGTAGGACATCCAAGAAAAGTGTAGAACTTTACAAAATAAAAGCGAAAAGCACTCCTATATATTGCTTTCAAGTGATTAATTTAAACACTATGGCTGCAATCTTATACACACTTTCTTGGGAGAAAACCCAACTGAACATAATGGGGCTTACTTCTGAGTAGACATGTATAAGATTGTGCCCTATATTACCTATTAAATTTTAAAATTATTACGTTTAATTAGTTACACGAGTATATAATTTATTATTAATTTCAAGAAAGTTACTTGCTGCCTGCTTACAAGGAAAAAAAGGTCACTGAAGCTTTCCAGGACACAAGGCTAAAATCCAGGACATGTGGAGGACGTATGGTCAATCTAGTGCAGGCTGGTGCTTGAGCCCCAGACACATTCCCAGATTTTTGCCTGCTGGGCCTTATACTTCCTCCCAGCTACGATTCTCTGAAATTACTTCACATGCAGCCCCTGAGTGCCCCCACTGATGAAGATGCCAGCCCTGCTCCAGCAGACCTTCCAGCGTTGCACCCCACTATACCCCGGTCCAGAAGGTCCTCTATATCTCAACGACACTCTCGTTCACAAGCCCACCTTCCTCTGCCTTCCCTTCAGCACTTGCTCACATCAGCAAAGGCTCCCTTGTCCCCTTCATCCCCAAGTCTTCCTCTCTTTCTCCAGTGTTCTTCAGACTGCTAAAATCTCTTCTTTTTCTATACTGTCCTGTTCAGGAAGAGAGGCAAGATTTAGGGCCCTGAGACCCACTGCCAGTGATAGCCCCATCCAGACACCTTCCCAAGCACCAACCCAACAGAAATGTTACACTGGAATTCCCACATCATCAAGTGGTTCTATTGAGAAAAGCAGGGGACCATTTAGTCCCCAATGTTTCTTCCTGATCACAGGCCTTTAATTCCTCCTATAGAGGTGAACAGCTACCATTTTCTTGTATGAGGAAACATAAAGCACTGCACTTGGGGGCAAAAACATCCACGTCTGGCACTGGCTGGACCCTATCACTCCTAATGGAAAGTCATGGGAAATTCCCAGTGGAACCTGGCCCCCATTCCTACATACTAAACCACTCCAGAAATGTCAGGAGTGCATGTTTTTGACCTCCTCCTGGCCTAGTGGCCAGGTTGAATGTGGAGAAGCAGAGCAAAAGGCAGGTTTGACCATAGATTTTACAACCTTACAAGCCTGTCCTGTTCAAATGGATGTGTTTGAGGTGATATGGCAATCATTTTTGTATCTTATATAACTTCAGAATGGTTCTTTTCTCATGTGTTTTCTATAGTTTTTCATGGTTTGGTGTATATATGAAAAATCCAATAAATATTTATTAATTTTTAAGCCTGTCCTGTTAGTCCTTCCCTTGCCAGTGGCTGTGTGTGTTTTTGGACTCAGTCCCAACCAACTTAGGCCAGTCTAACTCACCTGGCATAATCTTCCCATGGTGGTGTGGGGAGGTCAGCTTATGCCGATGCACTGGCCTAAACTCACCCACCCACCCCCCGCTCCAGGACTGGGGTAGATGTGCCTTACCACACTTTTGTGACACCCCCAGGTCAGCACAGGTATTATTCCGAAGCAGATTTAATTTAATTCCACTTTTGCTAGTGGAATGGCAACACTACTTCACTGTTGCCAGTGGTGTGTGGGGGGTACAGTTGCACCGAGCTACAAGCTTTAGGGGGGCTACAAGCTGAGCTTGACACTAGTGGTTAAAATTGTGAAAAACAGGATTTGTCTGAATGTTAATACCATCATGTTATATATCGTATGGATAATTAACAAAAATAAAATGAAAACACAAAAGCCTATGAAACAAAAAGCGGATTTACTTAACTCAACTTTCCCATGATACTAATTACTCTGAAAGCCAGTGAGATGTAATTATGATACTGTATGGAACAAGAAGGTATTAATAAGAATCATCTCTCAGTACATATATCATATACAGTACAGTGGTGCCTCACATAAAAGCTTAATTTGTTCTAGAGGCACACTCTTTAAGCAAAACGCTCTTTAAGTGAAATGGATTTTCCCATAGGAAATAATGGAAACTCAGACGATTGGTTCCACAACCCCCAAAATATTCATATAAAAGTATTAACTGGATGTAAAAATGATGACAAAACACTGTAATTTAATTCAAAACATGCATTCAATGTGCATGATCCTATGAAGTCTATGTAGGCTGCAGTCCTTATTATTCACAAGGTTTTGCTTTTCTTTTTCTGCATCAGAAAAGCACAAGCATAACACACACCCATACAGAGTGAGCAAGCAAGTGAGAAAGAGCACATCTAAAAAAATTATGCACACTTTATAGGGTAAAACTTATTACACAATAATTCATAAATACACTGCTTTAATGTAGTATATGTGTGAAAAATACTACTTTATAATATAGGGGTCTTCAAACCCTTGCCTAGGGGGCAAGATTTGGCCTGTGGCAAGCCTCTATCTGGCTCTCAATTAGTCTCTGGTCAAGTGAGATCTTCTGGCCCACTCAACCAAACACAACCAGTGCAAACAATGTTTGTTCCCTTACTTTGGAGCTGCACTGTCCATACTTCAGTACTGGAAAGTTAGTTAGGATTGAGCTCTTAGTTTAGTTAGAGTCCAGTCCTATGCGTATCTACTCAGAAGTCAGTCCCATTATAGTCAGTGAGGCTTCCTCCCAGGTAAATGTGGATAAGGTTGCAGCCTTGGACCAGTCTTGTAATGATCTCCGCTGGCTTTTATCTACTGAATTAAGGGATCTGCAGACATAACACCAAATGTCAGCTGGGATGGTTCTGCATATTTCTCCTACTGCTTCTCTTACCCTACAACCGAGAGTAACTACAGGAGCACATAAGAGACATTTACATCAATGTAGTTACAGCACCACCTAGTGAAAACCTATGGGAAATTATATTGCAATCCAGAGTAAATTATTCTTATGTCAGAGCAAGGACTCCCCATATTACTCTGGATTGTGTCCTTAGTTGTTTCTATAATGAAGTATGAATTAGACTAGAGCACTTGAAAATGTATGTTCTCTTTTTAGACATCCATTGTACAAGACATCTCTCTCTCTCTCTCTCTCTCTCTCTCTCTCTCTCTCTCTCTCTCTCTCTCTCTGTGCGTGTGTGTGTGTGTGTGTGTGTGTGTGTAAAATTCGTGGCTTGGTTGGCTTAGGACACAATCCTAACCAATTGAGGTCAGCACATTTCAGTTCCCCCTTGAGGAGGCTGGCACGACTATGCATTGGTCTAATCCTTTCGGAAGAATAAGTGCCTTACAGCACTTTTGCAACACATCCAAGCCAGCATGTGACTTGTGGCTGGACTAACTAGCTGGGCTAACTAGGGATTTTGATTGTACTGATAGGGGCTCAATTAATTTAAATAAAATCAAGAAAATAAAAAGGGTAAAGAAAAGCAATTAACTGTTTATATATATATATATATATATATATATATATATATATATATATATAGTCAACACACACAGTGAACCCAGAAGGCAATTCTGCTGAATCCAGTGGAACTTACACCCAGTTAAATGTTAGAGTTAAATCATGTACAGGAACCTCTCACATATTGGACATGTTAGGGACCAGAGCACTATCTAAAACTGAAAACCATTAGAGGGGAAAACCATTGAAGAGTGGAACTCAATCTTTTTTCATTTATAAATGTTACTTCCAATGCTTTTTTTATCTAGCCCACTCCTTTTATCTTGCAAATTCCTTTTTATCTTTTATCTTGCAAATGCCCCTTTTATCTTGCAAATTCCTTCTGCCACACAAAGGTTTCTGCAAATGGATTATCATTAACTCCTTTGGGAATGGGATTAAACCAGGTGCTGGAATATGAGGGAGGGCAATTTTGACCTTCAAAACTGCAGAGAGAGGTTGAAAGAGCAAAACATGCATTGAATGAAAGAGTTCTGGGTATAATTGAAAGGTGTTTAAAAAGAGGATCATCAGAAAATGAAGTGTCAGCAACCTGTAATCAGTGAAGTGGCCCAATTTTGCTGGAAGGGGAGGAGGGGCACCCTAATATTTCCAATATTTGTATCAGTATTTATTTGCTTGATGATGTCTCTTCCTGCCATGACTCACTTTTAGTGGATTCTGGACAAATTGTCTCTCTAAAAGGTGGGTCCCAAGTTAAAAGGTTTGAGAACCACTGCAATAAGTTGTTAGAAAGATGGCACCCTTGAGGTGGTGAACAAAATGGCTAAAAATCATGGTTTTTAGGAATAATCGCATCATGTTATATACTGTTGGATGCACAATTTGCAGCAGAATGGAGTGAAACAAACCACTTTGAAATATATTTGTTTTATTAGAATGTGTGGCTAAAAAAACCAGGGGAGGCGGGGCAATGGCATGTAACCATGTCCACTATCTAGGTTGTTGCTACTCCCACTACATGGGGGTGATGCGCTGGTCTCCTGCACCTGTTGACATGGACCCTATTGAGGCCCCTGGAAGAGAGGACTACCACTTCACTGTCATGTTTCCCGTTGCGATCAGGATGATGAACAAGACAACCATCAGAATGCACAGAAGCAGGGCTACGAGGTTCAGGCACTTGGCAGTAGAACCATAGTCTCTGGCACCACTGTGGTCACCCACCACTTTGCGGTCTCTTGCCTGAAAGGAGAGGAAAGAAAAAACCAACTTCAACTATTGAAAGCACATGGAAAATGCAATACAGGTACATTTGTTGATGAGCTACTTGCCCAGTTTTTGTGATGGAGCTTGAGCATCAAAGTGGATTCTAATAACAGAGCAATGTGATGTGTAAAAATTTCATCTGCGTACTCCTATGGTGATATGTGTGGTATTCCAACAGGAATAGCTTACTGAAAGAAGCGGAAAGGGCGATTTCAGCACAAGCCAAAATAACAACTTTGTGTCCCCTTCTGGAAATAATGTTTCTGCTTATGTTAGACTATACCCCAAGATGAGTTTGCCTTGAAGCACATCTGTTCGGGTAGGGGCACTGAGTGGGCTGCCTGAACCTCTAGTGACACATAAGGTATTGGAATTGCACATAGAAGAGCACAAAGAAGAGTCTGATTCTATAAGGCCCAGAACTGGCACTGATGGCACAACTGTCAGAAAAAGCCCCATACGGCACATTCATGCTGGAGGTAGAGGTGCACCTCTGGCGCCAGTTACAACAGCAATGACTTGCAGGGCCATGGCACAGAACCATAGCACCTCCGAGAAGCAAGGTGTACTGATGGCAAGGCAGGACAGAACTGAGGGGGAGGAGAGAAGAAGGGGGTGCCATATCCTAACCCCCTTCACAGGTTAGGAAACTCAGTACAGATCTCCTTGATTCTATACGAGTTTCAACAACAGGTATAAATCTGAGGAGACCAACTGACAACACAACTCAAACCTGGGCTGGAACAGTCAGGCTGGAACAACTGCACTGTAACTTTTGGGACTGCAACTGCACTACCACAAGGAAAGAGAAGCTTGTCCCCTTCCTGTGGGAGAGCAATAGTAGCCCCAAGAGGTATACTCAAACTTAGGCTCAGCTGCCCTGGAAGTGGGATATGGATCTGACAACTGTCAGATATGCAACCCTGCCTCCCACTCTCCTCCCTCCTGTCCTCCACCTGCCCACCCTCACCCCAGGGACCTCCTTCTGGGATGCAATCATCAGAGACATCCTTCTGGGGTGATTTGTGGGGCTGGATCTGGACAGTTCTGGTGTTCTTGGATTCCTCTCAGTGTGTCCTTTCCAATGGACTATACCTACCTACACATGTTTACCTACACACAAGTAAAGTCACAATATGGTTCGCTTTCACTTTTCATAGTGTTCAAGACATTTTTTTGTTTTTTGGCCATAACGTTTGCTAGGAAGGTGCTATCTCAAAGCAGATTTTTGCTTTGGACTCTGCTCTTCAAGACAAATTAAATGACATGATTTGATGGGGTAGTGCGCTCCATCACAAAATTCATTTTTGGGGTGCCACAGTCCCTCAGTGTGCACCAACCCTGGGTGCGTCACCCTGGTGCGGACTGCACCCCCCACACTCCCCCAGCAACACCACTGTATAGAGAGAACAAAAGCTGTTGATCACCTTCATGAAACAGTCTGTTTTTCAACTAGAATAAAGGAACTATGTTTTGGCTCTCTCAAACAATCTTCTCACACCAATGAGATGGATGATAAATAATTCAGTGCTGCATATTATAGAGAACTTTTGCAAGAGTAGGAAAAATTAAGGAAGTTCATCTGTGAGGCAGATGTTTCTTGGAGGGTTGTGGGATATGAGATTGCAGAATCTATTAATATTTGACTTAAAGAAGCAACCATGAGAACTCAAATCTGCTCAGTTGTTCCTTATTCAAGAATTGTGAAAGGAACATTTTATGCAATCCTAAGCATGCCTAGTCATAAGTAAGTCCCACTGTGTTCAATAGTACTTATTCCCAGAAAAGTGTGGTTAGGACTGCAGCCCAGGTCTATGCATTACAGCTGTTTCTCATCCCCAGGATTACTGTGCACTTGACATCGAGCAACCGAATGTGTGTATTGACCAATTACAATATTGTCTGAGGAAATCAAGAGATGAGTTTTCAAGTTTACACTACACTTGATCTTAGCCAAAAGGCCGAGAAGTGGCTCCGCTTGTTAACTCCCCCTGATCAGCCATGATTTTTGACATTTTGTAGTTGTTTTTCCTTTTTATTCTGTACTAGCGAAAGGCGTACCCGCATTGCAGGAGTAACTTCCCCATACAACATCCTCCACGGCGCATCAACAACCCATGCGCAACCTACCCCCATGTACAACATTCCCCTGAGTGCATCATCCCCTCGCGCAACTTTCCCTATGCGCATCATCCCCCCACGCACAACTTCTCCCTACGTGCAACTTCCCCCGTGCGCAACTTCCCCCAATGTGCAACTTCCCTCCATGTGCAACTTCCCCCATGCACAACTTTCCTACATGCGCATCATCCCCCCATGTGCAACTTCCCCCATGTGCAACTTTCCTACATACGCAACTTCCCCCCATGCGCAACTTCCCCCATGCGCATCGTCACCCCATGCGCATCATCTCCCATGCGCAATTTCCCCCCATGAGCAACTTTCCTACATGCGCAACTTTCCTACATGCGCAACTTCCCCCATACGCAGCTTTCCTACATGTGCATCATCCCCCATGTGCAACTTTCCTACATGTGCAACTTTCCTACATGCGCAACTTTCCCCATGCGCATCTTTCCCCCATGCGCAACTTCACCCATACGCAACTTCACCCCATGCACAGCATCCTTGCCAGTGCAACCTCTTCCTCCAAACACCATCCCCCAGTGCACCAGCCACTGAGCACCAAATTGGCTGATGTTGTTCAGTCTCCTATGTTAAGTATAGGAGAAAAACATGTTGCCCCCTTTTCAGCCCCTGAAGGGTTAGATTTCTCCAGATGGTTCTTGGTGGGAGTTCAGGTGACAGAAGGAACTCCCAGAATTCCATGCTTCAGGCCCAGCAGTTGGGGAGGAATGTTGATGAGTCAGCAATTCTCAATGCAAAGTATAGGGAGGAAAACGTGTTGCGCCCCTTTTCACCCCCTTCCGGTTGGAATTTCCGAAAACCGGTTCTTAGTGCACCCCTTAGAACACCCACCCCAAACTTCACGCTTCTAGGCCCACCGGTTTTGGCAGGGCGGTGATGAGTCAGTCAGTCAGTGAGTGATTTTTCTCTTTTATATATATAGATTTATGCCTAATAAAGGTCTTTTGGATTTGGTTTTAAGTACCAGTATGTCAATAAGACTCTCTTTTACACAAGTCATCAACTGATATTTTAGTACTTGTGAACTAGTCCCAAGTTTTAAACATAACTAGGAGTTATGAGTTAATCATAACAAGGAGTTTTAAACATAACTAGGTGGTATATCCTTTGGATCAGTCAATCCAGACAAATATCTGGGTTGGATCAGTCAACCCAGATTTTAAAAAAAAGCTTTGAAAAGCCCTTTAATCTTCTTCTTTGCACTTCTGCAGAACTGTATTTTAAGAGGAAAAAAAAATTAGAGATTACAGAAATGTATCACTATGCAGATATTTGGCAGCTCCATCCCATGCTCAGCTCCCTAGAATCTAGCACAACCTCACCAAGATTTCTTTCTCCAACCCTCTGAGAAAATTATCTCTTACTAAAAGTTTACATTTCACTTTTCAGAGAACTATGCAATATTACAAGAAATTGCAGTCACTCAAACAGTGCAATCCTAAGCATGACTACTCAAAAGTAAGTCCCATTGTGGTCAATAGTACTTACTCCCAGAAGCGACCATCAGTCACTTATTCTTCAGTGTAAAGTATAGGGAGGAACACCCTCCCCAAATTTAATGCTTCCAGGCCCACCAGTTTTGACTGGGCGTTGATGAGTCAGTGAGTTTGTCAGTGAATTTTCAGTTTTATATATACCGTATAAGAAGATAAGGCAACTTCTTCAATGTTTGTACCGTGTGGTGATGGTGTCTGCTTGTTGTGGATTGGAATTGAATTCAATCCATGATAGACGTGACATGGAAATACCTGGCTGGCCAGTCGCAGGGGTCTGTCGCCAGGATGGTACCTATTTATCTACTTGCATTTGCATGCTTTCGAAATAAGATAAGTAAGCCATTCTTCTAATAAGGAACTGAGATCCAAGGACTGGCATTCACTAAGTGATTTTTGAAACAAAGCCCAGATTAAATAAACTTTCTATGCATTTATGTGTTTTCTGTGTTCCAGATATCTATCTATACCCTATTTTTTACCCTTCCGGACTTCTATCTATACTGTAATTTCATATACAATGCCCAAACATGTAGACTTTAGTGTGCTCTGGATCAGATACCATTAAACTAGAAGAAGGGGTAGATCCAGTGGGGTCTTCAGGGGATTCTCAGAGGTTCTATAGAACCCTTTGCTAATGAGCGCCTGGTTCTGAGAACCAGTTACTAATGGGACATGGAACCTGTTGTTAATTTATTTGAATCCCACCACTGGATAGATCTGACTTTTGGAGTCTAGGAATTCTGCTGACTGAACCAGGTGGGGGCTAAGTAGATGTACATTCAACTTTCCAAAGTCTGAATTGTACTATACCAATACATACACCTTATCTGGGCTGCATTTCCTAGCTTTAAACTACTTTTAATACACTTCTACTATAGTTTGTTATGGAATCTGTGTTAAGGTATCTTTGGGCACAATCCAGAGTAACTATGGGGAGTCCTTGCTCCAGTGTAAGAACAATTTACTCTGGATTACAATATGAATTTCCCACAGGTTTTTACTAGGTGGTGCCATAACTATGGTTGCTCCCGTAGTTACTCTGGATTGTAGGGTCAACAAGCCACTGTCATATTTCCCCCTCCTTAAGCCTATCCACACCTTTCTGGGAGTAAGATCTCTCTCTCTCTCTCTCTCTCTAGAACTTACTTCTGAGTAGACACTGAGAGCGCTTAAATTTACTACCTGAAAGCTATATATACTGTCTGAGAGTTCTTAACTTTTGTTATGTCCTACATTTTTCTTGAGCATCCTACATTGTGGGGGGCGGGGGAGGCTTTGTCCTCTGTTTTTGTTATCTGATCACCCTGTTCTGAAAAGACAGGCATAGGATTGGGCTCTACAGCTGTAATCATAAATTTTAAAGCTAAAAACACATACTATATTGCTTTCATGTAATTTAGATATTAATTTAATTTTCTTAAATTGTTTCATTAAATGATAAATTTAAGTATTATAATTAAATTCAAAACTTACATGTTAAGAGTTATTACAAGGAGGCTCTCCCAAAATGTAGGAATACCCAAGAAAAATGTAGGATATGATAACAGAAAAACTAAAAACATATATATTGCTTTCATATAATCTATATATTAATTTTCTTAAATGGTTAATTTAAATAAAAAATATTGCATATGACTTGTTATTACAAGAAGGTTGCAGTCCTAACCATGTCTACTCAAAAGCAAATCCTAAAGACACTTTCCTGGGAATAAAGACCCATTGAACCCTATGAGGTTTGCTTTTGAGTAGACATGGTTAGGATTGTGCTAGAAGGCACCATGCTGCCTGCTCACAAGGAAATGGAAGGCAATGAAGATTTTTTCCCCCAGGACTCAAGGCTATCATGTCCAGGAAGCCCCTCACCTTGACAGAGAAGTTGAGCGCCAGGAGCCCCAGGCAGCAGAAGTTGAGATAGAGGGTGGTGAAGAGGGACCAGAGGAAGTGGTCGTGCACAGGGGGCTGGTGCTGGTGCTGGTGCTGCATCTGGAGGACGGTGGAGGGGGGTGGCTGCAGCCCCAGCTCCTGATCCTCCTTCAGGTGTTCATAGCGCGGGGGCGACGGGAAGCCGTACTGGGTGCTGCTCGCCATCGTACTGGGTGCTGCTCTCTCAGTGCGTGCCGAGCTGAGTCCGGCTGGGGTGGAGCTGAGCTTCCTAGAAGGCGAGCTGAGCAGTCCTCTCCAGTGCTGGGTTGGAAGAACCAACTTTCAGCCCAAGCCCAGCCCTGTCTGTTCAGAAGGGAAGGAACCCCATGAACTCTCTTTCCAGCCTCTTTTTTGAGGCTTTCATGTCCTCTTTTTTGAGGCTTTCATGTCCTCTTTTTTCAGCCTGTGTCCTGGAACAAAAATGGTCATTGCCCTCCTTTTCCTTGGGAGCAGCCTACTTATTCATCAATCAATTCATTATATGCAATCGTATAAGTAATATAGGCTGCAATCCTATACACATTTTCCTGACAGTAAATCCCATAAAACATATTGGGATTTAATTATGAGTAGACCTGCTTAGGATTGCACCCATAGTGTTTAAACAATATGAAAGCGGAGTGTGTGTGCACGCACACATACATGAGTGTTTTAGTTTTTATTTTGTCATGTTCTATGTTTTTAGGATGTCCTACATTTGGGAGGGGGCTTGTCCTCTTTTGGTTATGACAGGTGTCCAAATTCAACATTCCTTCCTCTAGATTTAGAGCACAATCCTAATTATGTGTACTCAAAAGTAAGTCCCAATGTGTTCAATGGGTCTTACTCCCAGAAAAGTGTCTTTAGGATTGTGGTCTTAGATTTGCACAGTTTTGCAAGGGGATTCATACAAGTCCTGTATATCATTGCTTGATTCTGCAACTTTCATGCAATGTTTTGAGCCAGGATGGCAAGCTTGTTTAGATGTTGAACTTCTAGGACTAGATCTGCTCAGCCAAAAAGCTTTCTGAGTTTCTTGGCCCAAACACTATCTCTCAGTTTAACCAGGAGAGAAGGAGTTATGAATGCTGCCCTGAACTTCGTGGACGAAGGTCTCTATTGGTATCCAGGTGGCCCACATCTGCAGATTCAAACATGACTACCATGTATAGTTAATATTTCTATCCTATGCAGACTTACAGCATAATTTTTGTTGTAAAACTGTTTGTTTTATACGGCACAGTTTGTTTTACAAGACAGAATTCCATAGAAATTTTTGTTGGTCTTACAAGTTATTTGTCTTACAAAATACCACTGTACTTCTAAGATACTCTGTTACCAGCAAAACCTCAAAAAGTGAAGTCTTGATCAACAAATGTAAAGATGAGAAAAGCTTGTCATGGAGCTGTAAAGTACAGGAAATCTGTCACTGGCAACCCCACTTTGTATGGTATAATCCTTGTAAGAAGAAGTTGGCGCCCCAATTATTTTTCACATTTTTACATCATCCTTACCACAGGATGGTAAACAGTTTTCCTTCCCTTCTCTTGTCTTTATAACTATCCTGTGAGGTGGGTACACAGGATGGTTATGAAGTTATTTTCTGGAAAAGGTGTGCAAAAGATAATATAAACCTGAATTCACAGACCCCCCCCTCCGCCCCGCTAATGTTGAGAAATACATCCAAGTAAACAGGAAGCATAATCATTTCATTGTGTCTTGGAACAAACGTGTTTTCTCATGTAGTCTTTTCAAACATGGTAAACAGAAGGGGAAGTTAAACTGTAGCTAATGATTATGTAGCCCAGTACAAAGCATAAAATGTTTCCCCTGAAGTAATGTCACAACCAGAAATGGTCATCCCTGGGTATTTTTTAAAAGAAAATTGGGGGGAAACCTGCCTCCTCCTCAGCAACTTACTACCCATTTGCTGTGCTAGTGTGACATAGCTGAACCACCTATTTGCTATCTGGAGTCAGTCAGTCAGTCAGTCAGTCAGTCAGTCTGTCTGTCTGTCTGTCTGTCTGTCTGTCTGCCTACATTATTTATATACCACTTTTCGAATAAAAATACACATAGCATTTTGTCTCCGCACCTCCCCCCAGAACAACAAAATCAAATTTAATTGAGTAAAAAAATGAAAATTATGTCCTTTATTGGTTAGGAAAACTATGCTGGGGCAAAGAGGAATAGTTATTTCCCTGCTAAACAGAAGAGGAGCACCACATAGGCTACAATCCAGAGTAACTATGGGACCTTTTACACTGACATAGTTACGGTGCTACACATGGGAAATCTACGGGAAATGCATAACAAAATCCAGAGTCTTCCTGTAGTTACTCTGAATTGTAGGGTTAGATGTGCCTGTAGACCCAGTTAGCATGAGTAACTGTATTATTGTATATGTATATGGAAATGAGAGCTAATTCATGTTAAAATCTTATTAGTTCCATACAGTATCAGAACTACATCTCAATGACTCTCAGAGCAATCAATATCATGAGAAAGTTTTGAGTTAAGAAAATCCACTCTTAGTTCCATGGACTTTTGTGTTTTCATTTTCTGGTTAATCGGCCATAACATTTGATAGAATATAGATATTCCAATGCAGTTTGTTTCTTTGCATTCTGCATTAAATTACCTTTCCAACAACATGATGGTATTATTTTAATACCATCTTACGGAGCTTAATCTTTTAATCAAGCTTAATTTTTTATAGTGGCAAGCAGGTTACAGAAAGCAAAAAAAAAAACATTGATTCCGTTCAGTTGGCTACTTTAGCCAACATGATCATAACAAACAATTTTAATTGGTTTACAGGTAAGCAAGCTTGGTTTACCGGGTATTTGGGTTTGGGTATTTCTTTAGAGTGATCTCACCTCTTCATGTCACATTGCACCAAATTGGGTAGTATCTTATACTTAGTAACTATGAGCTGTGTTTTCGGCTTGGGAGCAAAGCTCTTTGTAGCTAACTTACAGAGTGGCCATTGTTCACTTATCAAGTTTGGCACCAGATCATGGCCATGAAGAAGACCTGACTGTCTTTGTTTAGCTAACATGGTTCAGGCTATAGCAACATTATGCTGACAGAGAGACTTGTGCCACATTGTGCTTTCAATCAGGGGTTTAGGCCCAAGATACACAAATCATATTATTGATCAGCTTTGTGATGCTCATGGGGTAGTGGATATCAGTAACGTCTCACACAGGAAAACTGCTTGTCAAAGCGTTAAAAGTTCTCTTCCCCCCTTTGTTTCTTCAGCACAACTACTGTACCTCCTCCTCTCACTGTGTAAAGTTAACATTTCTGCCCAATGCTTCATAAATGCAACAGCAACCACATTTGTACGCATGTGGGCTGGGCAGAAATGGGTAGGCAATCAAGATGACTACATGAAATTTGGTGGGATATGTTTGCTCCTGAGTCAGAGAATTATTGTGAAGGTTTGTTTTATATATGGTAACTGCCCAACAATGAGCCATTGCCTACTTATTGTAACTGTAACTGCATCTACAGTCATAACTGAATTTATTAAGCATTCAGACCATCTTCTAATTTGTATTGCTTTGTTTCCTAATTGTTACAGAATTAGGTTTGGAGTTACAGGCTGCAATTCTAAGCTCCAGATAGGCCAGAACAAGCCCTGGTACTAGTCCTGTGCTGACCTGAGGGTTTCATAAAAGTGCAATATGGCACTTCAGCTCCACCTCTGAGGGGGTTAGGCCAGTGCACAGGCATGTGCTGACCTCCCCATACCACCACACAATGATATGCCATGTGAGTTAGGCCAGCCTTAATTTGTTAGGATTGCACCCACAGTTATCAGCATGAGGCCAACATATCACAATATAGTGGATTAACTAACAATCATGACCCCAGAATCTCCAATGAAGGCTATTGCCAAGAGGATTTCTGGGCAGATGTGTGAGAAGGGCCCAAACCTGTCCACCTTTCCAGCTGTCCTGCTGGGATGTTAGCTGCATCATCCCTCAGCAGGAGACCAGTCATACTTGTATAGGCCTCCTCAAAGTAAGGCCTCTCTAATTTTGGGGCTGCATTGAAGCTGCCTCAACACTGGAAAGGTGGATAGGATAGGATAGGATTGGACCCTTGTCAGGTGACTTTATTGCCAGAGAAATGAACAACAGCAGTGTTTTTCGAGGCAAATATTTTTTGCCTCTGTATGAGGTTTACTGATGCTAGAGGGAAACAAGCCAGCAACCAGGACACATTGGACCCATATAGCTGGCAGTTAGATTTATTGTAGCTTGTGGGTAAATCCTGTCTTATACCCAAATGCCCAGACCTGCCTGTCTGTATGTTAAGCGAGTACTATAACAAAAACACCACCAGCGATTTTTTTCCGCTAAAGCAGAGGTCTTCAAACCCTGGCCTGGGAACTAGATGTGGCCCTTGGTGAGCCTCAATGTGCCCCCCTGCAAGATCCCTTTATATGGCCCGTGGGCAAGCCTTGTAAGTTACTCCAGTATATATTCTTATATATAACATATTGTTACATATTGAGAAATTTATGTAAATTTATTTAAGTTTGAAATGTAAATTAGTTTTCCGGCCCCTGACACCATATCAGAGAGGCGATTTGGCCCTCCTGCCAAAATTTTTGGAGATTCCTGCTCTAATGGAAGCCCAGACTTGGATAGTGTGCCAGCTCCTGCAACTTTCATTTCACAGAGAAGTTGTACACAAGTACATAAAGCTGCTGTTAGCAGCAAGCCAGTGTTCCCTTGGAGAAAAATGATGAGCTAACATAACTGAGCCATGTTTGAGAAAGTGCCAGCAATACTAGTGGAGCACTTTCAAGCTGATGATACAATAGCAAAGCAAACAGCAAAGACAATCTAAACCTTTGCTGGCTTGTGTTTGAGACCAACTAAAGTACGGCCCAGGGCAGCAGATTGGTAAGGTGCTCCAACATTCCTCCACTGATCTTCACCCCCCCCCCTTCAATGAACTGAAAAAAGAAAGGGGATTAAACAAAAGTGTGGAGTAAAGAAGACTGGTGAACGAAAGTGTTGGAGAAGTGGTGGATTGCACATCTGAAGGTAAGGGGACACATTTGCCATGAAACCTGAGTCACTAGATGATCTTGGACCAGCCCTTGATCTAACAGCCAAAACGGGCTCACAGAGGCAGCTGATGCTGTACCTGGAATCCCAGTGCAAGGAGATGAAAATCGTTTGGTTCAACTGGTGGCCAAGCCCAGAAGCAGGTTGCCTGATCATGTGTGACTAAAGAGGTCCCTGAGGTGGATGAGCATCAGGATTGAACTATGAAGCTTTGCAGTCACTAGCCAAGAAGCAATAGGCCTCTGTTTCCCAGGAACCTGCCAGCAGTTGTGAGAGGGGAAAGCTGGCAAAAAGGCTCAGATTTGAGAAGAAGAATGTGTAGGAGTTCGAGGAAGCACAGACCGTATATGTGAGTACCATGGAGACAGACAAGCTGCATCATGAAAGGGAAGACAGCTTCTTTATAAACTTCTCCACCCTTTGCATGCCTGTGAAAGAGAAAGTGCAGGAGGAAGAGCTGGAATTATATCAGTCAAAAGCAGATCACCAATAACCTGGAAGTGTGGAGGGGATTCATGTTCCCCCTGAAGTCTATTGCCAAACAAAGACCTTGGTGGATGGGTTCCGAACCTTATAAGTGGTGAACCTTGGAGACAAGCTGATATAGCGGGAGTAAGTCCAAGTTATACATTCTAGTGGACTTAGTGATACAGTGGGAGTAATTTCTGTGACTTATTTCTGAATAGTCATGCATAGAACTATGCTCTGGGACTTTTTCTTTACCTTGTTTAAGGCCTTGTATATATGGCTGGAATGATGGGTAGAAGACGCCCTTAAACCTGCTGTCCTGGGCAAATTGGCCCCCAAAGTTCTTCTAGATATGGGTCCCTGGTAGCCCCCAGATTAGCGGAATGACTGAAAGCACTGGCTAAAGTGATTCAGAAAACAGTTCTAGAACAGATAGCAGGAGAAGGAGGGACACTTTCTATGATGTCTAGAGCCAGTGTGACTGGAATTTACCATTAGTCTTTTGGGAGCTGTACTTTGGGCTTCGTCCTAAAGCCAGCCTCAGCACATTCCTGCACCTCCAATCAGCCCTAAAACAAATAAGTGTAGCATCCCTTGACGATATTGCATGCTTTCGGGTTGTGAGTGAAACTGTGCAACACTTTTTGGTTCTAGGGATTTTTGAAAAAAATCTATCCCCCATAGTAGAGGGACTCAATTTGAGTCCTTTAGAGTTGCAAAGTTGTAGCTCAGAAAGTGCCCCATTTTGAATCTTTTTCAAGTTGCGTATGCCTTAAAATTGACCCTGAAAGCATCGGATAACTTATAGCTGTGGCTCTGACTTGTGCATCAATATCATAAAGCTTCTAAGTCATCACATGCAGCTTCTAAGTGAGGATACTGCAGTGTGGGGAATAGTTCTGAAGCATCAACAGAAAGCACGCAAAAGAGGTAGCTGTAGCTTCTCCAAATTGGAATGCTTATAGGAAATGTAGTCTGTATGGATGTTGGTATGGATATGCAGCACTATACTTCTCACAAAGCCTACAATTCCCAGAAGCACCTCATCTCCCTGTTTGAAGAAGATAAAAGAGAAAATTTCATTATTTTTAGCTCAAAAGCTACTCTTGACTTATCTGTGAGATTGACTTATATAGGAAGTATCTATGGTACATTAAAAATAGGTTATAGAAAAGAGGAACAGGGACTTCTTCCTGCCTGGCAGATCTTACCCATTCAAAAAGATGATGCTACCTATCAAAGACGACTGGGCATCTTCCTGTCCCTGAACAGCTTCACACCTGCAACTGGAAGATTGTTGTGCAGAATACAAGCTTGTGCTTGTCCACAGTCTTCCATCAGCAATGGGGATCACTGGGATATGTGAGAATTACTGGGATATGTGTACACCTGGACTGGAGGGATTGAATGCCTTTCCTCCCAACCTCATGGTGGTCCTTGTTTTCAGTATAAACCCTCTTCCCCTCCTCCTTCACAATAAATAACCTGTGGTTTTTCATGAGACTTTTTTAATTCCAGGATTTCTTAAGCATTGCCAGAAATTAGGAGGAAACATAGCAGATTCTATCAAGAGGAAACAAGTCCAGTTTGGTCTCAGGGTTACACAGTTACTTTCAAAAGGGACTATACAAAACATTGCAATGCATCAGAGAACGCAGTAAATCAGGAAGTATATTGCACAATCACAAATCAACAAGGTGGTAAGGCTTACATTCTTGTTGATCATCATCTATCAATGGGCATGATCTAGCCAAATTAAGCCCTTTTAAGACTATGATCATAAACAAGATTTCTGAGTACTAAGTTCCAGTGTAATCAATGAGAGGTACCATATTTGCTGGCTATAAGGCACATTTTTCCCCCAAAAGGGGGGTGGGGAAATGTCTGTGCATCTTATGGAGTGAAGGGGCCAATCCTGGAGCACCTTTTGCAGCTGCGCTCTGCCCCCCCCCCCCCCCGGGCAGGGTAAGCCTATAGGAAGGTGAGGGCAAGCTGGGGAGGAGGGACAGAAGGTTCCCCACAGACTCCTCTCCCAAAGAAACAAGGAGCCTAGGAGAATAGCAAGAGCGTGGAGGCAGGCAGGCAAAAACAAGGGGACACTGGTGGGAAGAGGGCAAGAAGAAGCAGCCCAGGAGAGAGAGGTCCCTGCTGTTGCAATCCTATGCATGCTTTCCAGGGGTGGAGGAGGCTTGCAATTTAGTATGCATGCAAAGGACATAGTTCCTAGAGTTGCAGTCCTATGCATAGGATCTGGTTCCTAGGGCTGCAGCCTATGCACCCCTGCCTATCTGGATCCCTCCCCATTTACCTGCCTGCCTGCCTGGATACCCCCATTCCCCCAAAGAAGCACCCCACCCTTCCCTATCTACCTAGCTCCCCTCACTGACCTGGATCCCCCCAACTTCCAAAATAAACCCCCTCCCCCAAACGTACCTGCCTCCCTGGACCATTTGCAATGAGATTTGTGCAAAATATTAGTGTCTGCTCATGTGCAATGAGATTTGTGCAAAAGTCTTGGCCTCTGGTCACGTGCAATGAGATTTGTGCAAAAGTCACAAATCACTGACACTAGTGATGAGTTCTTGGGGTTTCCAGAAAATTAGAAGTGTGCTTGAACCTTAAAGTCTGTCCTCATTTTTTAATGACAGTGATGATGGTTCTTAACACCACTGTTGGCTTTACATGGTTGTAATATTATTCTGCTATATATTATAAAATATATTAGTACGCCATTTGGTTCAGAATTTTTTTTTCTTATTTTGCGCCTCTAAACCCTGGTGCATCTTATGGTCGGGTGCATGTAATAAGCCGGAAAATAGGGTACATCTCTGTCCTCCCACCACAGCCTTTCCCAGGCCAATCTACCTTTTTGCCAGTTTCTAGTGCTCTCAGACCAGGGACTTGTCTTCTCATACCCTGTAAGCACCAGATCCATAGCTGGAAATGTGTTAATAACAATATTATTCACATATATTCTTGGAACAAATAGACTGAAATCATAATGTTTCAGGCTACAGAGCCTATTGGGGTCCACTCTTTCCTTAATGAAATATGCAGACTTATCTTTAGGCTTCCTCTTTGAATGCTTACCTGGAGCTGTGATGGAGAGAGGCTGCTGATGCAAAGCCTTCTAGTGGACCCCCTATGATTCATCCAACTGAATTTACTGTATTTACTTCCTTTCACCACTTTAAATTTCTTTCTTAAGGTTATTGTGAGAGGGGCAAAAGTCTTGGATGCAGGATGAAACTATAGGGAAAAGAAGCTGTGTCCTCTCTGTTTTCTATGCAAAAAAAAGACACGGAGAAGCATTTTGGATAGACTGCACCATGAGAAATTCCAAAGGCAAATTACTGTAATAATCTCTCCCAGAAATCCCCTTCCAATGCAGGGCTGCAAGGAGAATGACTCGCATGGAGAAAAAACTTTCAGTTGCACTGAGTCCTTTCGTTACATTATGGCACCACCTAGTGCCACAGATTTTGAAGAATGCACATTTTGGCATTCAGGTTCAGAGTGCACTGCCTTCTTCACTTTCAAAACAGCTTAAGTTTCCTGAAAAAAACTACTGGCATGCCTTTGGTGTATCTTGTTTGTTAGATGCATATCCCTTTTCTGCCTGTGCAGTTTCCAAAGTACAATTTCAATGATAATGGAAAGGGCATAGTGTGAGTGTCTATCCCCCAAATCCAGAGCAACTACGGGAGCACGTAAGAGACTTTACGTGCACCCGTAGTTACTGCACCACCTAGTGAAAACCTATGGGAAACTCATATTGGAATCCAGAGTAAATTGTTCTTACACTGGAGCAAGGACTCTCCGTAGTTACTCTGGATTGCACCCTATGGCAATCAAATTGTAGAGAGACTCTGGGGGTGGCAGATCTTAAAGTTGATCTTAAAAACACAAGTTCACAGACGCAGCCACTTTGTTACCTTGCAGATTCTTCTTTGTATTGGGGAAGCAGGTCAAAGGAAAAGCCAGGGGACTTTCCCCATGAGTCAAAGCAGCACCCCCAGCTCTGTGGCACTCAAGGCCCCTGTCCCCCAGCTACTCCCCATGCACATTCCTTGCCCAGCTCTTGCCAACCTAGCATTTCAAATGCATGTACTGTAAATGGAAATATATACAGGCATCCCCCACTTTCTGATGGTTCATTTTCTGACAAACCAGTCTTTCAGCACCTGCAGTTACACCCAGAAATCATTCATTCAGTGCATGTTCTACTCTTTCAGTCTCTCTCTGCTGTTTCAAAGGCTAACATTGCCCTCCCCGTGTATTTGTCTATTAGAGTCTATTTGCAGAAATCTTTGTGTTAGCAGGAATTAACAAGATAAAAAGGGTGTTTTCAATTTACTGACTAAAAAGACAATGGATACAACATTTGTAAACCCAGAAAAGACTGGGTTCCACTTTTCTTGGATCTGATCCAGTGCTTGCATTGGCATCATTCAATCTCAAAAGACTATGGTATCATGCTCCGCTTTTCACCACAGCTCTGGTCCCTAAACCTCTTCAGATAAGTAAAGTATCTGAGTATCTGAGTAGCAGGAGATATAGGTACCACTTTGGTGGGAAGGTATGCGCCTTTGGCATATAGTTATGCTGTCCACATGACCACAGAAGCGTCTTCAGACAATGCTGGCTTTTTGGCCTTGTAACTGAGATGAGCACTGCTCCCTTGAGTCACTCATGAGTAGCAGGGCAACCTTTAGGGGACACCTTTACCTATGTTTAAATGGGTAAAAAGTCCAGTGTGCAGTTACTGAACAGTTACTCCGTGCAGTTACTCAGAATTCCCAACAGATGGCACTAACGTTACACAACTAAGCAACCCTTAATATCAATAAAAAGTGTTCCTCACCACCATGGAAGGCAAAATGCAAAGGGCATACTACTTTTAAGGGAGATATATATAGAACCAGGCTGCAGGCCAGCTTGGTCTGATAAGCACCCAGGTGATGACAGATGTTTCCGTTTATCCCCTTTTCAGTGAAGCTGTTTCAATTCCACAAATGGGAGAGACCTTGCTGCGTTCCCACTACTTTTCCCTGCCACACCCCAAGGTTGTCCAGGTATTCTTGAATGCCTCACTCTGAGCCAAAGCTACCCAAACCGAAACCCCGAGTCGATGCCCATTTGACCTACTGTTGTGGAATGCTTTGAAGTGCTCTATTGTATCTCTGACCAACATATTCCCAATAATGAAACAACTAAACCACGAAACAAACTGAATTCAGATCCCCTTTTCTCCTTATGATATTGGCCAACCAATGAAGGACCACTACATCCATACAACAAAAAAATGCAATTTAAAATTTCTTCATTAGCATGTTTTCTTCTTTGCCACTTATTCTGACATTGAAGCGTATAATGCTTCATTTGAGGATCTAGCTAATTTTCACCCCAAACTCTTGGAGTGGGAAGTAATAGATGCATCATTGTCCTGCCACCAAAGCCTTAAAATAAATATATAAAAATGGAAAAATTGATTAAAATAATCCTGAATAAATACAGAAGGTGTATTAGAGTGAAAACCTCTTCATGTTTACTCAGTTCTTACTGTGCTCAATAGGAATTTCTTGAGGTATATTTGCATAATAAAGGAGGTTTAATGAAAATTAGCTACATGTTGGCTATACTTGGCAATGGCAGGACCAGTGGTGGGCTCCAGCAGGTTCGTACCTACTCTATAGAACCAGTTGTTAACAAGAGATAGTACATATAAAGTTTAAAAATAGCCATTTAAAAGTGGCTGCCAGATGGACAGAGAACCGGTTCTTAATTTCTTTGGAGCCCATCACTGGGCAGGACATTATCATAGATTACTGCCCTAGTAATCTATGCCTCAAAGGCAGAATTCTTATTTTACTTCCTGATGAGCCTGGTGCTTCTTAAGAACATAAGAACATAACAAGAGCCTCCACTAGATCAGGCCAAAGGCCCATCTAGTCCAGCTTCCTATATCTCATAGTGGCCCACCAGATGCCTCAGAGAACACATAAGACACCTGCATCTATGTGTCCTCCCCTGCATCTGGCATTTGAAGGTTGCCCAGATCTACATCTATCTATGCACACACATCCGTCATGGCTTGTAACCTGTGATGGTCCTTTCCAATTTGTCCAATCCCTTCTTAAAGGCATTGAGGCTAGATGCCATCATCACTTCCTGTGGCAGGGAGTTCCACAGACCAACTACATGCTGAGTAAAGAAATATTTTCTTTTGTCTGTCCTAACCCTCCTATCATTCAATTTTAGTGAATGTCCCCAAGTTCTGGTGTTATGTGAAAGGGAAAAGAGCATCTATCCACTCTATCCATCCCTTGCATAATTTTGTATGTCTCAGTCATGTCTTCCCTCAAGTGCATCTTTTCTAAACTGAACTGCCCCAAACACTGTAGACTTCCTCATATGGAAGGTGTCCCAGGCCATTAATCATTTTGGTTGTTCTCCTCTGAACCTTCTCCACTTCCTCTATATCCTTTTTGTGATGTGGTGACCAGAACTGGATACAGTACTGCAAATTTGGCCTCACCACAGATTTGTGCAATAGTATGATAATTTTTGCTGTTTTATTCTCAATCCGTTTTCTAATGACCCCAACATGGGGGTGCAGGTGTTGTACCTTGTTGCAGGTGTCATATGTGCTCCCTGAAGCTTCTGGTGGGCTGCTGTGTGATACAGGAAGCTGGACTAGATGGGTCTTTGGTCTGATCCAGTGAAGGCTCTTCTTATATTCTTATGGAATTTGCCTTCTTCACTGCAGCTGCACATTAGGTCAACACCTTCATCAAACCATCCTCTAGCACCCCTAGATCTCTCTCCTGCTCTTTCACAGATAACTCAGAGCCAAAACCTACACATAAAGTTAGGAATCTTTGCCCCAATGTGCATAACTTGTGCATAACTTTACATTTACTCACATTAAAACGCATCTGCCATTTTGTTGCCCATTCTTCCTGTATGGAGAGATCCCTCTGAAGCTCTTCACAGTCTCTTCTGGTTTTCATCACTAGGAATAGGCAACCTCACTGCTTATCTCCATCTCTGGTCATTTATGAACAGATTGAAAACACTGATCCTAGGACAGTCCTTTGGGGTACCCCACTTTTCACCTTTCTCCATTTTGAAAATTTCACATTGACAGCCACTTTCTGTGTCCTGGCCCTCAACCAGTTCCTGATCCATGAGTGGACCTGCCTTCTAATTCCCCAACTGTGAAGTTTTCTCAGGAGTCTTAGGTGAGGGACCAGATCAAACGCCTTCTGAAAGTCCAGAGATATAACCACAAGTTCTCCCACATCCACATGCCTGTTGATCTTTTCAAGGAATTCCAAAAGTTTTGTGTGGCAAGACTTACCTTGCTGATTCTCCCTGAGCAAGGCTTGTTCATCTATATGTTTTACAATTTTGAGCCCAATCCTATGCCTGTCTACTCAGAAGCAAGTTCCATTGTAATTAATGGTGGTTACTCCCAAGAAAGTGAGGACAGTGAGTGCCTCAGGCTGCAATCCAGAAGTGCACTTGGGATGCCCTATCTATCACTGTGGTGGCCTAACTCCAATATGGGACAACCCGGTTATGCTAGAGAAGGCTTGGTGCAGCATAGGCAACATAGACTGCCCCAAGATGGATGGACCTGGGCTGCCCTAATTGGGGCAGCCTAGGCAGTTCAGGAGAGGCACGTTGAAAGCATGTTTCACATTGCCTAGGGCAGAGCAGTTTGTATCCAGAGCCTGTTTCCAGGGCAGAAATGCCCACTTCTAGCCCCTCAGAGTTATGCCACCTCAGGAGCAGGTATAACAATGAGTAGACCCATAGCAGTCCATGATAAGGCAGAGTAAGAATGGCAGTGTTGACCAAAAATCTGAGTTCTTGGCCAGCCTAGCTGTAACCTCTTCCTCACAACTTTAGGATATGGCACAACTATGACAGCCCACTAAACTGTGGCCACTCCAAGCTATCCCCTTGCATCCACACTTCACTAGAGGAACTGCTGTACTGCATTTTTGCTGCAGCTGTTATTGGTTGTCAGGAATTTCTGGGCATCCTTATAAGGCAGGCACCACAGCTATTCCTTGTTCAGTGTGATCTGAGGAGGTCTCCTCAGGAGCAAGCCCTCCCCAGGTATCACTTGGTGCCTAGTTAGCATGCTCTGGAACAGCAAGGGCAGCTCAGGTTTCCTGACTCTGGATGTAGCATAACTTTCTGCTCTGGATTCAGAATAGTTGGGGCAGACCAAGTAGGGCACTCCTCAATGCCCTAACTCTGGATTGTGCCCTAAATCTTTAACGAGACAAGACTTTCCACCATCTTACCTGGAACCCACATTAGACTGACTGACCTATAGTTTCTCAGGTCTCCTCTCCTACCCTTTTTAAAGATTGATGTGATGTTGGCTATCGTCCAATCTTCTGGCACTGTGATTGTCATGAAGGACAAGTTGCATATTTTAGTCAGCAGAACAAGAACTTCATTCTTCAGTTCCTTAATAACTCTTAGGTGGATGCCATCTGGGCCCAGTGACTTGTTGACCTTTAAATTGTCAATTAAGGTTGCTATACCTTCTCTTGTAACCTCTAACTGTCTTAATTCTTTGGTAAGAACTGTTCTGTTCTTCTTGAACGAAGTCCTATGAAATTGTGTTAAAGCCACATTTGTCATCCTGGTGATGGAACCAGCACCCCTATTGCCGGAGAAGACTCTGGATCTCTACTCTCTTTTGTCCTCTTTGACTACACCCAACTTGCAGGACCAGAGACTACATCAGGAATCCCCAGCTGTGTGGAACCTGTGAGCACAAGACATAGTAGCGTCACAACAAAATGGCTGCAAAGGTCAAGCACAAAATGGCTGCCAAAAGTGCAGGTGAACTTTGGATGCCTGCTTGGCACTCTGTGCTGGGAAACTCTACTTATTATTTCAGCATGCATTTATTTCAAAGAGGAGGAAGCAGAAGAAAAAGTGTTGCTGAGAGGAGAAGTAGAAGCCTTTATAGCAGGCAGAGTGGAGGCAAGACAGAAATGGCAACACCACCAGATGTGTGCACACATGTGTGTCTGTTGTCCTCTTGTTGAGGATCTCTAGGGCTACATGGAAAATTAACCCCCTTATCCAGAAGTCTGAAGTGCTAAAAATTTGTACTGGGGGGACTAACATGTGCCCATCTTGCAACAGGTTTAGGTTGGTTGAGCCCTTCAATAGTAATGTTGTGTAGGCATTAGTGATGAGTAATTTCCATCTTCTAAACACACAGGCAGCATTTTATCTCTGACCTTGTTAACTTATCTTTACCATTGACAGCTCATTGACACAAGACATAGTCCTTGTAAAGCAAATGTTTGATGTGATGGTGTAATTTTTTTTCTCAGCTGATTGTAAGTAAACAGTACAAGAGTGTGTAAGTAAACAGTACAAGAGTGTGCTCAGGACGCAAGCTCTATAGACCTGGATCTTTGTATGTTCCGTCAGCTTCTTATTAAGCCATACTCTCTTTGTAAGCTTGGAGAACGTGGTAGCTGCTTTACCAATACATTTATTCAGCTCGATATCTAAGAAGAGAGTGTCAGAGATAGTTGAGCCAAGGTACACAAAGTCATGGACAACCTCCAGTTCATGTTCAGAGATTGTGATACAGGGAGGTGGATTCACACCCTGACCCATGACTTGTGTTTTCTTCAAGCTGATTGTTAGACCAAAGTCTTGGTAGGCTTTGCTAAAATGGTCCATAAGTCGTTGAAGGTCTTCGGCAGAGTGAGCAGTAACAGCAGCGTCATCGGCGAAGCGGAACTCCCGCAAGCATTTCAGCTGGACATTGGACTTTGCTCTTAGTCTGGAAGGATTGTATAGTTTTCCATCGGATCTGGTCCGGAGATAGACTCCCTCTGTTGCATTTCCAAAAGCATGCTTCAGCATGACTGCAAAAAAGATCCCAAATAAGGTTGGTGCGAGGACGCAGCCCTGCTTCACTCCACTTCGGATGTGAAAGGAGTCTGATGTTAGGCCATCAAAAACTACAGTGCCCTTCATGTCCTCGAGAAAGGACCTGATGATGTTGAGGAGCTTAGGTGGGCATCCAATCTTGGGGAGGATTTTAAAAAGGCCATCCCTACTAACCAAATCAAAAGCCTTTGTAAGGTCTATGAAGGCTACAAAGAGTGGCTGTCTTTGTTCCCTACATTTCTCTTGCAACTGTTGAAGGGAAAATACCATATCAGTGGTGGACCTGTTGGCTCGAAATCCACACTGTGATTCAGGATAGATTCTCTCTGCAAGCACCTGAAGCCTCTTCAGTATGACACGGGCAAGCAGCTTCCCTACAACACTAAGAAGAGAGATGCCACGGTAGTTGTTGCAGTCACCCCTGTCGCCTTTGTTCTTGTACAGTGTGACGATATTAGCGTCCTTCATGTCCTGTGGTACTCTTGGAGTCCTGGACCCTTTATGCAGTCCTGGACCCTTTATCCTGGAACCTTTATGCATGGCAGGAGAGAAAGCTGAACACCTTCCATATGCGCTGTCTCCGACATATTCTTGGAATCACCTGGCATGACAAAGTTTCAAATGACGCAGTCTTGGAACGTGCTGGAATCTCTAGCGTGTTCACACTTCTGAAGCAGCGGCGTCTACGTTGGCTTGGGCATGTTGTGAGAATGGCTGATGGTTGGATTCCGAAAGATCTCCTATATGGAGAATTAGTGCAGGGAAAGCGCCCTAGAGGGAGACCACAGCTGCGATACAAAGACATCTGCAGGAGGGATCTAAAGGCCTTGGGAATGGACATCAACAGCTGGGAAACCTTGACCTCCAATCGTTCAGCGTGGAGGCAAAAGACCCAGCATGGTCTTCTCCAACTGGAAGAGACACAGGCAGGCTGAAGCAAAGAGACAGACCCGAAAGCAGCGAAACCTGGGGCCTGGGCAGTGGACGGAATTTATTTGTCCTCAGTGTGGAAGGGATTGCCACTCTCGAATTGGCCTCTTTAGTCACACTAGATGTTGTTTCAGGACCTCCAATCAGAGCACGATACCATAGTCTTTCGAGACTGAAGGATGCAAATGATGATGATGATGATGTAAGTAAACAGAACATTTCTTTCTTTGCCACTCCTGTGTTTAATATGGAAAAAACAAGGACCTGAAGTCTACCTAGCCTACATCTGCAAAAGGAATTGAGTTCCCTTGACAGATGTAAGCAACACCCTGTTCCCTGACAGTAGATGACAAAGGGAAACATCATGAGATCAAAGACAAGCAGCAACAAAGACCACTCCACACAATCTTTCCTATAATGTAAATCAAAGAAGGGTCCAGAGCTGAATGCTCAAAAGTCTGAAGAGAGAATCTGAGCCACATATCTGACAAAGCTCCTGGATCTTCCAGGCCAACCTCACTGATCTCTGCCTATGGCCTAAGAATGTGTCAGTATACTATCATGGTGCACATTTGTTGCTATTTCTTGACCTTGTCTTCAGGGCCCAACTCAGAAAAAAGTAATGTAAGAAGGAGCCTTTAGAAAAACCAGTGATGTCAGGATAAGGCAGTATCACATTCTTGTATTGCTCAGTGTAATGTGTGTGTGTGTGTGTGTGTGTTGCAGTGACTGTTCAGAGTTGGCAAGTGTCAGCTTTCAGATATGAATGCTGACTAGCCAGAAAAATTTGATGAAATACTACTGAGATTGACACGTTCCAAACACACGCCTGTGAGTGGTGACAGTCACATTAAGGTGCCAGCTGACACTCTCTCATTTTTGGCACTTCACAAAATGACTGCAAGATCATAAGCAATCACCAGGTTCAGAATTCACTATACAGTAATAGAGGGGGTGTTAAAAGATAAATAAGACACAAATATACTGATTGCTAAAGGCCAAGTCCCAGTCTTTGACTACATCAGACAGGGTGACCAAATAGAATGGAGGACAGAATGCCTCTATCTTTAACCATTGCATAGAAGAGGGAATATAGGCAGGTGCTGTTTTTAAACCCTTCTATGATGAGCTACACCTACCTCAATTCCCTCTTCTAAAAGCAGGCCTCCGTCAGTCTTGAAAGACGATGGTATCGTGCTCGGTGCAGCATACGCTGCATGCGAAGCAGGAAAGCCTGGGTTGGATTGTTATGGAGGATAGGCTGTTACCCAAGTAGCAAATCCTCCCTCTCCATGCCACTGAATTAGTCCAATGGAAGCACGAAAGCCTGAGTTGGTTTTTTTATGGAGGATAGGCTGTTACACAAGCAGCAAAACCCCCCTCTCCACGCCACTGAATTAGTCCAATGGAAAGGCAGAGCCAATACGATTGGATCCAGCTGCGTCGCAGAGCTGGGTTAAGGACAGGAGCTCACCCTGTCTTGTTGGGCCGACCCGGGTCTCAAACCCTGGCCTGCTGGTAAACAAGCACAGTGTCTTAGCCACTTGTGCCACCCACAGCCTCTTCTATGCCATTCCCTCTTCTATGCAATGGTTAAAGATAGAGGCACTCTGTCCTAATTCTTTATGGTCATCTTGACATCAGAGCAATGTTATATGGAGGGTCACGGTGGTCTAGCAATCAGTCTAAGACCAGGTCTGCCACTGCATTGTAGCAGGAAGAGACCAGTGTCATTAAATACATTGTATCTATCAAAGCATGTGAGATCACAGTGTGGAATGAGTCTGGAATCTGTATCCCCAACTTTGGTCCTATTTGGCTGCCTGCCCCTTTTATAAATTCAATCGTAGATTGAAATAAATTGTGCTTTGCTATGTGGTGAAGATCATGTAAATAAAATATAATCCTATGTGTTTTTTTCTCAGAAACAGTAAGTCCATTAAATAAGGCTTATTCCCAAGGAAGTGTGCAGCTTTAGATATGGACCAAGAAGATCACTAGTCAGTTATAGATTAACGGCTTTTCGGCAAGTAAGACCCAATGTGTGAATTTCATAGCTTAAAAATAGAAATCATTATCACATACCTCACTTGAGAGGTTAAACAAGAGAGATTGTTGCAAAGCATATCACTGTGTGTGTTACGTTCTATTAACAGCTTCACTTTTAAGTGTTTCAGTCCTGTTGAATGTTTTATTTGGCTGGCTGCCCTTTTTTAAAATCCCAGGCTAAGGCTGCAATCCAGAAGTGCACGTGGGCTGCCCTATCTGTCACTGGGGTTGCTCAAGTCCAAGATGGGGCAGCCCAGTTATGCCACAAAAGGCTTGGGGCAGCATAAGTAACATGGGCTGCTCCAAGACAGATGGGTCTGGGCTGCCTTAGGCAGTTCAGGAGAGGCATGTTGAGGACATGTTCAGCATTGCCTATGGCAGAGGAGTAATGCTAGATCCAGAGCCTTTTTCCAGGGCAGAAATGCCCCCTTCCAGCTCCTCAGAGTTATACTCCTCAGGAGCAGGTATAGAAATGAGTAGATCCATAGAGATTCCATGAGAAGTCAGAGTGAAAATGGCAGTGTTCTTGGCCAAAAATCTGAGTTTGTGGCCAGCCTGTCTGCTATGCCTGCCTCTCAGCCTCAGGATATGGAAAAATTACTGGCTGCACAGGCTGCCAGTTCGGTTCTGAGCTGAATTCAAGGTGCTAGTTATAACCTTTAAAGCTCTAAATGACCTGGGACCGGCGTACTTAAGAGACCACCTTCTTCCGTACAATCCAGCACGTTCTCTGAGATCAACTGATGGGGCCCTGGTTGGTTGTGCCGCCATGGAGAGAGGTTAGGGGAATGGCTGTCAGAAACAGAGCCTTCTCAGTGTTGGCATCTGCATTATGGAACTCCCTCTACTTTGAATTAAGATCAGACCCCTCTCTTTTAACCTTCCAGGTGGGGCCTAAAGACCTTTTAATTTAAAAAAAGCTTTTGAGGCCACTTAATGTTTTTAATCTGTCTTCATCCATCCCTAATCTGGTTTTACTGCTGTTTAGTTGTTTTTTATATTGTTTTTAATTGTATTTTATTGTTTTAATTGCATTTTATTGTCATTGTTTTTGTTGATTGTTAGTCACCTTGGGTGCCCTTCGGGGAGAAAAGCTCAATACAAACAAACAAACAAACAAACAAACAAACAAACAAATAAATAAATAATAGCCCATTAACCTGGGAATGCAACAGGCCACTCCAACAAGCCCCTTGAATCCACTGTAAACTTTATTGCAATCTCATGCTACAGCTGTTACTGGTTGTCAGGGTCTCCATATAAAGCAGACACCACAGCTGTTCTTTGTTCAGTGTTATCTGAGGGGGTCTCCTCCGGAGCAAGCCCTCCCCAGGTGCCACTGACTTGATGCCTGCTGAGCATGCCCACGCTGGATCCTCAAAAACGCTTCTATGACTCAAAAGCAATGTTTTGAAAAGATGGTTAAGATAAGATTAGATATATGTTAAGTTATTCCATATAATACCAATTTCAGTAGATTTCAGTTAACCATTAAGAGAAACTTCTTAAGGCAGCACCAATTCAAAGAAGGAAAAAATGGGGAGGGGATAAGGGCTCCAAGAATAACGCGGTAGTTCTGGTGTTGGAGATGGAAGATTGGTTCAAAAGTTTCTCATCCATGAAGTTTCACTCTCACTCAGCATTATTTACCTCATAGGGTTGTTGTAAGGACAAAAGGAAAGAATGACCCTGGTATGCCATCCTGAATTCCTTGGAGGCAGGGCAGTACAAAAATGTGAAACAATAAGCTCTGGATTACTGGAGATCTTCACACTAATACTGGAAAACTATGTGCTTGAGGTGCTCTAAGTCTGGATTTTCCTCACTGAGCAGTATGCTGGATTAGATGGCCTATACTAAAGTTTTCCTCCATTATTATGATTCAGTTATAGTCTTTTGACTGAAGCAAGAATTGTATCACTGTAGATTAGAAATCTCCTGAATATACCTCTGTTTGACCTGGTTTAGCAAGTCCTGGTGACCAATCCAAAAAAAGAAGCACTGAAAAAGAAATAGGAATCTTGACTTTGTTGTCACGCTAGCTGAATTTATCCATCGTTGCAAGAGTAAAATTTCAAGAATATTTGTGAACCACAGACACAGCTGGGCACTGCTGGGCATGGACAACACCAGAGGGTACCAGGGGGGCAGTGGAGGGCAGCAGTCGGCACCAACAGGCACCAGGCATCCCTACGAGGCACTGGGTTCCAGCGGCAGCAGGCACCACCTACTAGGCACCACCAGGCCAGGGTGACCAGATGACTGGAAAAACCTGGTTTTGTCCGGATTTTTAGCCTCCTGTCCGGGTGTCCTACATTTTAGCTTCATTGTCCTACATTTTGGCTTCATTTTGAAATTTCGCGATAGTGCACAGTACCCCATCATGCCATATGTCATTGGATTCATATTGAAGAGCAGAATCCAATGCAAAGATCAGTTTGGAGATATCTCCTTCCTATCAAAAGTTATGGTCAAAAAACAGAAAAACAAAAACAAGAAAAATACATTTTTTGGCCATTTTTTTCAGCGGGTAGGAATTTTGGCCTGGGATTAGGAATTTTGGCCCTGGGGTTCAGGGATTTTGGGTTTGGCATCTGGTCACCCTGCACCAGGCACCATTGAGCAACAGGCACCATTGGCATCAGACACCGGGTACCAGGCACTACTGGATACTGCACATCCCTATCAGGCACCAGGCACCACCAGTGGTGGAGTCATGCTGTCATGTCCCACATTTTTCATAGGTGTCCTAAATTTGGGGGTTATGACATCTTCAAGGAGTTGAATTTTACTTCCACCATAGAATGTACATTTGGTGTAAGACCTGGGTTTGCTAACACATGATGCATGAATGATCCCAGGAATTTTGAGACTATGGCACAGATGATAACTCAGGAATGCAGATTCTTGCTGTAAACATATTAATATGAAATATTTTTTCTCCAAATCAGAAACAATCAAGTCAGCCCATTGACCCTTCTTGCCCCATTAACGCACAGTGGGTAAGGTCAGTCCAGGAGAACAGAACAACAACAAAATTTTATGGGAAGGGGAGGATAGCCAATCACACACTTTGCCTATTGCCAGCTTCTGATTTTTCACTCTTGAAATCAATATAAAAGCTGTTTAAAAGGAGAGAAATCCCTGATGTTTCTAGCAAAATCTCTAGAGTGACTGATGGCAGAAAGGACTAATTACTTCTTCTCTAGACTGACGGATAAGCAGCCTCAGCATTCCATCCTGCTGGATTGCTCTTCTCAGTGGCATTGGAGATGTCACAGCTTCATCGATTGGGCTCAGGCATCGATACCAAATAAACTAAAACATGCCCTGGGCTACAGGAAGGGTTGGGAAAAATAGTCTTGCATCAGGCAGTCAGAAGATTTCTGTTTGGATTCGCCTCAGTATCAGAAAAAGTAGCTGCTGGATATAATAGAAAGGTTGGTATTTTCTAACCACATGTTCCTTAGGGTCATGGCAAAACCTTTTCAAAACCTGTGCAAAATAGGGCTTGGATCTAATCTAATCATGGTACTGGCTGCCCTCTCAAAACTGAGGTCTTGATATACAATCCTGCACAGCCCCTTGCTGTCTTGCCCTACAGCTCCTAAAGCTGGCCTGCTTAGGCTGCCGTCTCACAGGGTTAAGGAAGCAAATAGGGAAAATGGGTGGAACGGGTATGGACAGCAGTGAGTCAAGGGTGGACACATTTGGTCCAGGGAGAGGGTTTGAAACAGTTGTGCATTGTAGACCACTGTTCTAACCCCTCTCTTCTTGTTAGAGGCATCACTAGATGATGGGAATTAATTCAAGGTTAGGTGTAAAAGGGGAGGTAAGATCTGGCTATGCTAAAATATGCCTTGTTTGGATTACTCCATGCAGGGTTGCCTTTAAAAAGTATTTGGAGACTTCAGAAGTCCAGAATTCAATGGCCTGATTACCTGAGCTTGCTTCCCGCTTCCCAGAAGATTCCTTATGAACCTTCTGGAGAAATTCCAGATGCAAGAACACGGAAGACACCCCTGAAGAAGAAAGGTATAAAAGAGGAGAACTTAGTATTCTGCCTGCTCTGGGTTATTGTCAAGTCCCTTGCAGACTTGAGCATGCAGCCCCAGTGGATTTAACTAGCTCTTGTTTCCGCTTCAAAGCTATTTTTTGAGTCAGTCCATGACATACAACCACAGAACATCCCATCTTAATGGTTCACTATGTATTCAAATCACAGATTTTTTTAAAGCCTCTAAAAACAGTTATTTCTAGACACGTGAAGCTATCTACCATTATGCACAAAAACAAAATGGAAACAGAAAGCATATATTTGGTTATGTTAATCCAATCCAGGGTACTACCCCAGATCGTATACAGGTGTCCCTGAGAGTTGTTATCCACTAGGGTTCCATTCCTGAACATCCCATGAAATAAAATTTTTTATCCAAGTGGATAAAAAATCAGTAGGAAAATAGATTTGGGGTGCAGTCCTAACCAATTTTCCAGCTCCAGGGTAAGGGCGATGCAACTCTGAGGTAAAGGAACAATCTTAGTTAAAATCAAGACCAAACAGTGTACATATGCAGAATAGACTCTATAGAAATGGCTGTTCAATTCTAATTGATTGAGCAGCCTTTTCTCCAGAGTCTGCTGTGTATATATATACACTGCTTGGTCTTGATTCCAACTAGATTGTAAGCTGCTAATTAAGCAGCTTAAAATGTCAACAGCAACTAAAAGCAACCAAAAAGCAACAGACACAGAAAAATCCAATACACTGATTTCTGTGGGCACTTAAGTACCAAATGAGGGTAATTTCACCTGGTCTGGAAGACCAGTTCACACTTGGCTAATGCAATCTTTACAAATAGTAGCCAGGAAGCTTAAAAAACTCATCAAGACAGGCAATTGGCTTAAAGTGGGAACAGACAGACGCTGGGGAAAAGCCCAATTTGAAACACAAGAAGTGTGCTCTTTACAGCGTATGTTAACTGAGCTAGCATGATGACACACTAGGGCAACCTATGCATTAGGCAAGGTGATACAGGTTGCATCAGTGCCAGACGCAGACTGCAGGAGTGAGAGGGTGGCAGACTGGGGTGCCCTTCAGCCTAAATCTGCCACTGTCATCACCTCCCTCCAGACTGCCATGGATGTAGCCCACACTGCTTTCTGCTTAGTAAAAACGAGCAGAAAGTGGGTTCTCCATCCCTGGCCTTGCTCCATTTCTTCCATCATATCTGGTTTGAGTTATAGGGACCATGTGAACAAAGGAGCTCCTTCATTTGCATGGTCCAATTAAGTCACTGGTTCCCAACCTGTAGTCCATGGACCACAGGTGGCCCAAGAGACCCTAAAAGTGGTTCACAAAGTCTTAGGTAAAAAAAAATCACTGTTGTTCACTTCCAATGTCTCACTGAACAAGCACTCTCCTATGGACCACCAAAGAGGGCAGGGAAAGACTGCACAGAGAATGGACTGTCCTTTTTTAGGTCATTCATTCATTCATTCATTCATTCATTTGATTTGATTTGTATCCTGTCTTTTTTATCAAGAGGAAACTCAAGGCAGCTATGGGGGAACCTCCCTGGTAGTCACCAGAGAGGGTAGAGACTACAGCTACCCACAGCTGCATGTGGTCCATGACAATTCCAATTTTTGCCTCAGTTGTCCACAAGCACCTAAAGAGTGGAGACTATTGATGTAAATCGTTTGAAGAAACTGCTCAAAACTGCTTTAAATTTCATTCATTCATTTTGCAGGGGCAGTTGACTTGAGATTATGGGCACAATCCTAACCATGTCTACTCAAAAGTAAACCCCATTCTGTTCAATAGGTCTTACTCCCAGGAAAGTGTCTTTAGGATTACAGCATATGGCATCAGACAGCTTACTGGATTGTGATGACATCTCATCGTGACATCTTCAAGGTGATGATTTTAACTGGTATAACAGAGTTCCTTCCTGCAATGGATTGAGCTTACAGTGCAGTCCTAAACCTGTCTACTCAGAAATAAATCCTATTGTATTCAATGGGGTCTACTCCCAGGAAAGTGTGTTTAGGATTGCAGCCATACTCTACCCTTCTGCACTAACAACAAGGCCACACACAAGACACATTGCCTAGCTGTTATGTGATACATATATATTACATATACAATTCTCTCTACAATTTATAAGAACATCTCATTTACAATATTATTTCTGTTAGAGGGTTTTAAAAATACTTTGGTAAATTTCCTCACACATCTTCTCATTACAAGCTCCTGAAGCAAAATGCCAGCAAAGTTGTTTAACTGCTTACTTCAGAGAAAATTCATTTAAAAACAAAAAACTTAAAACCAGAATGTAAGAGTTTGAGAATATGGTGTTTTGTCAGATCCTTACCTTTTGACTCCATGATATTCAATCTTCTGTACTGTTTTAATTGGTGATGCTTATTTCTGAAGTGCGTTAAGTTCTTTGCACATTATAAGATATGACATGAAGGATGCAATCCTAAAGACAATTTTCAGGAAGTAAGAACAAAATGGGGCTTACTTTTGAGTAGACATTGTTAGATTGTGCTCAAAGTTACTGTACTTTGGGTTGTATGGACCACTCCATGCTATTTGATACCCATTTGCTGCATATCTAATGGGGATATCACCCATTATTGTATAAATTTGTTATTTAGTGTTCACTTGCAAATATTTTTAAATATACAGATATATTTTTATCCGCAGGAAAACACATGATTAAAAAAACCAAGAGAAATAAACACAAGCCAGCTCTCAGTTTCTATTTCCCATTAGGGAGGAGTGCAAACCCAGCCCCCCAAAAGTGTGAAAAAAATTGATCATACAGTAAGGTTTGATATTTACTGTCCACATTCACCTGGGCGTAGGTCTCATTGAACTAAGTGGAACTGAATAAATATGCTCAAGTTTGCACTTAGAAGGCCATTTCTGCAGCACTATTACATTTGGGGGCAATTGTCAGAGTCAAGTTCTCTATGAAGTGCACTTCATTGCGGTTTGGCTGCTGTTAATCCTTTATTTGGCTTTCTGCTTTCCTTTATTTGAAATAGCTGCTACCTTTCTATAGTGCATAATATACCAAAAAGAGATGGCAGGTTAAGGTAAAGATTACCAGTTGCTAAGCAGATCAACTAAAGCCATATTTAGATTTTGATTCATACGCAGTGACAGGATTCAAAGAAATTAACAACCGGTTCTATGCCCATTTGGCAGCCACTTTTAAATGGCTATTTTTAAACTTTATACTGTATGTCCTTATGTTAACAACCGGTTCTGTAGAGTAGGTGCGAACCTGCTGGAGCCCATCACTGTATCATATGAGAATTTCTTAGCTGACTTTCACTGAAGCGAAACACCACTCTGTTCTCACCTTGCACAAACTAGGATTCTCCAGGTTATCTGACACCAGATGTCTTTGATAGGTTAGGTAGAAGAAGTATAGGTCGTGATGTATGGAAGTCAATGGAAGGCTTTTCTCACAGGCACATTGTTATGACATGTTAGATGGGAAACATTAAAGCACTTATTAAGATTCCAAGCAACTTTGTTAATATTAGGTGGGGTGATACTGTCGCCTGTGCAGACATCTGATTTTGGTGGCAGCTTTCACACACCCTATCTACATTTCAGTTAGAGATCATTGACACCTTCAGTCCCAGTATAGGTACATCCTGGAGGAGCAAAGATAGGGAAAGGAAGGGCCATTAGCACCTTTAGCACAGCAGCACTTGACTGGGTGTGGATTGCTGATATTCACCTGCAGGAGTTATAGGCTGGCACCTTTCACTCCTTCCTAGCTAATGTTAGCAATAGGATCAAAAACAGAGATGAAAAAATCTTACTCCTCATGGATTTTCAGCTCACATTACTTCTATGTATCATCTGGAACTCCAAGCTATACTACAAATCTCTCCTCTCCTCCACCCTCTCACTTTCACAGCATTATTTTGAGTGCTCACAATTGTGACAAGGCAGATCTTACCAGTACATAAAATAAACCTAACAAAAAGATCAGTTTAGTGTTTGTGAGAGATCTGTGTGCCCCTTACAGTAGACCCTGTGGTTCACCTGTGAGTCTGATTTCCCTGAACCACCCAGATATGACCAAGAAAGAGTTCCTATTGTGAGAACATTGCAGTTTGCCAAGCCTTACCCACTTACCCCAGTTTCAGATAAAACTGTGCTTCTCACCTTCACTGTCTCAGCAGTTGTGGGCATGAATTATGATAGAAATACAGTCCTATATATGCATTGGATGGTATCAGTGTCCTCACTGCCTCTTCCCTCCCTTGCATAAGTGACGCTGCAGTCCTAACCATACTTACCTGGGAGTAAGCTCCATTGACTATAATGGGACTTCTGGGTAGATATGCATAGAATTAGGCTCTGAGCCACTTTGCAGTCCCCTTATCTGCTCAGAAATGGTTTTCTCATGTTTTCCCTCTCGACTTTTTTCCTGTATGGCCAAGCATGGTCACCAAGTGGTGCCTTTAGAAAAAAACAGTCATCATCTCAAGCTATATCCCTTTCCTCTGTTGTGGGGCAGGAACGCTGAGTGTGGATGGTGAGGGTAAAACGGTTGGTGAAAAAGTGGGAGCCCTCAAGGAAGAGCTCTTCGTTCATTTTCACAGCTCACCCTACTTTTGAGAGCTCAGAATAGGTAGAGACAGGACAAAAAGAATTGAAATCTGACAGTCTCACAAACAAAAGCTGAGGGAAGAAAGCAAGTGAATCAAAGACACCTGTGACTCACATTTTAAAATATTGATATAAAACTCTCCTTCCCCCTCTTCCTATTCACTCTTTCACCACTCAAGCTCAGTCTCTTTCACAGTGTCTGGATTGCCTATTAATCCAACCTTACTAAAGCCTCTAAAATTCCATATGTGCCAATCAATTCTTTTACCAATCAAGAATAGAGAGAAGGAGATACCCTCAGTTGGTTTCTAGTATATTTACTGACATCAGTTTGATCATACCAGTGTCTATGGTTTGGTGGACAACTGGTTTCAGCATAGAAGTAGGAATAATTCTGCTAGGGTTTATATTATGCTTTCAGACATTCACAATGTTTCATATATATTATCTTGTTATCTTTACAAGAACCCATTAAGGTCGGTGAGAACCTTTTTTTTACTTACACCCCACATTTTCTATGCAAAAGCAAATGCCCACGATGGCTTACAAAGTTTTTATCCTTTTGTCCTTACCACAGTCCTGTGAGATTGGTGAGGCTAAGAGTGAGGCTGTCACTCCAAGATCCAAAGTAACCCAGGAAGTTTCATGACTGATGGAGGATTTGAACCTGGATCTTCCAGGTCAGTCCAATTCCCACCTTCCATATTGGCTCTCATTATTTCTGTATTGCATGGGAGAGCTAAGATTGTAGCTTGCTACGTGCCAGTTGGTGAGTTCAAGTGAGAGGCAAGATTCAAACCAGTGGTTTCTAGATCCGCAACTCACTGCCCAGTATCACCATTGGCAGTGAGTGACTGTACTGATGGGAAAAGGATGATCAAATAATCATGAGGTTACTTGCCCTCTAGTAGGCTGTCTAATCACATGTGGGTCTCTTCAGAAACATCTCAATCATTTTGTTGGCATAGATCTGAGCAAATAAAAGGAGTACAATGACCTGGGAAAGAGAAGACAGCAAGCTCTGTGCTCCCTGACACTCCTTGTCCCAGCCCACCTCCTCCTTGTCCTCCCGCTCACCACCCACAGCATACCAACTTACTGGCACTGAGGAAGAACAACTAGCCCTACAATCCAGAGTAACTACGGGAGCATGTAAGAGACATTACGTGCACCCTTAGTTATGGCACCACCTAGTGAAAAGCAATGGAAAATTCATATTGCAATCCAGAGCAAATTGTTCTTACACCGGAGAAAGGACTCCCCGTAGTTACTCTGGATTGCGCCCTTACTGGCACTGAGGAAGCCCTTGCTGTGTATTCTGCTGCACAGCTTTCACACTACAGTAAAGTGTGAAAGAACCCAGAAGAACCAGAGTTGGACCATGTTGCAGGACTGATGTAGATATAACGGCTAAGTATGATGAAATATAGTGGCTCTGTAAATGATCTGTATACCATTTACTTTGTGATTAACATCTCCCCAAGATAAAACATTGACAAACTCCAGCTCAGCAACTGTTTGTATTCAAAACCTAGGGTTAAGAAGACATCACTTTTGTGAGTTTACCCAATAATAGATATCCACCTTCTATTCTGCCTTGCAAGTTTCGTGATCCCAAAGGGGTTATCTGCTTTGTGTGTGTGTTTTCTTAATGGGTTATCACATTCTGGGGAAACCATTTTATAAGCTGAAAAGAGATAATGCCATCATGGTCTGACGGGAAAGTGCTCAGAATTCCCAGTATTTGCACAATATAATCTTGAATGAGCTAAAACTGCACCTTAGAACAAGCTTTAAAATAACCCATCAATCACGACTCAGTCAGATGGAAAGACTGGGCAAAATGTGTTAAGCTATATCTAGTGTACAGAGCTGCAGTTAATGCAAACAGCTTTCTTCTTCATCTTTGCATCAGTTTATTATGGTGTCATGAATGAGATGACATTTCCCTTCTAAACACAATTGTCAGCGGATTCCAGCATCTCTTTATCTACTGGGTCTCCTTAGTCAGGAGTTGAGATTAAAAGCAAGCTGGTAAAAGGGTGCTGGTTGCATAGCTTGTTGCTGGTACCTTCAGAAAGTTCGACAAGAGATTTTGATCAGAAGTGAATGAGATTTGAGAAAAATGGAAGCCATAGAGGGAATTTGGCAGTCCTAATTGTACTGGGAGGGGAGGCACCCTAAAGCCGGATGCTTAGAAGTATCTCCCACTTGATAAAAACTTCCTTGGGATCAAGGGTGCATCAGAAGTGCAGCCTTCTGATGTTGCACATGAGGCTTATGAAACATTTGCAGCCTTCAAATGTTGCACATGAGGCTTATGAAAACTAGATGTGAAACACAGTTCTTGGTTTGTCCAGTAGCTGCAAGTAAGAGCTATTTCAACTTAACGCATGACTGAAGGATTTCCATTGCTTCTCAGTGGACCCCCCCACCTCCAACACACAAAATGAAACAAAACAGAAAAAGACCTCCAATTTCAAAAGTCTGCATATAATATTCGGACATCCCATCCTCTCTCACAATGAAAATCTTCGATAGGATCATAGACTGCTGCATCCTTGACATTGAAGAATTCATGATGAACCAAGCAGAGTTTATTAGTTGCTATGGCATGGTAGATTCAGTGCATGCCACTATCTTCTGCTTGAGAACCAGGTGTCCTTTGCTACGAGAAGATCAGTGACCATTTTAAATCAAAGATCTATTGCAGTGATTTTCAACCTTTTTTCATCTCATGGCACACTTAACAAGGCACTGAAATTGTCAAGGCACATCATCAATTATTTTTACTATTGACAAGGCACACCAGACTGTTCAAATCCCCAAATTTTCCTATGAATGAATGTCAATCCCCAAATTACTGTGGCACACCTGAAGATTATCCGCAGCACACCAGTGTGCCACGGCACATTGGTTGAAAATCATCTGGCTGGTAGCACTTTATGGAGCTGAATGCTGGCTGGCAATGAAAGAGCAAATGACTGAAGGGTTGACCAAAACAGTGCTGGCTTGATACACTGCATAACAACTTGAAGCTCACCCACTTACACCCAGACCAAGTCCCGAATCATGAGAAATGGAAACTCTTATACAGAATAATGGACCCCACTATAACCCAGGACAAATGCTGAAGAAGATATTATTTGGACTTCATTCATGACCTGGGGCTGCCTTCTGCCTGCTTTCAAACCTTCAATGATCTATCTAAATGTAGATTTAAAGTATGCTGTAGTAAAGTGATGTATGAGTGAACTCTCACTATGCAAGTAGATATTACAACACTTGGTGATATTATTTTCAAATTCAACTAACTTGATCCTAGGTGTTTTTATCCAAAATTAGGCACAATCCTATGCATGTCTCATCAGAAATAAACCCACTGAATTTGGTGGGACTAACTCCCATGTCAGTTTGTATACTAGGATTGCAATCTAAGTTTGTATAGGATTGCAATCTAACTGTTTCCACATAAATGTGCACAAGTAGAATGGTAAAGGAGGCTATTTAAGTTTGAAAATCAAATCTAAATGAGGAGGTAGAGACAAAGGATTAGGGCTGCAATCCTATCTATTCTCAGCAAAGGGATATTGAGCAATGTGACTGGAGAAGGTAACGTCACAGTCTTGACAGATGCTTGTAGCATCTGGAACTGTTCAGCAACTGTTAAGGGGGAGGAGAGAGGCCTCTCCCTGCCTCCCCTGCTCATTGCACCTCATGCTGTCTAGGCAGCTCCCTCACCAACTGAGAAATGGACGGAGCTGAACGTGGCCTGCCTTCCCATCACAGACATGGATTCTTGCCTCTGTAGAAAAAGGCTGTCAACCTGTGGATTAAAGGGATGGTGTTCTGATGGGGTTTCCAAAAGGGGGCAAGAATGGGTGGTAGGAACTTCAAAGCTCTCTAGGGACACTAGGGCTGTTGCAGGATTCAGAACGGAGCAGAGGCATCGTCTTCGAACTTTGCCAAGTCGCTTTGTGTTCTCATAAGCATCGTCACAAGCAGTGTGACTTCCAAAGACAACTGAAGCGGAGCAGGGGTGACACCCCTCAGGGAGGCCTTCCTCGCTTGGCCATCTTCTTCCCTTCCAAGTCCACTGGATTTATCCCGAGATACTTCTCTCCACTTCAGAGTGGAGCTGCCATCTTAGCTGGGTCTCACGCAGCACCTCTTCCTGATCTAACACCCTGGGCAGACAGCACCCACAACTCCCACTTCCTATACCACTGCTTCTATTTAACCACTCCGACAGAGGAAGCAAGCACAATGCATGCTACACAAGTTAGTGGGGAGTAAGTGGGAGGAATGTCAGACTTTTTTGCTGAATTCCTGTCTCATTTCTCTATCCCTGACCCTTCAGGATAGGGTTGCCACAATTCTTTTCCACAAAATCAGGACAGGACCTCCTCTGTGCCGTTTGCCAGTATGAGAACAAAATCCCCCCAAACTGGGGTTGTCCCTGTTTTTCAGGACATATCCCAACTCTACTTCAGGATTATCAGATGTGTCTCTGCTACCTATCAACTGTATTGTTTTAGTTCATTGTTCATAGCTTTTGGCGGGGGAATGGCCCTCAGTACTAGCTACTTAATGGTCCTGTGCCTGCTCCATTCTCTGCTCAGTGCACCTTGTTGGTGCTTCTCCAGCCACAGTATTAACACTAGATCAATTCAGTGATTGGCTCCTTGACCACTACACCAATGATGCATGGACATAATATTGATGACATGACAATGTTATGATCTTCTCCATGGGTAAAAGGTTGTGCTGGAGTTTCCACGGACACTGGGGGCATTACCAGGAAGGGCTGTGCCAGTGTGGGATTGCCATGATGGGCTTAAAATATGTGATGTTGGAATGGTTAATGTGTACTGATGGCATGGTATCAGTACTGTGGCTGGAGGGGAGACAAAAAACTAAGTTGTGCAAGGATCTCCTCCCCCTTTGAGCCATTCTAGAAGTGGTAAGCATCCTGACTCAGAGCATCCTGAGCCTGTTCCACCCCCTACTCAGTTCACCTGGGGCATAAGAGGCAGAAAATCCATTTGTGGTAGCTGTGGGATTTGAAGAAAAAAAACCTAGGTAAAATCTAGTGAGACCTTTATTACTAGTTAGATTGTGAGGGGTGAATAAGGGAGGAATTGTTCCCTTTTGGCTGTATGGCTGTGCAGCTCAAAGCCCAACCCACCTCAATTCAGTTTGAAGCACTACATTCCCAGAACTATGGCAATGACATACGATAGCATCATCATGCATCTAGAAACAATGCTGAGCTCATACAAGCTTTGAAGACACCTTGGGGATATAGTGTAAGTGTATAGAGTAAAAATCTGTATTTGTGTTCATGTTCAGTACTACTAAACTCACCAGATGTAACACATGTGGAAGCATAAAGAGCAAAGAGTAATAAAATGTCTTAAGTATAGTTTTGATAACATCCTTTATTCTGATTTCCACATGAGACAACAAACTTCAACTTGACCACATTGTGTCTTTGAGATATGGACGTCTGATTTATAGATGAACTGCGTTACAGATGGCCAAGATGACATTTTTGCACAAGTGCGATCCATCTGTTCTGGTGCTTTCACGCTGACAGGGTAACAAAGAGTCATCAAGGGCTGGCTATTTGGACATATCCACAAACTTCCAGTACAGAACCACAAAGGTGGTCTCCAAAAGTTTTCCTGCCAGGGGCCTTCCACTCAACTACTTCATCTGTCCTGTAAATAATTGAAGCAACACTGGCAAAGCACCTACTGCCCAGGGCATTTATATCCCTTGCCACACCACTGTGGGACCATGATGTAATCTGAGTATTGGGTTTAGTGCAGTGGTCAGGGAACAGGTGTAAATTACCCCCAATGGGGTAAAAATGAAACTCCTGGGGGTAATGGGCAGTCGCGCTGCAGAGACACAGCTGGGCATGCATATGAATCTATACGCATACCCGACTGTGTCTTGGTAACTGTCCATTACCCCCAGGAATTTCATTTCATTGCTGTGTGTGTTACAGTACTGTAGCATACAAGGACCTGACTCAGTGCACTATATTAATAATATATGATTCCCTTCCTTTCAAATCAAGGGGGTAATGTTGGTGTATCTAAATATATTTTGGGGTAAAAGGTATAAAGTTCCCTGACCCCTGGTTTAGTGTATTCATAATGGAAGCACATTTCCCAGAGCCACAGCCTTGAGGCTCTATCCTAAGCAGATCCTGTAGTACTGCTCAAGCATTATACTCAACTTCCATGAGGTTCCATTCCAGAAGAATTTGGTCCACCAGTACTACAGCATGCAGTAATAAATCCAAAAGCAGAAACAAAGGTGCCCACATTTAGTGGTTTTGATACTGTTTGTGAATATGAAAGAATGAGATCCTATCCTGTCTACTCAGAAGCAAACCCCATTATACTGTGAGGGACTTACACCCAGGTTGTGGATCAGATTGCAGCCTAGGCACTTTTCTGGGAGTAAGCTCCATTGAATATAATGGAACTTACGGTACTTCTGAGTAGACAGGCATAGGAATGGATTCAGATTCTCTAGTTGGGAAACGGAGGCTACAAACCCAGGTGTCCAGACTTTCCTGGCTCCATTGACAATAATGGAACTTACTTGAGTAGACAGGCATAGGATTGGGCTCAGATTCTCTAGCTGGGACACTAACACAGCAATCCTAAACACACTTTCCTGGAAGCATAACCCATTGAAAACAATGGGGCTTACTTCTGTGTAGACATGGTTAGGATTGTGCTGCATGGCTGCAATCCTAGGTGTGCACACTTTCCTGGGAGTAAGCTCTATTGAAAATAATGGGACTTACTTCTGAGTAGACAGGCATAGGAGTGGGATCAGATTCTCTTGGGAGACTGAGGCTGCAAACCTTGGTGTGCACACTTTCCTGAGAGTAAGCTCCATTTATAATGGGACTGACTTCTGAGTAGACAGGCATAGGATTGGGCTTCTAGGTAGGAGACTGAGGCTGCAATCCTAGGTGTGCACACTTTCCTGGGAGTAAGCTCCATTGACTATACTGGGACTTACTCCTGAGTAAAATAGGATTGGGTTCTTAATGCTGCTGCTGCTGCTACCTGTGGCCTCCCTCCTTCCCTCCCCTTAACCATCTTGGAGCATCCTTGCAGCCTTTCTCCACCAAGTATCAGCTTGCATCTGTTCGGAAGGTACCATTCCTTTCCCAAGGGGGGTGGACCCAAACCATTGCAACCGAGCTTTTCCGAAGAATCAGTCATAGCGTTCCAGAAGGTGGGGTAGTCCTTATTTCCTATGCATTCCCCTCCTCCCCCTGCTCTCTCAGCCCCCACGAGCTCTCCTGGGGATGCACTGGCCCCTCCCTTAGCGCGCTCCCCCCTTTTGCAGCGCAGTGGTCGAGTCCTCTCCCCAGGTGGATGTTTGCACGTTGGCGTGGAGATGAGCTCCGCGCGCAGCCTAACATGGTGGTTGCGAGGCCGGTGATTGGACGGAGTGAGAAATCCTGTGACGCTATTGGCTCCGACGCGACTGTCTCTCCGGCGTTCTATTTCCAGGCTGGGTTGCGTCGCAGCGTGGCTCGCGCTGAGCCCGGGCAAGGAGAGGGGATGCAGCAGATGCTGGTCCAGGAGCAGGACCTGGAGCATCCCTTGCAGGGGAGCGCGCAGAGCAGCAGGACCATGCATTGAGGGGATGCAGCAGCAGTAGTAGCAGGAGCAGCAGCCCCTCTGCCCCCATTCATTCCCTTGCAGCAGGGGAAGGAGGGCTTCTTGCTGCTGCGGGGAAGGGGATTCCAGCCGGGGAAGGGGAGGTGCAGCCAGGGAAGCAGCCACCCCGCTGCAAGCCCTCCCTCCAGCACCACTGCCAGCCATGCATCCCCTCCACTGCTGCTGCGGCCGCTGCCTGGATGCCTTTGTCCCTTCCCTTCAGGGGCTGGCAGGAGGCGGTGGGGCTGCTCTCCCGGGCGAGCTCTAGGAGCCTCCCTGCAGCACCGACGGGCACCTTGCGGAGCCTCCTCCTCCCTCCTCTTGCAAGCGAAGTTGGCCCAAGTTGCCTCCTCCTCCTCCTGGGGGGCGACATGAGCGGCCAAGGGTCCAAACCCCGTCCGGGTTAGAGCCCTCCCGGCTGGGCAGAGCTCGTTTCCCAACCTCGGGCAGGACGACCCCCTTGGGAATGCTGCCTGGAGGATGCTGTGGTTCCCGGTGAAGAAGATCCGCAAGCAGTTCAAGCTGCTGCTGCTGCTGGTGCTGCTCACCTGCGCCGTCTGGTTCACCTACCTGCACATCAGCCTCGTCCGCCAGGGAAAGGCGCTGCGCCTGCACTTCGCCTACGGCAGAGGTAAGACCCACTCCGGGCCCCGGCCTGGCCCTGGGATGCCCCCGGCCCCCCGCTCTCCTCCCTCCTGGGGATCCTCTTCTGGAGTCACTGCCGCTTTAAGGCAGAAGTTCTCTCTTTCCTGGGAGTAACTCCTATTGACTCTCATGGGACTTGCTTCTGAGTAGACATATATAGGCTTGGGGCTCTGAGGTTGCAACCCTAGCCATACTTTACTGGGTGTAAACTCCATTTACTATAATGGGACTTGCTTCCGAGTAGACATGCATAGGATTGGGCTCTGAGGATGCAACCCTAGCCATACTTTCATGGGTGTAAACTCCATTGACTATAATGGGATTTTCTTCTGAGTAGACATGCATAGGATTGGGCTCTGAGGCTGCAACCCTATCCACACCTTCTTAGGAGTAAGTTCCATTGACTATGATAGGTCTTATTTAGGTTTGGATTCTAAGGTTGCAATCCTATCCACACTTTTTTAAGGGGGGGAGGAGTAAACTCCATTTAGTGTAATGGGACTTCTGAGTAAACAGGGATAGGACCTGTCTCTTAAGAACCTCCAATAAAAGAGAATTAGACTCCAGTCTTGTGCCTCTCTATTCAGAAGTAAGCCCTACTATCAATGGGATTTACTTTCTTGTGAGTCTGTATGAGATTGCAGCCTTAAAATACATTCCTATCATAACTGCATAGTATGTTATCTGTCTTTTCCAACGCCAACATACATGCCCAAAGCAACAATTTACAAAGCTTTAGAAGCTATATAAGAGCTCTATTACGGCTGCAATCCCATACAGGCTTTCTTGAAAGTAAGTCCCATAGAACACAATAGGACTTCTGAGTAGACATGCTTAGGGTTGCACCCTAACTTCTTCCACTTATATCATAGCTTCTGTTTAGCTCCTCTGGATAAATGTAATACCAACTATACTTTGCCTACTTTACTACTCAAGTGTTAACATTTTTGGTTATATTTAACGGACTCAAGTTAGAAGAAATGAATCCATATCCATGGGCATTCAGAGGTCCTGAGTATAATTCTTATATTTTTGCTTTGATTCCTGTGCCTTCTTGCCAGCTCCTCAAAATGAAGTCCTTTCACATCTTTCCCTGCATCCCACCCCCTAAATATTCAGGATCAGCCTAGCAGACGTCAGACCTTCAGGCTTGGCAGATCTGAAAGTCAACTAAACTACTAAAGCTGTTCCCTTGGGAGCAAACCCTGTTGAGTTCAGTTAGATGTTTTTCAGAAGAAACATTCATGGGATCAGGTTGCAGAGTCCTCTCTTTAAAGTCTGGCATTTAGGGGGTCTGTTCCATACCTTGTTTTCATGATCTGGGAGAATAGTAGAGTAACCTTTTGTAGAGAAACAGTGAGCGTCCTCTTGCAAGAGAGCAAGTGGTGCTTGTTCCCTCCCAGTTATTAGAATTTCTCCCCACCCCACCCTTTTGTCTTTCAGTCTAGCTGGGAAATAAATTTTGCAGATACTGCAGCACTACCCAGTGTGTATTTACTCAGAAGTAAGTCCCATTTAGTTTATTGGGGCTTCCTCTCAAGCGATGTGTCTGTGATTGTCTTGGCATTCCGAGTTTGGAGATGCATACAGTAGAGCAGCTGTGTAGTTAACTGGGTTTTGAACTGTGGGTCAGGCAGTTGGCTATACCTGCCAACAAACTATCCAAACCCTCTAGGTCTTTAGTCTTTGTGGCAAAGTGTTTGTAGCAGCAGCTCAATATTCCTTTAGAACAGGGCTGTGTAATCACTTCTGAATTCGGCACACAGAGCTCCACTGTATATGTCGGGGAAAAAATTCCAAAGCACATGGAAAATCCAGTTTTCTAGCCAGGTCATTTACTGAGGTTTTTTTGGTGTGTTTGTTTTCCTTCTTAAAGACAGAAGCCTGTGCAATATAGCAACAGTTTGTTCTTTATGCCCCTGGAATCTTATGAGTAACTGGCTGACTGGTCCTGCGCATACCTACCCAGAAGCAAGTTCCACTGATTTCAGTATGAAGCTTATTCCCAGGAAAGTCTTCACAGGATTGCAGTGTCCAATGACTTGCTCTTGTACAGACCGAGGAGGCACAAGTCCAGAACATGTTTTACTGTGTTGTATGTTTTCACTACGTGCTCGTTATCATGCTCTTGGTCAAACCACTTGAAAGAAACTGCATTGGACAAAAATAATGGAACTGGGAAATACTTAATTCAAAACATAGAGATTATTTAAGTCAAAACATTTCCCCACACCTTACCATTTTCTCTTTGACTTGACTAGGTAAGTTGTTAAGCATGTGATTCACCATTGTATATTTCCAGTTACAGGTGAGGTCATAGTGTGCATAACTCACACGAACAGGAAATGATGCTGAGCAACTGATGGCAAATTAGCAGCATTTTAGCCTTCCTCTAGAATTGCTAAGTCCAGACAGAAGAAACTGACTTGGAGCCTAGTCCTGAACCCAGTCCTGAGCTCCAGTGGTATAAGTATACTGCTGGTGCTGGGTGTTGCAAATGTTCTGTAAGGCACATCATCACGAGTAAGGCCAGATATGAAGCAGCAAACACTAGTGAGAGGCTAAGCGTGGATGGGAGGGTTTTTTGAGCCTGCTGGAGCTCTGTAAGCTGAGCAAAGCCTCCTACTGCTGCTTTTTGTGTTGCAATTGCTTGTCTGACTACCAAGCAGCAGGGGTGTGGGGAGTACCACATGTACCACTGGTGGGAAAATGTGCCCATCCCTCTTTTCCATACTCCCTTTTGTCCATGTTTTCCAGTCTAGGGATTGAGGGAGGAGATGCTGATACATTGTCAGGTAAGCGGGAACTGATCTGTGAAACTCAAAAGGACTAGAAATACTGTACATTTTAGTTTTAAATTGAATGTTACAAGACCTGTGCAGAGATCAAGCTAAGAAGGCTGTGTGTAACCCAAGGTTAACCCTAGGATGTTATCTCAGCCCAAAAATCCATCTTGGTATCTCTGGGCGCTTACATTCCCTGGGTGCAAAATATCTTTGTGAGCATATTATAGATGTCCTCGGTGGCAGGTTGACCCTTTTATCTAGCTATTTTATTTCATTCCGATTCCTTCGGCAATAAAAGAACTCTGTAATTGGGGCACCTGCTTCCCATATTGGCGTTCTTTTCAGCAGAGGCTACAGAAGGATTGGTTGTGCACTACTGACTTTAACAGCAAAATCATCACTATATCAAATAATTGAAACAGATTTCTTTGTTGTATTTCAGAGAACAGTCAAGTTCTGGAGATACTGTTAATATTTCATTCTCCTCTAATTTTCTTTTCACTCGCTGTTTTATAAGAGCAAGTGAGAGATTTCAAAAATTTCAGCTTCATTCTAAGAGAGGAGTATTGTAATATACAGTAGTTTCCAGTATTTGTTTGCCCTGACAGTATTAAATTTTGTTTAATGTTTTTTCTATCTGTTAGTAAAAATTTCCAAGCTTGATAGAATTACTGCATCATTGTGATTCAGAAATGAATTAGGCATGTCAGATCCTGGCCTTTCTGGTTTGCAGAGAACCAGTGTAAGACAGGACTGGCCAAACCTTGGTTCAAAGGCCAGGTTTAGGGTTTGGCTGAATCCTTTCCTCACCCAACAACCAGCACTTTCAGGAGTGCCAGGGGGTCTTCATTTCCCAAGATCAGGACGATGTGACTCTTTGGCCTGTTGTGTTTTTAGAGACATCCAGGTGCAATGCTCACCAGGCAAGTCATTGCACCATAGACATGGCAGTCCAGAGCATCACATCATCCCAATCTTGGGATATGTGCCCCCCTGGTGTGTCAGAATTGAAAGTGTTAGTCATGCTGTGGAAGGCATTCCTGGTGCACAGCGGTCAGTATTTTGATATCTGCTCTTGTATGATATTAAATGCCATTCTTGCAAACTGTCTGATGGACATGATATAAAAGTCGTTTGAAATAATCATGGTGGAATTTCTCTAAGTTGTGCATTAACCGAAATCCAAGTTGTTGTTTTCTCAGTCTTCAGCTGAAGGGAAGAAGCGTGAATGTTTCACAGAACTCCTTTTCCTTTTATTAAAGTAGACGTTGCGGGTTTAAACACTGAGCCTCTTCTAAAGATGAAACTGTTGTTGGGCTTGTACCAAGTTCTGCACAAACCTTTTATTGAGAAATGAAATGAGTGGAAGCTTATTGAACTTGTATCCTTCCGTTTATGTTTACGTACTGTGAGGGATGTTTGATTTTATTTTCTTAGCAACTTCTTGGTTAACTCCAAGTGCTCAAGAATGCTTTCCATATTATATGTAGTGCTAACACAACTACTGTACATTGCTCCCTATGTTAGAAGTTTGGGGCAAATATTATGGTGACAATCTCATTTATAACAGCTTGCTAGAGTTAAAGTTGTCATGTTCAACCACCGTGCCATGGCATGCTTGTGTGCCATGAAGGTCTACCAGTGTGCTTCAGAAGTTTGTGGAGTTGGCTATTGGGAGATGCGAGCACCACATCAACAATATAATGTGCCTTCAATTGTCAAGTAACTCATGACGTGCCTTGCAATTTTTGTACTGTGTCACTCTGCTGTGAGATGAAAAAGGTTGAAAATCACTGAGGTAAAGAGTTGAGTAATGATCTATTTGAGTTAGTTGAGTTAGTAATGATCTTCTGGATCTTGATGGTGTCATAACACAATCTGTGTCGCTGCATCAGGGCAGCACTTTGCTTCAACTTCTTTTGGTGACACTGCCATGAACTGTAATCTTGCACTGGCAACACTTTTGCTGGATTCTTTGCTGTAATCAGCAGAATATCAGACATGACCAATTAAAGATACTGAAGTGTAAAAGGGCTGCTCTTCCATTTATTTCACAGAGGGGAAAATAAGGGCTCAGTCCTACTGGGCTTCTGTTCCACTGGAATGCACATCTCAGCAAAGCTGTGTGCTAGTGTGTGGGTAGAAAGTGTATAATTCGAAAGGGCTTATCTCAGGGCAATGGAACAAATGTTTCCTTACTGCAAGAAGGACTTCTTGGCTCAAAACTCTCCCATCAGATGCATCACATATTATGGTGGCAGTGGCACTGGGAGAGAAGGATAAGCTTTCTGTAATTCCCAACAAAGGTCCGAACCTTAGTTGACATCTTACAGTTCTTGGCTGATTTAGAAATGCCAAGGGGCGTAGCTGTAATGTTGATTGCGTAGCACTGCTTCCTCTCCCAGGTAGCAGCTTGCTTAACTTGTGATGCATGCAGCCTAATCTGCCCTGGCTTGCAAACCACCAAAAAGTGGATCACAGCCACTAGGATTTGCATCACCCAGTGTGGGAGGCCAGTGTGTCACCCCCATACATTTGGCAGGGCAACAGTATGAATGGTGGGCATGGTTATGTGCCTTTGCCCCACCTCCACTGGTTTTTTTAGTCATACATTTTAATAGAATAAAGATATTTCAAAGTGGTTTGTTTCACTGCATTGTGCTGTAAATTACACATTCAAAGGTGTATAACATGATTAGATTATTTCTACAAACCATGATTGTAGCCATTTAGATGACAAGAGCTGCTTCCCCCTTCAAGTGTGCCCTCTTTCTAATGCCCTAATCGGGACCATTTTGGAAGTCTTGTCCTCTCCTGGACTGACTTTCCACTCCAGCCGAGGCATGCTTGCTTACTCACCAGTAAACACACCTGTGCAGTTCACATCCATTTTCAATGCAATCATCAGGGACCTCCTCCTGGAGTGATTTAGTGGGGGCTGCATTCATTGGATCACAATTCTGGTGTCTGTATATTTCTCTTATCCTACAGTTTCCAATAAATTAAGGCAATTTGCCTACTCGTGAGTAAAGTCGAGATATGGGTCACTTTCACTTTCCATAGAGTTCAATGCATATTTTAGTTTTTTGACCATAACGTTTGATAGGAAGGTGCTACTTCAAAACAGATTTTTGCACTGGATCCTGCTTTTCAATATGAATCCAACAGTATATGACATGATGGGGTTTGACTCTCTATTACAAAGTTGCAATTTTTTGGTCTCCCAGTGCGCGTATCCCCCCCCCCTTGGGCACGTGTGGCCTGCCTATCCGCACCACTGTAGTGACACCACTGATCACAGCCCACTGGTGGGTCCAGGACCCAGAGTTTGGAACCGCTGGATTAGGCTATAAGATTCTTAAAGAAACTAGCTAGTTGGATGTTCACTGAACTGACAAGCATAAATGTATGTGCTTGATGATGATCTCTTCCAAATGCTCATGAATACCAAGATTGCGTGAGTGTTTTGATGGCATGAATGCTCAAATTAGGATAATCATTAAAATGATGTGTTAATTGAACTTGGTTTATGGGCTTAAAAGCTGTATGCTTTTATTTTCTGAATACTTGAGTCATGCAACCAGCAGATGCAAACATTTCACACTGCTTTGATGCTGTGCTGGCAGGATGTGAAACTGCTTCTAACACCAGTGGGGTTGAGAGTGAGGCAGAAAAGAGTGGGAAATAAAACTTATTTACAAACAGCAACAAATCTCATTTTCCCACTGTTTTCAGAGAACTGCCTTCTTGGTTTCTGGATCCAGTGCAGTTGAGAGACCAGAATAGCCTGTCATGCAACTTACCTAAAACCAAAGTTATCAGCCTGATCTGTTTTGAATATTTTGTTACAGCTTGTAGTATATGTCTATTCTGGGACTATCAACTGAGCAAAATAAGAATATACCGTAGGTTTCAGCTATATTTCTCAGAGAATATGTCATACCTCCCTCAACAGGACAGAAAATGGCTTGAAACAGTGCAAGCTTTTTACAGATACTATATAGTTTTTTGTAGGGTGTGGGTGGCGCAAGCGGTTAAGACGCTGTGCCTGTTAACCCGCAGGCCTGGGTTCGAGACCTGGATTGGCCCCACAAGACAGGGTGAGCTCCTGTCCTCAGCTCTGCGACATCAGCTGGATCCAATCGAATTGGCTCTGTCTTTCCATTGGACTAATTCAGTGGCGTGGAGAGGGGGGATTTGCTGCTTGGGTAACAGCCTATCCTCCATAACAATCCAACCCAGGCTTTCGTGCTTCGCATGCAGCGTATGCAGCGTATGCAGCGCCGAGCACAATACCATAGTCTTTCAAGACTGATGGAGGCCTGCTTTATAGTTTTTTACAGACATCTTGAGTGAATAGTGGTAGAAGCTGAAACATGGTCAAGAAGGCTTCAGCCAAAAAGCTGTTTTGTTGCCTGAGGTTGTACCCACCACCATGCCTGTTTACTTAAATAAAGACAAAGGGGGTATAGAGGTAGACAGTGGGTATAGTAATGGCCTAGTGGGCTAACTAGTGACCAGCTGCTTCCACTTGCCCTTTATCTGCATGAATGAGTGAGCAAGATGTGCAGAAGGTCACCTTCTTCACCATTTGAGGGTGGGTGAAAGAGGAGAAATAGCTTTATTCTCTCCATTTGCGCAGAGAAAGCTGCCACTGAAATTAGGGCAGATTTTTTCCTCAGTCAATGAAACTTCCTCTCTGATTTCTCTGCCTTATCACAGGGGACTTTGTGGAGAAATCCCTTTGCAGAAGAGAAGACAAACCAAGGTCCCAATACATGAGTTTCCCTTTTGATGTACAGCATGTTGCTGTCTTATCCTACCCATCACGATATCTTGGTTTTTCACAGTGTTTTACACTGTATGTGAGTGAACTCAACTTCTTAAAAGGCTTGCATTGCCTACCTCCAGATAATCTATATCTTGAGGCAGTTGCTTGAGTTTGTCTCAAAGACTGATCTTGACCATGGTTTGGCCATATTGTGGGACCATGTGATGTGGTACAGTGGAGGAAAAACATTGAGAAAGGCCAGTCTTCTCTATAAATTTTGGATGACAAGACGTGTGTTAACATGAGGGAGTATTTCTCCGCATAAAGATTCTCTCCATTTTGAGAGCATGACATCAGCGCAATGTATGGAAGTGTTTTTTTTAATGAAAGAGTATTCAATCATTTCAACCTCACATACCTACTGCCTCAATACAGACTAGTCCCAGGTTTTCCACTGCCATGAAAAGTAAGACATAGACAACCCCCTTTGAATTTTTTGTTCCCTGATGCCCTTTAAATGTAGACAATTTTTCTATTGATCCAGTGAGTGAGCAAATACCAGCTACTGAACCCGTCAATCAGATTATTGGAAGAATAGGTTCTTTTCATCTGGACATAGGAGCCAATGACAGCTCTTTTGGATCTGTTTACTTAAAGTGGATGCAAGAAGTATTTTAAAGTTTCCATTGTAAGCTCATTTGTGTCCCCTTAGACATGACTGACAGAAGTTCAAATGTCCTTCATAAATATCTGACCAGTTATGTAGTTTTGTCCTTGCAGCAAAATGGAGCGTGTTTTGGAAATGATTGAGAGACACATTGAAACATCCTGTGGTTGTGGTGGAGGTGATCTGAACCTTTGATACTGATGAGTCTTGGTTCTGCTTCTGCTATGCCTCTGTTGCTGTCCAGATAATACTGATCTAGAGATGAGGATGTGGATTTTCATACAGTCATAATTGCACGTACTCCCATTGACATTTGCTCTCATGCATGCAAATGCTCAGAGAAAACTCTTTCTCATAGCAAAACTCATTCTAATTTGACCTAAATTAAATCTCCTATCTCCTAAATCAGTCTGCTCAGGTGCTTTTGAACTCAAAGCTATACTCAGCTATACTGGTGAGAAAATACCTTACCACAGCCTGATGCAGCATAATAACAGATGTGATATGTGGTTTTCCCTTTTTGAGATAGAATTGGCTTATTTTATTATGCATAGCTACCATTATGGTAATATTTTGCAAAAGTTTCAAATGAGTTTAGTGGTATGATTCAAATATTGGAGCATCTGTTGCACGTTACTCTTAAGAGACAGTATGACACTTTACATACTGGGAAGATTGTTTTAAATCCTTGTTACTCAACATACTGTATGTCTCCTGCTGTACCACTTTGCATAGTCCACCTGTTGGAAGTACCGCTGGAATTAGCTGGTGATGTGTGGAGCTCTGCCTATAAAACTACTTATTTGGTGGGATGCTGATTGCACTGCAGCTCTCAGTGGCAGGATCTGAGGATCTTTCATGTCCTACTGGACACTGCCTCAAGTACTACCAGTGGTATGAATACTACTGGTCATAGAGCACTGTATTTTGGGAAACCTATTGCAGAAATGGAGGTATAGTTTTAAAAGACATGCATATAACATGTGTTTAAAGCTGAATACATAGGCTCAAAATGGCAACTAGGGAAAACTTGTAATTTATGGTGAAGCACGAAGCAAAAATGAGCCAACCATATGGTTCAGTTTCACCCAAAAAGTGGCAGAGTTTTTAATGTATTTTTAAAAATACAATCTCCCCCCCCCCCCAAGTCATATTTTTATAATTTGTGCTTTACATTAGACAGGCTTCAGGTGGATCACTCAGACTTTTTGTCTTCAGAGTCTGCAGCTCTTAATAATATACAGGTTGAGACTGCCCATTCGCAATGTTTGGTTCTGGAAATCCCTGTGAATACCTATTTTTGTGTTATACAAAAGCATTATTTACCATGGTAAATTTGGTAACTGCTGGTAACATGGTAACTAATGAATCAAGGAGTTAGGATTCATTACTCAAGGAGGCAATTAATCAGTTTCCTTTTCCCTTGCTTAAAGCAACTCCCATTTCATGCTGTTCTCTTTTTTATTTAAAGAGCCAACCTTGTTCGCTTTGAGACAAAATCACATATAAATAATTCACATATAAATAGACATACTCCTGTATGTCCACTAATGTTGGAGAAAATAGAGTAAGGAAAATGGTAAGGGGTTTGCTACTTGTTGAGAAGAGACAACTTTTTGGGCTAGGGCAGTGGCTCTCATAATCCATTAGCACTAGAACTAGCTTTTTAGAATGACAGTTTGTTGGAACCCAGCAGAAGTAATGTCATTAATCTGCAAGTGAGGTCATGGCCTGAATTGACATCATCCAGCAGGGAAATTTTTAACATCCCCATATCAATCCATTAAGTAAATTAAAAGTTTACAATAAGTTTTAAAAATCATTAATATAAATAATAAGCATTGAACATCTCACCATTGTATATTTCCAGTTACAGGTAAGGTCATACAGGTAAGGAGCCAGCAGTCTTAAGAACTGCTGGCTCCAAATGAAAATGCTTTTTTCTTTTACTGAACACTATAAGGATGCAAGCTTATAGCAGGTCATGCTATAAACACACACCATAGTAATAAATGCAAAACATAATAAAAAATGCTGACTTTTCTTCCTTGTAACAGGAATGAGTACCACTCTTAGAGTCATGACTAGCAGGGCAGCTTGCAGGGAATATCTTTACCTTAATGGTCTGATAGGATTTCTGCTCAGGTTTCATGGCTTCTGTGTCAGGATATACATACATACTTTGGCATCCATCAGTCTTGAAAGACTATGGTGTCGTGCGTGTTGCTGCATGTGAAGCACAAAGGCCTGGGTAGATTAATATGGAGGATAGGCTGTTACCCAAGCAGCAAATCCCCCCTCTCCACGCCACAGAATTAATCCAAAGGAAAGACAAAGCCGATACAATTGGATCCAGCTGGCATCGCAGAGCTGGGCTAAGGACAGGAGCTCACCCTTTCTTGTGGGGACCCGGGTCTCAAACCCTGGCCTGCTGGTTAACAGGCACAGTGTCTTAACCACTTGCGCCACCCACAGCCCACGTATAGGATATAACATGAATAGATAAGTGTAAAATATTTTATTTTTGAACATTAAGTCTGTGGATTTTAAAAAATGTGCCGGACTTCTCCAGGGGCTTTATTGTTCTCATTGACAATGGCTGGTTTAGGGCACCGCTGATTGGTATTGTTTGATGTGTATGTTGCTTCTGTGGCAGAAAAGGCAATGAAACCGAGAGGAGTGGTGTTGGCTAAGGCACCAGCGGGTGAGTTTACACCCCTAAGTTGCAGTTCATTTGTAAAAGAAGCATTTCTCTGCTTCCTGTTAATGTTTGATTAATCTTTTCAAGCGTTCAGCCTGCCTGCAAGCTTGCATGCTTATAGTGTGTAATAAAAAGAAAAGCATTTTTGTTTGGAGCCAGTGATAAGAACCTTGACAAGGTTAATGGGCTGGTGGGTTACTAGAGATAACCAGATCAGCAGATACTAGAACTGTATGTATACGGGAGGACTGGGAGCCAGACTGGGAAAGCTGTTGCAGGGAAATCTTGGTTTGATTGAGACTAGGACTGTTTAATGCAGTAATTTTCAAACTTTTTCATCTCACGGCACATTAACAAAGCATTGAAATTGTCAATGCACACCATTGGTTGTTTTTACCATTGACAAAGCACACTAGGCTGCTCAAACCCCCCAGTTTTCCTGTTAATTAATGACTCCCCCTAAATTCCCACGGCACACCTGCGAACTATCTGCAGCATACTGGTTGAAAAGCACTGGTCTAACGCAGTGGTGGGCTCCAGCAGGTTCGCACCTACTCTATAGAACCGGTTCTTAACAAGAGATAGGACATATAAAGTTTAAAAATAGCCATTTAAAAGTGGCTGCCAGATGGGCAGAGAACCGGTTGTTAATTTCTTTGAATCCCATCACTGGTCTAACGTGATGTGTTTGGTAGTTCCACCTCCACAACCACCACGTAAAAACAGAATGATCCTCTTCAAGTGTCTTTGTCGCTTCATTCTCACAGAATAATCAAAATTGGAAGCAGGGCGGTGGGGGGAATAAGAGGGACAAAGTGGTTTGTGTGCAATGCATTCAGTTAGGAAAAAAGATATTAAACTGTGTCTTAGACAGGGTTGTAAACTGGAGGGTCCCTTTGGGATGCTGATTTATGCAAGCATAAATGCCTTTGATACAGCGATGGCTGTCATGTGGATTCTGCAGGCAGAATTTATTTATTGTCGTTCCCTTGGGAGTATTGCCACTGAAACAGCTTGTAGTTCCTGTCCATCCATAGGAACGAGAAAGCGGTTGTGTTTAGACTGAAACTGAAGTTACTCAAAAGAGGCAATGAAAGTGATGAAATGTACAATGGATGTGGAACACTAAGATTGTCCTTTTTTGGACAATCTGGTTGAATGGGTGAGAAAATATTAAATAAACAAACAAATAAATAAAATTAATAAATAAAATTATGGCTTCTAACTGAAAAGACAGAGCACATAGCACTGGTGGCAATCAAGAGGAGAGTTGGGAGACTGAGATAGGCAAGTGCACAAGGAGATGGGCAACCCTCTCCCAACTACTGTACAGTGGTACCTCGCTTAACAAGCGTTTCACATAACAAGCAAATTTTTCCAAGAAATCTTGCTTCACATAACAAGTTCCACTTCACTTAACAAGCAAGCACACTATGGGCACGCGTGCTATGCAGCCCTGACGCTCCGCATGGAGGCTCTTTAAAAGGACTGCTGGCTGGTGCTGCTGCCTCTAACTGCCCCCCACTTGGCGGCAGTTTCTTGGAGGTGCCAGAGGCAACTGCCCCCAAGTGCCCGCACTGATCACCTTGAACCTCCAGCAGCAACCCAGGTAAGACTCCCAGGAAAGTGTCTTTGATTGCAGCCTCCTAACCATGTCTACCCAGAAGTAAGCCCCATTGTGTTAAATGGGGCTTACTCCCAGGAAAGTGTCTTTAGGATTGCAGCCTAGGTAGACTTCATAGGATCATGTACACTGAATGCGTGTTTTGAATTCAGTTCCAGTGTTTTGTCATTTTTACATGCAGTTAATATTTTTATAACTCATCTGAGTTTCCATTATTTCCTATGGAAAAATCTGCTTCACTTAAAGAGTGTTTCACTTAAAGAGCATGCCTCTGGAATGAATTAAGCTCTTTATGTGAGGCACCACTGTATTTATAACTTTGCTGAAATCCGGCCATTGATTTTGTATCCAAATGGCATTTTTCTCCTTCATGATCATCTGGCCTTCAGAATGTTCTCAGGAGATAGTGTCATTCCTAGGTTGCTAATCTGCTGGTTTGCCTATAGCTGACCTTGTGCCAGTCTCAGATGATGAGAGGCTAACCTTCTTCTGACCTCCAGTTCTGGAGGAAGATGCTGATGTTGACCATCTGGTATACCAACTGGGTACTTTAATTGTACACTTGTGACTGGCAGACAGATCAGATGTCAGCTGACTGCCTTAACAGAGGGGAAGACGTGTTGATCTGACATCCATTTAATTTAGTACTAATAGACTGAAGGAAGGAGGTATTGGCAGGAAAAAATGAGAGAGGATAGAGATCTTGAAGTAGTAATAAACAGATATGTGGTTCATGGCTTGTCTTCATCTGATTTCATAATAAAACAGTTCTGGCCATTTCTGGGTACTTTCATTCATGTTCAGTATCTCAAGATGTTTCCAGTATCTATGACCTGTTGTGTCATTATTTTTATTGCTAATCCTAATTTGATTTCTATTCCTAATTAAGTGTAGACTGGCTGGAGGTGTGTGTCTAAACCTTAACTCCACCTGTAAGTTTTGTTTCGATTGTGTTTTTTTCTAGTCAAGCTATTCTTGCCTATTGCTAACTGCAAAATATTTTTTGCAAAAGTTTGAATCCTTTTCCACCAAAGGATTTTGTGGGGAGAAGGAGATAATTGGTGAATGGAGTGATGAAAATATGTAACAGAACAGAAAACAGAAGAAGGATGGAGAACAGAAGTGCCACATGTCAGGAGGCAAATAACACGTTATTTTTTTATCCTGCTTTTTAAGAGGCAAACTTTGGCAACTATGAAAATCTAAAAATGAACATTAAAATTCATAATACAGTAGTCAGACTTTTTAAATCAGCAGATCACCACAATATTTTTAAAATATTAAGCTAGTATGTCTAATTTTATTTTAAAACATTTAAACCTTCTTTGCAGTTATGTCCACAACACTTATTAGTTGAACTTTATTTATTTATTTTTGCTAAATTTTGCCTTCTTTAAATATACATTTGTGGCCTATTTAAAGCTTAATTTCAACTCACTTAAAAATAGTAGTTACGGTATCTGTAGGCTTGCTTTAAATCACTATTCCGAATGAAGTATCTGAAGTTAATGTGCAGTGATAATAACAATAAAATCAATATAATCCTGTATTTTCTTTTCAGTTATGAGTGCAAGAAACATAAAATTTCAACATCTTTTTAAAAAGGTATTAATAACCGGTTCATGGTGGTCTTATGCAAATTGCAGCATTTCTGTGGTTTGCTGTTTTTAAAACCCTCTTGTGTTTCAATGTCTCTTTTTACTAATGGGAAACATTGTGGTTGAATGCAATATTATTGATTCCCTGATGGAAGGAGTTTGTTTTCAGGTCCTGCACAGACACGTCTAGTGAAAATAAGCTTTGACTCACAGGCTAGATGGATTCATGACATCCAAATAAAGAGCAATTTTTTTTCAGAAAAAAATCAACATTTTTCAAAGCGCATTTTGGATGCAAGGAAAAGCAGGTCTACATTTTAAAAACAGCATTTTAGTGTTGGCTAATCTGAATCTCTGACTGAAATAGCTTTGAATCTCTGCTGTTTCCGCTGAGTGTACGGAGCATTTTGGGTTCGCTCATATAGCCATGTTGAAAGTATTTGAGCCCTTGGAAACCTCCCTTTGATATGGTAGCCAGTGGCAGAATGTGGTGCTGATGAGAATAGAATAGTCCCTAAGCCCAGTAAAGGATCTTGTGTTGGATGTTCTCTAGATCTCTTTCAGATCTGCAGTGAGATGCCATTGTATTTGTGCTTGTGGCTCTGGAAGAGTTATTACTCTCCTCTTAGCTCCTGAATCAAGATACTAAAATAGTCATAGTAGAAAGTACCCAGAAGGTCTGCAATGGAGGTAGCAGCTGGTCATCATTTGCTCTGGAGTACCAGCAGTAGTTTGAGCAGATGCTGAACCAGCAGCATACAGTGGGAAATGTGCAAGGGGAGCTTTTCTTTGGAAGCAGGTGTGTGGTTACAGGAGAGTTTGCAAAAGCATAAGTCAGATCAAGGTTTTTGAGAGCTGCTCTTGTTGCACTAGCAGCCATGGGAAAAGAGTTGGGTGCAGTGGTGGGCTCCAACAGGCTCACACCTACTCTATAGAACCGGTTGTTAATGAGAGATAGGACATATAAAGTTTAAAAATAGCCATTTAAAAGTGGCTGCCAGATGGGCAGAGAACCGGTTGTTAATTTCTTCGAATCCCATCACTGGTTGGGTGTCCTCATGCAGGAATGTTTCATAGTATAGGACCTGCTTAGAAAGTCCTAAGAATTTAAAAAAGAAGCAATGGGAAAGATTTGCCTAAGACAGTGGTAGCAAACATATGGCATGTGTGCTGCAATGAGCACTAAGAGCCCTCTCTGCTGGCATGTGGCCATAATGCTCCCAAACCAGCACTCTAAGTGGCGCACTGTTGGCATTGGCATGCTCACTTGGCTCTGCTCCGAAGAGGAGCAGCCTCCTCCTGTTCAGAGCAGAGCGTGCTGGTGTCCCATGCCTGGAACTGCAGGCATGTGCAATGGGCTCAAGATGCTCCTGGCCAAATGTGCATGCCTGGAGTTCTGGGCATGCGTGCTGGGCACCAGTGCTGTCAGTCAGCTCTCGGTGCTGAAAAGGTCCACCATCACTGGCCTAGGGTTATGAGGAGATGGGGCTGGGTGAAGAGGTAGATCAGTGGTCTGGCCAAGTATTCATCAGCGGTACCTTTTTATAAAGTGGAAAATTAGGTTTTGACTTTGTCATAAGGAGAGATTGCTGGACTCTTGGAAGGCTGCCGCCAGATGGGTCTGGTGTTGCTGGTGGTTCTAGCACTGCTGGAGGCCTCTCTCTTGCTAACAGTGATTCTCAGGATAAGGAGTAGAGAAGCTTTGATTCTGAGTTTCTGAAGCAGGTGCTGGTACAAATAAAAGTGGCCTCCTCTGAACTGTGTGCGTATTCTTTGCTTAAAATAAAAGCACTCCAAATGATGCTTCTGGCAGAGTGATGTACTCATTTGCATGTACTCCTTATGACTGATGGGCTTCTGCCACAGTGGAGCTCAGTCCAATTTCTTTGCTTGTTATGGCTCACTTTGCTCATCTCAGATCAGCCAAGGGGAGAATGTACAGAAAGGTTAATTACTTGTTAAATTAGCCAGTTCGGAGCAGATGCACTTTATATAGGCTGAGGGTTTGGGCGTTTGTTGAACCTCCTGCTGTCAACAGAATTGTTTTGGAAAGGAAGACATGCAGAAGGTTTTGATAACTACAAAGAAGCTGCTGCTTCAGGGCTGGGCTGGGGAAAGTTCTGGTTAGGCAGCTAACTAGCACCTTTTTTGTGTTTAAAGTCCCTACTTTGTCTTTTGCAAGGTTGCGTCCACATCAAGGTGTGCCACGTTTCACTGCGCACTGCGCACAGGGGAAGTGCAAACTGCTGAATTCAGCATTGTGTGTTTTAGAAAGCTGGATCCCAACCAGAGTAGCATTATATTCCCGATAAAGTAAACCTCTTTCTTATCTCCTACAAGTAGATAATTACCCTTCCCTGCCTAATTTAACATAGAAATTCCTCAGCTGAAATAATGAGGCCATTATGGTATTCTCCATGCAGGAAACTGCTCCAAGTCAATGGGGTGGAAACTGTAGTGCAAGCCAGGTAAAAAATACAATTAAAAAAATAAAATTACTCTTAATGGGGGATGCCAGTGCTTCGTTCGCCGGAGAGTTCCCTGGCAGATGCCTCGCTGAAGGGAGTGATTTAGCACTTTAGGTTATTGCAGGAGTCAAATAGGAGACAAGGTTTATTTGTGAGGAGCTGTAAACAGCGGCTTTAATAGGTTCACTTGTAGAATACTGATGTCCCAGCTGTCAGTAGTACGGGGGAAGGGGCAGGGATTTAGGGAAGGAAGGCCTTCCAGCAAATGAGTGAGAGGTTTGGGGGAGCCGCTAGTAAGAATGCAGGAAAAGACCATGTGGATTCTGCCTGTAAATTGTAAGAGGGTCCAAAAGGTTTCTCAAGCTGTTCTCTAAAAGTCATCCTGGATAGGTTGCAACTCAGGAACATGAAATCTATTAATATTTCTGTGCTTCTTTTGATTTCTTTTCAATAGAAAGCTTACATGTCATCAGAGAAATCCCATATCTGTGGTTTCATTTATCCATGGATCGGATTCACAGCCTTCTTCCCCACCACTCTCTGTGGAGGCAAAGGCAGCTGAGTGCTTCTAGAGGGACTTCTGAGCCTAAAAGAGACTACGCACAGCCATCTGTGGTCTCTGAATGACTTGGAGTAAAAATCCAGTTTTGCAAAAAATAAAATAATTAAAATGCGTTACAAGACATTTGGAGGCCCGGGGAAGCTTCTCTTCTGGGCGTACTCAGCTCTAATATAAGGCGCTCCTACAACTCCTGTGGTATACCTGTCGACCATTCATGGCACACCAATGTGTGTACAATGGTTAAAAATGGCTGAGCCAAGTCTGTTACTATCTGCTTTCTAGCAACAAGTCTTTCTAAAAATTCCTCTTTGTATTTGAGATTCTTTGAGGAGACAAGGATTGAACATGGCACCTCAGACATTTAAAGTATGTCCTTTGCCACTGCACGTTGACTTGCCTGTTCTCATGTCCTTTGTTGTAGTACAAGTATCTTGGAACAACCTGTATAAATTAAGGGTTGAACTAGATACAACTGGAACCTGGTCATTTGGCTGTGTGTGTAAAATAGTAGCTATGGGAGTGACCCAGATTGGGAGTGTATTAGGAGATGGGGAAGTTAACCTTGCCTGTGGTTGTGAACTGGATCAAACTCCCGCAGTTTATGTAAACACAGTATATATACTACCCTGCTCCTGTGCAAGTTCAAATGCTGTGTTTAAAATCCAATCTAGACTTTGTAAATTGTAGACTGGCAGTGTTTCACATGACCCTCAATCTTGCATTTTTCCTCTTCCTTGTCATTGCCACGTTCCTTCACTTTCTTTCGTTGTTGTTAATGAGGAGCAAGTGGCCCGCCTGTATAGATGTGTTGGCGTGGCTTGGTTTGATTTGTTATTCTCCTGGATCTTGTTTCTTCTCCTTGACCATAATGAAATGGCTCTAGTGAGAATTGTGTGTTGTCTAGCAGATGCTCTAAATATATATAGTAAATGTGAACAACGTACACAAGATATAATTCTCCAGATTATGAAAAACAGGCTCCATACATGAATGATTGATGCAATGTGGTAAGACAATTGTCTCCTCTCCAAGGTCATCTGTGTTCATGTTTAGAAGAACCAGCTAATACTTCCTCAACCAATACTAGATGCCTTCTTCAGTAGGAAATTGGCATCATTTCTGACAGTTTTCCACTGCCCACCTGGCACTGATTGGCAACTAAATGCTGACTGTCAGTGTTGTTAATGTGTGTCTCCTGTTACTAGGCAAACACACAAGCTGTACTCATGGTTGACACTGCCTGCCTTGTTGATGTTCTGGAGAAAAGTTTACTACAGGGGCTCTACGTAGGAGGGTATGGCTTGAGTTGGGGTGGGTGTGTTGTTTGTTTTGATTCATGGCACATTTGCTTAAGTTTGAGAAAACAAATTATTGCTGATCCTGTCTCTCAATGTATGCAAATTAATGTTTGCTTATCAGTGATGAGTGTATTTGTTGCCATCTGATAAAAATTTAAAAAACAACACAAAACTAATAGCTCTTTCAAATGCAGTGACTCATGGAAAACTACTAAACTTTGAGGAGGGCTCAGGATATGCAAGCAGGGTCTTCCGTAACTGGTTATTTGTGAGATTTTTCTTTTCCCAACCTTCCTATCTTAAATCTCCAAAGGATGAAAAGCAGTATCTTCTGAAGCTGATGTGAGCATAGGGATGCCTACATAAGGTTCTTCATAACTAGGGATCAAGTGGAAGAATAGTGTGTAATGCATCATTGTCTCATTCTTGCCTGCGTCTGTAATGGATTGGTGCTCTTGCTTGGAGACCAGTAGTCCCATACCTCAGGAAATAATCTAGCCTTTAGTGGTGGTTTTTGCAGTCAAACTCTTTAGGGATTTGAAATCATAGGATGGGATTTTCTTCTTTATGAACCACAGGCTGCCCCAGTTGCCTCAAGGCAAGTGAATATGAAAAACTGCCTTTGACTCCTAAAGCTTTATTTCATCTCTTAAAAGTGAGAAATGCATTAGTGAAATTGCATGGATTGGAAGTTTGGTATTTTAAGGCCTTTGCTTGCTATGGCACTGAGGAGCATGCTGTTGGGGACAGTGATCTAAAGGAGGAATAAGTGTCCTCCCACTCTTTCTGGGGTCATGCTGCAGTTTAGTGTTCTCAGCCATATGGTTGGATTTTTTTTCTAAATTTTTTAAAGCTTTTGAACACTTTTTCCTTGTAATTTAATACATCTGGCTTCATTTAATACATTTGGCTTCAGAAATCTGGCTTCATTATGCCATGCGATCCTTACAGTTCTAATTTGTTCTTATGTCTATAGTCCTGTTAGATCTCAGAGTATAGATAATGGCTATCCCTCTGTTTCTCTGCTCAGATCCTTTGAAGTAAGTTTCTAGTACATGTGGTTGTTAAAATAAGTCGTATACAGTTGGTATGTGCTGTGAACAGTCAGGAAAGGATAATTATCTTGGCAATATATGTTGATGAATATTTAAATATTGCAACATCTTCTAATATTCTCAATATATCACAGAAAGATATTCAACAGACAGCTTCTGTTACCAGTGCCTTGTCACAGATGTATCCATCCTTCAATTTGTTTATCACAAAGAACCTAAATGATTGTAATAGGAAACATTACTAATCAAAGGGCGCAATCCTAACCAATTTAGGCTGACCAAAATCACCTGGCATACTTTTCTGTGGTGGTGTAGGGAGGTTGGTGTATTCCTGTGCACTGTCTAATCCCCCCTCAAGTGGGACTGAAGTGGGACCAAGTGCCTGATGGCACTTTTGTGACCCCTCCAGGTCAGCAAAAGACTTATGCTGGGGCCTAAGAAAATATAGAATAGAAATTACGTATGGCTTTTCTCTCACATCTTTAAAGTAGCAATAATTTTAAAAATCAGTACTATTTATGTGATACTTCCAAACTTGCAACTGTATTTTATTAATTCTGTTTGTTCTCTGTAATATGAGATATAGTACAAACTTCTATACAGATACTGTAGTCTTTTTGTCATATATAAAAGCAGGCCTCCGTCAGTCTTGGAAGACCTTGTATCATGCTTGGCGCTGCATACGCTGCATGCGAAGCACGAAAGCCTGGGTTAGATTGTTATGGAGGATAGGCTGTTACCCAAGCAGCAAATCCCTCCTCTCCACTGAATTAGTCCAATGGAAAGGCAGGGCCAATACGATTGGATCCATCTGGCGTCGCAGAGCTGAGCTAAGGACAGGAGCTCACCCTGTCTTGTGGGGCTGACGCGGGTCTCGAACCCTGGCATGCTGGTAAACAAGCACAGTGTCTTAGCCACTTGCGCCACCCACAGCCCACTGTCATATATAAAGGACAGGAAAATGATCATATAGATTCAAGTATCAAATTCCAATTCTCTTCCATTACTGAACATCTAAATCTAGAACCCATTTATTTTTATACCTGTCTTACTTTCAATTCTGAGAAGCTGCTTATAAATCTTGGATAACAATCCTCTGTGTGGAACAGTACCTTCAGTAATCTGCTCCGTTTTCCCCCTGCTAGAACTTATTGGGTAGGGGCTTGGAAATTGTCTAACAGAGGAGTTGTGCATCAAATGAAACTCGTTCTGAAAATATAGACCAAATCCACCATGAAGAGTTTTTTAAATAGATGAAACACCCCCATTCCTCCCACTGCCCACCACCACTGCTACCTTACCTGGTACTGGTAGACAGAGTCCTCATTGCCAGCCGCTGTCCTGGCAGTCTCATTGTTCTAAACAGTGGTGTCACCACTCTTCTACCTGTATCCTTACACTTCTGCTGGCACTTTGTATTCATGGTCCCAATCCAGTAAAGTTGGGGTGTTATGATGGCTTTCTTCAAGCATCTGAAGGGCTGCCTTGAAGCAGCAGCGAAGAACTTGTTCTCTTTGGCTCTTGAGGGTTAGAGCCAATGGGTTAAATATGCAGGAAAATATAGACTAGGAGGAAGAATTTCCAAATTGTACTGGAACAGCTTGCATTGTACAGTTGTGGCCTCTCCTTCTTCAGAGGTTTTCAGCAGAGGTTGGATAAGACACCTTTTGGGGATGTGGATTGTTGGGGTTGTTACCTAATTTTCCGTTCTGTGTATATAATAAGCAGGCTTCGGAAATGATTTGTCCAATAGCAGTTTCCAGGTGTGGCTGTTAGCAAAAATAGAAACAGCTGATTACAAGGAAGATGATTACCTAACATATCTAAATCTCACTGTATTTATTTCAAGGTCATGGGGTGAGGAGTCCAGCAGATCTTGTGGATCCCTACAAGAAGATATATGTGGAAAATGTGAACATACACAGAGATGCAATGCCTAAGGGGGCCAAGTAAGACCTTGGGCTTAACCTTAAGAAATAGAGTTGATATTGCCCTGTTTCTAGCTGATGAACTGGATATCTCCACCTCTAACATGGTCACGTGGGCTTCAGTGCCCTAACCATGCTGTGGGTCAGTACCAGCAAGGGTAGGAGCCTCTAGAGCTATTGAAGCTGGACCCTGACCACAGATCCACAATACTTATCTCTCTCCTTGGCCAGGGGGTCTTTTTCAATGGCCCCGATTATAAAATGTCTCAAGAAAGCCTCTTTCCTACTGTGTCTTATACTATTGCTTTCCTTAAGAGAACTAAGTGAATGGAAAGGAACAGAAGAAGGAAAGTTCCATCATCATGTTGTAATATCAACATTAGATCTGAGCATAAACAGACCCATAAAATAAATGGTACATTGATTTTAAAAATTCAGTTTTTGTATTTCGTACAGTTTTCTCCTGTGACCTTCCAAGTAAAAGTCTTAAACTGGAGATAGGTGATTGCATTTTCAGAAAACAAAAAGTGTTTGCTAGTTCAATACATTCTTTCTGACTTGTTATTTCAAAAAACTTGCAAGGCACGATTGAGAAAAGGCAAGAGTAGAACAAAAGAAATGTTTGTATACCTCATGGGAAGCATCGCTAACAGTCTTATTGATTTATTATTTTATTTTTAAACATATATATCTCATCCTATTTGTGAGGGGCCACTCAAATCAGCTTACAAAAGCACAATGCTACAAAGGGTAGACAATGATAGAAACTTTTTACTCTTTTTCATATCGCATTATATTGACAAGACGCAAAAATTGACAAGGCATACTACACTGCCCAGTGGGAGGCACCCTTCAATGGCCTTACTCAGAATTGACCTTACCCCAAATTCCTGTAGCACAATTTAAGTTGGCTGCCTTACACAGTCATTTATTCCAAGATTTACTAGACCAGAACCTCTGAAAACCAGGAAAAATAATATACTTAAATTTATACTTATTATTAGAGTATACAGTCTGACTTTGTGCCCAGTTGGCTTGTAATAGATGACTAACTTTTCTTGGTACTTGAGCACATAACATGGATCATGTACACATGATAGAATTCTTGAAAATTATATTATTTAATAGCTGTATATACACAGCAAATAAACATGTAAGATCTACATGTGCTTCTAGGAAGAAAAAAAAGAAAGCTTTCTTTTTAAGCTTCCTGAAATTCATTATTAGGATACTTAGTATCAGCTTTTTATTCATTATTATCTGCTTGTTTCTCTTGGCCATTATTAATATTCACATACTATTTTTCTGCAAAAAAAGTTCACTAAGCAGTTTATAGAGAAAGTAAATAATTTCCCCCTTTGTTTCCAAAGGAATCACAATCTTAAAAAGATACAGAAGAAACAAAAGCAAATGGGTACTATAAAAGGCTACAGGGTGAAGGAGAGTTATTCTCCCACTGCTAAATATAATCACCACTTGAAAAAGTGCCACTGCCCTGTCACCAAGGGTAAGACTCCTAATACCAAGCAGGCTTCTGTGCACTGTGTGACTACCAGGGTTTGTTGTCATCGTTTTGTTTTTTACCAGTTTTTCCCCCACAAATTTCCATCTTACGAACATATGGGAAGAGATAAACTTTGACAATCTGGTGAACAGCTTTGCTTTTAAACAGCACTTGGCTAGCCTCTAATCTAGTCCGTGGGGCTTCTTCAGTGTGGCTTGCTCTGTGGTGTCACTTTTAGTGTGGTGGTGCGAGTAAACTTTAACTGGTGGTCATTCTCTGACGGTTCACTTCAGTTTGCTTCTCTGAGACACTGCCTAGTTTTGCCTCTTGACATCCTTGCAGTGTATACAGTGAAACTTTGGATTGAGAGTGTTTTGCAAGACAAGGGAACATAATAATTTTGACTTGATATACAAGCGATGTCTTGATAAACAAGTGAAAAATAGTCCTGGCCGGGATACAGCCGGTTTCAGCACTCTGCCGGTACCTGTCCAGCCTCTGTTGAGAGACCAGCCTATGCATGTCTACTCTGAAGTAAGCCTATTACGGTGAATAGGGCTCATTCCTATGTAAGGGGGGCAATGTAAAGGAGCCTGAGAGACCTAGGGTGAAATCCAAGTTAGTACGGGGAGTCATTGCTCTGGTGTACGAACAACTTACTCTGGATTCCAATATGAATTTCCCATAGGTTTTCACTAGGTAGTGCAGTAACTATGGGTGCACGTAAAGTCTCTTACGTGCTCTTGTAGTTACTCTGGATTTGGGGGTAAGCCTTGCTTTAAAGTAAGCCCTTTTATAAAAAGTGGGGCTCACCCCTGTATAAAGGGGTGGATTGCAGCCTGAGCGACCAAGTGCAGGTTAATTTGTTTTATTTTTCTTCATATTCTGTAATATTTTATTATTTTGTATTATATAACAGTATTGTAATAATTTATATATGAATATTTTTGGGTTGTGGAACAAATAATCTGAGTTTTCCTTATTTCTTATGGGAAACTTGCTTTGATGTACAAGCGTTGTGGATTACAAGCATGCTTCTGGAGCGAATTGTTCTTGTAAACCAAGGTACCACTGTATAAGGGTTTCATTCCATTTTCCTTGAGGAATGGTAGCTTGCTTGCTTTCTGTAGCTAATGCAATGCCATGATATGAATTGGAGAGCAGCTTGCTAGAGGGCAGGAAGATAGTAGTGGAATAGACTAGGGAAGGGCCTTCTGGAAGATAGTTTTGTTATGATACATTTGTTAGGCTTTCAGGTGCCTCAAGTCTTGTTGTTGCTACAGATTAGCACATCTAAGCCTTTGGAACTTGAGACTAAAAGGGATAAGTGCTGTGGCTTAAATGGCCACAGATGGTGTGGTTTGTATTTTTCCCCCCAATGGAATGGGAGCCTCCTGTAATAAATGAGCTAGCATAATTACAAGTAGAGAACTTAAAAGATATGAAGCATAAAAAGATATTGCATGGTTTTTTGAAGGAAGTCGAGATGTTTGTTATTAATTAAAAAAGATTTACCTAGGGTGTTGGAGCATTCCAAGCACTTCATGTGAATTGTTATCCCTACTGTACAACAAACCTATAAGCTGTGTACTAGGCCCATGTTTCAGTTGGGAAGCGGCTTATTTAGAGCCATGTGTAGTGATTTGGTGACAGACTGTGTACCTGAGATGGGGTGTGTGTGTATGTGATGCATGGCTTGGTCTCTGAACTCTTTGAGTAGTGAAGGAGAAAGCAGTATTGTTAATGACCTGGTCAACTTTGGGGTAAGGACCACCTTTCTCTGAAAAAAAGTCAATTATGCAGAATTCCTTGACCCAATATTGTGACAACACCCTGGGATGCCGCTCACACCCCCGACATTCTAGTCTTCCTCTCCTCCACGTTTCCTCTTTACTCCCCTCTCCGTTTTCCAATCCAGGATATGAAAGGAGAAGAAGGATTAGTAGAGACAAGAAGGTGTTGGGCATCTCTACTAAACCTGCAATAACTGAGGCAATAACTTCAGTTGGATTGGCCAGTGCTATGTGGTATGTGTATTTCCCCATCATGAGGGAAGAGGTTCCAGTAGAATGTATAGCACAGTTCATTCCTACCACAGCGTCTCTCAAATTAATCTGCACAGATGGAAAATGTATGTATTGATTGTTTTACTGGCAAACAATCCAGCTGCTCTATCACCCTTCTTTGCCACAAGCAGCTCTTGAATGTATTGTGTAGAAAGTGAATTTGCTGCTTACACGCATGCACATGCCTCCGCATGCATTTTATTTCAGCTGTGGCCCTTTATCAATCAAGCATGCAACCCAAAATTTGCAGTGCATCCCTAGTTAATACAGAATGTCAGCAAGTGAGCAAGTGTAGGTCAGAGAGTCCAAAGTGTCACCACCACTACCCAGAGGACTTGACACCATTTTTTCAGTTTTCAACACTCAGATTTCTGAAATGTAGTGACCAACACAAGCAAGTTGACAGCGAGGCTTCTCCGGAAATAGCTTACATAGATGTACTCATCTAGGCAAAATTAACCAGAGACCTTGGGCAACCTAGGAATGACTACCCAAAACAATAGCAAGAATTAACATTGGCCATTAATGTTCCATATCCTGCAGCCCGATTCTACCCCCATCTCCTTACAGCATGTAGCTATGCCACAGACTGGGTGGTGGTGGTGATCAATTGACCAGCCTCAATTGATCAATGGAGGTAAGTAAAAAACTTACCTCCCAGTAAACTGCCTAATCACTTAGTCTCTGGAGTATGTCCAAGGAGAAGGGGGAGAGATGAGTTGGAAAACTGGGAATGGTATGTGCTTTTGCCACTGAGATATATCCCTTCTAGCCCCCTGCCCGCCCCTCTTTCCTTCCTGAACCAGTCCCAGCATACCCCACCCTCGTAGGAGAGAGCAGGGAGGAGGCATTGTAGGAGAGGGAGCATGGCAAGACTGGAATAGCTGAGCTCTGCTGACTCAAGAACCCTGTATCGGGCCACGTGGCCCAACTTGGAGCTCTCTGATTCTGCTATGGCTCAAGGGTTGTTGCAGAATCAAGTATCCCCAATATAGGGCTACTTTCCATACCTAAGGGAAGCGCATGTACAGCTACAATCCAGAATAACTACAGGACCTTTTACACTGATGGAGTTATGGTGCCATCTATGGGAAATGCATAGAGCAATCCAGAGTAAGTGCATCTTACGTCTTCCTGTAGTTACTCTGGATTGTAGGGAATGTCTTCCAAGGAACAATCTGCATCTGGCTGGGAAGCATTGGCTACTATGGCAGCCATTTTGTGCCACAGCAGGCTGTGATTGGGCTGTGAGCCACAAGTCTTATAGGAATGTCACTCCATTCAGGTCATCGTATAGATCTCAGTAGTGGGCATTGCTTTCTATGGTAAAAAATGAACAGCTATTTCAAATTTAAATCAGTAATTATGAAAAAATTTAAATGTTACACGCAGAAATTAGAAACTGTTATATTGCAATTATACTTTGAAAGAGCAGGATAAATACAATGCCTACTCGTTGCATTTGTCCAATCACAACACAGGAAATGTTCACACATCTCCAGAATAGTAGGTGGTGTGAATGATTGCTTTACTGTTTCTGAATTTAAAGCTCTACACACACACTATGGTGGGAAAAGAGTTAAGATGATGCAAACAGGCACTGAACAGTGATCCTTTTCAGCTTAAGTTTCTGTACACAACCAGAAGAAATCAAAATTAATGCCAGATGCAAGATCCTCAGAAGAGGATATTTATTTATGCTAAGATATCACTTATACCTAGACCTATAGTAGGTCACAAAAAACCCAAAAAACTAAGGGCTTGGATATCTGGGGGGGGGGAGGGGGGGTTGGGAGAAAAGGGAGCCAGTAGTTGAATTTCACAATGCTTTCCAAGTGCATGATTATTGGTCTTGATTGCATGGGAATTGGGAAGGCAGGGACAAGGGAACAACTTAACTCATTTTTTAGTATTGTATCTGCTATTTTTGAAATTGCTATCATTGTTGCACAGCATGCTATCAGTGTAGCAAACAACCATTTCTTTGGAGTATATAAAAACATCTTCACTGGTGCCTGTGAAAAACCTCCCCACTTAGACAGAATGACGAGAAGCCATAGGAAGAGTGGTTAAATAGCAGCAGAATCCACAAGATACAGCAGCTCTCAGTGGTGACAGCCACTGAGACAGCATGCATGCTTTGATCTGTGTCAGAGATGCTGGAATGTTGGGTTCAAGAGATGCTACCAGGACTTCGAACAAAGAACTATAACCAGATGATCATATAAATTGTAATTTGTAATTTTTTTTACAACTACCAACAGTTGCTGCGCAGCGTTATAATAGTGTTATATAAATTACACTGGGTGAGCAATAAGGGAGTTGGAATGCTGGAACAGAAGGTGGCTTATGGACATGTATCATTTATCCACGTGATCCTGGTGGGGCTTCTGCATGGCTTCTTCCCAGAGGTAGAAATTGGGGCACACAGGCCAAATTGGGCACAGTCCCAATACCCACACTTATTATAGTCCCTAACCAGCTAACCCCTAAAGCCCCGGTTCTTAGAAGTGAGTATAGTGAACCAGGGGTGGGCACAGCCTGGCCCAAGAACCGGTTCTCCGGAAGTGGGCGGGGCCAGGGTCAAGGGGCAGGGCCAGGGGTGGTTTTTAATTTAAAAATCAAATTTTTTAAAAAAAAATTACTTACTTCGGAGTAGACCTGCATGGGATGGTGCTCTGAGGCTGCAATCCTCTCCACAGTTTCCTGGGAGTAAGTCCCATTGACTATACTGGGACTTACTTCAGAGTAGACCTGCATAGGATGGGGCTCTGAGGCTGCAATCCTCTCCACAGTTTCCTGGGAGTAAGTCCCATTGACTATACTGGGACTTACTTCAGAGTAGACCTGCATAGGATGGGGCTCTGAGGCTGCAATCCTCTCCACAGTTTCCTGGGAGTAAGTCCCATTGACTATACTGGGACTTACTTCAGAGTAGACCTGCATAGGATGGAGCTCTGAGGCTGCAATCCTCTCCACAGTTTCCTGGGAGTAAGTCCCATTGACTATACTGGGACTTACTTCAGAGTAGACCTGCATAGGATGGTGCTCTGAGGCTGCAATCCTCTCCACAGTTTCTTGGGAGTAAGTCCCATTGACTATACTGGGACTTACTTCAGAATAGACCTGCATAGGATCGAGCTCTGAGGCTGTAGTCCTCCCCACACTGGCCTAGTATTAAGTCCCATTGACTATAGGAGTCCCATTGGTGGCCAAGACATATCTCAAGAGTTCTGTTAAACCAGAACCCCTAGGTTAAACTCTGCAGCACCTCAGCTCACCTTAACTTACCACCACAAAGTACAACCATTGCCATCTAAGGAAGTTTCCTCAAACTTACAGTCCAGAGTAGGCTGGGTAATACTCCGTCTGTTAACCAGGTCCTTGTTTACCAGTCTTAGGAACAAAAGCCTGCTTTTTAAATCTGCAGGCCCTCCATCCTCCTTCACCTTTGCAAACCCCATCCTTGGCTGCACAGAAGGCTGGTCTGATGTACATTTTGTTGGTAAATTTATTTTTCTTTATTAATTTCTAGTAGTTTTTAAGGCTATTATTTCTGTCTAATACCTTATTGGACAGACTTAGTTTATAGTGTCTTTCTATTAGAGAGCAATAGATTATCGGCTTCCACCCCTGTAACTTCTTTGGGCTTAGGAACCTCTCCATCGAACGTCCTCATACAGTACTTTACTCATTGTTAAGGCAAGCTTTTAACTACCCCTTGTCTTTGCATAGCACTTTCTCAACTTTCTTTTTATTATTTTAGTCTCCAGTTGGAGATTAATTCAAAATCCAGGTGGATGAGATATGTAAACAGTGATAACTAACCAGAAATCATATTCCATTTCAGGTATTTTGTGTATCCATCTTTTGCTTAAATGCTGTAAAATGTACTCACAATAACTGAAGAACTTCTTGTTCACCCTCTTTACTGTTGCCTTTGACTTGATGCCTTCATACCCCACAGTTTTAGAGCCTGATTTTGAGCCTTTTCCTCAATGTTTCTGATAATCTGTTGACTGTGGGAGGCTCCCCTGCAGGCTGGAAAACAATTTTCAGTCCCTTTGTTGCCAGGTTAAAGTGGCAGCAATGTATAGCTCTTGTCAACCATTTAACTTCTCTATTTTATGGCTTATTTGCTCTCACTTGAAGCAGCAGGGAGCCAAAATAGTCCTCATTTGTTGCTTCTGTTACTCCCCAAAATACTTGCAATCAGATAGCTGAAATTCATTCAGATTATGAGAAGCTGACGATGGTGGGTTACAGATGCTGCTTTTACTACTGAGGAACAACCACACATTCTACAAGGGTAGAATGACTAGTGTGGCTGATCCAACACATGGTAGGTGAGGGGCACCAAATTTCTTTTTGACCATAACAGCAAAGGAGCTCAGTTAGCCCTCATCCTCTTGAGGAGACAAATAATGCCTCTCTCCAATTCACCCTTGCATTCAGACCTTTTATAAGGCAGGACCCAAACCAGACAGGCTGGGAGGTGTATCATCATCATAGGGGGGAATGCTGGTCGTGACAGCAGAAAATGTCTAAACTACTAAACCTGTCCAGATTTTGTGACCCATTGATGATTTGGCCTAAACCTGTTCTTAGGAAGGATACTACATGTATGGGCTTGGATCCACAGAATAAGCAAAGAGAAACTATTTGTGTGCATTGTTAGGATTTGAGTGTTCTGAAAAACTATCTTGTCCAACTGGCAAGCTCTGAAGATGTACTTGGTTTGGGTGAGTTCTTTGAGCTCCACCGCAGATGTTCTGGTGTTTGCATTTCCATTAGAAGGAAAAGCATCCCCAAATTTCATGCTTCTAGGTCTGGGGATTGGAGCAGAGCATCCATCAGTCACCAGTTCTTCCATGGAAAGTATAGAGGAAAATGTTTTGCGCCCCTTTTCACCCCCTTCCATTTGGAATTTCCAAAAACCGGGTCTTATTGGGTGCCTCCATCACTGAAGAAACTCGTACCTTAAATGTCATGCTTCTTAGCCCAGCGGTTTTGCCAGGGTGTTGATGAGTCAGTCAGTGATTTTTAAGCTTTTATTTTGTCATTCCTACATTTTTCTTGGGTGTCCCATATTTTGGTGGAGGCTTTTTATCTTCTGCTATTATAACATCGGGTCACCCTGTTAAAGAATCCTGCATGTGACTTACGATTTCTCTCCTTTGTAGCTAGGAAGCTTTATCTGCTAATTGCGCTTCTAAACCTGCTCTCTGTGGCATTCAGGTAACTTCTTCTGTTTTAATTTCACACCCAAAGGAAGAGCAACCTCAAGATGGTGAACTTGCAAGCCTCAGCCAGCCTGTGGTCTGACCTTCCTTTGGGAATGTGTATGGAGGAAAGGATTGGTTATGATATTTGAGAACAGGAAATGGTTATGAAATGAAATGTACTTGTAAGTTCAACTTTATCCAGTCGGCTTATTAATTGCTTGAAACTCTTTCCAAATGCTGTTTAAAGACAATTTTGTTTGTGAAGTTGAGAAGTGGTATCTAATCTATGGGTGCACAAATAAGATTGCTCTGAGTTAACCTCCCAGCATTAGAGCATTAAGTTCACTGGTATGGGCATCCTAATCCAAAACATCTGTCCTGGCAAATCTGTTGTGGAGTGCCACCACAATGTCATGTGTTGTTTGTAACCTTGCACTGGTGCAACAATGGGTCCCCCTTGTAAGGATTTCATGGTTTGGAAGATTTTGAAATTTGAAATAAATCAGAATTAACTCAAACAGTTGGATTGCTGGAGAGGGTGCAAATGGGAGGAAGTTTTCAAAGGGTCCATGTCTCAGACAGGGTGGGGAGATTTGCATGGACATTGCTTTCCCTCTTCCCTTATACAGTGTAATATTAGAAGGGAATAGATTCAGGCATAAGCTAGGAAGAAAGAATGTTGTTTTCATTAGCTTTAAGGCACATACGCCACAGCATACATCTGGAAGTTCTTGGGGAAGGGGCAAACACATTCCTGAACATATTGTACAATGCTCTACATTTCATAAGTCTTAGAGTCTTTGTATTAAAAACCACAATAAGATGATGATAGAGGAGAAAGGAAGGCATTTATATGAATGATTAAAGTTGTGCTATTATATGGAGGTGACATTTGCATGATTTCAAGTTTAGTTTACTCTATATTGGGCAGTGCTGGTAATACACAGTCCCAGAGCACTAACACACAGCCCCAGTAAACATGGCTAAACGTATTCTCAGATACATAATAACTTGTGACTGTGGAGGATTATACTGTCATGCTTACATATGTATTATAACCTACTACACAAAACAATTGAATGCTGGAAAGGTATGATGTAAATTTCTTTTGAGTTTTACTCCAGAGTTCTTTGTGGTGAAAGAAACACTTTGTGGTGGACAAACTCCTAAAGGAAAGGACCATCACAGGTTACAAGCTGTGAGGGGTGTGGGTAGAAGTGGTGCAAGAAACCTGGAAGTGGGTCTTTAAATCTATTTTTCCATTTTCTTGATTTTTTTTAATCCATAGGAGGTTCTGGAATGGATCCCTAGTGGATAATGAGGGACACCTATAATCTGAAGTACTTGTATTCTTCAAAGGAGGAGGAACATTCCATAACATATGCCCAAACATGGCCCACTAGACCAGATCAGGATTTATCTTCAATAACTGTATTAACTGAAGCTCCTACTTGTGAGCCCTTAGTGGGACTTTGACAAGCTGGGGAGTGAAGACTGGCAGGGAGTACAGAATGTGGGCAGATGGCTTTTTCATGCATGACATCCTGAAGAGGAAAAACATTAGGCTGTTTTTATTTCTTGATGCTCTTCCATTCTCAAGGAAAGGTGTCGGTTTGCATTTTTAGCCCAATACAGCCAAAACAAAGCTTTCTATGCCCGTAAGATAATTTAGTGGCACTCAGTCACTTTACACATTCATGAGTCCTCTGCTGCATTGTTTTGGCTTCTGGAGGTCTCCTTGAGTTAAGGGACCATTGCCCAATCCATCTTCCCGTTGTCTTCCTATTATCCCCATCCCCTATTATCATTCCATCCCCTGAGAGAGTTGGGACAACTTTGTGTGTGTGTGTGAGGGCAGCAACATGTTCCCTAGGATCGTGCTACTGTGTTTTCACTTGAGCCAGAGCTGCAGACTTGGAATGGAGGGGGGTGTCTGGGGAACACACCTCTCTGTACTGTAATGGCTTTTTAAATAAATAAAAAGGGATAATTCTTATTTCAGTTTGAAAACCAGAAGTGCCCATTTGTTTTTTCCAAGACTTTTGCAGACACAGGAATCTGCACCTCAGACCTCCTATTACTGCAGGACTATCTACAGGTGAATGAAAAAACCCATCCTCAATAGCAGCATGATCCTGATCCTGAGGATTGTGTTGCTCCCCTCTCCCTTCCCCATCCCTTGAAGGGACAGGGATACATGCTTCCCTGGCTGGTAGGTCACAACCAGTGGTGGGATTCAAATAAATTAACAACAGGTTCCATGTCCTAATAACCTAAATTAACAACAGGTTCTATGTCCCATTAGTAACCGTTTCTCAGAACCAGGCGCTCATTAGCAAAGGGTTCTACAGAATCTGTGAGAACCCCCGAAGCACACCACTGGTCATAACCCACCAGTTTGGGATCCGTGGTTTTATACCCTTGGTACAGACCCACCCACCTGGCAACAAGTTGTGATTTGGGAACAACATCTGGAACACCTATTCTGTGTTCAGGTTGGTGACGCAGCCTAGCTCTTCGGCCATGCTTCAGCCACTCTAGTTGGCTGGCTGTCCTGTTTTGTTTTTCTTTCTGCTTCCATCTGCTTTCCTTTTAGGTTGGCTCTGGGTTATTTTAGTGGATGAGTTCCTATGGTGCCTGTCACTAGTTATCTGCTCTGCTCATGTGTCACCCTGAGACAGTGAGAACAAGAGCGACTGGAAGCACTTCACTGACATGCTCAGGCAAGAGCTGCTCTAGAAAGAGCCTCCCAGTCAGTCTTGTAAGGGTGTCCCTGGAAGGGAGAAAGACGTGACAGTTCTGAGCAGGCATTGGCTTCCTTGGCAGTTGAAAGAGGTTCGGCTGTCAGTCGGCTCCTGTCCCTGCTTGCTCATTAGAGAGAATGCTGAATGCACGTTCTCCTGGGCCAGGGAAGGCAGGAGCCTGTGGGGATTTGAAGGGACTCTTTGGTGTTGCTCTGTGTGTTTGAGAGTCTTTTATGGCTTCTGTCTCTTTGGAAAGCGATCGAAGATTGGTTAGGCACTTCTCTAGCTATGACTTGTACCACAGACTCTTAGGTTGCTTTTTGTTGTTTCCTGCCTGCCTGTGGAAATCTGCCCCCTTTCATTCATTGATATATCACTCTATAGGAGTCACTTCAGAGGACAGGAGTCATTTCAGAGAGGAGCCTCCTCTCTCACAGATCCTGTCCTAAACCACTATTGCTTTGGCTGTTATGTAGCCTTGGCTGCTTCTCTTGTTTAAAATATTTACATCCTGAATTCACTCAAGGTGACTGCATGTTCTTCTTTTCTATCATCCTGTTTCCATCCTGACTAGTTTCCTTTGGTAGATTAAGGAGCAAAAAATAAATCAAAATGCAAGGATCTTCAGGGTTGTGCTACATCTGATTTTCTTTGCATAGAGAGAAAAAGGAGTGTCATCTCCAATATTGACTAGTGTGTTTGTTAACTTCTGTATGAGGATAATATGAGCATATCCTAATCTGTCCTTGGTATGGATTGTTGGAAGGAGGGATATAATTTTTCCCTGTGCTAAATGAAGCTATTCCCAGATGTGCAAACCTGCAGAGAGATGGAATACTCTGTAAGTGTGACAGGCACTGGAGATCTTTGGTGATTAAGGCAGAGAATATTGAAACTGCCTGCTGTTGTATTTGCATAAAATATATAAACAAAAACAAGAACTCTAATGAACTGTGGTGCAAGGAAGACAGTAAGTCTTGGAGCCGCATGTGCAATTAAGCAGATGTGCTTTCTGCTGTCAGCTATGCATTCTGGGTAGAATGACCCCGTCTCAGTTTTCAGTTGTCTGTATCCTAATTGTGCCCTGTATGATAATAATCCTGTCTTCACCATGGGTGTCACTGGAGGTGTCCCTGACCAGTGGAGGCGTTCTCTGTGGCTGTGATCCTGGAATCAGAACCTATGCTTCTAAGAACAGGATAGAGTTTTCATCTAATCTTAACATTTTTCATCATTGAACTGCAATACAGAAAGATATGCTTTATAAAATGTTCCCTTCTGCAAAACTGGTTAAGGCACAAGAACCCTTTTAGAATTGGAGCTGATAGCTTTAATTTGCAGAAGGTAAATCAACTCCCCAAATCAACACCAGGAACATTTAGTAGACACTGACAGTAATTGTTTTGTCTTTACCATAGTAGCTTGATAGCTAACAGGTGCTCTTAAATGTTTTTATTTTTCAAAGATTCCCCCCCCCCACTGTTGTGTTTTTATTCCAAGCACACATTTTTATGTTATACTAGTGAAAACGCATCCGTGTTGCAGGAGTAAAACTCCCCCTGTACACCATCCCCCACTGTGCATCAATCCCCCCAGGTGCATCAATCTCCCACACTGCGCTCTACTCCCTGTGCAACACCCCCCATGTGCACCATTCTTCCATGTGCACTATCACCCCCTGTGCACTCCCTCTCCCAGTGCATTACCTGAATGTTGATCAGTCAGTCTTCAGTGTTAAGTATAGGACAAAAACATGTTGTACCCCTTTTCACCCCCTTAAGGGTTAAATTTCTCCGCATTGGTTCTTGGTTGATGTCACAGAAGGAACATCCTCCCCAAATTTCATGCTTCTTGATCCAGGGATTGGGGCAGGTCTTGGATCAGTCAGGGATGCTTCAATGCAAAGTATAAGGAGGAAAATGCATTGTGCCCCCCTTTATCCCCTTCCTGTTGGAATTTCTGAAAACTGGTTCTTGGTAGGTGCCTCCACCACAGATGGAACACTCTCCCCAAATTTCACGCTTCTACGTCCAGCAGTTTTGGCTGGGTGTTGATGAGTCAATGAGTGAGTGGTCAGTGACTTTTTAGTTTTATATACAGTAATAGCAAAAAACGTACCCGTGTTGTGGGAGTAAAATTCCCCCATGGCGCATCAGTCCCCCCATGGCGCATCAGTCCCCCCAGGTGCATCAGTCCCCCCAGGCGCATGAACCCTCCATGCACATGAACCCCCCATGCACATCTCCCCATGCGCAACCCCTCCATTCGCAGTATCTTCCCCAGTGCAATCTCTTCCTCCAAACAACATCACCCCAGTGCACCAGGCACCGAGCACCAAATTGACTAGATGTTGGTCGGTCTTCCATGTTAAGTATAGTACAAAAACATGTTGCACCCCTTTTCAGCCTCTTAAGGGTTAAATTTCTCCACATCGGTTCTTGGTGGGTGTTCATGTCACAGAAGGAACTCCCTCCCCAAATTTCATGCTTCTAGATCTGGGGTTGGGGCGGAATGTTGATGAGTCATCAATTCTTCAATGCAAAGTATAGGAAGGAAAACGCGTTGCACCTCTTTTGACCCCCTTCTGGTTGGAATTTCCAAAAACCAGTTCTTAGTGCACCCCTCTGCCACAGAAGGAACACCCACCCCAAACTTCTAGGCCCAGCGGTTTTGGCAGGGCAGTGATGTGTCAGTGAGTCAATCAGTGAATCAGTCAGTCAGTGAGTGACTTTTCTCTTTTATATATAGATATAGAAAATGTTCACTGGTTAAGGTGGTAATAGGTGGTATAGTTTCAGCAGATGCACCTAACAGTCATTACCCATGCAGTTTCTATTCACCTCCTTTTTTTGGCAGCTCCTCCCCAGGTTGTTCTGCCTTCTTAATGCTGTTTTCTGAATGCCCCAAAGAATGTTACTCTCGCATGTTACTGTCTACTGACATTGGGAGCAAGACAGATATTTTGGTAGTGAGTGGCCAGCTCTTTCCTCACAGTTTACAGGGAATCGCTATATTATTATTAGTAGTAGTATTAATGTTAGTAGTAATAGTATTTTTATACTCTTTTCCAATGAGACAGGGCTGCAGTACTCAGTGGTTAAAGATGCTTGTTCTTGTCAATTGGCATTTTGAGACCCATGTACTGCACAATGGAGAGAGCTTCCACTACTTGCCCATCTCCTGCCAACCTAGCAGTATGAAAGCAAGTAAATGCAAGTAGATAAATAGGTACCACGTGAAGGTGACAGCATTCAATTGTGATGGCATAATAACCACAGAGGCACTCTTCAGACAGAAGTGTGGCTCTTTGGTGGCTCTTTGGCCTTGTAACAGGGATGAGCATAACCCCTAAAATCAGTCATGACTAGCAGGGTAATCTGTAGGGGACAAACTTTATCTTTATCCTTTCAATGAGAAATTCACAAAGTGTTTTACTGAGAAAATCAAATAACTAATGGTTCCCTGACCCAGAAGGGCTCACAATCCAATACTAGCTTATTGAGCGCAAAGAAGCATTTTGACAGCTGCATTTTTCAACATAACAATAAGGTCATCTTATCAGGTAAGAGTTCAAATAAAGGTTTTTGGTGATTATGAAAAGACAAGACATTCTGCTAATGGTGGAAGCATCTGGGCAGTTCCTATCTTGCTTTCTCTTTTGCTACGGATGGGATAGCTACTTATTGAGAATTATGTTGCTTGAACTGATAGAGCAATGATTGGCACTGAATGTTATAAGGAGCCTATTAACAAATGTTGTGGTGATGAAATTAGACGTTTGAGGGGTTCTGTTTCATTTTATCTTTGACAAGTGCTGTTCATGATTGGTGTTGATTAAGAGATAAAGAACAAAAAGTTCTCTCATCACAAAGAACAGGCAGTGACTGTAAATTACACAGCTTCCTTTCTCCTCTGAAACACCTTAATGTGCAAACACATATTATATGGGTTTTAATCCGGGGCAGAAGGATGATTCAGTCCCAAGCAAATTTTAATAAAGAACGTTAGATTCAAAGTTGGAAGCCGAGGAGCCTTCCAGAAATCACATCCTGTAGCAGGTAAGATAAGATACCTTTATTGTCATTTGTTCTGGCACACACTGGTACATGTCCATTGGTCCATACAAATGAAATTACGTTGCTTGCTCCCAGGAGTAAACTCATACAATCACCTGAAAACACCTTCAATCAAACCGATATATACCAGTACATATCAACCAAATATGTACATATACAATGGTACCTCGCTTAACAAGCGTTTCACATAACAAGCAAATATTTCCAAGAAATCTTGCTTCACATAACAAGTTCCGCTTCACTTAACAAGCAAGCGTGCTATGGGCACACGTGCTATGCAGCCCTGACGCTCCACATGGAGGCTCTTTAAAAGGTCTGCTGGCCAGCGCTGCTGCCTCTAACTGCTCCCAACTTGGGGGCAGTTGCCTGGAGGTGTCAGAGGCAGCTGCCCCTAACTGCCCCCAAGTGCCCCACCAACCACCTTGAAAATCCAGCAGCAGCCCAGGTAATCCTCCCAGGAAAGTGTTTTTGATTGCAGTGTCCTAACTATGTCTACTCAGAAGTAAGCCCCATTGAGTTAAATAGGGCTTACTCCCAGGAAAGTGTCTTTAGGATTGCAGCCTAAGTAGACTTCATAGGATCATGCACACTGAATGCGTGTTTTGAATTCAATTACAGTGTTTTGTCATCATTTTTACATCCAATTAATATTTTTATATGAATATTTTGGGGGTTGTGGAACCAACCGTCTTGAGTTTCCATTATTTCCTATGGAAAAATCTGCTTCACTTAAAGAGCTTTTCACTTAAAGAGCATGCCTCCGGAATGAATTAAGCACCACTTATGTGAAGCACCACTGTAAATTATATTAACTGTCCATTTCAAAAAACATAGTGAAGCTGAAGCTGACCATACATAACTATAGGAAATTTCTTATAGTAACATGAAAATCTTACAGTATTAATTTCACAAGCACAGAAACATGTTCGTAGCGAAGGCAGAGAGTTCAAACAGTGTTTTACCATAGTAGCTGAAACTCCTAATCAAGACAATATTTCCTAGCTCTTTCATTTGGCATAGAGATAATAAATAAGTTAACACTCAGCAAGCATTGCAACATTGTTTCCCACTATATTGTCTTCCCAAAATTTAAAAGAGCCTGGATGGGGAGGACTGTAGTTGCAGAAGCCAGTAAACTAGGAAGGAAGACAAGATGTGTGTGTAAGCACATTTCTTCCATCCTTCGTGTGGAGAGAAGATAGCAAGAGAAATTTGTATATATGGAGGCTGTGTTGAAACAAGCGGAATGTATGGCATTATGTAGAATATGATTAGTGCTTCTGTTATTTGAAGATTAAAGCAGGCACATTAAATTACAAATTCCATATTTTTGGGTAAGTTTATAACTGCCTTAATTCTTCTCTTAAGTCAACCTTTTTTTATCTGTGCATTTTTCTATCTTGACCAGTAGGATTACCTGTTCCAATACTGTGAACCTTCTAAAATAGTATCAAAGTAGTAAGGGTAAAAAGAAAATGAAAGCCAATTTAAATGAAATCACACAGTGCACAGACATCTGAAGATAACTTTAAAGCAAGTTCCTGATGGCCCATCTACAAGGGCATATTAAAGATACTACTTCACCGGAAACTTAAGATTTCTGCTGCAACAAGGAAAGTGTACAATGGTTTGAAATTTGTGGATCTCAATTCAGCAAGTTTGAAATGTTCATCTTATCCAAGATTCAAATATGTCAAAAGTAAGCAGCATAGAAACTGGAATCTTCCTATTTGATTTAGATGTTATACTGTAGCAGCAGCAGATCACTTACTCCTTGAGCTGTTTGGCTAATGTCAGAAGTCCTGAATCTCTGGTGAAGTTCTTCTCGTGCTACAGCTCCTCCCTACACCAATACAAACCAGTATTCCTATCCCATTCCAGAGAGTTCATGTTACCCAGCAATGTGGGAATGAGTGGTGCTGTTGAAGTTATGTGAGATCCCAGTCCTGGAAGCATCTTTATTAGTCTTGTTATAATGACAGGAACTGGTTCCCTTCTTGCAGAGAGGGAGGGAGAGAGAGAGAGGTGCATATTCTTGCGCCAGTACACGTGCCAGACTTTTGACACTCACTTTATCAAGACTTTGTGGATGAAGCTGGCGAGGAGGCTCTGGGGCCAGCAAAGACTCAGATTAATTGGTGCCTTTGCTAAATGTCTAGAAAAGTATTTGATGTCTGCCAGCCAGTGAGATGCGGAGGTAATTATCCTTCCAACCCCCATGGCCTGCATTAGCCATACATCACTATGCTGTCATAACATGCCGAGGACTGTTTTTCATATATTGAAAGTGTGAGCCAAGAGGACAAGAGCTTATATATTTTTATGAGGCAAGTTGGAGAGATAGGGGAAATCTCAACATATCTGTTTGTATGCTCCTGCTTGGCAATTCCACTTTCACTCATTTGGCTGGTGAGCTGGAAAATTTGAAATCCCTTCTGCGTATAAGGAAATTTCTGCCATGTGTAGAAATCTATTCACACAAAATGTAGTTTTGCAGGTGCAGAACCATATTTGAACCTAGATTCAAACGACAATCCAGATACAAACTTACTCAGAGGTCATTTAATAGGCCTAAGGCTTTTTTTCTGGGATTGTGCCCCATTGAACACAATGGAACAAGGGTGTCCAGATGTCCTCTTTTTCCAGGATACAACCTCTTTCATCAGCCTTGTGTCCTGGAAAGGAACTTAAATGCCCTCCGTTCCCCTTCAGGCAGTACATACACTTCATGTAATTCATTACAAGTACAGTGGTACCTTGTAAGACAAATAACTTGTAAGAAGAACGCTTTGTAAGACAAACTAAAATTTCTAGGAATTCTGTCTTGTAAGACTAACAATGCCTTGTAAGAAAAGCAATTTTACAACAAAAATTAGTTGTAAAATGAACGAATTGATCAATCTGCACCATGAGCAACAGCAAGATCTGCAGAGGAAGAGGATAATAAGGAGGAGGATTCCCTCACATCAAATGAGATTAAAGTCATTTGTAAACATTGAAATATTGTGCAAAATTTTGTAGAGAAGCACCACCCAAATAATGCTATAGCAGTGCGAGCGATAAATTTGTTTAATGACAATTCAATGTCACATTTCTGTGAAATCATCAAAAGGTGACAAAATCAAGTGTCATTAGATAGGTTCCTTGTTAAAGTTGCTCAAAAAGACACAAGTGACTTAGCAAAAATTAGTCATCCTTGGCCATGAAGATTTTTCTTTTCTGTTTTACTGTACAGTTTATTAGTGTTTTTATTAATATTATAGGAATTTTTGTTCTGTATTATATTATGGTATACTGAATTCAATTACAGTTTTTAAAATCTTTTTTACATACAGTTAATATTTTTATATAAATATTTTGGTTGTGGAAGCAATCTTCTGAGTTTCCATTATTTCCTGTGGAAAAATCTGCTTTGTATAAAGAACGATTTGTAAGACAAACATGCTTCCAGAACTAATAATGTTCGTCTTACAAGGCACCACTGTAATATTGTTTTAAATTTAATAATTCGTGTTTAATCACATGAATTTAGTACATAAATGTTTTTCATCTTTATTTTGTCATCTTTTATTTTCATCTTTTATTTTTACTTTATGCTTGATGTCCTACATTTTGGGGTGCCTTGATCTTTTTTGCAATTATGAAATCTGGTCATCCTGAATCTAACTTATTTTTGAGTAGACCTGCAAAGGCTTGGGCTGTAAATCTCTTCTTAACCCAGGGTTTATCCCATTAGGATAAATATACAGACACTGATATATTTTTCTCAAAGCGGTAAATAGCAGCTACTGAGGAAGGGAAGAAAATTTATTTAAATTAGGAAAAGGGTCAGATTCTCCAGTATAATGATACCAGTTCAAATACCCCCCTTTACAAATAGCTCCCTTGCTGGAGTTATACTAACAATATTGCCTTTTCCTTAGAAACATACTTCTAAAGCAGTGATACTGGACCCCTTCTGAGAATGACAATCCATCTGGGACCCCCGGAAGTGATGTCATGGCTGGTAATGACATTAAAGTTGCACAGTGTCAGATTTCAAGATAGTTGCATCTAACTTTTTGCAACCCCTCCTGAAATGAAGTCATGACCTCCACTTTGAAGACCACTATTCTCCAGTACTTCCCGATCTTCCATCGTGTTGTTCCTTGGGGGTCTGGCCTATTCTGAATCCTTAAAAGTCAGACATTCTGAAGTGTTGTCAGTTTGAACCTTTTTACTGCTTTTGTTGTTTTTAAGAGCTATCTCCAAAGTCATCCACGCTTGATTACACTAGCTGTCCCAAATGGCGATGTGTGATAGTCTTTGTCAGTCGGTGACTCCAGCACCAGTGGGGCTTCAGTCTTGTTCTTCCATGCAGGGACCTGTGGCAATGTCCTTCACTGGTCCTACAAACAGAAGAGATGCAGGGCTCAATCCTAACCAACTTTCCAGCAGTGGCATAGCTGTGCCAGTGAAGCATGTGCTGCGTCCTGCAGTTGGGGTGTAATCACAGAGGCCTCCTCAAGGTTTGCTTTGCCCTTACTCTAGAACATGAAAACTTAGGATTGCACCCTCATTAAGACTTCCTCAGGCATAACCAAGATGATACAAATCTGAGTGGATGGTAGCCTACTTCTTTTCCTAAGCAAAGAGCAAGCAGATGATAGGAAGGGAAGAGCAAGTCTTCTTTGACACAGTGCAGGATGCAACATATACCCCAGTGACACAGCTATGGTTAGGATTGCGCCCTCAGTTGTACTTAAAAGTACCGGAGGGAGAAATTAGATGTAACACAGGAAAAAAAAATCTGCCTGGACTTGAACAGTTACCACATACTCGTGCTAATGGGCAGGAAATGAGTAGCTTGAGAATGCCAAGATATCATCAAGATAACACACACCATTTAAATTGAGTTGGGGGAAGTTCTTGGAGAAGTGTAATCTCTCCTAGCTAGAGACTGCTATCCATTTGGGAAGCCTGCCTCACAATTCCAGAATCTGAACTCAAAAGTTTATCAGGATTATTGTCGCTTTGGCAGTGCTGGCTCATTAAAGGAACAATAAATGGATGCAATGTATTTTTTGGCATCAAGGAAGGGAATACTGTTTTCACATTCATAGGGGAAAAAAGGCAGAATGAATAGTGATAATTTATTACCTTCCCCATGAGCCAGACTGAGTTTTGAGCGAGGCTTCAGTTACAGGAGCCCATGAATATTTAGCAGGCCTGTTTTTTCTTCTTAGAAATGCTCAGCCGAAATGTGCGGACAGTAAAGAGGATGTCAGGAGTCTTGGTTATTTGCTGCTGCCTCTGTTCTCTGATGGAGAGATTTTTCAGAAAAACACCAGGAATTTGCTGCCTCTCAGTCTCAGTAGTATGAGGAGGTAAGCATGCATAAAACACAGTTTATATGCTGTGAAAATGCTTTATTAAGCTTGCTCTTTGCACTGCCATCACCAGCAATGCTGGGTATCAAGTGAGTTTGCCAAGGATATTAACCTTCATTTATTTGCTTTTCCCCAGTGGTAGATCGGAGAAGCTGTGCACTGGGCCATAAGTAATTGGCCTGAGATGTATGTGAGAAGAAATTATGTACAGGACGCCTGCCTCCTTTGGGTCCGAGAGCATAACTAGCCAAGAGTGCCCAGTAGCATGTATGTGCCCAGTCCAGCCAAAAGATCAAGAGCCTTCAGATTTAAGGTGTAAGACAGAGAGGGGTTTGGACATGTGTGATCCCTTTTTCTCTATTGTCAGTCATCTCGAGACTATAACAACCAAACTTCTTGCCACTAAGAATGGAGGACATAGGAGAAATTTTAATTAGTCTTTATTGCTACAGTAAAACGCTATTAGTTGCTGTACAGAAAATACAGACCTTAATCAATCTCTTTGGATCTGAACTCTTCACCCTGCCTGGGAGTATTTTTTACCTTTGACACTTTTGGAATGAGGAGAGAGCTCTTGGCACTTTGGCTTTTCAGGCAGGGGTGTGTGTGTGAGTGCACACGTGGAAGGGGGGTTTGTGTGTATATACCATCAGCAGACTTTCTGCAATGCACTCTTGTCCTTGAGATGCTCGTTCTTATCATGGTCGACCTTCTGCTTGAATCTCCTGTATACACTCTGGTGGGGATGGAGTAGTATTAGCAATGAACCAAATCGGCTTTCCTATGGGAGCAAGTACTAGGGCATGCTCACTAACCAGAATTGCCTAGTTCTGCAATTAATTACTGCCATACGCAAATATAACTTGCTTATTTTAGAGAGATTTCAGTGCCGTTGGAGGGAATGTTCTCCTTAACAGCCATGCTTGGATCATCTTAGCAGTACTGTTGAGAATCCCATGAATAAGCTGAAGTCATTCTGTGCACCTTTGACCCATGTCTCCTTCCTGGCAAGGTTGCCTCTCAACTAGCTCCCTTCTTATAAAGGTTCTTGTAAATAAGGACTCCCCCCCCCCCCAACCATTTAGTGCCTGCACTAGGTGAAGCCTTACACTGGTTACACTGCTCCCATTGATCTGATGAATTCAAGAGTTGTGAACCCTTGGCCATGCCAACCCTAATGATCTCCTGACTCCATCCTGCAGCCCAGTGACATGAATAGGATTTGTGTCACCTGATGTGGGAGGCCAGAGGATCACCCCTATAGTGGACTCCCATGCAGTGGGTGGCACAACACCCTGGGCATGTGGTTGTAGTGGTGTATCTTTGTCCTGCTTGTGTTCTAGCTATAATTTTTATATTAAACTTGGCATCTATCAGTCTTTAAAGACTATGGTATTGTGCTTGACACTATGCGAAGCACAAAGGCCTGGTAGATTGATATGGAGGATAGGCTGTTACCCAAGCAGCAAATTCCCCCTCTCCACGCCACTGAAATAATCCAAAGGAACAGCAGAGCCAACATGATTGGTTCCAGCTGTGTTGCAGAGCTGGGCTGAGGACAGGAGCTCACCCTGTCTTGTGGGGACCCGGGTCTCAAACCCTGGCCTGCTGGTTAACCGCTTGCACCACCCACAGCCCTCACAATTTTTATAATAGATACTGTAATGTCACTTAGAATGGTCATTACATTCTACATGAAATTATGCATTCAACAATGGGCAAAATCCATAGCAGTTACGGGTCCATGCAGTTACGACACTCTCTAGTGTTATCTTATGGAAAGTCATCTTAACTGCTCTGGAGTAAGGGGCTTAATTTCACTTTAGGATATAGGCCAATATATAACACGGTGGTGTTACTTGAAAATATTTATTTAAATTAAAAAATTTTGTCCTGTGGTAGTGTCACCCCTACCCACTTGCATCACCCAGTGCAGCCCACACCACTCTACTGATGCCACTGCTGCAGTCATATTCTGTTCCTTCTTTTTGCCTGGTTTTTTGTAGCATCCAATAGCAAGAGTTGTAGGAGATGTAGATGTCTGGCTCAATAATGTGTATGTACCATCAAAGATGGCAGTTAGAAGAGTGTGGTGCACCGCACTTGGCAACTATAACACTCAGGCTGCAATCCTAAACACACTTTCCTGGGAGTAAGACCTATTGAGCACAGAAGGGCTTACTTCTGAGTAGACTTGGTTAGGATTGCAGCCCTAGCCTGCCTTGTCCTGCAAATGGGTTTAAACTAGAATCACACTTTTGCTGCTTGTAATAAAAGCCAAAGAAAACCAGATAAATTACTGCCTTGGGAAAATCTCTCCCAGAAAATTGCCTTCAAATCCTTTGGAGTCTCTTTAAAAGCTTGGTAATAGCAAAGGCTGGTGATATGGGGAAATGGGGCATTGAATTCCTTCCTGTGTGAACATAAACCAGGCAAATAAAATTTATAAAATTAACACCAAATTAATGATTCTAGAATTTAAAAATTCAAGAGATTTGGATGATTCGGAGATGTGAGACTTTCTTCCTCCATGCATACGTCGTCACTTCTTATTTGAGTTATTTTCCATCTTTCCAGTTTTCAAGTTGGCTAACTATCATTCAGAACATTATACAAATCATAATGTATACGTGTATATATAAGATCAACAGTTCAAATCAAATGGCAATTACAATCACGTCATTCATCAAAATCTTGACACCATCAAATTGCCAGCTTCATTAATCTTCTGGTAGTGGTGAGCAGATTAAAACAGCAATAAACTACTAAAACAACACACACAAACCCCGGCAGCATAAAACAGCAAAAACCTCAACCTCAACAAGAAGGGACCTGTAAGGTTCCATTCTGTATCAGTGATCTTCAAACTTTTTCATCTCACGGCACACTAACAAAGCACTGAAATTGTCAAGGCACATCATCAGTTGTTTTTACCTGTGACTACGCACACCAGCCTGTTCACATCCCCCAATTTTCCTATTAATTAATGACAATTCCTGCAGCACATTTGATGATCATCCGTGGCACACTGGTTGAAAATAACAGCTGTATCACATTCTCCCCCACATACCAGAAATTCCAGCGCAACGATTTATCATAACATACAACTTGGCCCTGATTGGGCTTAGAAATGGTTTTCTGGAGGAGCTCTTTAGAGGGTTAAAGATAGTAGTAGTGTATGACATTTTGCTGTCTTAAACACTGAGACCATCTGCCACCTAAGGTGGCATGCCAAATTCTCCTTCCTTCACCCAATGATGTACACCTTTTACTAGTGCTCTAGTTCAGCACCCCCACCCTAGATTTCTTCTTCATCTCTTTCCCTCTCTTCCATTTCCATTCCAGTGAGTGGAAGGAGACATACTGTAGGAACAATAGCTCGGTAAAACTTCTGCAGGAAGCTTGGAAGGCTGATGCTGGATGTGATGCCCATGCTGTGAAAGAATCCATCTGGAAGAGAAGAGTACTACATAGAGCTGCCAATAGGACAGTTACCTACTATGAGGACAAATGGATAAAAGCTATGTAAGCCTCCTTGGACATTTGCTTTGGCATGGGAAAGTCAGGATATATATAAAAAACCCTTATAAAATAAAATTTTCCAGGGTCACTATCAGTTTTTTTAAGAATTGACAAGGCAGAACATGCTGCCAGTGGATAGCTAACATCCCCAAATTGCCCTGCTAATAAACTCCCCCATACTCCCTACATCCAAAATTCACATGGCACAGATATTGAAAATCACTGGCCTACAAGAGTATCTTTGAAAATATGGGAAATTGGCAGAAATGTACTTCAGTGAGGCAAGTTGGTCTCTAAGGATCCCAGTCATCTTTTGCTGTTTCTATAAGTATTGCAACTGTTCAGCTGGATTGACTTGTGAGAGAAGATCCTTAATGGTAGGATGATCCACAACTGAGTCATGCTTATTGATTGGAAGGGTTGATGCTTGGAGCTGATTTTAGGAACTGTCGTTAATAAATCCTTGCGCTGATGTTGTCTGGAGTTTAAGACGAGTGAGAGAGCTGGTGCAAGCTACATTTCTGCTGTCTCTTTCCTGTTCTTGTGGGGTTAAGTGGGTTTTGCTACTACAAGCCATTTCAAGCAGTCTAGCAAGAGCTGTAGGCAAGTTTTTGATCATGGGGTCTCTGCAAGATCCTGCTGAAGCTTGTTATTACTGACACCGGCAGCACTTGTGTCTGGTCTTCTGAGACAGCACTGTTGAGAATGTTGCTTGATGCCACCTTCCTTCATCCACCACTTTCTCTGTCCTATTCACTGTCCTAAATAGTGGCATGGAGCTTAGAAATGCTAAATGCTCAAGTCTAGATCCCTTCTTCCCAATCTATTGTGAAAGCTGGTTTCTGCTTAAGCCAGTAGTCAGGACAACCTTGTCTGGAAACAGTTACTGATACTTAGTATGCCTGACTCGTCCTTGCGTGGCTTTACTATTTTCAGTAGCAGAGAATACCATAATAGAGCTACTCAAAGATCACTAATGAGTTTAATTTTATGGCCCTTCATTGGCCTGTTGCTCACTGTTTGATTGCCCTGTTTTATTGCTCTAATTATATTGTTAATCGAGTTTATTACTTGTTTCTCTCATTCTCCTTTTTTGATTAAATGTAGATTTATGTCCTCTCCAATTCACCATACGGTGCTTTCACTCTTTCCATATTTCTAGCTGCATAACCAGGCCTCAGTGTGTTGCCAGATCATAGTTCAGTAATAAAGGTATCTTGGAAGATCAGGAAGATTGAATAGGCTTTGTGATTTTGGAATAAACACTTCAGTAAAGCAGGTGATGAGATCAAGGCAAGTGATGCAATGTATTATACAAAAGACTACTCGTGAAGAGGGGTCAGATACTTAAGTTATGCTCTGGGTCATTGGCTAACTTTGGCCAAACACATAGAGCACATATCTTCACTGCTGAACCAGCCACAGGGGTTGTTGGTCCTTTTCTGGGCTTGTTGCAGGGTGACCGTTGTCATCTTTAAAACCTTCAAATGTTTTGGGCCAGATTATTATAAGGGCCACCATCTCTCTCTCTCTCTCTCTCTCTCTCTCTCTCTCTCACACACACACACACACACACACACACACACACACACACACACACACACACACACAACTGCTTGGGCATTAAAATAAACTTTAAAGGCTATACTTTGGGTCCTGACTCCATTTGAGGGAATGTAAGTAGGTAGTTATGTGAGGGCCTTCTCTGTGTTGATGCTGTCTCTGGAATATTCTCCCTCCTCCCCCCTTCTTTCTACACAGCAGAAGTTTCCAGCATTTGTGAGTAAAGTATGTTAGGCAAGCAGCCAGGTAGGAAGCCCATGAATCAGGCCCAGTGAATACAGTTGCTACCGGGCCATTCTCTAGTGTTAGGCTGTGACTACCGCTTTACTATCCTCAAGTGGCAGAAGTGAGAGTGGCCAGTTGGAGTAAAAGGTGTAAACACTGTAGTTGGAGAGAGTGAGTGTGTGTGAGTTTGAGTGTGAGTGTGCTCACAGGGCAGTAGGGGCAGCAGCTGGTGAAAGATGGAGAAGGAGAGCAGGGTGAGTGACTGTTCATTGCCCCCTCCCCCCCCCAAACCAAGGAGGTAACACCAGAAGTGGTTGATCCAAGGCACCAAGAAGCTGGATCTGCAGTCAGGACCAACTTAAGCTTGTTGATAGTACCAAAATAGGAAAGAATTCTATTAATTCCAGTTTTGTGTTGGGGTATTTGGGCATGTTTTGCAATGCCTATCACTTTGTATAGCGATTCTCCAGTGCCATGCTCTTGTTCACTCTAAAGTTGCTGCCAACAACCTGTGGTGGTGTTCCAGGAAGGTGTTGAGAATGCAGCAGAGAAGGTACATTTGTTCTTGATGAATCAAGAGTTTTTTGTTAAATATATTTGCACATAGAAATCCTTGCAAGGACTTTCTGTCTTGCCTGTTGAGAGAAGGGGTTCCCAATTCCATCAAATAAGCATAACGTTTAATTCCCCTTCCTTTGTGGACCGATTAAGGTTTAGTGCTCTCCATCCTCCCCCCTCCTTCCCCAAAGCCATCTGCTGGCACAGTGCAGGTCAAGGGGGGTCCCAAGAGGACAGCAGCAATGCCAAGATTCATCCAGAGGTCACTTGAGACCCTGGCCTCTTTACACATCTCTCTCTGTGTCTTTATGCAGAGCGCCAGCTGGCTCCGGGCAGCAGCTTCATTCTCTGTGGCCATTCACTGCTTAAAATAACATCAGGCTTCAAACATTCCCGGCTTCAGGGTCACCACTGGCTCAGGCTGTGGCCAGAGCTGTCTTAAGATGGGCTGATCCGTTTCTTTCCCCTTTGATGAGAATGAGCCTGACACAGTCTTTGAAGTGGAGGGGTGGGTGAGATGCACAGGCAGCTGCAGACCTCTGGAAAAATTGCCCTGCTTTCCTCATGGCATTTTCACAGAGCCTAGCAAAGTAAGCCCAGAAACTCTCACAAAAATCTTTATGTGCCCTACATACCCATGGCTTGCCTGAAGGCAATTCTTTTTTGCCAGAAGCAGCCAGTTAAGTGACTGAACCTGGACTGCATGATTCCCAGACCTTGCAGCCAGTTCTGCCCCTACAATGACAGTAAACGAGATCTTGACTTGATAACTATGTGAGGGGCAACGGATGACCCCCCAGGAGGAGTTGGAGGACGATATGATGTGGCTGGACATATCCAGGGAGGAGGGGGACCCTGAGTGCCACTGTGGGCCAGCCACACGTCACAACCCTCCTCGCATCCCACCTTGGGAACTGGAGAGAAGGAGGCGGAGGCGATAGTGGCCGACACCATGATACCCGAGGAGTGGCAGTAGATGCTTGATCGGGATCAAAGGATGGAAGAGGAAAGGAAGAGAATGGTTGCTGGCTACTGGAGGAGGAGGAAAGCACATGCCTACAGGGAGCCAGGAGGACTGTCGACTAGCCGCAGCCTGAGGAGGCCCGGGTTGGATCATGGCCCGGCCTGGTGGAGTAAAGTGCTTCCCCCTCCAAGACAGGAGGGTTGGAAGCTCCCTAGGGAGCGTGGACCTTGGAGGGATATAGAGAGCAGGAAATAGGAGAGGAGTGCTTGGTGTAACGTTGGATACTTACCTGTTCCGGAGTTGGGGATGTACTTACCTGTTGTGAAGAAGCCTCTGTGTTAAGGTTGGAGTTGACTGTTGATGCTTATCTGTTAAGTCTGTAACCATGAATTGCACCCCTCGTGAAGAGGAGAGTAAAAGTGTCATTCTAGAAATCCCACCTACCTCTCTGTGGCATTATTTTGGGGAAGATGCTGTCCTGAATATGGGGGCTACCCCGTCTACCCACATCACCTCCCCCCACCCGCATCACAAGCTAGACTAAGGTTTAATTTATAGGTAATGCTCATCTCCTTCTAGCCAAACCAGAAACAAACAACAAGCCAATTTGGATGGAAAAAATTATGCTCTCCATAAGTGGTTCAATTCCTGTGATACTTAAAAAAGTGGAAGACAGGCAGCTATATTGAAAGGATCAAAACTTGTCATTGAACCATTGTTTAATTCACTAATTGTTTGCTGACCAAAGAGCAATGAAAACAAAAGTGATATTATGTTTATTAGATATATGCACCTAAACTCTTGCATAAGAGATAAAATCTATAAACTAATGTCATACTGCAATCATGCAAAGCACACCTGGGGTTTTTAATTTGCAAATTCTGTTTTAAGAGTGTCTCTTACACTCTCAGAGCACAATCCCAACCAAGTCTACTCAAAAGTAAGCCCCATTGTGTTCATCTGCACTCTTATTCAGAGAACTTGAGATCTGACACATAGTAAGGAAAAAGTCCTGCATAGGAAAATTGATTTATATCCCTTGAATCCCCTGCAGCAGAAGAATCCACAAAGTCCAAATGACTACTGTACTGAATATAGTTTTCCTGCTACAATAGCTGTGTAGGTGGCCTAGCCTTATTCAGTAAAGCTTTGTTGCTAGATGTTACAACTAACACTTGTCAGATGATAACACTTTTTCATATAAAAGTTTAATTTCCTCTAAAAATCAAGTTTTGAAAGCAAGCAGATTTTGAGCACAATTCTAATCATGTCTACTCAAAAGTAAGCCCCATTCTGTTCAATGGGTGTTACTCCCAGGAAAGTGTGTTTAGGATTGCATCCTTCACCACCTTCTGGACCCTGGCAAAAGAGGCTTTCTGGTAAACAGGAAAATGACAAAAAATGAGATTATCAGAGGAACTTCCTTCTCTCATTCATTCTGGCCTGTGCTGAATTCATTCATTGAAGTGCTGTTCTGCCCCAAGTTAGAGGAATTTGGGACACAGAGAGCACAAGTGTGAACCTTCTTTGTAGTTGTGCCACAACTATGAAATACTATTTGAGGGTATAGATCCATTTTCCAGCTCCAGGGTAAGGGCAATGCAATGATTTCCTTACCTTGAATTGGCCTCAGTGACTGCCTCCCAACTGCAAGAAGCAGCACATGCCCTACTGGCACAGCTGTTCCAGTGCTGGAAAGTTGGTACCCTTATTGTTATATATTGTACATTTTATTAAGTTATTTCTAAGCTGCCTTGAGCATTTATTTCAGCATGGGAATGGCAGGTGATAAATTTTCAAATAAAACAAAGTGGTGGAGGGAGGTATGAGAGGAAGCATTGAGCAAAGTGGGGAGGGTTGTGCAAAGCAAAGCATTCCCCACTCTGGGACTGGGATCCATGTAGTGTGTCGTTCTATGAAGCTTTTGAAAAAGAAGTGTATTCCTCTAACTTCAGGCTATCTCTAGCTCCTTAACATTAAGAAGTATGCATGTACATGAAAAATAGAAGATCTTTGCCCAGTCATGCAGGTTATTTCAGTGGTGTGGACAGGGTGTGGGTGGTGCAAGTGGTTAAGACACTGTGCCTGTTAACCAGCAGGCCAGGGTTCGAGACCCGGGTCAGCCCCACAAGACAGGGTGAGCTCCTGTCCTTAGCCCAGCTCTGCGATGCCAGCTGGATCCAATTGTATCGGCTCTGCCTTTTCATTGGACTAAGTCAGTGGCGTGGAGAGGGGGGATTTGCTGCTTGGGTAACAGCATATCCTCCATAACAATCTAACCCAGGCTTTCATGCTTCACCTGCAGCGTATGCAGCGCAGAGCACAATACCATGGTCTTTCAAGACTGACGGAGGCCTGATTTTTTTGGACAGGGGTAACACGCTGCTTGGGTAACAGCCTATTCTCCATATCAATCTACCCAGGCCATCGTGCTCTGGAGAGGACACTCAAGCTTCGCATACTGCATCGAAACAACATGGGAAATGCTACTTTTCCCACTCACAGCACGATACCATAGCCTTTTGAGACTGAAAAATGCCAATGATGATGAAATTGGCAGATGACTTTTTGTATATTCATTAAGGAATTTGACAGTTTGTGTTGCGTGTGTGTAATAATCTAATCTACAGTGTTTATATACCACTTTTCAACTAGAAAGTTCACAAAGCGGTTTACAAAGAAAATGACAAAATAATAGCTAAAATAGCTTGTTATTGAGGGGAATTGAATTTTGAGCAATCAGAATGGGAAACACCATTATCATGTAGTTTGAATGAAAAACATACCAATTTGACAGTTATAGTCTCCATGGGGAATCTGACTGCAAAAATTCAATCAAAGCAAAATGTTGTAATAAAGTGAAAATACTGTACTATTAGCAAACAAAAGAGAAAACCAGAAAGGGTTAGAAATCAGTCTGGGGGAGAGTTGCTTTCTTAGCTTAGAAGGGGCACATATGTCACTTGAAAGGTTGCTTTGACACATCCTTTTTTGTATGTGATTATAGAATTGAAATATGAAATGATTTATTTTCACCTGGCAACTCTGACATTTGCAGAGAGTGCTGCAACTTTCATGGCAATTTACTGTAATTTCAGATGAGAATCTCTTACCAGTGATTTTCAACCAGGTGTGCTGCGGATAGTCCTCAGGTGTGCCGTGGGAATTTGGGGAGGGATATTTATTAATAGGAAAACCTGGGGATTTGAAGAGCATGGGGTGCCTTGTCAATGGTAAAAACAGCTGATGGTGCACCATGAGATGAAAAGGATTGAAAGTCACTGCTTTATACGCATAATTTTTTGTATTGGCATTCTGAGTAAAATCTTGGGCCTATACGTGTTGGCTGACCTTGGTAATCTCCCAGAATTAGTGGGCATTGTAGCCCTGTCCCCCCCTACAGAAGGAAGGGAATCATGCCCCAAACATGCAGAGCATCAGAGATAGTAAGCTACTTCCCAGGCCCAGGAGAACTGCAGGGGCACATCCCTGCTTTCCTCTCACAGTTTCAGTAAAGATGCCTTACTCCATGGAGTTGTGAAGAAGCTTACAAAGCAGCATGACATTTCACGGCTTTGCAAGCCTCTCCATGACTCAGGGTGCAATCCAGAGTAACTACGGGGAGTCCTTGCTTCGGTGTAAGAACAGTTTACCCTGGATTGCAATATGAATTTCCCATAGGTTTTCACTAGATGATGTGATAACTACGGGTGCACGTAATGTCTCTTATGTGCTCACATAGTTACTCTGGATTTGGCTGTCAGTGTATTTTAGAGAGATCTCCTAAACCTAGACCTCATATTGAGCTCCAGAGTGGCATGAAAAGCACCACGATGTCTCACTGCTTTGCAAGCTTCTCCACAATGCAACATGCAACTTCTCCACAATGCATCATGCACTCTGTGGGAGTGCACAGGGTATTCTTTTAATGCATTTTTATTCTGCTTTTTCTCTTATTCTTCTCCACCATTTCTAATAATCCTGTGAGGTAGGTTAGGCAGAGAGAGAGAGAGAGAGAGAGAGAGAGAGAGAGAGAGAGAAACTAATCAAAGATCACCCACTGTACTTTCTGGCCAAGTGGAAATTTGTGGCTTTTCTATAGACTGAAGAAAAGGGTGAACACTACCAAACCAACTACTTCTCTTGTGACCATTAGGACTAAGTATGACATAGCTACTCGGAGGTCCTATTGTGTTAAATAGGACTTACTTTGAGGTATATGTGTATAGGATTGCCTGTGAGAGCTAATTCTCACTTCTTTCACTTAAAGATATAGAAAAATGTATCCTGGGAATGTCAAACATAAAGCTCACAAACTGAGTGCAATCTCCAGAAGCAATTTTTCCAGCCCCAATATAATTGGATTTTCCCAGAGTGATAATTGCATTCTCTCATATCATGAAAATGTGAAAGGCAGCCCAATCCAGAGCAACTAATCTGTCCACATAAGAGCCCTTAGGTTGCCCTATCTAACACTAGGTTGGAGCAACTGCAAGATGCTCCAGCCCAGTTACTCTGAAGGAGGCTTAGGGCAGAGCAAGGCAAGATAGGGTGCCCTAAGAGAGGTGGACCTGCTCTGCCCTAACTGGGGCAGCCTAAGCAGCTCAGGAGAGGCAAGTTGAGGGCATGTTTAGCATTGCCTAGGGCAGAGCAGTTACTCTGTATCCAAAGCCTGTTTCCAAGGCAGAAATGCCCTCTTCCAGCCCTCAGAGTTATACCACCTCAGGAGCAGGCATAGTAATGAGTAGACCCATAGGGCTCCATGATAAGGCCCGAGTAAGAATGGCAGTGCTGACCAAAAATCTGAGTTCTTGGCCAGCCTAGCTGCAACCCCTTCCTCTCAACCTCAGGATATGGAACAAACTACGGCTGCCCACAAACCTCAGGATACAGCAGGCCACTCCAAGAAGCCCCTTGTATTCACTGTAGAATGTACTGGCATCTCATCAGGGACTCCTTATAAGGCAGGCACCCAGTGGTGTCACCAGACTGGTGCGGCTGGTGTGGGCTGCATTGGGGATGCGCTCCGTATGGGGTGATGTGCCGGAGGAGTTTGACTTCCTTTGGCAGGCCCCGGGCGTCAGCACACCCATTCAGGCCTGCTCCAAGGCGGAGAATCAGCCAGAAGCTGACACTTGTCTGAGGAGCTGGCCTGAACAGCCATCTGAGGTGCACTGCGCAGAAACACACTGAGCATGCCGAACAGCTTCAGAGGAGACTTCCTTAGAGCAGAGAAAGTCCGCGCCTCTGCACAGCCATTCGGCCTCACTCAGGAGGCGGAGCAGCAGCCGAATGGCTTCAGAAAGAGTACTGCACAGGCACCAACTCTGATGCCTGCACAGTCTCCCCCGAAGCCAAAAGGCTTCAGAAAAGTACTGCGCAGGTGTCAGAGATGGTGCCTGCGCAGTACTCTTTCTGAAGCCAGTTGGCTTCAGAAACAACTGCGCAGGGGCCAACTTTGGTGACTGTGCAGTCCAGGTGGGGGGGGGGGCGCATCCCAGGGATGACACACAGACTTCCGCACCAGGTGATGTGCAGAGTCATGTCACCACTGTAGGCACCACAGCTGTTCCTTGTTCAGTGTGATCTGAGGGGTGTCTCCTCAGGAGCAAGTCTTCCCCTTGTGTCAATTACTTAGCATGCTCTGGAGCAGTTAGGGCAGCCCAGGCTTCCTGACTCTCTGGATTCAGCATAACTTTCTGCTCTGGATACAGAATAGTTAGGAGAGTGCAGTTAGGTCAGAGCAGGCTGAATTTGCTCTGGATTGCAGCCTAAGTCTTGTACATTTTCTCTTTTGTCATTTGCAGCTAATGTGTTTCTATGTGAAACAAAGTGCTTATTTTTGACCAGCTACTTAATGATGTAACTTTCTGCTTAATGATGTCACTTCCGGCCCGTGGCAGGCACCATAAATGCCAATTGCAGCCCTCTCTATGAAATAACTTTGTTTTGAAATGTGCTACTTGCATTCATGAATTCAACATGACTTCAAGTCATGGAACCTCACATTTAGCTATTGTAATCTAAGCAGATCACACAATCTCCACAGAAATTTTTCAGTTTTCTGATATATTTGAATTTGTTGTGAGCAAACCCTTTGGTTTCTGTTGCAGACACATATTTGCATGATGTGCAGATCTAACAAGTCTAGAGGTTGAGATGGATGGTGATTCCAACCCTTCATTCACCCTTTGAAAGAGCTAGAAAGAAATCCATGCTTCAGCATCTTACCTCACTGGGCCAAGCGCATTCACTCTGCAAAGATGATGCTTCTTGTTTGCATGTCAGAGCCTTCATAGCATATGGGAAGGCATTCTGATAGGATTGGACTTTACTTGCTTATGAATACAATCTTTGTTTTATCTGAAACTCCCAATATTAAAATGTGAGTGAAGCACTTTTCAAGATCTTCTCCATTAATAGGCATGGGACTTGTTACTTACTTTACTCTGCAAATGCAAGAGCTTCATCAATACAAGTTTGCCAGTACAAAAATGGCTGAGGATGTTTTACTGGAATACCTCATCAGAACACTTTCAGAAAATATGCAGTGCTGGATAACTGATCAGTTACTGAAACTGTATGTCCTTGAGCTCTTCCCTGTTGTGCCTACACCTAACCATAGCTGTTTTTCAGTCACACTATCTCTCCTTATGTGTTGATGTGTCTCATGGATTTTCCCCATAGCAGTAAATTATTGTTGTCATCTTTGTCTGAATTGGTGTTTAATTGATAGCTAAACACAGTAGTTTAAAAGACATCTGATAAAAACCATGGATGGCATCAATCACAGAGACATCCATAGATGTGGGGTGGCTGCTTTGGATTCTGGAGGCTCTAACACTAGTGTCTGAGCAGGCTCCTAATGAACAGAATATGATTTTTGCCTTACTAGTTTGACACCTTGTGCAGTCTGCCTAGTATATCATCACACATGTATAGAATAAGATGTACTGATGAAACTGAATATAAGCAGACTTTTTTGAGCAATCTTGCTTTTTCAGTAAAAGTACATCTTCTAGGAAAACATGCAGACTTGTATGACATAAGAGTTGTGAATTTGAATTCACACATCCTTTTCCATAAAAAAACTTTTAGACTCATAAAAAAACTCATCCAATTTTCAGATTCAAACACTGGTATAGTTGGTTCTTGAACTGTTTCCCTCTGTTGGCTTTGCTTCCATGTCTTAAAATAACTTATGTTCCAAAGTGATAAAAGACAACCCTTTATTGGAAGTAGGCACTAGGTGGGCCATGTAAAGCCATCATGATGGGCCTCCCTTCTCCCCAGTTGGACAAGGAGGCATTCCACAAGCAAGCATTATGGTTATAGAGAACCATGACAAGAATGGTACAAGAATAACCTCCCTGCCTCATGTTCTCTACCAAGGTTTATATCTGGAAAAAGTCATATACCGGTAGTTTGTAATTTTACAAATCTTCTTGAATCTCTGCAGATTAGACAAGCTTCCACACTTTAAACTTGTATACTGCCTGAAATACCTATGTTCGTTTGTTTTGTTTGCCTGAGAAGTGGGTGACTAGTTGACTAATATCAGGTCCAAGTTCTGAGTTCTGTAACTAAGAAGAAACACATGGAGCAGTGGTTTTCAAAGTGAGGGTCATTACTTCATTTCAGGAGGGTTTCAAAAATCAGCATGCTGCCATCTTGGAATCTGGCTTTTGGCAATGCCAACTGGAATGGTTGCAATTCATACTTTTCTCATTGTCTCACTGAACACCATGGAACTTACTTTTGAGTAGACATGGAGGAGCTCTGGAATATCAGTGATGTTACTTCCTCTTTGATTTGATTTCAGGTCATGACATCACTTCCAAGTTGATGATCTCAGTTCTGGGAAGGTGGGTCCTTCTCAGAAGGGGGCCCTGGGCTTACTTCTGAGTAGAGAGGTGTAGACACACAGACAAACTGACTCACACACACAGACTGACTCACACACAGAGAGAGACAGGCAGATGCACATCTCATCCAGGGTCTTACCCTTTATCTGAGAGACAAACACAGCCAGAAGTCTCATCTTCCTGAGCCCTTCTGTTTTTACAGGCACAAGAGGATTGCTAATCCTTTTATCCTTCTCTCACAAGGACAGGACTCCCTCTCCCACTGGGGGTCCCTTTAAGGAATAAGCTTCCAATAAGTAAACCACAGAAAAAGTTTATTAAGACATCTTTTAAGGCAATTTTAACATTTTCTGTATTCAGTTTCCAAGACTTAAAATAAGAAAGCTGACTTGACTAACTAATTACTTAGTAGCCCTATTTTACTGGTAACAAATCAATCCTTTTTAGCATGGTCAATTTATTAACAATCTTTAAGCATCAAACATAGTCCTTCCATCCGTAGAAGGTAATATGGAGGTTCCCTTTGTTACTTTGTCCCTTTATTTTTTTCATTTTTAAATTTGCGGGTCTCACTGGTACACTAAAAATTAAAAAAAAATTTTCACCAATCATTTTCACCATTTTAAAAGTTATTAAAAAATTAATTTTTTAAAAAGAATTTATTTACCTTTCCAATGAGAGTGGATGGGGGCTTTACTCCCAGAAAAGTGTGGCTTGGAGGGCAGCCTGAGAGTAGGTCTCCTCTTCCAGTGGCAGGGAGTTCCCCAGTCCCCCTTTCTATTACATATAATTTATTAGTCACAATAAGGGTCTATGCTGCCTGCTCTCAGGCAGGAGGACAATGAAGTTTTCCAGGAAACAAGGCTTAAAAAGGGTCATATTGTAGAAAAAGAGGACACGGTACAATCATAACCATGTCAACTCAAAACTAAGCCCCATTGTGTACAAAGGATCTTACACTCAGGAAATTGTCTTTATATTAGGATTGCAGCCTGTGAGCATAATCCTAACCATGTCTACTCAGAAGTAAGCCCCATTGTGTCCAATGGGTCTTACTCCCAGGAAAGTGTGTTTAGGAAAGCAGCCTAAGTACACTTCATAGGATCATGCACATTCTGCATCCAGGGAGATGTCTGGAGTACCACTTTCTTCCTCATCACCCCTTTCCATGCAGGGTAACCCCAGGCCAGAGGGCATAAACTGGAACCTGACAATCCTTATCAGAACTCAGAAGTAAGCCCCATTGTGTTCAATGGGTCTTACTTCCAGGAAAGCCTGTTTAGGATTTCAGACATAGGCTTTCCTGGGAGTAAGCAAAAAAAAAAGGTGCCCCAAAGTAAGCAAGTAAAAAAAGGTGCCCCAAAGGAGTTCCTGTGCATTACATTACAAAAAAAGCCCTGGTACCATCTATCTGGAAATGGAGGGGGAACACTTCCTCTATTCTGTAAGGGAAGATCCTGTGAAATGTGATCTGTGAAGTCTGGCTGCAGTTCATGGCTGTTACAATGGTATCCTGCATTATGTAGGATAAAACATTATTTTAAAAAATTCATAGAAACACTTTCCAGATGGACTTGTCTTCCATGGACCTCCCACACTGAAGAGGATTCTTGGGCATGTCCTCAGGAGCACATTGGGGACATGTTGGAGTGCTGACGTCTCTCAGTCTCTGTTCATGGACTGAGTAGCCAGCTTCTAATACATTCCAGGCATCTTTGCAGCAGCACATGGTTAGGGGAGTTGAAATCTGTGCATCAGTTGGCAAGCAAACAACAGTCATCTTACTGAGGAACCCCTTATTAACTTTCTGAGAACCTCTGTGTTTCTGGGAGCACATATCAAAAACTTCTGGGGTAAAAATAGTGAAAGAATATTAATATATGTGGATTCTGTCCTGGGATGGATTATGGATTTCCATTGCAATCCTAGGCATGCTTTCTGGGGAGTAAGTACCATTGAACACAAAGGGGCTTAACTTCTGAGTACGTAAACGACTTCTTCAGCATTTGTCCCATGTGGTGGCCAGGTCTGCCTCTTCTGGATTGGAGTCATCCAAACTATGGATGATTCAGCATTGTGGAAACCTGGGCGCATGTCCCAGGGGCCTGTCACCATTATTTCTGAGTGCATGGGATTTTTTGTTGGAGGACTTGGCTGATGTGTGGAATTTGGAAGGCTGTTGTCTTGCTGCTTGTAATGCGTCTTGGCTTTGGCTTGGAGTTGTAGCAGGTAGCTGTCAAACTGGTCCCTTGCAGCTCTTCTGAGTTCTGGATTCAGCTGAGACTTGGAGGCTGGCAAGGCGAGAAAGTTACCAAGGGACAGATAGCCCTGTCACCTCTCCTGTAAATCTCCCCAAAGACTCTGCAATTGTGCCAGACAAATAGCTGCTAATTAAGTCCCTAGGCTGAGTTCTTGACTGGCCCCCTTCTCCTCCATTTGCCAAGCCTTGACAGCTAAATGGCTTGCTTCCTGGGGCCCATCCTGGCTGGACTTGGATAATTACTTCCTAATGAGGGCACTGATTTGCATCTGTGATGGAGAAGAAACATTCTGAGGGAGACAGTCGGGAATTTTTTTCTTCCAGATTGTTTAGGGGACAGGCTTGAGGCTATTGATTATTGTGATGTTCAGCAATGAAGAAACATATGGACAGAATTCCTCTGTGCATGTATCTCTGCTAATTAATATATATCATTCCATTCTGTGCTTGCCCTGACTTCTTGTGGAGATAGATTAGGACTAAATGTGCCTCATAAGAAAATTATACTGTGTACAGTTATTAATGGAACTCCTTAAATCTGATGTATTTGCAGGAAGGTAAATGGGTTAGCCATTCTAAGTGTCAGATCTATCTAAGGAAGAGCAACTCTCCAAGGCATGAGAGATTGGAGTGGTTGTGCTGGCTGGATCCCTTCCCTTAGAGGAGGAAAACCTTTATTTCTGGTATGAGAAGAATGTAACTATAGGTGTAAGATATTTATATGCGAATTGTTTATATGCAGATTTTGTCTCAAAGCAAATGAGGTTGGCTCTTTAAATAATGTCTCTAGCAGTTAACGGCTTAGAAATAGGCTGCTTGCCTTGGTAAAGTGAGGGACAATAAATCTTCCACTCTGCGTCTGTAGTAAGGATCAGGTTTCAGCCTAGGACCTCTCTCTTCCCAGAGATTCAGAGAGATAATCACCTCTTACTAACAGGTGAAAAAAGAAAAGAACAGCCTGAAATGGAGTTGTTTTAAACCAGGGAAAAGGAAACTGATTCATTGCCTCCCTGACTAATGAATCCTAACTTATTGATTCACTACTTACCATGGTAAATAATTGCTCTTGTATAATGTGAAAATTTGTGGGGATTCCTGGAATCAAACGTCACAAATGCGGAGTCTCAACCTTTATATTGACCATACATTTGATGTACAGTACAAGAGGCATAGTCCAAACAACTTATTCTAAAGCTTGATTTTTTTTGGTTGCATTATCTTTTTCCTTTTTAAAAAAACCATTTTTGCCTGACAATTCAGTAAATGGCAAGTGCTTTCTTTTAGGGAGAGATTCACCACTTTCTACATTCTTCTTAAATGGAGTTTCAGATTCATCAGTGCAGTTTGGGTGTGGCTTTGAGTTAGAAAGGGCTTGGGAGTCAGTGCTTGGGAGTACATTCTATTCTTGTGCATCATCCAATTCATCTGAGATCATCCAATTCCAGAGAGTCATCCTATCCATCGTTGATTGAAGCCACAGCATAATCCAGTGGTACATTGCATTTTGGAACGGGATCTCCTTTCAGATTTAAAAATATGGACCACCTGTCAATCTTTTTGGGATGTCTACCTGAAAGTGATGTCATGGCATCGAAGGGGAGTAAAAATCCCAGTGCATCTTAAAAGCCGAAATGTCAGCTTCTCCCCCTCCCAGGTCTGGTGTGGCCATGGCGCCGCCTTCTCCAGCTCGCCCAGCCTCTCAGAGACTTGGGCGGGCTGGAGGAGGCAGTGCTATGGCAGTGTGAGGCTCTCCCAAGCCGTGCATGGCCAGAGCATTGTCTTCCTCAGCTTGGGCGGGCTGAGGGAGGTGACTCTCCCAAGCCGTGTGCGGCTTGACAGAGGCTCTGAGAGGCTTTGGCCATGTGCGGCTTGATAGAGCCTCTGAGAGGCTTGGGCAGGCTGGAGAAGGTGGTGCCATGGCCGCACCAGACCTGGGCGCACTGACCAGAGATGCACCAGGGTTTAAAAGAGGAAAACAGTTTTTTCTCTGTTTTTCTCCTCTAAATCATGGTGCATCTTATGGTCCGGTGCATGTTATAAGCTGGGAAATATGGTACTTTTTCTTTTGTTATATACCTCTGTATTTTCTGTTATTTCAGTATAGTACAGTAGAGCTTTTGCTTGTTGCAATATTGTAGAAATAACTCAGAAAGTGCAACTGCATATGAAATCTAAGAGATCAAGACAGTGAGTTCCTCTCTTATATCTGGTATTTGAGAAAAAGCACTTGAGTAATGCTCTTTTAATCTCTGACCTCTTCTATACTCATTGGAGGAATGCAAAGCTTTTATGTCACACTGAACGGGGACTTAATGTGATCAGTGTCACTGCCTTGGCATTATTTAAGCATTACTGCTGATATGTCTTAATTGAGATGCAAAACTGTACAATTATCACCGCCCTAACAGCATAGCAAATATACTGGAGCTTGTTAGGATTTGGAGGGGAGGCAAGGGGGGGGGGTAGGTGGTGCAGCAGGCATTCTGCAGTCCCTACTGTATACCCAAAGGAGGATGCTCAATTGCTCTTGGTACTCATTGAAAAGGAAGGTGTCATTAGTGATCCTGTCCATCATTGCTCATCTTCCACTCTTGTAGCAAAAGGGCAAAACTTCAGCTTCTCTCATGACCTGCTTCAGCAAAGCCACAGTTGGTAGATAGACAGCTTTCCTGCTGGGTTCACAAGAGTTTCATTAGTGCCCTGCTGGACTGGAAAGGCTTTGGCCTGCTTTCCTCTCAAATTGTCCCTTTCTTGCTTTTTCCCATCTCATTAGAATAGCCATTCAAATACAGTGATGCCTCACATAACAAATTTAATTCATTCTGAAGGCATGTTTGTTACGTGAAACATTCTTTACGTGAAGCGGATTTTCCCATAGGAAATAATGGAAACTCAGACGATTGGTTCCACAACCCCAAAAATATTTATATAAAAATATTAACTGGATGTAAAAAAGATGACAGAACAATGGGATTGAATTCAAAACATGCATTCAATGTGCATGATCTTATGAAGTCTACTTAGGCTGCAGTCCTAAAGACACTTTCCTGGGAGTAAGACCCATTTAACACAATGGGGCTTACTTCTGAGTAGACATGGTTAGGAGGCTGCAGTCCAAGACATCTTCAAAGTGTCTCCCCACTTTCTCCTTATCTCCATCCTGAGCATCTCTCTCCCCTGCTCCCTTCTGGCTAGCCCTGAGCTGCTTCCCTCTTCTCCACTGCTCTTCTCTCCCTCTGCCCAGCGGACATCTGGCCACAGGAGGAACAGCGCAGAAGTGTTGCTTTCACTATGGGCAGGTGCACTAGGCAGCCCTGACGCTTTTTAAACAGGTTGCTGGCCAGCGCGTCTGCCCCAACTGCCATCGAATGTGTTCTTTACGTGAAGCACAGTTTGTTACGTGAAGCAGAATCCTAGAGAAATTTTTGTGTGTTACGTGAAACATACTTTACGTGAGGCGTTCTTTATGTGAGGCACCACAGTAACCACTCTGGAGTTGATAACATAATATCCCTCCATTCTCCCTGCCACTTCTTTCCCTCCAACATGTGCTGCTTCTGAAATCAGTATCCTTTCCTTACCACTGTGTAGGTATCACCAATCCCAAGATCTGGCACTTGGGATTGTTGGAAACTGCCCAATTCTCTCTCCTAACTTAGGGATGTGTTGCTCTAGGGCAGAGGTGGGCAAATCCCAGCCCAGGCCTGTTTGCAGCCCTCAGGGACACTCAATTTTGGGATAGCTCCATAGGGAGCTGCTAATTTCCAGTGAGCTTCTGGCCTTTCAGAGGCTGTGGGAGCCCATACTGGCCTGTGGACTTTATTTTAACCACCCCCACCCCCCAGTTGCCTCTGAACAAATTATGTCTCCATGTGGTTCTGACTTGGTCTGTATGTTATCACTGTGCAAGAGGTATGTGGTAAACAATTCATAGTTCTCATGTAGTATGCCTGTAATATAGTGTTCATGTATAAATTACTGTAAACCATTCATATACTGTAAGTTCTGACTCTAATATATTCATTTATGTAAATTTATGTCAATTTTAAAAAAATTTGAAATGTAAATTAATTCCCTGACACAGTCTCAGAGAGATGATGTGGCCCTTCTGCCAAAATTTTTGCCCACCCCTGCTCTAAGGTTAGAGGGGAGAATGAAAAAGTTTGATGCTGATCTCTGTTGTGTCATTCTATGTTAAGGGTAAGAGAGGCAGCACAATCAAGGATGTGGAGGGATGAAGGCTGTTCCCCTTCTTCCTTACTGAGCAAGAGGTCTGAAATACCTCTGAAATACCCAACCCAATGAAAGCACATAGCGTGCCTGTCACCTATACATAATATGCTATTCTAAGGCATAAGGAGGAGTGAACTGTATCCTTTATATAAAGAAGTTTAGGAGTCTGATACCCAAAACTAATCCTCAAATAAGAATATTGGAGTGAAGCAGCGTCAGGATCAGAGAAAAGTATGTGTTAGTACTGCAGTTCTCAAATTGTTTTGTATTCCTGTACACCAGTGGTTTCAACCAGTGTACCATGGCACACTGGTGTGCTGCGGAGTGGTCCACATGTGTACGATGAGAGTTTGGCAAATTTATTTATTTATTAAACAAACATCATTATGAATAGGTTCATTGACGAATTGAACCCCCCACCAGCAGCATGGTGTGCCTTGTCCCAAAATGGACGATGTGCCATAGCAATTTTAGCTCATGGTCAGTGTGCCATGAGATCATTGCTCTACATCTTTCAGAAGAAGAGAAGGGCACCTTTTTCCTCATTTAGAAGTTCCCTAGAGGCAACTATAGTTTGCAGTTATTCTGTCTCTCTTGCCTCCTTTCCAGGATTATTACTTAAGGGGTGGCGGCGGCTTCCGCTGATACACAATCCCAGACTTTCAGCAGTCAGGGGGAAACTGCAGCCAGGTTTGAACATGTTCTCTGTCTCTGTTCAATGACTTGTTCATTCTGGCAGCTGGAATGAGGCACGAGCATTTCAGAGCAGAGGCTACTGGGGTCACATCCCTTCAGAATCGCTGTGTGTGGTCCCTGCAAGGCTGTTTGAGATTCCCAGAGGCAGGAGCTGGACTTACAGAGTGCAACTGGATATGACAGTCTTAAAAAAAATCACACATCAGGATGCCACCAGCTTTCCATTAGGATAAAAGTGCAAACAATGGTGTGAAAAATAGCTCCCCAGAGCTTGTAATTTGCATTTGGATCATGTCCTTGTTTCTCTTGTTTATGTTGCTCCATGAAACGCATACATATAACCACCCTGATTCTTGTGACAGAATGTTCCTACCGACCTGCCCTGTCATGCCATGTAATGCTGGCATGGCCAACAACAGCTGTGTACTTGAAGCCATTACTGACAAGCTTGAGCTCAAGCATGGAGCTCAAGTTAGATCTGAATCATAGTTGGATTGCTTTCTAGTGGAAACATTATACAAAGTCTGCTGTTTCCCAGGTGTAGAGATGGAACATGATCTTTCAGCTCCAGAGAAGCTGTTTGGGTGAAAAAGCTTGTAAAGCTGAGGAGTGACAACTAATCGTCTGAGTTTCCATTATTTCCTATGGAAAAATCCACTTCACTTAAAGTGTGTTTCACTTAGAGCATGCCTCCGGAACGAATTAAGCTCATTATGTGAGGCATCACTGTATTTTGGCTACATCATGAGAAGGGAGAACCCCTTATAAAAGACCCTGATCCTGAAAAAAAGAGAAGGGGGCGGAGAGGATGAGTTGGTTAGATAGTGACAATGAAGCAATGAGCATGAACCTGAAAAAACTTCATAAGCTAGTGAAGGATAGGGTGGTCTGGCTTGATGCTTTTCATGGGTTTGTGAAGAGTCAGACACAACTTAATGACTAAACAACAACACAGAGGAACAGATTTATTATACTACTAGCAAAAAGTGTACCCGCATTGCGGGTGTAACATTTTCCCCTATGCCATCCCCTCATGGCACAGAAACACCCCATGTGCCACTTCCCCCATGCGCATCATCCCCCCATGCACATCATCCCTCCATGTGCATCATCCCCCCATGTGCAACATCCCCTCATGCACAACTTTCCCCCATGCGCATCATCCGCTGATGTGCAACTTTCCCCCATGCGCATCATCCGCCAATGCGCAACTTTACCCCATGTGCAACTTTACCCCATGTGCAACTTTTCCCCATGCGCAACTTTCCCCCATGTGCAACTTTCCCCCACACGCAACTTTCCCTCATGCGCATCAACCCCCATGCACATCAACCCCCATGCACAACTTTCCCTCATGTGCAACTTTCCCCCACGCGCAACTTTCCCCCATGCGCAACTTCCCCCATGCACAACTTCCCCCATGCGCATCATCCCCTCATGTGCAACTTTCCCCATGCGCATCATCCGCTGATGCGCAACTTCCCCCGTGCGCATCATCCGCCGATGCGCAACTTTCCCCATGCGCAACTTTCCCCCATGCGCAACTTTCCCCCATGCGCAACTTTCCCCCATGCACAACTTTCTCCCATGCACAACTTTCTCCCATGCGCATCAACCCCCATGCACAACTTTTCCTCATGCGCATCATCCCCATGTGCAACTTTCCCCCATGCTCAACTTTCCCCATGCACATCATCCCCCCATGCACATCATCCCCCCATGTGCAACTTCCACCCATGTGCAACTTCTACCCATGCGAAACTTTTCTCCATGCGCAACTTTCCCTCATGCGCATCATCCCCCATGTGCAACTTCCCCCATGCGCAACTTTCCTCCCATGCACAACTTTCCCCATATGCAACTTCCCCCCCTGCGCAACTTCACCCTGTTCATCATCCACCGATGCGCATCTTCCCCATGTGCAACTTCCCCCCATGCGCAACTTTCCTCCCATGCACAACTTTCCCCATATGCAACTTCCCCCCTTGCGCAACTTCCCCCTGTGCATCATCCGCCGATGCGCAACTTTCCCCATGTGCAACTCCCCCCTCCGCAACTTTCCCCCATGCGCATAATCCGCTGATGCGCAACTTTCCCCCATGCACAAATTTTCCCCATGCGCAACTTTCCCCATGCACATCACCCCCATACGCATCATTTCCCCATGCGCATCATTCCCCATGTGCAACTTCCACCCATGTGCAACTTCCACCCATGCGCAACTTCCCCCATGCGCAACTTTCCCCATGTGCAACTTTCCCCATGCTCATCATCTGCCGATGCGCAACTTCCCCCATTGCAACTTCCCCCCATGTGCAACTTCCCTCCATGCGCATCATCCTCCCATGCACAACTTTCCCCATGTGCATCAGTCCCCCATGCGAAACTTCCTCCATGCACAACTTCCCCCCATGCGCATCATCCTCCCATGCACAACTTTCCTCCATGCGCACCTTCCCCCCATGCACAGCATCCTCGCCAGTGCAACCTCTTCCTCCGAAAAACATCCCCCAGTTCACCATGCACTGAGCACCAAATTGGCTGGAGGCTGGTCAGTCTCCCATGTTAAGTATAGGAGAAAAACACGTTGCCCCCTTTTCAGCCCCTGAAGGGTTAAATTTCTCCAGATGGTTCTTGTGGGTGTTCAGGTGACAGAAGGAACTCCCAGAATTCCATGCTTCAGGCCCAGCAGTTGGGGCGGAATGTTGATGAGTCAGCAATTTTCAATGCAAAGTATAGGGAGGAAAGCATGTTGCGCCCCTTTTCACCCCCTTCCCGTTGGAATTTCTGAAAACTGGTTCTTAGTGCACCCCTCCATCACGGAAGGAACACCCACCCCAAATTTCACACTTCTAGGCCCAGCAGTTTTGGCAGGGTGGTAATGAGTGAGTGAGTCAGTCAGTGAGTCAGTCAGTGACTTTTCTCTTTTATATCTATAGATGTGCCACACATTTGTAAATGAAAGTGTACTGCATTGGATGCATGAACTGTGCTTTCTGTTGATAGGGTTGTCTGTGCCCGCGCTCAGATTTACTTAAGACTAGCAAAATTTACCTGTCATTACAGGAATAAAATTTCAAGAATATTGTGAGCTGTGGGCACTGGCAGGTACCAGGCACCAGACAATACCAGGGGATCCCGAGTAGGCACTGGGCACCACCAGACACCAATAGGCTGCAGGCACCACTGGATGACAGTGGGCACTGGGCATTCCTACCAGGCACCACCAGGCAGTGGGCAGCAGACACCAGGCATCTGTGGGCAGCGGGCATCACCACCACCAGGCACCAGCAGTCATGGGCACCACTGGGCCTCATGTTGGACCACCATGTTTTAGACCAGAACAGCACAATCCTATACCGGTTTACTTGGAAATAAGTCCCAACCGTGTTCATTAGGATTTCTGGTAAGTGTAAATGTGAGTGCAGACTTAGGAGTGTGTGTAATCAAGGACAGTTTTTTTTTACCTTACCTTCCCCCAGCCTGTAAAATGGGCTGTAGTCAGAACACCTCTTGCCTTCTACAATACACCTGCCAGTTGTACTGCAAGAATATATCCCCAGTGATCCACAGATAAAGTTGCTAATCTCAGGCCTTTTGGGGGGACATTGTGCTGTTAACAGACTTTGGGTGCAATCCTAACCAAGTTAAGGCCAGCAAAACTCACCTATCTCCCTGTTCCCATGGTGGTGTGGGAAGGCTGGCACTTGTCTGTGCACTGCCATCCCAAGGACAATGGGACAATGTCTTCTTATCAGCCTTTGACTTGGTATGACTGGAGGGGCTTTACATTGACTAAAGCATTCCCAAGGGGGAGGATGTCCATGGCTTGAGAAAAAAATAAATCCTGCTAAGTAAGTCTGTGATTTGAACAGAATAACTAAGCAAGTGGAGAGATGGAAGGCAGCCAGTGTGATGCATTAGGGTACTTGAACAAACTCAGGGCCGTGAGTCTCGCTGAACAATGCATTTGCATTCATCTTTATAGCACTATTTGTGATGTAGGCACAGAAAGGAATGACAGCCTTGTAAAGCAAGGGCAAGTAGAGCAGGCATTTCAGTGGCATGTGCATCAGAAGGCTGTAAAACTCAAATCATATGTCTGGAATGGATCACAAACACATTGACATTACAATACTTGGTTTATTTTGGATTATTCTGCTTCCAAGGTTAGAATGAACAATCTTACAGAAATGAATAAGAATAGAATGAACAAGACTTATAAAAAATCTCAGAAGGACTGTGGTGATAGCAAAAAGGTGGTGGTGAGCTGATCCCCACCTGTCACCCACCTAAGGAAGGTGACAAATTGAGTTGTGAGGTTTTCCCATCAGCTCACTGCTTGATGCCAGGTTTTCAACCTGATTGATGGAGTGGCTGCCCCTTCAAGAGCTATACTAATTTATTCATGTCCAGGACTTCATACCACTCCTTATTATTGCATCATTCCATATTTTTCCCTCCAGTGTAGTTCATCCTCAAAATAAATGGTAAAATCAACAACATGCCATTTTAAGATTGAATTTTGAATCTAAATATTAACGCTAAATAAATTTTAAACCAAAATTTAAATTTTAAACTTCAATTTTTTCTTCTTCTAATGCTACATGAGCTTTCCTCTGAGTAAGAGAAAACAGTGATGTGCATGGATAAAGGAAAATGTTAGCTAGAGGCCCAAGGAAATGACAATTTTAGGTTGGCTGGACCGTTTTGTGGCACTTCTGCAGGCAAAGTGTTTCCCATCACTATCTCTCCAGACTGAGGAAAATTCATGCTTGAGTTAACCGGAGACCTACCAGAAAAAGATGCATCTCCGAGAGAGGGAAATAAAGCCATTTTGGTCAGAAAAACTCTGCCTTCTGAATGCAGAAAGCTTTCTGCACATCTTCACAACTACAAGGGCTAGAAACTTGCTTTATAAAAAGGAGAAACAATGGAATCTGCCTCAGAAGACCAAAGCGGTGTTGTTTCTGGGTAGAACATGTGCGTGCATGTTCATAGGGTGCAAGTCATCCTAATAACTCGCAGAAGAGTTTGAGCGTGTAGTAGTGTAAGCTGTTCAGCTGGTTGTGTTTGGATGGTGCGCTGGCAGCTTCCTGCCCCTGAGGAAGGCAACCCAGGGCAGGGCAAGCCGTGTTTTGAACAGCAGCTGAGCTGGAAAATCCTGCAAGAGGAGCTTTGTGGAGATAAATGTATTTCTTCATCGGACATGTTCTGCCTGCTTTGTTACCAATTGGTAAAGCATAACCTGGGAGAGAGAGCCAGCAAAGCAGTCAGTCAGTCAGTCACTGCTGTGGCAGCTGGGCTGGGCTGTGTGCGCGCATAAATCTCTGTGAGCCTGCAGGAGACAATCACTGTCTCTGTTCCACAGGAGCAAAATGTCAGGTGGTCCTGGTGGGACCTGGTTGCATTTCTCCTTGAAACCGGGCCCTACTGCTGATGGGGGAAAGGCTCTTTCTCCCTTTCTGTGTCCAAGCATTATGCATCTTCCCAGACAATGCTGCTTCCATCCCCTGCTTCTTCTGGGTGTGGAGACCTGACCTCTGATGCTTATCTTGTAAATGATTTATGTGTGAGGTGGTAGAGTTGGGACTAAAATGAACATGAACAAGATGGTTGAGGAAAAATGAACTAAAAATGAACTAAATTCCCCAATTTTGTCTATGAGAATTGCCCAGAGTATCAAATGTACTATCTTTTAAAGCGAAATCAGCATCAGAATCATAAAAATGTACCTCCCCATCATCATTTTTTCACTGTTTAACCATTTCTTCTCCAGGGGAATGACATGTTTGCTGGGTAACAAAAACAAGACTGACCAGGTGCAAGACAATACAGTACTTGGCTTTATGGCCAGCATTAATTTTGTGTACCATTCCCCCGTGCACAACATCACCCCATGCTCACCGTCCCCCATGCGCACCATCCTGCCCTGTGCACCCTCCCTCCCAGTGCACCAGCTGAATGCTGTTCAGTCTTCAATGACAAGTGTAGGACAAAAACATGTTGCACCCCTTTTCATCCCCTTAAGGATCAAATTTCTCAACATTGGTTCTTGGTGGGTGTTGATGTCACAGAAGGAAAACCCTCCCCGAATTTTATGCTTCTAGGTCTGGGGGCTGGGGCAGAGTGTCCCTCAGTCAGGGATTCTTCAATGTAAAGTATAGGGAGGAAAACGCGTTGCACCCCTTTTCACCCCCTTCTGGTTGGAATTTCAAAAAATGCATTCTCTTGGAATTTCAAAAAACGCCTCCATTATGGAAGGAACACCCTCCCCAAATTTCACTCTTCTAGGCCTGGTGGTTTTGGCTGGCTACTGCTGAGTAAGTGACTTTTCAGTTTTGTATATAGATTCCTGCTGCCACACAAAGATTTCTGCAAATGGATTCTCATTAACTCCTTCAGTAATGGGATTAGACCAGGAGCTTTAGGATATTGGAAAGAGGTTGAGAGAGGAACATATATTGAACGAATGGGTTGTGGGTATATTTGAAAGGTGTGGAAAGAGTGAGTTGTCAGAAAACAAGCTGTTGGTAAGCAGGGGATACCTGTGCTGCCACCTGACAACTGAGTTGTGCTTACACAGTGTACATTTGGGGAAGGGTTGCTACCTGTTTTACTTGCATGACTTTGAGGTGCCTGAATATTTGCTCAATATGCTGAATATTGCAAAAAACATTCTGATGATGGTGATGTTTGGCAACAGTCCTGATCTCCTCCTCCTTGTTTCACCCTCCACTTCAGAGGATTGTTTTAACCTGGTGTTTGTGGTGGGTGGGCAAAGCTGTCTGTGGGTATACATGAGTGCCTCGTAATCACATTTTTCTAACCCTGATTACTGGAGAGTTGCCAACCAGCCAGGATTTCATCCTCCTGGCCAGTTGCCAGAATAGCAGGATGCAAAGCCAGAGAGAAAATTCTGCTTTTCATGTTATCATTATTGTTTTCCTGCTTTCTGCAAAAAATGTTTTCAAACAAGCAAGTAACAAAAAATATAAAGATTTTCTTGTATAGAAGAAGTCTGTCTGGGAACATGTCCTCAGAGATGCTGTGTCCTGAGGGTTTTAGTCTTTTAAGCCAATTCTCTTCATGAATTCTTGGCCTACGCAGACTATGGAGAGGATATAGAGAGTGGCTACATAGCATTGTTTGGTGAAATCTCAAAGGGAGTGTGAGTGGGACGGATGGACTCCACTACCTTGAAATTGCTTTAATGAATATCCCACTCACAGTTGTCTTGTATCTTTAGTGTTCCCTGAAGCCTTCCCTGCTCCCTCTCCAGTAGTTTTGATTTCTTTGAAAATCTGGATCATAGAAAAACAAAAATATAAACTGATGTATACAAATGTGTTTAGATTTATATAATTTGAGGGTAGATAATGTGAGCATTGATGCAGAATTTCATTTCCTTTTTCTTAAAGGATACCTCTACATTTATTGTACTTAAACAGTAGATAATGGCTTGGTTTTTTTTGCTTGCCACAGTAGGTTTTTGCTTGTTGCTATATTGTAGAAATAACTCAGAAAGTGCAAGTGCATGTGCTTATACCTGATGCCATCTTTATTAGGGGGTGAGTACCAAAAGTTTTACCACCTCACAAGATGTCACTGCTTTCATCTTAAAGACTTTGCATTTACAGCAGACATCTCACTGTTATTGCTCTTTGAGGTGCGTATACAAAGTACTTTCCATTTACTTTGTACATGAGTCTGTGATGTAGGTCCCCTTTATCATTTGGTAGATATGGGAGGAACAGAAGCTTGCCAAAAGTTACCTGGTGAGATCTTAGTCCCACACAACTGATCTGACTAGCCACGCCTGCCGAGGATGCCACATTCTTACTTACAGTAGTGATGATTGATCATTCAGTGGGTAATAAACTGGATTTGTTTGTATTAGCTGGCCAGCTGTGGATTTCAGGATATGATGCCTGTGATGGATTCCTTATTGCATTTTTCCAGGATAGAGGAAAAGGGAGCTCCTCCTGCCTGTCATATTAATATGAAAACTATTGGTGGCACTGGTGTGATTTAAAAAAAATCCTCTTAAAAGATATGTGGATTTAAGAGCTACCCTGAACAATGGGAAGGATTGCTGGCTGCCTTGTGCCTGTCTTTGAGTGGGAGGCTGAAGTAGCCTGAACGCATGCTTTTGAAAGCAGTGTAAATCAGAAAATGTATGTCCAGATATTGCTTCTCTTGCCTTTAGACCCAATCACTGTCTAGTCCTCAAGATTTACATTGCACTTGGGTGAATTGCAGAGTTGTAGTGCTGGAGACCATAGTTTTCTGTGTGAGCTTTTCATCATTTTGAGCATGTGGGTTGTAAGGGCTATTTCTGACAAATGCTCATGTCTGCTCCATGCTGGGTTTTTAGGCTTGAGCTCCATAACGGTCTGAAGTCACCACAGGCAGGCTAACAGCCTGCAATGGCAGAGGCAGCAGCACGCTCCCCCCTTGGAGTGTGGTGCATTAAATGAAAATGCCGGTGGCTTTAGAAGAGAGAGAGAGAGAGAGAGAGAGAGAGAGAGAGAGAGAGAGAGAGACATGGGCTCAAAAAGGGCAAGAGGAATTCCTGGCAGATGGAAATATGTATGATTCCATTATTTCCAAGGGTGGGGTGTGCATTTTTATATTTCCAAGATGTCTTCACAATGATACCTTTTGCTCTTGCTAGCAATTCTGCAGCATTTACGTTGGTGTAAATTTAGAATTATCGTTGGGATAATGTCTTTCTGGCCTCATGTTGTGCTTGAGCTCACTTTTCAGGCAGTGTTCTGGTAACCCAACTGAACTTTGATTAAAATAGCATCTGTAATGGTAGAAAAGCTTAAATAGGGAATCGTCTTACCATTGTGTAGAGGTATACTGGATTTTTCTATTCATCTTTATCTCTCGTTATCTCTCTGCTGATTAGGGACAGACATGTAGTTGCTTAGTTATGTGTCAGTTAGCTCTTGGTAGACCAAATCGGGGATAAGGGGGGCTGCAGATGCAGAGTATACCAGGGCATCAGTGTCTGTCTGTCTGTCTGTCTGTCTGTCTGTCTCACACACACACGCGCGCACACACACACACACACACTCATCCTTTAGTACCTTTAACAGATGCTGTTTGATGTCAGTAAAGCCTGTCCTCTTAACAATCCTTGACCCTCACTTGTTCTGCCTGATTTGTCAGGGAATTTCCTGATATGGCGGGGTATATACAATGTGTAGACTCCACACCAAGCTATGTTGCCCATTTCCTTCATACCCACTTTACAAAGTGAGTTTTAGTGAACACTTGTGTGTCTGAGCAACTTCACCAGCCCTCCCTGACCGCTTCTTGGAATGGGGGGCTTTCCTGCAGCTTTGAGACTTGCACCTGTCCCTTTTGAGAATTAAGCATGGATGGATGGCTTTATCCACAAAGGCAGAAGCATGAAGATATTTATGCTGGGCACTTGCCAGTGAGAGCCCTTGCTGCTTTCTCTCTTCCCCTTGCTGCTGTGCTTTTTCCCATGTGGGTAATCACTTTCCAAGTGGCTAACCGCCTTTTCCCCTTTAACCACATCCCCCCTGGGTTTTTTAATCACTTCTAAGGAAGTGAAGACTGAACAGGCGGGAAAAATGGACAAGAAGGGCAAAGGGGAATGAAAGGGGAGCACTCTTTGTTTCCCTGTATTGCCAGCTGCTTTGGAGAAATACATTATTCCTGTGGCTGATTATACAGGAACATTTTCCCTTTTAGATAAACTTCTGATTGCCCTTGGCAGGCTGGTGACTATTTCTGTGACTCAAGTGCTGCAATCCTAAAGACACTTTCCTGGGAGTAAGACCCACTGAACACAAGGGAGCTTACTTTCAAGTAGAAATGGTTAGGATTGTGCTCAAAGAATATTTGTTTGGATACATCTTAGTTGATTTGAGGATGAGTTTTGCTGTTTACAAGACAGCATTTTAATGAATATTCAGCTTTATTAGCCGCATGGCCCTCTTGTCTCCTTTCTCCATCCCCATTGTGGGCTAAGGCTGGGCTGGGGGATGAACTATTACATTTCCCAGTAAAATCCCAAAAGGATAATTACCTGGTAGTTTTCCCTTCTCTGTTGATAGTATTTTTGCTTAATATTTATGGCACCTTACCTTTTAAACACCCTGTAGCTCTCTCCAATGCACACCCCCACATCATGCCAAGCAGATTTCACAGCATATTTTTAGAGGAATGAGATGAGTTTGCTAGGAATTGAGTGATACAGTCAGTTGCCAAAAAGCAAAAGAAGAAATTGGATTGTCAGGGCTCAGTAATAACTAGGAACAGGATAAGGGGACTTTGGGTCTTAATTTCCTGTTCCTGTTATGCAGGTCTTGTGCGAATGATATTTCAGGCTGAGGGGGAATGGAGGAGGGAGAGGATTGATTCTTGAATACTAATGGTATCATCAGAGCCATGGATTGGGGAAGGCATGTATTTGTTACTGGGCAGAGAACTGGGGCAGAGATTTAAATGATCTAGGTCATTCACCTTAGTTTTTATTTTCAACTTCAAGGGACAAAACAGTTAGCAGGTCACAGGACTAACAAATGCTGTCCATCTATCTGTCCCCATGCTGTTCTTCCATGGGCAGTTATTCCTACTTGCTGCTAGCTGAACCATCCCAAAAGTTGAAAATCGGGATGATGATATCCGCTAGCATACCAATTTCACTCCACTCTGTCAGAACACTAAAATTTTCAGGGCACACATATATGTTGTTAACAATTGACAAAACACATTATAATGCCTGTGGGACCCTTGGTGCCCCTTCCAATGGCCCTATTAATAATAATTATTTATCATTATTTATTTGATTTATATCCCATCCTTCTTCCTTAAAAAAAGGAAACCCAAGGTGGAATAAATGATATTTTCCCAAATTCCTACAGCACACCTGCAGATCATTTGTAGCATACCAATATATGCCATGGCACACCAGTTGAAAACTGATACACTCAGGGTGCAATCCTAACCAATTTAGGCCTGCCTCACTCACCTTGCATATCTTTCCATGGTGGTGTGGGGAGGTCAATGTATGCCTCTGCAGTGGTCTAAACCACTCACCACCAGGGCAGAAGTGTCTTACTGCATTTTTGTGACACCCCCTGGTGTCAACACTGGACTTATGTCAGGCTTTATGCCAGCCTAACTGGAAGTTAGGATTGTAGCCGCAATCAATATGGAACAGTTGCTCTATTTTGCCAGGGATCCACCTTTCTTCCCTGAAGCAAGTGCCTTAATACTGAAAATGTATCACTTGGGGTCACGTAGCGCTGAAACTAGGCTTCCTGGATGTCTCACTGGAAACTTTATTGCTTCTTGTGGGAAACATTCCTATCTGCATAAAATATAGTGACACCAGTAAGTATTTTCTGTTGTCTCATTCTTGGAAGATTAATTTCATAGCTATAAATCCACCTATCCCATTTAGGCTTCTCTTCTAGAAATGCCCATTTCTAGAAACATTTTGGGGCTCTTTGCCAAAGTAAATGGAAGAAAAATCATTATTTCAAGGTTAGAGAAGAACTAGATCAAGAGAAGGAGTGAACAGTCCCCGACACCTGGGCACCTGCAACTTTTTTATGGCCGCTCTCAGGACTGCAGAGGGTGGGACGGAACATGCAGTGTTGGCACTTAGGGATGGTAAGATACTTTTTCAGCCCAATAAATGGGTACTTTAGAATCATAAAAATGAATAAATAACCAGTGTAGTGGGCCATTTGGAAAAGAGTTTTATTCACTGACAAAGGTAATAAAAATGGGTCAGAGAGAGAGAGAGAGAGAGAGAGAGAGAGAGAGAGAGAGAGAGAGAGAGAGATTATTTGTGAGCCTGAACATAAAAATGGCACATATAATCTTAGATGTAGCTTTCTGTGCAAAGGGGTTCTTCACCCCTATTTTTGTCAAGATATTTTCTGGAAATCCCATGATGGGAAGCAGGGAGATTTGTTTCTGTTTTCAGCAAGCAGCTACTTCAAGGGCAATCACTATTTCCATTCCCAAGTTGCAGTCTTGTTTACTACACTCACTATACATTGTTTAAAATGATTGTTTAGCTTTTGTTGCTGCTTAGTGCATTTATGAAGCATTTACAAAGCACTGACTCAATTTTATGCTTGCAATTGCCACTTTTAAATGCTTTGCCATGATGATTTCTCACTGCAAAAAGCATCCAAATGATTGGTCATTTTCTTGGCCTCTCCTTCCTGCTGCTCAGAAGACAAAACTTTTCTTCTTTCTGCTTTTTCCTCCATACTGATCAAGTCAGGATAGAGAAGGCATTTGATTAATGGGATCTATATCCCTGGCAGTGTCCTCTGCAGTTCTGCTGAGGTTTGTTTCATCACTTTGCTGCTCGTTTGAACTGATTTTAGGTGTGAATTTCACAAAGGAAGCATGGTATGTATCATGCAGCAGCTAATAACATTTTAAAGCAAAGGCTGATTTATTTTGGGAAGGAGATTATTTTTAATGCTACAAGTAGCAACTTTTGTCTTAAATAGTCTTCACTTGCTTAGGAGAACAGAAAGATCAGTGTAGCCTTTTGGGTAATTCTTGGATTGGGAATTACTAAAATGGAATTTCCATAATCATAATGGGAACACCCTTGAAACCTCACTGTTAAAATAACAGTAAGCAGATGTGTGAAGTGAGGCTCATATCCCATTTGTTAAAAACTGTTAAAAAAACAACTTACCGTATATGTAATAATCACGCGTATGTAAAAAACAAAAACACAAGACTCAAAAACTTCACATCCTGCCCCTTAAAAAAATGTCTTAACACTCCGATCTTGATTTGATGACACATGCTGTTGCATATCTTGGGGACAAGAATCATGGGGATCACAGGACTTTGGGCAGCACTCTGCCTCAGAGATCCTGTTGCATAGTCTTCCCCATTCACAGCTGAGTCACTCAGAGTGAGGCTGCCACAGAACCAGCCAAGCTTGCTGCAAGCAATGTGCAACTGTGGCAGAAATGACTGTCAGGGGGGTGGCATGGTCTCCTGTCTGTTCCAACAAATTGAGAGAAGCAAAGCCAGATACTTCCAAAAAAGTATCTGGCTTTGCCCTGACCTTACCAGAAACAATTGTGGTGATGTCATCACATCACCACAATTACTTCAGGGGTACGGGAGTAGCAGGCTGAATCCATATATATACAGGATATGGATTTTTTCTGGGCTACTCAGCCCAGAAATGTCTTGTTTGTGCCAAACTGTAGGCCAAGATCAATATACAGACTGGATAAGTCTTTTCCATCCACTTAGTGTGAGTGAGGGCTCTCTTTGCAGCATCTTCCTCCTCGAAGCTTTTTATTGAGTCCTTTCCTCCCTTCAATGGTAGTAAATGTGAGTTTGAGCAATGGGAGTTCTCTAGCTAAGAGATTCTTATTCCAGAGGAGAGCAATCTCCTGCCAATATTCTATCAAGATTCATCTCTGATTCCTGCCAACCCAGCCAAGTTCATGTGCCCTAAGAAACCTTATGGTTTCATCCATCACAATTGATCTGCTGGAGTGATTCTTCAGGTTTCCTTGCAGAGCCCCTTGATAGCATGAGTGTGGCCAAAATTGGTAGTTTACCAAGAAGCTGTATGGCCACACAAACATGAATCTGCCCTTCATGAATGTGCCTGTACAATGCATAAAATATAGTGTGACACCAGTAGGTATTTTCTGTTGTCCAAATTCATCATTGGAGGATGAATTTCATAGCTATATGTAAATCTACCCATCTCACAGAAAATTCTGGAATTAATTGTGGATCCTACATTAAAAATTAGGGAGAGGAAACCTTGCAGCCTCTGTGGAGGATCTGCTGAGCCTTTCTATATCTGTGTCTAGACAGTAATTTTTGAAAAAGCAGAAAGCCAGACATAAATTATAAAGCTGCATATTATTATAAGGCATCATGGAGCCCTCTGTTGTGGTGGTTTGGCTTGAGACTCTACAGGCCTGCATTCTTCTGGATGCAGTGATCTGATGACATAATTGCCAAGCATGGAAGAATGTGGGCCTTAGCTGCTGAGCCTGGCTGGCTGTCACGGAAGGAAGGTAGAGTCATGATAGACAGGATATGTAAGGTGGATCATAGAGAGAAGAAGAAATGAAAGAAGGCACGAAGATGAGTTCTACCCTGAAGTAATGCCCACCTGCCAGCTGATGGGTATTCCATCTTCAGTGTGCGTGTGGCCTGAACCTGTCCCAGTGCCCATGCTCTTGTTGGACTAGTTAAAAGTAATAGCCTGAGTTTGATCCCACACCACACATTTAGCCTTCCTGTAGAGGTTCTGTCATTCAGATTGAAGTCATTCTTCACTTGTAAAGCTGAGGAGTGACAGGCTTTCAACACTATTCCTGAAGTAGTTATCATTCCTCACAGAGAAACCCTCTTTTGTTACACTACCATATAGAAATTTGAAAATCAGCTCTCTTGTCATAAAAGTACTGTATGCTGACTTAATCCCATTCTAGGAAAGTCACTATCTCAAAATAGTTTTCTCATTCCCTGTGGATCACCATAAACTTCCTTTCAGGTAGATAAACTGCCCAGTTAAGTATTGGCAATTAAGAAACATTACTTCCAGACAAGTTCCTTTTATTTATGAAAATTCCAGTTTGGAAGAACTATCTCTGTTTAAAGATAGTTATTTAGTCCCAATAAAGTCCTAAATGAATACAGTAGTCCTAATTCATTGGACCTAGATTAGCAAGTGTTACTAAGCTTTGAGCACCATGCTTGAATGGCTAAGGCTACAATCTTGTACACCACTCTGGGAATAAGCCCCACTGAACATATTGGGGTATTCTTCTGAAAAGACATGGCCAGGGTAGCTGTGATGTATGCAAAATGTCATCAATCAGTGTGTCCTTTTGAAAAGTTAGGCTTTTCCTATAGTGACAGAGGTGGACAGATCAGTCACCCATACAGGGAAAGGTTGTCTGTCAGTTTGATGGGGAGAATGAAGGATGGAATGAATGAAAATCAGTTTGATGGGGTGAATGAAAATTACTAGGTTGTTACTTCAACCTAGGCTACAATCAAGAGTAACTATAGGACCATTTACACCGACATAGTTACAGTGACACCTATGGGAAATGCATAGAGCAATCCAGAGTAAGTGCCTCTTACATCTTCCTGTAATTACTCTGGATTGTAGGGCTAGTAATTTTCATAAGGTTAGCTCAGCAAATTACCATCAGTCCAGAGCCACGGTTTGGTTTTTTATTTCATTTAATTTTAGAAATTGGCTGTTCATTTAAGCTTTTTTCTTTTTGTGTTTTTCCAATAAATAAATTTTAGGGTAAAATGGTGTAGCTCTGCAAACTCAGATAGAACCTGACATATCTAGACACTTGAATAACATTTTCTGCTTTAGAGGCGGGTTTACTGAATTAGGTTGTACCCACCATTGATACACAAAACTTGAGGGCTATTTGCACTCATGGTATATCCTCTTTAGCAAGCTTTTCCTTTATCTTTAATAATAGATCCTCCTCCTGATTTTTTATTGTGGTCTTAGACCAGTGCAAAGTAGATTAAAATCAGCTCAGTTACAAAGAAAATATAAAGAGCATAAAATATAAAATAATGGATATACCGTAATATGATTATGAAATCTGAAATAATAAAACCTAAGAAGCTATATAATATAATATTAAAATACAATATATTACATAAATTCAGATCCTTAGTCATAAGTTTTCATAATAGATTTTCAAATGTTTATGGTAGCAGCAAAAAATGTAGCAACATTACATGCAAGAATCGGATTGCCATCTACCATTAGCAAATATGTAAGTTGTTGACCTGTTCATCCTGGCAAATTACTCAGCAACGGGAAAATAAGGATAGTTCGAATGTCCTTATAGAAGGTGCAACGCAATAATACGTATGCATATTCCTCTGCTCAGAGGAAGAATTTTTAGAGAACACATAAGACCTTGTATTAGCCATTCCCATGTTAGTGATACTTTTACTATTAGCCATTCCCATGTTAGTGATACTCTTACTAGATATAAGGCTGCCAAATCTTTATTTGAGCAGTATGTTGTTTTGTTTAAGAACATAAGTAACCTAGAGCAGTGGTTCTCAAACATTTTAGAGGACCTAGATGCTGCTGCTTGATTTATAAATGTATGTATAATTCTTGATGCATATTAGCCTAATCATGCCCTGTCTCACAAACCACCAAAAACTGAGTCACAGCCCACAGGTAGTTCTCAGTTTGAGAACCACTGATCTAGAACATAATAACTGCCTTGCTAAAGTATTTCTTGTAAAGCCTAAGGGAGTTCATGTTCAGATTGTGTGCTGTTGTGTGCAAGACCATTTAGTGGAAACCTCTACTTTTGCTGGTTGCAGGCAGAATAAAGAAGGAACAGTTGCTGGAGATGATGTGAGGGCCCCCCAGTGTTGCAGGCTTCACTGGTGAAAGCCCTGCTCTGGCTGGAATTTATCCATGAGGTTATGTAACAGTTGCATTAGATGTAATTAATCGTGATACTGATGAGCCAAGGCAAGCTGCTTAGTGTAAATGTAATGAAGGAAACTTTTGCAAAAGCTGTAATGCTTTTCCTCTGCTTATGGGTTTCAGGGATTGGGTTTCAGGGATTAAGGCTTCCAGGCCCATTAGGTCCTGCCTCAGGTCAGCACTAGGAGGAATAGGTAGGCTTGTAAACAACTTATTAGATCAGTTCCCAGGAACATAGTTAGCCAGCTGCATGGCTCGCTAGCATGCCTTCATCGGCCGAGCTGGGGCAGATAAGAGTGCATCCAATACACCAGTAATCGCAGGCAAGTATAGAGTGGTACTGTTTCATTACAAGCCACCTAAAGTCTTATTAAATCTATCAGAGAAATAGTGTTCTTTTCCTACAGCAAGAAATATAAGAAAGCCCCCAAATCTGCAGGGGATCCATTCTGGAACTTCCCTGCTGTTAAGTGAAACAACTGATACAGGTAAACTCCATCCACCCTCTGATGACAAGGGGAGCAGCTCCCCTCATCTCCAGAATGCTTTCTGAGCCCCACAGAGGCTACTTCAGTCCTTAAACAAAAAAGTCTTGGAACAAAAAAAAGTCACTTCCATTTTTTTCAAAAAACTGGAAGTGATATTTTTAAACGCTTTACAGAGAATTATTAGGCTCTGGGAGACCCCATGTTGGAGAGTATGGTCCCACTCAAGTGAAACTTTACGTGATTCACTTATCTATCTACACCACTCACCTATCACCATTTTCATCTTTATGCTTGCTGAATCTGAGATACCTTATACCTTTGTTCTATGATGACTTTTTTGTGGCACAAAATTGGTACCAAAATTGGCATTATAATCTGCAGTTGAACTGGATTCTATCCAAACTGAGTGGGATCGAGTGAGGTGACAGGATTGAAATATGAGGTCCTGCATTAGATTATGCTTCCCAAGAAAGAATATAGATACTTCAAAAAATTACTGTTATATGGAACTGTCAGTTTTTACAGAATGTCTATCATCTGCATAATTACTGGACAAAGAAGCAGTGTCAGCTAATAAGAATATGATTAGTTGACAAATGCCTGTTAGTTCTACATCATTCCTCCTCTTTCAAACAGTATTTCATAAGTTTTGGCACAAAGCGTGAAAACCCCTAAAATTGGTACAATATCTATATAATATCAAAACCAAGTTCTGGGAAGAAGATCACTTATGTGGGGACAAGATACTCATGCAGCATATATAAACCCTCATGCATGTATGTTACTGTGTTGTCAGTTTTGACAAAGTTTGATGTGGACTACTACCGCTACTACTCAGTGCACCGAGTGGGAGGTATATTTCTGTACAGTTTTGTACATGAACAGGGAGATAATGACTTCTCATTCATTATTGCATAATCCCTCCAGATGGCCCAGTTTAGCTGGTAGGATCCCGTGCTTTATATCTCTATAGCTGGGGATACAAGGAAAGTTATGAGAGAGAGCTAAGCCAGGGAAGTTAATTGAGCTGATGTTATTTTCAACATTGTTTTTATGTTGTGTTCTCCAAAGTTTTGGCAGCTTATGTGACCAAAGTGATTAGCCCTGAGAGTGATTTGCTGTTCAAGTGAAGAGCTACTTTGCTACAATTTCTTAATTGCCTTAACATTCCTCCTCCTTGTGGCTTACTACAGTTATCACTTTGTGGTGACTTTCTGGTCACAGCATTGCACTAGTCTCCTGTTAGAGCATATCATGTTCAATCATATGTTGGTGACAGCACAGTATTTCTCCTCTATGTAATAGATTTGGGAGTGGGAGTGGTAAACCTTCAAGAAGGCAATGTTTTTGTAATATTTCTTTCCGTATGTTATCTAAGTGTGCACTTCAGGACTGTAAAAGATAAAGTACACTCTTCACAGAAAACTAAACCCACCTAAAATAAAACAAAGAGGAAGGTACTATAAAGCCATTGTAAGGCATGGCTGACAATAAAGAAAATGGCGAAATATTGACATAATATGGTTGGAATGCTGAGAAAAATATGCTTTTAGTAGAAGCTTTGCTTTCAGAAAAGATATATGTAGAGCAGTGGTAACAGTGGCTCTTGAATGCACTGGGAACCACTTTTTAGAGTGATATTTTATTGGGACCCACCAGAGATGATGTCACAATCAGAATGACATAATCAATTTAAGTTTCGAACCTAAGCCTCAGTCAAAGGTCCCATTACACAGCACACTTGCATTTTGCATAACTCAGAATTCAAACATTTCATTTGGAAGTCAAAGCCAAATGCAGACTTGAATCCTTCTCCAACTGTGTAGCCCCCTCTAGCATCTCATCTTCCCACTATACTGGGCAAAGCATCATGTCTGTCTCTCACAGGGAGTCTACCCTGCCCAGTAGTTCTGTACCCTGTATTTTTAATTATTGCTGAGCCAGGTGCCACTCTACCCACCTGAAATTGGCTCTTGTGGGTCCTGACCCACCTCATGAATCTAGTATTTGAGAAATGCTGATCTAGAGTCCAGCACCAAATGAATAACTCTATTTATTGCAGTAAAAATAGGTTGTTTGGAAAGGTTGTAAGATGGTAGAAAGAGGATCAGTGACCCATGCTGAAGGCATTTTCAGGACTCCTCAGATGTTTTTTTAAAGTACTATTTACTAGTGTACATGAAGCTGTCAATTAATGTGGGGGTTGCATCCCTGCAAAATGGTGTGCATATCAAAAACATGCAAAGACCGCCTGTGCTGTAGAAGACAAAAAGACATGCCTGGGTTAGGGAACTGTCCATGAGCATTTACTTTAATGAATGGCAATTACAGAGGAAGTAGGAGAAAAACACTCTGGCTAGAATTACAAGAAGCCTCTTAGCAGCAGCAGCAGCAGCCACTGCAGCAACTGATTAGCAGCTAATTAACCCATTTGCTTTCTTGCCTCCAACAATGGAAGGCTTATCTCATGCATGTAGAATCAAATCTATACCTCAGAACACAATGGGCTGGTTAGCAGCGGAGTCCCTTCCACTGTTGCCTCAATCTGTACACATAACCTTCAAATAAAAAAATACAAAAACCAAAAATCCACCCAAGCCCCCTCCCACCAATTCATTTCTTGGAAGAAAATTATAGCAGGCAGAGACATGTAACTTTAAGGGTACACTCCTACCCCCACTTGCTATTATTCAGGCTGCATGTTTTGCATGGGAGGTCTCTGCATTAACAGGGGGAGGGGGGCAAATGGTTCCAGAAAGCCATGATCACATACACTAAAGCCCACTTTGCTATTTATTTTGGTTCTGGCCACAAGTCAAAAAGTCAGCCTGGTCAATCAGTGCAGCAAAGCATGTCATTTCAAAAATGATCCCCACAAATTGCACTTCCCATATAAATGTTTCAATTGTACTATTTCAAAAAGAGGCAAATTAAGAATATACAAATTGTTCACTGTTTCAGAAATGGGGAAATGAATGTGGTCTTGTAGCTTAGGTGATGACCTGAATTTTTTCCACTATAATTTGTTGTCAAAGATTAGTTTGGGCCTCCTTACTGAGTTGAGGGATCGGATCACTTTGAGCTGTGAGTCTGATGTGGAGCTCCTGACTTGGACTTCTGTGGGGAAGGAGGCTGGTTAGGCCTCTGGATCATTTTTTAAACGTCCTATGCTGCATTTGCTTTTGCAGATGGAGAGCGTCTGGGTGAAGTGACAGACCCTGGCAGGCGAGCAGCTGGAGCACATGTGTCAGCTCATCAGAGGAAGACTGAGGACTCCAGTGAAAGCCAGGAAGAGGAACAGATGGTAATCTCCCTTACTTGCTTATTCTTTCTTGCTCATTAATTAATTAATTAATTAATTAATTCTCTCTCTCTCTCTCACTCACACACACACACACACACACACACACACACACACACACACACTCACTCACTCACTCACTCACTCACTCACTCACACACACACACACACACACACACAGAGAGAGAGAGAGAGAGAGAGAGAGAGAACAATACATTTGTACTTACAGTTTTGGAAGGAATCAGTGATACCTTAGTATCATGACTGCAGTTTAAGAGAAGGAAGTTATCCCAAAGCATTTGAATTATAGGACCACTGCCAAAAGTGCTTTGATATTTGAAAGCATAAAATGGGAAAATGTCGACAAATCTTTCAAAACAGGAGGCAGGGCCTTTTGGGTAGGGTTGCCGTAATTCCCTTCCACAAAACTATGACAGGAGCCCTGTCAAACTTGCCAGTATGTGAATGTAATCCTTGAAAACCGGGACAGTACTTTTCAGCAGTGTATTTAAGTACACTTTTCAATTATGTATTATATGGAAACATATGATTGTGGTATCAAGATGAATATTCTAAATCCACAAATTCTGGCCTTGTGGCCTTGTCCTTTGAAGTGTCCTTGAACCCCTTCCCCCAGCAGAAAGGAATCTTTTCTTATTAGAGAGAAGGAGTAGATGGGGTTCCCCAGTTCCAAAGCTGTGTCATCAAGAGTGGCTATCCTCCTATGAAAACAGAAAGGGTCATTCTCCATCTTCATACTGATTTGTGTCCTCTACTGTGTGAACCAGAGTGAAGAAGACAAGTGAGTGAATGTTGGGACACCACTGTTTATAAGGTAGGGTACCTGTTCACAGGTTGCTCTGCTAGCCATGACTGGCCATAGGGTGCAGTGCTCATCTCTGTTTTCTATGGCCAAACAGCCAGCATTGCATGAAGTCATGGTGGTCATTTGGCTGGCAGGGTGCATGGAACGCTAATTACCTTCCCACCAAAATTGTACCTGTTTATCTACTTGCCTGAACTGCTAGGTGGGAAGAAGCTGGGCTAAGGACGGGAGGTCACTTGGATTTGCAGTACTTGGATCTTGAACTGCTGACCTGCTGATTGGAATTCCGGTCAAGCAGTGTAGCCTTTGTAGACTAAATGGGAGAGGTGTTCAAGAGCTGTCTCTGATACAGGTAGAAAATTGCCCAGTCAGCTGCCCCCATTACAGACATCCTAGCATATTGTTCCAGGGCGTTGATTGGAAGACTTTGGCTCTCCCTACCATTGGGTCATTCCCTCCAGGCAGTTTGTGAATATCAAATGGATTAACAGGAGATAAGCCCAAGAAAATAAGCCCATTCTGGAAGAAAAACCAGAAGGTCCTGCCTGCCAGGAATGCTTCTCTCATTATGATGGTGGTGAGGATGTGAAGTACATTACTGGCACCTTTGGAGCACCAGAGGAAATATCAAAAAGAATGACCTAAGAATAATGCTGAACATTTAGCATAAATTGAGGATAGTGGAGTCATTACATGCCCACAGATATGCGCTAATGTTGATCAAGCCTTGTGCAGGAGCAGTGAATCTTACTGCTTAACAATACGTGGATTAAAGACCATTGAAAGGGGAATGAGTATGTTTATGCCAATGCAAACCAACAGGAAAGTAGCTGTTCTGGCTTGCTTCTTTTGATGACCAATAAAAAATGCCTCTGAGATGGGTGCAAGCTCCAGGGTTCCTCCAAAAATTCAACCATTGCTGTTGACCCTAATAATGGCTTAGCAATGTGTTTTCCTAAATGTAATTTTAAAATGCTTGCTTAGAATCAGTAGTACTTTTTAAAAAACAAATGCAAGCCATGGAGAGTCCAATCCTGATTGCAATTGCAGCACATGGCCTGAGAAGGGTTAACTCTCCCTGACCCCCGTTCTAGCTGATTTTCAAATGAAAATGTTATCCCAAGTGAATATTTGCAGCAAATACCAGCTATAAGGGGTGTGGATTTTGGAAAAATTGTGGAAAAGGAAAGAATCTACAGTACTTTCCCTCCACACAGGACTTCAGTCTTGGTAAGAATCCTCCCTCCCTCACTTACTCCTTTTTTTAAAAAAGGAAGAGCTTATGGTTTCAAATGTGTCAAAATGCATCTAGGCAAGTGTGTTATACTGTCTAATTGTGGCAATTTCTAAAGCTTAGGGTTTTAAAGTTGAATCTACTTTAAATATTCTCAACCACTCCTTTGAAACTGCCATCCATTTAAGAAGAGGGCATCCCAGTTTCAATTCAGTAAATGGGAACACTGAGGGCAAGAAAATAAGCAGTGAAACAATTGTCTTGGCTAGGTGGCCTTGCAGCTGCAAATAGAAACCAGGAAAAATAATCCTTTTTTGACTTAGAAAACCACTTTTTTCTTTTCCTTGATTCTCACAGTATCAGTAAAAATAATTTGCTCCAGATTCTCACAGTATCAGTAAAAATAATTTGCTCCAGTGCTCCAAAATATCCAACTATAGCTTTAGATATTTAAATATCTTTAAATATTTGTAAACTATTGAGATTAACTCCATAACAATATTGCTATAGTTTGTTATTCTAATTGGAAAATGTCAAATTCTACAAAAAAAATGCAGATTTTTTCTCCTGCAGGTTGCCCTGCTCAGCATACTAACTGTAAGGTGCAGTGTTCATTTGGCTGGCATGACTGTATGACATGACACATGCAACACTGTTATTTTCCTATCAAAGTAGTACCTATTTATCTACATGCATTTACATGCTTTCAAACTGTAGATTTTTCAGTTTGAATTAATTATGCCAATTCCAGCTAAATTTCCAGCTTCTGTGACTAGGGTTTTTCATAAAACCTGGAATTTTGTTTTAGACTCTGTTTTTTAAGGACTGTATGGGATCAAATAGGGAGCAGAGGATGAGACATATTGGGCATATCTATAGAAGAGAGAAGAATCAGGGATTGAAAGCACCTGGTTCAGGGCAACCTATTCATTGTGTTTCCCATTCTGCGTTGGTTGATCACTTACCTGCACATGAATTTACAGTGGAGTGACTAGTTCAGCTGACTGCAGATGGCTCAGTACACACCGAGTTATAACTGGTGTGGGGAAACCTGCAGTGTATCCAAACCATGTTTTGTTTTACCATTACTTATACTGTTTTCTGATCATTGTTAGTTTTTAATTTGATATTGTTTTAATACACATTGTTAATTTTGCTGACAATCTCATTAATGCTATGGAAGGGTGACGTGAAAATGTTTAAATACCTTTCCATGCACATACTGCATTTAATTTGCAATGAAGAATTGTGCAGATCTCACAATCTCACTTGCCCAGCATTCTGATTTTGGAGCTTTGGAGCAAAGGTTGCAATCATATAGAATAATGTATTTTGTATGTAATTAACTTTGCTTTCACAATCTTTGGCAATCACATATCCATCTTCCCTGCAAAGATTTGTAGCAGTTTCCAAATTCTCAGAGAGCCAAATTCTCAGAATTGCTGGTTGAGGGCCTCACAATCTGCAGAGGGAAAAAATTTGCAGATTTTTTAAAAGATATTTTGGTGGGATTTTTTTTTCCATCAAGGAACATCCAATCTTTATATCACTTAGGGCCTCATCAAGTCTATATCCAGCAGTGCTAACCAACCACTCAGAGTGGTTGATAGGGTAAATGTCAACCAGAGTAGAAATATATGCTGCCTTCATGTCCTTTAAAGGAGCAAAGGATAAAAATGGAATAAATAGACTAGCCTTGACTTCTCCACGAATGTTGGTTTTCTGTATACAGGCAGTTTTCATGTGGGCACCGTTCCAATATGCACTTGCCCACCAGCATTCTGAATTGGTACAATCCTAGGAAGCGTGTACAGTGTTATCTCTCTAGACCTGCAGTTTGGTTACACATCTATTAACGCTTCAGCTTTGTTGAGATGTATGCAAACACCATTTTTTATTTTATTCTTCCTGGATAAGTAACCAATTCTACAAAAAGACATCCTTCTGTTGTCATTTGATTTGTCTGGATATTTCTTATAACCTGGAACATTACAAAAAGCAAGCTTTTCACACTGACAAAAGCAAGCTTTTCACACTGATGGTGACAATGCAACCAAACCTCTTGGCTCTGCCATGTATAAAAGTTGAGAAATGGTTCATTGTATGAGTTCAGACATTTTGCCAGTTCCTCTGGTTGCTTTCTCCTTTACGTTGCTTTTATTCCTTCTCTCCCTGAAAGCCTCTAAGAATGAGGGGAAGGGACAGTGTACTTGGAGCAATGTGGCACTTATAATTTCGCCCCTACAAATAACTTTGCTACTGTCTCTCTACAAATGAAGAGAAAATGAAGGATCAAGGCCATCTACCATGGAGCTAGAAAGGACCAAATGAACTTTTATGTGGAAAACCATCAAGCTTTGGGCAGCATGTGAAAATGTTCCTTGGCCCTACGCTGAGGGCACAATCCTAGCCAATTTGGCCAGCACATGTCTGTACACTGGCCTAACCTCCAGAAGTGGTGCAGAAGTGCCTTCTGGCACTTTTGCAAAACCTCCAGGCTATGACGGGACTTGTGCAGGAGTTTTTGTCAGTCTAACCAGGTTAGGATTGCACTATGATTTAGGTCAGGGGTCTCCAAACCTTTAACTTTAGAGCTCCTGGACCTTTAAAAAGTGTGTAGAAGAAGGAATTTCAGCTTGTGATCTGTGAGATGAGAAGCTGCACCTGCCGAAATTGCCTCCTTTAAAGGTCAAGGAGTCCTGAAGTTCAAAGTTTGGAGATCCCTGATTTAGGTCAAGGTGAAGGGGAAAAAGTACAGTAGGCTCTGCTTCTGAAGTACTGTTATTGCAGCACCATTGGCCCCAAGCATTGTTACAATGAAATGAGAATGCACAGTGCTTGCAGGAATTGCAGCCAGTATTTTTGCTGAGTACTGGGAATGGTATATCAAACAAGTAGAACCAAGGAGTGGCATGAAACCATGAAAAGAAACCATGAATGGTCTTCCTCATCCTCAAGTAACAATTGTTTGTGCTTTTCATCTTCTCCCTCTCTTTCCCTCTCTGCTTAAAAGCCTCTTATTCTGCCCTGCCAACTGGAATGTTTTCAAAGCTGCTATTTCTTCTCTCTCTGTCTCTCTCACCTATTCTGTCTCTCTTTCTCTAATTCTCTCTCTCTCATACACACACACAAACACAGAAAAAGAGAGTACTATTAGTATGTAAAGCAATGAAAAAAACGTGAAATGTAACAAAAAAGAATTAAGGTCACTAACAGCTGATAGCAGCGACATAGCTAGGTTATTTGGCGCCTGAGCCAATAAATTTGACATCCCCAAATGACAAAATTAAGTAATAATCTAATATTTTCATATTTTATACTACCCTTCCTCTAAGGAGCTCAGGGTGGTGTGCATGGTACCTCCCTTTCTTGTGTCCTCACAACCACCCTGCAAGGTGAGGCTGAGAAATACTCATGACTTTTCTAATAATAATGGCCAGAAAATAAATGAACTGAATTTTTCCCTACAAGAAATGTATGAATATAAGTGTCCTCCCTTCATTCAGACACATTCAGTTACATACAGCCCTTGCATTTGGTGCCAAGTTCTATCAACCTGGTCTACCTAGCAGGTAGATCTGGGCTTTTTGTCTGGGTAGGAGCCCAAGTCTGTCCAACTGGAAGTGATGACTCGAGCTCTTTCCAGGATTTACCCCTCCTGCTCCAAATATTCAGAGGTGGATCAGCAAAAACCAACCAGGGTAGGAAAATCTCAAGCCATAACCTCTCAGGACAAGCCACATACATCATGAGAGAATTTACTTCTAGAAACACTAGGGTCTTTCCAGCCCCACCCCTCCCAACCAGTTTATTCAAAGGTTCATGAGCAAACCCCAACTGGAGCCAAAGAAAGAACAAACAAACACCTTTCCATGATTCTGCATGTACCACTTAAAGCAATTCTACTGTACTGAGGCTGCAATCCTATCCACACCTTCCTGGGAGTAAACTCTACTAATGGGAGTTTTGAGTAGACAGGTGTAGGATTTGGCTCTGAGGATGCATACTATCTACACACTCCTGGGAGTAAGGTCTCTTGATTACAAAATGCCTTACTTCTGAGTAGATAGACTTGGGCTCTGGGACTGCTCTCCTCTACACACTTTGCTTTGTGTGGCTGCCTCCTCCAGCTTCAATCTGCTTGTTAGTGCCACTCAGTTACCATGCGAGTGCCTCAGCAATGATCTTTTCAGGCAGCACCTCTGCCTGGGCTGAAAAGGGCTGCATTGCATCCCCATGAGTGATGCAGTACAGCCTGTTCTGAGACCTGATGATGGCACTGACTGAAAGGTGGCTTCTGAACCACATGTGGTTGCTGCTGACATCTCAGCAAGTAACCTCTTCAGTCAGAGGCAATAAGGTTACAGAGCAGTAGGGTGCACCTTTGCTTGCTCTGCACAAGGGAAGTGGTGCCTGTGTAGTACCCTGTGTAACTACTGTGTAGTTGAGCAAGGGTACCCATTCCCCTGGTCACTTGGAGGTATGCCCCACTGCTCTGCTACCTTCTCACTCGCTTCTTTCTCTCTGCCGCACAGTGAGGTTGGAGGCAATGCCGCCTCCTCCTGCTTCATCTCACAGGAGAGGGGGTGCAGAGCAGCAGCTGGGAGGGGCAGCCAGCTGCACCAACTGCACTGTGGAGCACCTCCATTTCTTTGGTCACCTGATTTGGACAGAAGAGCTGCAAGGAGTGTGGAAGATGGGCCAGCTGAGGCTGCCCTGAGCAAGTCCTCCCTCTTCCGCCCTCATTATTTCTGCCATTTTGTGGGGCCTCAAGACCTTGGGGATTAAACTTGGGGTGACCCACTCTCTGCCACTTGGTAGCTATACCACTGGCTAATAGTAAAAGTCCAGCAACATTGTTGGCTTTCTTTTGATTCCTGCCTTTTATCACTGACCACTTCTTGTATCCATTTTGCTTTCTCTTGTATGCTTCTTATTTATCACCTTATTTGTTCAGTTTCAGTTCTGTCTGTGCAGGGTATATTATTTTAAAATAGTTATAGTATACTCTCTTAGCTGTGTTATCTTAGCATACTCTCCTGCAGTCCAATCCTATTTAGACACAGCACCAACAGTACATCAGTGCAACAGCACCAGTTCAATGACAGTTGTATCCTTAGCCCAGTGGTTCTTGAGCATTTCAGCCCAGGGCTCTCTACTGAAAATAAAAATCTGTCCAGGACCCCCAAAAGTGATGTCATGGCCAGAAGTGCAATGACTGTCACGCCAGAGCTCCTCCATGTCTATTCAGAAGTAAGTTCCTTTTGGTTCAATGAGACTTACAGGAAAGCAGCATGAGTGCCCCATTCCAAGATGGTGGCACCCACTGCCAAATTCCAAGATGGCAGCATGACCCCCCTGAAATGAACTTCTCCTTTGAGAACCACTGCCATAGCCTGTCCAGGCAACACCAAGCTGATGCAGTCCTCCAAGTGAAACTGCTACAGCCCTTCCCATTAATGCTGACAGTGTCCATTGAAACCCTCACACAGCCCATCATCCTTGCAGTGGCAACCATGAGGAGAAGAAAAGCCCATTCTGACTGCTCCAAAAATACTCTTCATAGGTAGACGTGAACCATACAAGATAATTTGCATTACCCTAATATCTGCTAGAGAGGGCTAATTTTTTTGTTCACCAGTTTGAGGTAATGAATATATCCAAATCCCAAGGAGTGTAAGAGTAGTTCCAAGGTTGTCAGGTAGAGAAATGAAGCTGGGGATGATGGAGGCAGTGATGGTTCATAAGTGCTGTAAACAAAAAGAGAAGCCATTAGAATGTGCAATGCTAAAGAAATAATTAGCCAACTTTGTCTAAGTGAGCTAATTAAAGCCTCGGAGGAAAGGAACACAATGCCCTCTGAAGGCGTTATTAGGGAGACAGCATAATAGTGCTGCGATGGCTTCAAAAAGGAAGCAGTTCTTCCTTTTCTTGGGAATTTTAGATGTAACTGTGCAAGTTCTACCTCACAGAGTTTCTGCACTGGCCGTGATAGTCGCATTTGTAGTTTCTGAGAGGTAGAGACGCCCACGATTGCAATCCTTTGCAGCCTTCTTCAGACAGCATGTCTCATTGCCCTGTCTGGCACTTACTTTTGAGTAGACGTGCTTCAGATTGTGCTTGCCTGGCTCACTCAAGCGTGGCATATTTTGTTGAAATCCCCTGGCTATGGGTGATGGCTGTATTGTGCATCTTTCCCACAAGTGCCAATCCCACCAACTGTGATCCTCACCAAAGGGCCAAGCATGGCAACTTCAAATTGGTGGTTGAGAATCCTATTTCACCTGATCTAATTGATGTGTGGCTTCACAGCTGGGTCTCAAACTATGGAGGACAGGCGGGCTTGGTAGAAGTGGAATAAACTGGCTCTTTCCACTCTCGTTCCCCCCCCCCCCCCCACCCTGCACACACACACCCTTTCTAATGTGCCTGAAACGGAGGCAGATTAAAAGGCCTCTGTGTTCTTCAGCAGAAAAGACCGAAAGCTTCCTCTTCTTTTGCAGCTGCCAGGAGGAACCAGTGTGTGAGCTCTGCGGGAGGAGGTGGAGCTGGGTGACCCTATGCCTCTGCCTAGAGCTGTTCCAAATTTGTTCCTCTGCAATCGGCTGCTTCACAGAATTTAGCAGTAGCCGAGTTCAACTTCTCCACCCCGCTCTCTCTTTAAGATTGTATATTTGTTTTGGACCCCAGTACAGAATTTCAAAGTTTGCTGCTAAAAGAGAGTGAACTTAACCGACTTTTGAACTAATAGAGGATGCTATTCAGAGCTGGGCTGCTCTGGTCCTCAAAGCAAATTGCCAGAGTTGCTGGGAAGGGAGCCTGGTTTGTTTTCTTAAAAGGAAGGAGCAGCTGCTTGTTCTTTGATGCTGAGCTTGTCCATCCAAGGGCACAGTGGTATCATCTTGGACCATCTCTTGCAGAACTTTCCCATCCTGATGCTCAGTGATAAATAACATACTCTATTCATTGGACATTAGAAATCCAAAATTTTTCTATTTGCTTCTAATGTAGTGATGAAGTAGCAATATTTTGTCTTTGGGAGAAATTCATTCTTTTCTTTCCTTTTATACATACATACATACATACATACATACATACATACATACATACATACATACATACATATATGTCCAGTTTGGTTTACAATGCTGTATATACATATATATTATATGTATAGTATTTTATTCATAGTATAGTATTATACGTATACAGTACTTTCAAACTGTACCCAGGTTGTAGGAATAAATGTAGTAAAGGTTGTAGTAAAGTAAATGTAGTAAAGGTTGTGGGAGTAAATGTACCCAGGTTGTGGGAGTAAAATACCTCCTATACACCATCCCCCATTGTGCAGCATCACCCCCCAGTGTGCATTACCCCCAAAGTGCATCAACCCCCCTGTGTGCACGATCTCTCCCAGTGCATCAGACACCAGACTGGCTGGATGTTGATCAGTCAGTCCTTAATGTTAAGCATAGGACAAAAACATGTTGCATCATTTTTCTCCCCCTTAAGGGTTAAATTTCTCAATATCAGTTGTTGGTGGGTGCTCAGATCACATAAGGAATACCCTCCCTCAATTTCATGCTTCTAGATCCAGGGGTTGGGGCAAGGCATTGATGACTTAGGGATTCTTCAGTGAAAGTATAGGGAGGAAAACGGGTTGAGCCTCATTTCATCCCATTTCAGTTGGAATTTCCGAAAATCAGTTTTTAGTGGGTGCCTCCATCATGGAGGATGTTGATCAGACAGTCAGTGACTTTTCAGGATAGATAGATATAACTGTCATGGCCTCCTATCATCTTCATTCATGAGAAGAATACCCTTGTGTCTTTAAAGTCTGTGATTTTAAAAATATTTTCTTAATTTATCCTTAATTTCCCCCAGTACATCTTTAATACACATGTGGACACCATCATAATCTTCCCCTTCCTTGCAGTTCTCCCTCTAATTAATATTTTTTGCCTTTGAAAAGCAAATTAATTCTCCCCTTTGCTTTTTCTCTCCTGACCATTGAAATGTATGGCTTTGTTTAGAAAGAATGCAATAAAGGGCCATTTGCATCAAGATCACACACTAATCCTTGGCTGAAAAGGCCAGTGTTGCATCCTTCTTCCACTTACTTACCCTTTAGCTCTTGGCTTCTTCTAGTGCCAAGATCAAATAGGCTAGGTGGTGGCATCGGGACAGGGGGAGACAGTAGGTAGTTGGAAGCTCCCAGGCATATCCTGCAGTTCGCTCAAGCTATGAGAAACTGGACTAGCCCTGCTATAAGATAGTTACCTCCAATAGCAAATTATCTCTCACTCACCTCGATACCCACTTATTAGAAAAAGAGGAAGGGGAACAAAGCAGAGGGGAAGTATGTATAGAAAAGAATCAAGAGCAAGAACATCTACTGTTTCCTGTGCTCTAGCCCAAGAGTTTCCCAAACTCCTGTAAGGGATTAGGAATAATATGTGCAGGCAGAGAGGCTATGGCAACAACACCAACCCCAGGGTTGTTCTGCTGCAGGAGGGGAGTCACCTCACTTTCGTAACTGTTGGTCTCTGGGAAATACAGATTGCTCTGTAAGGTTCCCCAACCCTCCCAAAAAGTTAAAAAAATATTAGAAGGCAGTAAGTGGCTTTCAATCAATTTTAAAAAACTGTTACAGGAGTTTGGGGAGCCTTGCAATGGAATCTGCAGGGCTCTGAGTCTGGCAATGGCTAAGGTTAAAAAGAAAAACCCACCCCAGCATCAATAATATCCTGTAGCTTGTCCTTGCCCTTTCAGGGGGCAGAATTTAGTGCTTCTCAGATGGTGTATTGTGTTCCACGGGTTTGGGAACCACTGCTCTAGCCATACTCCCCTTTTCTCCACTCTTCTGCTTTTTTCCATTATACAGAACAGGAGAAAGAGGCTTTGCATCAGTGGGTAAGCAGTGGGACATGGATCTATAAAGTGTAGTGGAGAACTTTTCTTCCTTATAAAAGCCCCAGCCTCAGTTGGCTTTACTCATGACAGTAAGAACCACTCTTACAGCAGCAACGATAAACTGTTGGTAGGGACCTGGAAAAGGTGAGGTTATTTTTCCTGAGGTTACTCTTTTTTCAGGAAAGCGTAATCTCATAAAAGTGTAATCTCATAAATTTTCTTTTTTCAGGAAAAATAACCTCACTTATTGCAGGTCCCTAGCTACTGGGCATGGTTTGAAAGCTGTGGCTATATTTATATGAATTAAGGAAGGAACAGAAGAGGGCTTCTGTGTGCCACATTTTGTCACTTTTTCCCTATTAGCTGTGTGTCAAGACTGTAGCCCACTTTCCTTGTTTGTGTGAAAATGGGGGCAATAAAGACTCCTGGGGGCACAACTGGATGGATCCATTAATGGTACAAAGCAGCTTGCCATTATCAGATAAAGGACAACAGTTGGGGGTCATATTGCTTAGAGGTAGCTGTGTGCAGGGCTATGCAATTGTGCTCCTTCCACTCCAGAGCATTTCTACAGTTATTTAGTGTGTCGCTCTGAAATAAAAATCAATAGAAACTTTTGCATCCAAAAATGGGGCTACTTTGTCCCCTGGAGGCCCACACACAGCTCAAAAATGATAGGGCTCTAACAAAAGTACTATTTCTGCTTCTCTTAACATTGCTGATTATCAACTGGAGTGCTTTTAGGCTGAGCCTCTTTCTGCCTTGATGTAATGTCAAAGAAACCTTCCAGCCAGGTCTGTTTATTTCCCGTGCCAGCAATCCTGGCAGTTGGGGGCACAGGTAGGAGCAGAGGTCAAAGACAAGATGGCAGGCCAGAGGGCTCAGACTATGACCTCATGGTTCGGTGGCTTCTTGCTGAGAGTTCAAAAGGCCCACCATCAAGGACGAACTCCATGTTAATTTTAGTCACAAAAGCATCAGGGACACTGTACAAGCTGAAAGTGCCTATTGATATTCACCAGTGCTGTAAGGAATAAAAAGAGACTGCTGCTAGGAACATGCCTGCTGTGGGGACTGCTCACAAATGAGAGACATGGTCATGATAGACTCATTCCTACAGCAATGAAAATGTTTCCTGCACCATGGATTCCAGAGGCTTTGCCAGGGAATCCCATGCACAACAGCTCTGTATTCCTTAGAAAAGGTTTGGATACCGTTGTAACAAAGAAAGAAATATATTGATGAGCTTGGAAAAGCTGTATAACCTCCACCATCATTGCACTTTGTCTGCAGTGAGTTTCAGCCTTTGTGGTAGGAATCGAATTACAGTATATACTCAAGTATAAGCCGACCCGAGTATAAGCCGAGGCACCTAATTTTATCACAAAAAACTGGGAAAACTAATTGACTTGCGTATAAGCCTAGGGTGGGAAATGCAGCAGGCTCTGGGTGGGCTCTGAGGTCCTGTCTACACTTTCCCAAGAGTAAGCCTATTGACTATAATAGTACTAACTTCTAAATAGATATGCCTAGGATTGAGCTCTAAGGATACAATCCTTTTACACTTTCCTGGGAGTAAGCTAAGCCCCATTGCTCTAAGCCTGGGGACTTACTTCTAAGTAGACATGCCAAGGGTTGAGCTCTAATGATACAATTACACACTTTCCTGGGAGTAAGCTCCATTGCTCTAAAGGGATTTACTTCTGAGTAGACCTGCCTAGGATTGAGCTCTAAGGATACAATCCTTTTACACACTCTCATAGTTAACTCTCACAAAGCTCTGATCTCTAACCAGACTAAAGTGCAAGGTATGGAGCCAGTGATGGGGAGCAAGCCCCACTGCTCTAGGGGGACTTACTTCTGAGTAGACCTGCCTAGGACCAAGCTGTGAAGCTGCAATGCTATGCACACTTTCCTGGGAGTAAGCCCCATTGGCTCTAAGAGGACTTCTGAGTAGACATATATGGCAGCAGCAGCAGCTACAGGATTGGGTCCAGGGTGATTGTGCCTCCCTCCTTGCTGCCTAGAACGCAGCAGCACCAGCTGCAGCATTGGGTGCATGCTGGGGTGGCTAGTAGGGGATATTGGAGGGAGGGGAAATTAGTAAGTAGAGGGTTTCTGGGGGGAGGAGTGCATTTAGGGGTGACTGGTGGGGGTGGCTGGGTTGGTGGGTGCAGGCAGGGAGGGGTGGTTGGGAGGGGAAGAGGTTTCCCTAGTGGAATCAGGCAGGGCTGCTAGGAAAAACTGCAGACTCAGAGAAACCTGAACAGAGAGGGGTAAAATTACTGCAGCTGGAGGGAGGGAGAAGGAGAGAGCTTTTAAACTGCAAAGGAAACTTTTAAACTGTTTTCTCTGAATCTTTGCACAACTTTGCACAAGGAGAGGCTCCAAAAGAGGTGATTTTTTTTAGAATTTTGTCTGACCCAAGTATAAACCAAGGAGGCTTTTTGGGAGCATTTTTTGGGCTCAAAAAACTTGGTTTATACTTGAGTATATACGGTAATGACTTTTAACTACAGATATTTTGTGACACTGTTCTAGTTTTCTGAGAGATCCTGTGTGTTCAGTTCTTGCCTATTATAAGAAGTCAGTTCTAATTTTATACCTACCTCAGTACTTAATTTCATTGTTGTCCCTGGTGTGTTGCACATATGGGAGATTTGAGTTCTTTGCTAGTGCGGATAGCATCACATGATGCGCTTTAAGCTGTGGAAAAATGAGCTGTCAATGGTTGAATAGTTCTGCTTCCAAACAGCAGAGGGGAATGATGCAGTCAGGTATGTTGACTAAAAGAAAAACATCTGCAGGGCAAATACAATTTAAAAATAAAATTCTAGACAATCAGTTCTGTCTTATTACTGAGGTAAGCCTTGGAAAGAACTTTGCACATTAAGTATTAATGGAAATTCAGTCACCCCCATCCCCATATCCAATGGTCCCAAATCCATACTTTGCTTTATTCTTGGTTCTCAAATTTACAGCCCTCCCCCAATCACACTAATGACCTGACTCTGCAAATGAAGATTTACACAAGGAAGATTTTTCTCCCTTTTGTTCTGGAATAGGAAGCAGATATTGAGAACCTAGACTCATAGCTACTAGAGAAATGGGAACATCCACTAAAATTCAATGTTGGGAGGTTAGAATGGATGACAGAAAATATTTCTTTACTCAGCACGTAGTTGATCTGTGGAACTCTCTGCCATAGGATCTGGCATCTAGTGAGGGCATAGTGAAGGCATATAGCCTTAATGCCTTTAAGAGAAGGGATTGGACAAATTCCTAGAGGAAAAGACCATCACGGATTACAAGCCATGAGGGGTGTGTGTAGAGGTGGACCGTCTCAAAATGCCAGATGCAGGGGATGGCACATGGATACAGGTGTCTTATGTGCTCCTTGAGGCATCTAGTCAGCTGCTGTGTGATACAGGAAACTGGACTAGATGGGCCTTTGGCCTGATCCAGTGGAGGCTTTTCTTATGTTCTTAATGCCACAGGACTCAACGAGGAGGCCATAGGAAAAAGCCAGCACAGAACTTTCCTGTTAGCATTTTCACTATCACCACCTGTAGCATTCCTCTAGTAGCTCTAGCATTATCACCTACAGCCGCTAGAGTGCACATTTGCGAATGCACACATACTCAGAAGGATAATACTTTTCTTTGATACTGTCCCCTGTGAGTGAGTGTGCATATATGTAAATAGTGCATCCACCTACCACGACAGGGCCAGTCACCTTAGTGTGAGTTGCCTGTCAAAGCAAATGGTAATGGGACAGTTTTCACTCAACCTTTGCATGTATGCACATGATCATTACTGGTGTTTTGGTTTCTGCTGCCCTCCTACCACAAAGTGACTCAGCAAAGCTACAGTAGCTTGGTTGAGCATAGGAATATGATCTCTTCCCACATTGCAGCTGGTAGTGGCAGTATTTGCACCTTTTGCGAAGGTAGCTGGTAGCATGATAGCACTGTTTTGTCAGCAAGCTTTTCTGGGGCTACAGTACAGCACATAACACTTACTAAAGTCAAAAAGGTCTGAGAGCCACCAGCACAAGTGAAATAGCTATTTGCTTGACCTCAGTAACAGCTTTGCACGTGTTAAGTTCATTGGCAGGATATGTTAGCTGCAGGGATTCCTTTCTGTAAAAGGAAAGGCTGATTAGCCTTATAATCAGATGGAGAAAGAGTCTCATGCTGCCTGGAGCCTGAACCAGAGGAAGCTCCTGTCTCTAAGCCCTTCTAAAGAAATAGGGCTGTTTTTGCCACAAGAAGCCCCACAGACACATTCTGTAATCTTGGTTGTTAATAAGCTTTTTACAGCTTCATTTTTATTATTTCCCATAGAGAGGCTTAGGAATTATTTCAGTGAACTCTGCAAGCAGCAAAGTGAAATAATTTGTGTATTCCCATCTCCTTATTTATTGCATAAAGGTGAACAGCAGACTAATCCATTCCATTATGAGAGACAACCCCAGAATCGGATTATTATGCAGTAATCCTTTTAAAAGAAAGGGGGAAACCTGAAGGCATTTTACCTTCCTGTGTCTCCCAATCTCATTTATTAAACAGTAGCTTTGACAGAGTTGCCCAGTGAACCCTAGGCAGTTTTTTCAGTACCCAGTGTGATACGTGTGTCCCGTATACTACAGTACTTCTGGGCAGATAATAGCATTGGATTTCTACTGCTGAATTTCCTAATGGAAATTGTGGCCATCATTGCTTCCTATAGCAAGAAATCTCCTAGTGTTCATGATTTCCAAACATATGATTACTGTATGGATCAACATTCCAGTCTTTGATTTCAGCAGTGGACCAGTTGTTTACTCTTAGGCAAACAAGCAGAACAAGAAGCTTTATATTTTCAGTAGATATACTCAGCATGACCTTGCACATTAGTCATCGTGTCACTGTGCCCAGGTTACTTCACATCTAGGAGTTATCAATATTACTCTGACTTATATGGTTATAACAGTATGTTCAAAGTATATTGGCACTGAAAAATCCATAGAATAAAGACTTAAGTTCTCACATGCCTGAGGCTAGTGCTGTATCTCTAGGGGTAACTCTACCTGTTCAAGAAAGCAAAATGCTGCCAGAGACAGCAATCACTTTGTGCCAAGGTGAAACTTAGCAAAGAGTTTTTTATTTAATTAGAGTGCAGCTGTGTGAGCAGGGCCTAGAAACAGGGAATGGATGGATTATTGATGCCCCCTACTAGCTGTCATCAGTTATCACCTAGCTAATCAATAAGCTATTCTTCAGAACACAGTGATTACTGAGTCCCTTTTAAATTCAAAGCTGAAATGCAAGATAGTGAAAGTGAGCAACACACTGAACATTCTCTTAACTTGCCAGCTTGTTTTCAAAAGCAGGAGTGGATGTGTGTAGCTCTTTTGGTTTCAGCAGGGCAGATGCCCAGATGCCATAATCAGAGCAATGCTGTTCAGCTCCCTATCTCCATGCTTATTCCCTGCCTGCATAAGTTCAGCTAGGGGAAGGCTACTTCCAGATGTGATATTTGCACCACCCAGTTGTCGGTTTTGCACAAATGGAATTACGGTGCTTTCTCCACAATTGCCAGGGTTTGTCTCTTTTTCTTCCACATTAATGGGCATTCCATAGTGCCAAATTGGCGTAGTTGTCTCTCCCCCTTTCACCTCTTTTTTTGGGTAGTTTGTTGGCATATGCAGAGCTAGTCCACCTTTGTGGGCCATTGTAACAGTTTTTGTGTGTGTGTGTGTGTTCAAGACTGGCAACCTATTGATTTAGTGGCACACTTTTGCAGCAGTTTTCAACTATATGGTAATCTTAAGATAGGGGAATCTTTGCAGCTAGGTGTAATTATCAGAATAATACATAAATAAGGACTTCCCTTGTTAAATCAGAAGTTACCACCAAACAGTATGCCTATATATATTGAAAGGTATATATATGCATATTGAAAGGTCACTGACTCACTGATTTATCAATGCCCAGCCAAAACTGTTGTGTCTAGAAGCATGACATTTGGGAAGGGTATTCCTTCTGTGATGTAGGCACCCACTAAGAACCAATTTTTGGAATTCAAACTAGTAGAGGGCGAAAAGGGGCACAAGATGTTTTCTTCCCTATTCTGGTGTTGCTCACTGGTGCCCAGTGGGCAGGGATGCTCAGTGGTGCCTGATGTTGCCCACTGCTACCTGGTGATGCCTGGTAGTGCCTGGTGGCCATTAGGGATGCCTGGTGTCTGGTGGTGTACCCTGCCCAGTGGTGCCCAGTGCCTGCTGCATGGTGGTGCCCAGTGTCACCCAGTGCCTGGTAGGGATGCCTGCTCCTCGTTAGGGATGCCCATTGGTGCATACTGCTGCTTGCCACTGCTCCCTGGTACCCTCCAGTACCTTGTGCCTGTCATTGTGCAGCGGTGCCAATGCATGTTGGTGCCTGCCACCTGGTGCCATTGCTTGGTTGCCTACCAGTACCCAGCCATTCTCAGGGCCCACAAATATTTTTAAAATTTTACTCCTGCTGGGTTCATTCTGCGAGTTCATTCTGCTAGTAATTTCATAAATGTCAACAATAAATAATTTTTACAAATACAACATTCAGGGTGCATAAGATCATAAGTACTGTGTATATTATCCCAGTATTCCAACTGATGACTTGAGACTATGAAGGAATTGCTTGCCTAATGCCACAATACAGCCCAATCCCATTGGGCTAGTTGCAGTATTATGTCACTAGTCACCACATGTTAAAGACCTTGCAGCATTGCCTATAGCATATTAAATGGCTGCACAGGCTGTGGTCTCTATTTCTTAGGTTAGCTGGCAGGGTATGTGGAAAAAAAGTGGAGACAAGGGAGAGGAGGATGTGTGTCCTGGCTGTTCCTAGCTTCATGACATGCCGCCTTTCTCTCCTTGGACTTGCACCAACCAAAGAGGAGAACCGCTGGCAATTTAGAGGCTTATGGGAAATTAAGGAAAAATATGCCCCTTACCTCTTTCAAGCCTTCTGATCAGCCATCAAAGCAACAGGAGAAGCCCTACCAGCATTAACCCTCTTACATTTTCATATTTCCCCAACAGCACAGGAAGAAGTGAAATAGTTTTTCCGTAGCTCAGTAGCTCAGGTTCCCCCAGGATGACAAAGGAGGTGTGGATAACTTGCAGCCACAGAGAAAATGTAAGAAATCAAAGATATAATTGTATAATTTATACAATAATAATTGTAAGAACACACAATTCTTATATTCTTATAAGGGATGAATTTCTAGATGATTTCTAGAGGGAAAAGCCCATCATAGGTTACAAGCCATGATTACGTGTGTGTGTGTGTGTGTGTGTGTGTGTGTGTGTGTGTGTGTGTGTGTGTGTGTGTGTGTGTGTAGATAAATGTAGACAACCTCAAAATGCATGATCTGGAAGGGGGAGCACCTGGGTGCAGGTGTCTTGTCTTGTGTGCTCATTGAGGCATGTGATGGGTTGCTGTGAAACACAGGAAAACCCATTGGGTGGCTGACGCATGCGCAAGCCAAGGAGAGACTTATTGGAAGCCGAAAGGCAGACGGTGGGATGGATATCATGGGCAGGAAAATGTTGTTTTGGATTATTATTATGGGTGGCTACCATATGACCAGATGTTGAGGCTGTTGGATAGATATCCAATGAAGGTTGAGGTTAAGGGGGGTTATATGGAGTTTGTGAGCAAGAGAATTTATATCACCAGTAATGAAATGGATCCTTTGGCCGGATCCAGCAGAAGCTCTTCTTGTGATCTTATGAGCTCACTCCTATGGTAAAGCATGTGGTGATAATATTTGGTTAAAGACTATGTAAGGATACAGGGCAAAGAAGAGGCTCTGCTTGAGGGAGTCGAACTATTTTCTGTGAAAGGTGACTGATGAGACTATTGGTCTAATAGGAAGCAATTCCTTGGGTTGAAGAATGCAGCATCTATTAGGATTCAATCAGCCTATTATATCTATAATAATTTAACAGTGATAGTGCATTATTTTAAATGATACTTTAATCATGCTTTTCAGACAAATGTGTTCTCTCAAATTAGCTTAAAATGCAATTTAAAGTGGTTAGGGGTTGGAGAGGCACTGTACATAAATGAACATATATGACGCAGGCTGTTTAGAGGGAAATGAAGGGAAAAGTTGAAGGAAAAGGAAGAGATTGGACAATGCTGGGTGAATTCACAATCATTTGCTTCCAACTTGGTTAGTCTGATCTTCTGTTGCGGGAACAGAAATTCTGTTATCCATTGCCTTGTCCCCTGGCCAGTTTCCTGGACAGAGATCAAAGTCACCTCTGCAGTCAGGGGGCAACTAACAGGACTGAGGAGTAAAGGGGAGTGGTCCTCTTTTGAAATATATTGCCTTTGCTACAGAGTGGCCAACCAAATGTGTTGCTGTTATGATTGCTTCAAGTTAACCAATCTTCCCGTTTCCAACAAGAGACTAGCTTGCTTTTTTTGTACTATAGATATGATAAATAACAATTATAATCACCATACCCTATAGCTTTGAATCATTACAGAAAGAATAATTTTCTGGGAGTCATTACCCTGTTATACTGTAAATGGAAAACTATTCCCCTTCGTTCTCACTTCACAAGAATGGTGTGTTTTCAGTTTGGCAATGAGAAAGGCTGGGCTACCACCTTTCCCCAGAAACTTTCAATGCCACTTCTCACATCATACAGTGAATTTCATGTAGGAATTAGCAGATATTAAAGTGCCTATTGTAGAATTACAGCTTTGAAGCAAATTGGGACCAAATTGCATGAACACCTTCACATATGACAAATACTCGTCTATTTTACTCATGTTCATGTGGTAAACATATAAAAAACACAATTAAACCTTAGAATACCATCTAAAAATAGCCTAATTTGCATACATTATAAATGCGGGTCTAATGGACCCGGTTGGTCACCTATTGCAAATTGTATTAGAGGCCATCTTTGTTAACTGGACTATGATTATTCTTAGATAGGGATAAGTGTTGAAATATATTCTGATTATTTTCTAAGGCAACAGCTTTGTTAGATTGTTACCTACTATAATTATCCCATATCCACTGCAGTTTGTTCACATCGGTTTCCATTATTAATTCCTGTTTCCATGTGTTTCTAAACATTCAGAGCATTACTAGGCATCTGTTCTCAGCTGGAAGAGTAATCATAATTTGTAAGAATCTTCATGAATAAGGGGAAAGGAAAGTTCTTGGGGAAGATGGGTGGTCTTGTCAAGGAAAAGATACTCAAAATTCCTACCCCCATTAATGAAATGAAAATAGAACAGTTGATCTTTGAAAATAATAATTGTAGTCCTGAATTTTTATGCCTAGCCTGTGTGTATATAGGCACACTTATTTCTGGAGTATATCACTATATCACTTCCAACTGCAGGTGTGGACGCATTTAATAGAAAGAACACACACACAACTTTTCACATGGAAAATAACACTCTACCACTTCCAACTGCAGGTGTGGACACATTTAATAGAAAGTATATACAAGCGTGCGCGCGTGCACACACACGGAAAATAACATGTTAGGGGAAAACCCTTATGACATGCTGGTTTATGTGTAGACTTATGATTTCTGTTATGGTGTCTTTTGATAATATCAGCCAACACCTGTGTGGTGTAGTGGTATAACCCAGCAGTCACCTCATTAACTATTTTTTAGAGTCTCTTAAGTCCAGTATCCATCTAGCTATCTGTAGTATGCACATATACCTTTGTGGCTTTATATGAGTTTCAGTGTGCAGGCGGGAGACCTTTTGCACTTCCACCCTAACAAGCAGACTGGGCATACATCTTCAAAGAGAGAAGTGTGGGCTCCACATATGAGGACAGGTCATGAGAGATCCCTTCCCAAATTAAAGTTGAGGCATAAACCAGGAACTGTATCTCCCTGATCCATCTCCATGCTACAACACAACTTACAAGAGTTTGCAAAGTTTTCTATGGGTGCAATCCTGAGTAACTACGGGGAGTCCTTGCTCCGGTGTAAGAACAATTTGCTCTGGATTGCAATATGAATTTCCCATAGGTTTTCACTAGATGGTGCAGTAACTATGGGTGCACGTAAAGTCTCTTACGTGCACCCGTAGTTACTCAGGATTGTAGGGTATGGCTGCAATCCTCATCCATTAGGCCAGGATAGACCCATGCTGGCCTGGGAGTGTCCCAAAAGTTCCATTAGACACTTCTGTGCCACTCCTGGGGGAGGGTTAAGCCAGTGCATAGTCATGTGCTTGCCTTGCTACATTCCCACAGTAATGTAAAGACCAATGAGTTGTGCTAGTCTAGGTTAGGATTGCATCCTAAATGTACTAAATGCATTGAGATTGCATAAATAACTTATACCAAACAATGTAAATGAGAGTAAATATTGGGGATGCCATTTAATATTAAAAAGTGGTGGGACTGTCAAATTAAAGGGAAAAAGTGCTGCTCAGCTCTTGGGGTTTTAGCTACAGGTTGTTGTGTAAGCATTAACATAATATATATCACCCTTTAGTGAAAGAGATTAGCCTTAAAATGTGCCAGCTTCCCCATGCTTTCCTTCCAGATCTTTGCCTATCAACTCTTTTTCAGTGTCTCTGGTGTGTAAAGGTTTCAGGAATACATGAATGACACCTTATTTCAGTGACATAATAATGTCACAATACTGTTATAAGTTCACCAGATGTTGTTGTTTTGGAACTAGCCCTGCCTGTACCAGAGTGGATGTCTTAAAATGGGGCACCTCCATACTCATCCCCATCTCCGCCTCCTCCCAGCCCTTTGTTATATCCGTTCTCAGACACTATGCCTTGGGCCTCCACATAAGAGGCAGCCCGTTGCTGGCTTTTGAGCTGATGTCTGAACAAAGTAGAATTCAACTCAGAAATAATAGCATTAGATGCAGCTGCCTTCAAAGGCTTTTTGTTCCGTGGCCTGGCTGGATGATGCTATAATAATCTCTTCTGCCTGCGTGTGTGAAGCTTTCTCTTTCAGGGGTTTGATCACACATACTTGAGGTGGAGAGAGAAGACAGAGAGTAGTATTTAGGGAAAGCTCACAGTGTGTCACTAAGAGCCGTGCTGAGAAGCAAAGGCCACAGGAGCCACCTTGCTGCTAGATAACTGCAGAGATATGTCTTGTACAGAGAGACCTTGAGGCGAGGACAAAGGGCACAGTGCTCAGTTGTCAGCCAGCATATGGCAACTTCCTCAGGGCATGCTCATCATCCTTCGTAAGGGGAGGAGAGGATAATCCCCTCCCCACTTTTCACATGTGGTGTCAACAGCGCTACAGAGAGTCAGAGACTTTCTCAAGGTCAGGCTGAGCATTGGTATGATTTGGTGGCTCTCACCAAGGATCTGGATTACAACAAAGTTGTTGTAATCTTTCTAAAACTCTTTCTAAAACAATCACATTGTTGGAATATAACCTCACAGGTTATAACTCTTGTCTTTTCAGTGTCCTATAGTAGTTCTCCAAGATCTCCACTTGGTAAGCTCCGCATGTTTGTATATCTTTGCCAAGCAAATACTATTTATCTGCTGCATTTTGAGGCTGCCAACACCATGCTAAAGATCAGTCAGAAAATTGAAGGCCCTCTTTTCTCTTATGGTATTCAGAGCTCTTGTCTACGTTTAGCCAGTAAGGGGTTGACCAGGTCAGGCTCTTGGACTGAGGCCCCTCAACTACCCAAAAGCTGACCCCCCAAACATCCTGGCAGCAAAGTAACTTCCAGAGGCACTTTTTTGTCCTTGCCCTTCCCAAAGTTGGGATTTCTCTGACGCTCTTGTGCATTTCAAGAGCCTTGAGAAGCTGACTGCTGGAGAGTGGGAAGCAGCTGCTGCTTCTGCACCACCTGGATGCCCCCTGTCCTGTATCCTCAAGGAGCTGAAGGATGAGCTTGAGCCACGCCGGGTGTCCACGAAAGTTGTGGCAAGCAGTTACTGGCCAGTTTGCAGACAATAGCAATAAGCACCTCCTTTTCACCTTTTCAGTCAACCAGGGAAGATAATAAGGGATGCTTCAGATCAGGGGCAATGCAAGATATGTGTCACCCATTGTGCAGTTGATCGTGTCACCCTCAGGATGCACATCACTACTGGAACTGCACATGTATGATGTTGTGCATGCACACTGCATCTTTGAAGCCTCCTGGCTCACTCAGGGTTGGTGGCTGCAAAAGTGCAGTGCACACATGCTCATGACTTGTGCACATTGCATTTCCCAAGCCTAGTGTTGGGCAACTCAGTTCAGCAGTAGGCTTGAAGCGGTGATGCACTGGGAAGGGGGTGATGCACCAGCAATGGTCTGAGTGACAGGTATTACTCAGAACAGCGCCAGGAACCCAGTGCTGCTCTGAACAACAGGCAGGCTGCCCATCACTCAGAGCAGCCATGTCTGTCACAACTTCACACATATGTGCTGGCATCCTTGCTCTCCTTTGAGGGTCAAGGGACCAGGAGCTGGGGCATGGGGGTTATGCACAGCTTCAACATGGGTGACGCGCTGGTCTGAGGAAGTGTTGAACTCCCTCAGCGTGTTACCCCTATGAGGTGCATCACCTGGTGCAGCCCGCACCATTCGCACCACCCCAATGACACCCTGCTTCAGATTATTCTGCACCTCAGCAGCACTGAAAGAAGTGGCCAAAATTATGAACATCAGAATGCAGTGAAGTACCTGTGCCAGGAGTTTGGCAAAGCCCCCTTGCCAAACCTGCTGCCAACATTGCTGTTGGGATTGCAAGTCCCCGGAAGACGTTCAGCTTCTTGTGATCTAGAGTCTCTTGCTCCATGTTCTCTTGGGACGATTAGAGAGGTGTTCATATTTGAATGCTAAGCTTGAATTTATACAAGCCAGTCTAGATCCTGTATTATCACCACTATTCTGGTATTTCCAAAGAAACCAATTTGCCCAGAACGTAACAAGGAAAGAGAAAGGAGATGTGGCAGAAAGAGTGACCTTTGCACGGGCCCTGCACTCAGGCTTTACCTTTCTTGCTGAAAAGCTGAAGGACTAGCAAGCATGGTTCAAATGGGTAGTGAAAATGGGGCCGTAATATCCTGTTTGATATAATCCTGTTTGAGCTTCTTTTTAACTCCAAAAGGGAAGAAAGGCAGGATAAAAATGAAGGAAAAAAATAAATAATAATAATCCCATTATCATATTCTCTGCAGAGCCCTGGCATTTGTCTGGATCAGACATAATGGGAAGCATAATGGGTTTCTACTACAAGAACAAGCAGACCCAGTCAGAGCTGCACTGGCACCTGAAGTGCCACTCTCCCTTCCTCTTTTCAAGCACACACTTGAAACCACCCACTGCATCTGCCACCTCCTTTTCCAGTTTCCACCACTTCCTCAAAACAAGCTGGCTGGAGGAAATCTTCCACTCCATACAGTATCCCTCACAGTCTATAATTAACATGAGTGGTCAGGCAATAGAGAAAGAGGAGGTGGAAGCAGTGGTGATGATGAGAGGGTGGCTGCTTTGGGAAGAGAGCTACTGAAACAGGGTCACAGTGACCCTCTGCCACCCCCAAACCAGCTACCGCGTGATAGCTTGCTTGAGGTGGCAGCACTAGAGAAGAAAGTGCTGCTTCCTCTTCTTACCTTCTCTTGTTTAATCTCCTTGTCTTGTGAGGAGTGTGAGTGGACAAAGGCCAAGGGTTGTGGTGGAGGAAAGTGGTTGGTCAGGTCACAGGTGGCCAGCAGGTAGAAGGGACATAATGCAGGGCATCCCCCCAAATTCACCCAGTTTTATGGATGAGCCATCCCTGAGAGCAGATCTCTGCAAGCCATACTCATTCTTTTCTTTTGCTTACAAAAAGGGAAGGTTTTTATTTTCCACTTTAATTATATCACAGGTCTGTACTAGTTATGTACAAACTAGTTACTGAGGAACTTGTTTTACTTCACACCACAGTAGGAAACAATCCAGATTTGAAAGTATGGTTTAATCCTTGTTTGTTTTCCTAAACTTCTGTTTGAACTGAACCACAATTTCCCAAGTTCATATGTAACATAGAACTGTAGTAAAGTTAAAACAGAAAGTAAAATCTTACTATCTCCTTCTGTAGTTCGCAAAAGAGGAGAGGGAAGCAAAGAATGCAAGAGCCCACATCTCCAGGGACTTAATCTTCTAGTAAAAAGCCATAGCTTTTGACTTCTGAACTCACAGGATGAACTCAAATGACTCTTGCCATGTACTGACAGCATTACAACATGCTGCTTGTACTCATGTGGGTATACTGTCATTTTTGGCCTCTGTTCAGATGGGGGAACTTTCTGCATAGACGGCATAGAGACAAATGAATAGCTCATTAGAACCAGTCACAAAGTGACCGCCATGTGGATGGTGGTCACACAATTCCACCCTGAGTGTTTGTAGAGTCAATGCCTGCCCACAGGGAGGCACTGAAGAGAGACCCATGTGGTGTCCCGCTGGTCTTGAAGTGCCAGAGGTGGTTTTGGCTTCCTCTCTTCACTCTGTTGCAGCTGGCTGAGAATTAATTCTGCCAGACGAGGAGTTTGACAAGGAGTCATTTATCACCGGCTAAGGCTTTTGTTTCCCACTTTGTGTACCCTAATTGCCTGGGTAATTTGTCTCCTATAATGAGAAGTGGATGGCACAACCTGATTGGGGTGCGTCTGACTCATTTCCTGACTGTCTGCACTGTGCCAGGAGCTTCAGGAGTGGCAGCAGGCACTTAAATGGGCCTGAAAGAGTCAGAGCTCTCCCATCACACCTTTTTCTTCTTTATTGTTCTCCAGCCATTTTCAAGCTTCCTTCTTACGTTGTTTGCCTTCAGTACAGGTGCAAAGTGTGCACCCTTTTGCTGTCCCTTGACTTCAGAGAACTGATGACTTTTGCTTTTTATCCAGAGAGTTAGATTCTGGTTGCCATGCTCCAAATCAGATCTCTGGTGTTCTGCCTTTTTCTTGGACCCTCAATATGTCCTTGAGGCAGTTGAAGAGAGTTCAATTTTAGATACTTTTTGGAACAGGATAGACAGCAACATGTTGAGGTGCAAGACTGGAGGAATCCTTGTGAGGTCAGGTTTTCAGAAGCCATATAAACAACACTTTTAGCTTGCAACGTATCATTTCCGAATGTTACTATATAGAGGACAATGACATAGAAGATATCCAGGTCTAAATCAACTGTATATCCTAGTCCAGTGTTTCTCATTGGGTTACAAGCCAATTTCAGATGGGTCCCCATTCATTTCAATATTTTATTTTTAATACATTAGATTTGAAGTTATGTGACTGCATTTGGGGAAATGTTACAGATCTGTAATTTGTAGGTCCTGATAGATTCTCATTCTAAAAAAGGGGGTTCCGGTGCTAAAAAGTTTGAGAACCATAATCCTACCCAGTTGGCTGCCCCAATCAGCCAGCATGCTTGAAATGGCTTGTTTTCTGGCTTCCCAGGAGACTGAGCAGGAGGAGATGGTAGGCCAATAAATCTGATGATTTGGGGACTACTTTTAGTCTAAGAACTGTCTAACTCTCCAACACTTCATATTCCCATTCACTCTTGACTGTGATATCTGAGCCAATAGCCAGCACTGTTCAGGGTGACCAGATGACCAGAAAAACCCGGATTTGTCCGGATTTTTACCCTCCTGTCCGGGTGTCCTACATTTTGGCTTCATTTTGAAACTTCGTGATAGTGTACACTACCCCATCATGCCATATGTCGTTGGATTCGTACTGAAGAGCAGAATCCAATGCAAAAATCAGTTTTGAGATATCTCCTTCCTATCAAAAGTTATGGTCAAAAAACCGAAAAACAAAAAAATAATTTTGGGGGCAATTTTTTTTTTCAGCGGGTAGGAATTTTGGCCTGGGATTAGGAATTTTGGCCCTGGACTTCAGGAATTTTGCGTTTGGCATCTGGTCATCCTGGCACTGTTGCCCTGGGAGACAGCAGGAAAGTAATGCACAGGCATGGAGAGGGCATGGGCACGAGTTCATTGCCCCACTTACCCCATCTCTCATTGATTGGCTAGCCCTAGTCAAAATAGTTTTTGAATGCAAGATGTGATAAATAATCTTGCAATCCTATCCTAAACACTTATATTTAGAAACTAGTGAAAACCTACCCGCGTTGTGGGAGTAAAATTCTGCTCCGTATGCCATCCTTCCCACAGCACAACCCTTGCATCAACCCTTCCACCATGCGTATCAACCCTCCCATGCGCATCAGCCCCCCCCCCATGTGCAACATCCCCTCTCCAATAGAGGAGCAACAAACATGGAAATGCATCTTTAAATCTATTTTTTAAATTGTTTTCTTTATACACTTATTTTTTTTTAATCTATGGTCGTTTCCGGTACAGAACCATGGTGGATAATGAGGGACACCTGTACTTCCAAGTAGTCAAGAAATTACTAAACAAGTAATCTTTTAAGGAACTAATTCCAAGCTTCAGTCACAAACATGTCATTCAAGCCTATACCTGTTTAATCCAAACTAAAGGTCTGAGACTCAGGTTTGCTCTCTTAGAGGAATGCTATTTTATTTGAGCAGTGAGCACAACACTCAGTGGTGGCATCGGTAGAGGTGGTGGAGCAGTCATTCTTGGAGGGAGCCTTTCTGTGGCATCCCCTCCTGCCGCATCTGAAATAGCTCTGAAGGGAAGGGATCCTTTGCACACTGTAGTGGGGCTCCCTCCAAGGCTGACTGCTCCCCCTCTAGCTATGCCGCTGGCTGTCACTACATGGAATCCAAATTTATCTTTTCACATTTGCTAAAACTGGTTCAGTAGTAGAAGCGAACCTTGATTAGCCAGTGTCAATCTGTAATGTGACCAAATTCTCTATTTTCTTACTATTAACAAGGTTACTAATAAATGTATATACATGAGGCAATTTTAAAAAAAATTAAAATGTCCAGTCTTCTAAAATATGGGTGAACAAGACATATTAATGAATGAACATTCTTCTTGCTGATATTAATGTCTGTCCGTCAAATTGCTGTGAGGGAAAGAAGCCAGACCCAGCTTACCGCCAAAGAATATGCAGCGAGTTCCCTTTCCTTCTTAGTGTTGTCATCAGTCATGTATTTAATTTGTATCCCACATTTCATCGTAAAATTGCACAGTGTACCATCAAAAACAACAATTTTTAAAAATGGCAATAGAGTACTAGAATATAATGTTTTAAATAGATTGCAGATATGAAATCCATGAAAACATTTCCCTAGAGTGCTGTGGCACTCTCTTTCCTTCAATAGGTTGATACAGCCTTACAGCAAAGCCCTGCACTGGTCCCTCATGATAATAACACATTGGTAGTATCTCCACTGCAGTTTCCAATTTCCTGTCCGCTCCCAAGATCAGAATAAGTCCATAACTAACACACACCCCACATCCCAACAGTGATTGTTGTACAAGGTGACCACATGTCCTTTTTTCTAGGAATGTCCTCATTTTTTAGCTGTGTGTCCTGGAAAGAAATCTTTTTCTTGTGAGTAGGCAGGATGTAGTCTTTGTGCAACTTACATTTTATATCATAAATTATAATACGTACATATAATAATGTTTTATAATATTTTGCAATTTAATAAGTAATAATAGGGTGCAAGAAATTTAGGCCTAAGAAATGTAGGCCGGCCTAACTCACCTGTCCTATCTTTCCATTATGGTGTGGGGAGGTTGGCATATGCCTGTGCATTGGCTTAACCCCCAGTAGTGGGGCAGAAGTTTCTTACTGCACTTTTGTGACACCCCCAGATCAGCACAGGATGTATGCAGGGGCTTAGGCCAGCCTAAGTGGAGGTTTAAATTAACCTGATGAAAGGAATATATATGAGTGCTTTTTGCTTTTATTTTGTCATGTTCTACAGTTTTGGGGTCACTTACATTTTGGGGGGACTCTTTTGCATTTATGATATACATTCACCCTGTAGATGTTGAAGTGCACACTTCTTATAGTTTGCTTACTAATCTGTACACATCTCACCTTACTGAGATTTTAAAATTTAAAGTGAATGATGCACAAATACTGCACCAAATTCCTTAAAGAGAATCAATAAATCAACCAACCAACAGTACACTACTTATATACCGCTTTTCAACAAAACGGTTTACAGAGAAAATGCAGTAACTAATGGCTGATGGCTCCCTGTCCTAAAGGGGCTCACAATCTTAAAAACTTGCTAAAAAAGACCAGCAGAAGCCACTATAAAAGACGTTGCTGGGATGAGGAGGGCTGGTTTCTCTTCCCTGCTAAATAAAAGAGGAACACCCACTTGAAAGAGTGTCTCTTGCCCAGTTAGCAAGAGTTAGAGAATGATGGGAACCATAAACCACAGTTCTTGAAACCCAGTCTAGATCAGAGATTACCTAAATAAGACTTTTGCCACCTGCTGTAGCAATCACAAATGGAATTACACCAACTTCCCAAAGCAATCCAGCTTTCATCTTTTATGGCTGGCTTCCATTTTCTCTCTTTCCCAGCACCTATGCATGTTTGCTCAGAAGCAAGTTCCACTGTATTCAGTGGGAATTACTCCCAGGTATGTTTACATAGGATTACAGGTTCAGGGTATGCATGGCTTCCTACAGTCTGTACATATTTTCTACAGTTCCGTATTGGGAAGGAGTTTCTTCCAATGGGTTAATATTTGCCCTCTTGAGCTGTTTATTCTGCAAAGGTAAAAGAAAAGCTGGCTGTAGTTTTTTTATTAAAAAAAAAAAAGATAAATCCCCCCAAACCCATTCATTCTGTCCATGTTTCTCCCTCCTCCTCTTCTGTACTGGGAGTCCAGATTTTTTGTCCTTCCTCAGTGGTGATGATGTTGATCAGTGATGGGCCCAGCCTCCCCTAACAACCGGTTCTCTGGAAGTAGGTGGGGCCAGGCTGGGTCAGGGGGCGGGGCCGATCAGGGGGCAGGGCCGGGGAGAATTTAAAAGGGATTGGTTTTTTTTATTTAATTTTTTTAAAAAAATTAAGCATGCAGCTTACTTCTGAGTAGACCTGCTTAGGATGGTGCTCTGAGGCTGCAGTCCTGTCCACTCCGCCCTGTGAGTAAGCCCCATTGACTAGCATGCGGCTTACTTCTGAGCAGACCTGCTTGGGATGATGTTCTGAGGCTGCAGTCCTGTCCACTCCGCCCTGGGGGTAAGCCCCATTGACTAGCATGCAGCTTACTTCTGAGTAGACCTGCTTGGGATGATGCTCTGAGGCTGCAGTCCTGTCCACTCCGCCCTGGGAGTAAGCCCCATTGACTAGCATGCGGCTTACTTCTGAGTGGACCTGCTTGGGATGATGCTCTGAGGCTGCAGACCCTGTCCACTCCACCCTGGAGTAAGCCCCATTGACTAGCATGCAGCTTACTTCTGAGTAGACCTGCTTGAGATGATGCTCTGAGGCTGCAGCAGCCAGCCAGGCATCTCTTGCTTTTTAAATTTGCCGCTCCTAGTGGCAGTCCAGTGAAGCACCCCAGAAGCCTCAGTGGCTTACTTCTGAGTAGACCTGCTTAGGATGGTGCTCTGAGGATGCCGTCCTGTCCACTCCGCCCTGGAGTAAGCCCCATTGACTAGAATGTGGCTTACTTCTGAGTAGACCTGCTTGGGATGATGCTCTGAGGCTGCAGTCCTGTCCACTCTGCCCTGGAGTAAGCCCCATAGACTAGCATGTGGCTTACTTCTGAGTAGACCTGCTTGGGATGATGCTCTGAGGCTGCAGCAGCCAGCCGGACACCTTTAACTTTTTAATTTGCCGCTCCTAGTGGCAGTCCAGGGAAGCACCCCAGAAGCCTCAGCGGCTGGGGAAAGAATAGCGCTGAGGCTTCTGGGGTGCTTCCCTGGATTGCCGCTAGGGGCGCCAAATTTGAAAATGAAAGGTGCTAAGCTGGCTGCTGCTGCGCGCATCACCAGCAAACCGGTTTGGCCAGTTTTTGGGGGGGCCCCGCTGCTACCTGTTTGGTAGCGGCGGGGAAATGGGAACTACCGGTTCCCAAGAACCAGTCCGAACCGGCCTGGGCCCACCTGTGATGCTGATCCTAGGAAAAGTGAGGTTGCTCCATCTTGGAGGACCAGAGGTGGCAGCTTGCCCAAATACACCTGGTCATACTCATTACTCCTTTGGGTCTCAATGGGGAGAGGGGAAGGTTCCTCTTCATCCAGTTCCTCTTTTTCATTTGGCTCTCTTGGCAAGGACTTATCCACATGTTTGGCATTTTCTCCTCCTTGGCCATTTTATTTCAGTCCTGAAAAATTGTATGGCATACTGTGCCTAAGAGTACAATCCTAACCATGTCTACTCAAAAGTGAGCCCCATTGTGTTCAGTGGGTCTTACTCCCAGGAAAGTGTCTTTAGGATCGCAGCCATATTTACTTATTTTTATTTTACTTAATTTGTATCCCGCCTTTCCTCATCCACAAGAGAGAGCCCAAGGCAGCTAACATGAATAAAAATAAAACAGAGCCCATTAATGTCTCATGAGACCAGGCTACTCTTGCCAGAAGGTTCTTGTGCACTGAGGGGGAAGAGCAGCATCCCTGTTGCTCTAGCATCTGGGCCATTGACAACTGAGACTAATCTCAGTGTTCAACATGTAAGCACATCTGTGACCACACTTACATCCCATCCATTGACTTATGCACTGTAGCCTGCCTCTGTCCTTCTCCTTGACATGAATTGTTGGAGCACAACAGCTATTGATGTAAATCTGCCTGTAAGAAGTCAGGAAGAACTGCTCTAAAGAGCTCCAGCAACAATAGAAGCAAACAATCATCAGGATCTTTGTTCCACCTCAAAAGATAATGACCAGAGGCTGGAAGAGGCTGTTGCTTTATAGCCTTGAGCACATTCACAAGGTGCCGGTCACATACTCCAGGTTAGTGGTGCCCATTTACAAGACTTTCAGCTGCTTGTCAGACTTGCTGCCTCAGATCCCAGTGCCTGTGTACTCAGAAGTAAGTTCCATTATAGTCAATTGAGCTTACTCTTCAAAAAGTGTGGATAGGATTGGACTGTCAGTCAGATCTCTAAGTATCGTCTGAACTCTTCAGGTGTAAGAGGAGGAAACACCAGAGTTGGGAAAGTTGGGGAAGACTCCTGTTACCTGGTCTTCTGCTATTCTCAGTTTGTAAGGCTCAGTTTGCGCTCATCTGAGATGACAATGAAAAGAAGGGTAGGTTCACTGGGTAATTCCATCCTACTGTACCATTTGTTTCTACATTCTTCTCCAAATTTCCTGATTTGTTTTGGCTTTAGATAGCAAATGGCTGGTTGATCTTTGGTGGGCTCCAGCATTTTGTGTCTTCAAAGTTCTTTCCAGGCATTCTGCAAAAACTCCAGCCAGTTCACACATCTAGCATTACAGTTTAATAGTTCTCAAGTCAGAAGGAGTCATCCTTTCCCTACATTCAAATATGCATAATGTCTACTGATTGTACTTCTGAAACAGTGGCGTCTGTGCTGGCTTGGGCATGTCGTGAGAATGGCTGATGGTCGGATTCCAAAAGATCTCCTATATAGAGAATTAGTGCATGGAAAGCGCCCTAGAGGGAGACCACAGCTGTGATACAAGGACATCTGCAAGAGGGATCTAAAGGCCTTGGGAATGGACATCAACAGCTGGGAAACCTTGACCTCCGATCGTTCAGCGTGGAGGCAAAAGACCCAGCATGGCCTTCTCCAACTGGAAGAGACACTTGTTTGGCAGGCTGAAGCAAAGAGACAGACCCGAAAGCAGCGAAACCTGGGACCTGGGCAGGGGATGGAATTTATTTGTCCTCAGTGTGGAAGGGATTGCCACTCTCGAATTGGCCTTTTTAGCCACACTAGATGTTGTTTCAGGACCTCCAATCAGAGCACGATACCATAGTCTTTCGAGACTGAAGGATGCCAATGCCAGTACTTTTTAAATATGCGAAGGGGCAATTAGAGTTAAGAAGCAATATAGAAAGTCTTTAACCCTTTCTGTGCCTGCTATTTCTTCTGTCTGCCATCCATTTCTCTTTTTGTATAGTTTGGCCCAGAACTCCCACCCCACCTTTTGTTTCCAGACTTACATATACACACCTGCATAGATTCAATACAGGGGTTCATATAATCACATTGTCTCAGATAGTGATGGTTTTATATCTTTCCATGGGTGGAAGGAGTTAGTTGCAGATACTACTTGCCAGACTGGTCAATACAATTTGTCATTTGTTTTATTTTGCTCAACAGAGCTTCTTATTTTTGGCAAAAGAGCTCTTTAATGGAGAGTTTCAATACTGGCCTGTTTGATGCTCTTAGTAGCTTGCAATAATAAGCATTTTATTTCATAGTGATCATATTCAAGGCAATTTTTTCCTCCTTGTTTCTGGATATGACATCCCCTGAATTTCCACCCTGTCCCAACATTCTGGCCTGTGATGATTTTAATTTGTTGTAGAGGTTAACTTTGGGGCTTAAGAGTGGGTGTATTTTAGTTTTCTGAAACATTCCTACAGAAACTCCATCTGTTGGATGCTGAGGTGACTGCAGTGAACACCCAACAATTTAGTGCAGCAGATAATTGACCCCATCAAGCAAAGAGCATGTTGTGCTTGGCAAGTCTAATAATAGCACTATGATCATTAGAGTTGACAGGAGTTCTTTCTGTATTCTTCTCTCACATTGGCCCATGCAGTGGATGCCTGCCTCTTAGTGCCTCATTGCTTGTTTGTTGTTCTTTTTACAGGTTGAAGAGCATGGGCTGGATGCATGGTTTTCAAAAAGGCTTGGCAGAACTGGAAAAATCCCCAAACCAAACATAACCCAACATGTTCTTCCATGGAGTGAGCAGGTGAGCTGGGCAAGAACAGGAAATTCTCTTGTTTAATGGCCCAGTCCTTTGGGTATATAATGTCAGCAGAATGTGTAGCCTGCTACCCTATAATGTGCCTTGCACCTGTCACAAACTTGACACTGTCAGAGGGCATGGCCTGGCCACTACTGCAGACAGCTATGTCTATTAGATCACAGATGCAGGTCACCAACTAGTGAGGTAAGGATGCACAAGGAGATGGAAGGAAGCAGGGGAATGGGGAGGGACAAGGTTTTGGGCTAGGCAGAATGGGGAGGAGATGTGGTGGGGCAGAATGAAAAGCAGGCTCAGGAAGGACGTGGGTTCAGCAGCAGCAATGCCCATCAAATACTAACTCAATTCTTGGGTCTGACAAATGTTTCCTTCCGTAGGGACAAATGTCCTCAACATTCTGAAACTGCAGAATAAGAGCAAATACCAGAGATCCAGTATGCACATTATACAGACTCAATAAAGTCTTCCCATCTGTCCTCAGCCTCTTACTGGAGTTTGTTGTGTTGCATCTAGCTTCCCAATTAGCAAGTAACTGGCCATGACATCATCATCAGTTACTTTTGTTGGTACTTTCAGTAGGTAGGTGGACCATGCAAAGTGGTACAGTGGGATACAAACATTGAGATACACTGATGTAGAGGACATTACAACCGCCTAAACATAGACTTCCAAAAAGCACTGAATTCATCTGGATCCACATAATTCAAAAGAGCACATAAACTCATCTGGATCCATCACTTTTGGTCTTACCCATTTTCCACTATTTCTCCAAGAATGTTATTTTATTATATTTAAGGTAAAGCCCAGCATTGAAATTCAAGTGACCAAATGCCTCTACGCCTTTTTAAAAAAACACACAAAAAACTAATTCATCACTTAACATCAGTGATGGCAGTGATCAGACTGTATCAGGCAGTGATATAGGAACAGTTTTATGCAAAATGCATTAGAAGACCAGCAGCAGGAGTGAGGGATGGTGGTGTAGAAGAGAATGAGGTACTGAGTGATACGCAAGGGAGAACGTTACACTTTGATCACTCAGCCTGGCCTGGGTGTTGGATCACAAATGAGCAAGCAATAACAGATCAGCAAGCATAATCAGCAACTGGACAGAAGCATGAGACATTCTCTGGTGCTCAATGAGCTTCATTTGTTAATTTATCAAGTGTTTAAGGCTGAAATCCTATGCACACTTTCCTGTGAGACCTGTTGAATGCAGTGGGATTTCCATCTGAGTACACATGGATAGGATTGTGTCCTAAGTCTCAATATTTGTAAGATATCATAGGAGGCTGGTTGGCATCTTGCAGTAACTTTGTGTTCTGGTGCAGATGACAGCTAAAGTCTCAGTCCAGAACCATTCAGCCTCTGTTTCCAAAAAGAAGGAAATTTCCCTTGTGGCTGTTCAAATTGATTTTTACTACAGATTGATGCAATTCACATGGTGCAGTCTTGAGGTGGCTTGGCAGTTATCCTGTTGCAAGAGAAATTAAATTTTCCTCACCTTGATAGAAGCTTCCCAACAGCTTTTGCAGTTTCTAGACCCTTGGCTCCTATAGATTAGCCAGGCACCATTGACTTCACTAAGGTAGCACATCTGCACCAGCTAGCAAGCCAGCCCTCTATTCCAAGTGTCACAACAATGCCTCGGGAACTTGCAGATAAGATGTGCCAGGTGAGATGAGAATCCAGGAACCAGAGCAGGCCATTAATCTCTGTTTGGAGGGGGTCTATCTTGCAGTTACAAGAGGAGAGAAGATTAATAGAGTGTTGTTATTAAGACAAGAGAGGGCACTTGCTGGCAACCTCAAAGATGTAGATTCAAGGGTCGCTAGAGGACATATTACCCCTCTTAATGAGGGTAATGATGCTTCCCCACAGTTGTCATGGTCCTTGGTTCTAAGGTCCACAATTTTCTTTTTTTCAATTTTTAAAATTAATTTCCAAAAGGAATCAAATGTTGACAACTCTGTGTTTGTGTTTTGTGAGGAAAAATATATATAAGGCAAAAGTTCAGAGTCCTAAAGAAAGCTCATCTTTCCAAAACATGAGGGTGAAAAAGCCCATCTACTGAGATTTACAGGAAGATCAAGACATTTCTTTTCCACCAGAGCGTTTAGGAAGACTAACCCTACAATCCAGAATAACTACGGGAGCACATAAGAGACCTTACATGCACCCGTAGTTACGGCACCACTTAGTGAAAACCTATGGGAAATTCATATTGCAATCCAGAGTAAATTGTTCTTACACCAAAGCAAGGACTCCCCGTAGTTACTCTGGATTGCACCCATTCTGATATTGTTAGATTAGATTATGCTCCTATGAGCATAATCCTAACCATGTCTACTCAGAGGTAAGCCCCATTGTGTTCAATAGGTCTTACTTCCAGGAAAGTGTCTTTAGGTTTGTAGCCAGTGTCTTACAAGTTACTTGTAAGTTGCTGCTGTCTTGGTTTGTTGAATTTGTTCTTCAGCTGGATTTTTAGAAGTTGAATTTTTTGAGTAAGACATAAAATTATTCATGGGACAATTGAATTGATGGGGAAATTGCAAGTCTCCTCGCATAACACCAGAACCAGTGACATCCAGTAAAATTTAGTGTCAAGAGAGTTAGGACAAAACTCTCTTTATTTAGATTTCTTTATTTAATAAATCTGGGGAACTCCTTGGCTTAGATGCATTTAAAAGGAGATTGAGCAGATTTATAGAGGAAACGTCTGTCACAGGTTACAAGTCATTAATGCTTATGTGTGTTATGTATGATGGGGAGGTATGGAGAAGAGAGCAGGCTAGTGTAAGAAAAAGGTGGCAGCAGCACTGATAACCTATCTCCTTTCTTAGCCTCTTTCACAGGTCCTCTCTGTCTTGTACCAGCTAGATAGCTGGCACAGGTCTGAGTAGACTCAGCAAGGCTGCAAGAGCTTTAACCCTGGCAAAGGGATCAAATGTTTGCTTGCCCAGAAGAGACCTTAGGGACCCCCTGCAATAGGCTGCAGTGCACATTTCAGAGGCCAGCTGCATTGCAGAGGTCTGTTTCAAAAGGATTGAACTGGAAGGATGCCAGTGCACCTTATCAGTCTAGGTCTAACCTAGGTTGGTGCAATTTATCAGTCTTTCTATTCCCATGGTGATGTAGGGAGGGAAGCGCACATCTTGAATGGCACAGAAGTGGCTTTGCACCACTTTTGTGACACCCCCCAGGTCAGCACAGGATTTATACCAGGGATTAGGCTGGCCTAAGTAGAAGTTAGAATTGTAGCCTTATAGCGCAATCCAATCCCTTTCTATTGAGACATAAACCCCGTTATAGTCAATGAGGCTAACTCCCAAATAAATGAGGTTAGGATTGAAGTCTTAGGCTGCAATCCTAAAGACACTTTCCTGGGAGTAAGACCCATTGAACATAATGGGTCTTACTTTTGAGTAGACATGGTTAGGATTGTGCTCTTAGTCTGGTAATTGCACACTACTGACCCAAAGCAGGTTTGGCCTCGTCACTGGAAACCGTTCCATTCAGAAATGGCTGCTTTTATATTTCTGTATCTTCATTACATCCCCATGTTAAATTCCACTCTACTGAAAGGGTGGCCAGTGGTAATAATGAAAGAAAAAGCATGTGGAGTATATAAAGTCAATTAATTAAATGATTATGCTTAACCAGTAGAATAACCCTCAGAGGGATGAAGGAAATAATGAGAAAGAAGTTAAGAAATAATGAGAGAAAAAGCTAAGCCAGAAATGAAGTGGCCTGGCAGAACTGGTGCGTAACTTGACTACAAACATAAACCAATTAAAGAATCACTAAAAATCCTGTGAAATAGAACTCTAAATTATCCAGCAGGGAACTTTCAGGATCCTCACAAGACTGCACTCCCTGCGCCTTTTTGCAGAACCAGAAGAATTAAGCTAGTTTGAAACCAGTATCCGTGTGTCGGGGAAATGTTTCTGGCATTCTAGAAAGACACTTTTCCCTGCTGTTTCAAGTAGAACAGCATTGTTAGCATCAATGTCATTCCGGAGGGGAGCAAATGCCTCAAGGCTCTATGTCTCTAGGGGCACCTTCCTCACCCTCACCACTGCCACTCCCTGCCTCAACCATGAACCTTTGGAGAGCCGAGGACCTCAGTAGGTCTTAGGTGCACAGCCTCCCCGTCCCTTTGGAGAGACAAAATCACCACTCATGGTTTTTGAACAAAAACTCGAAATACCAATTTTCACCCTTCTGAAGGCCTCAGAAGGCCTTTAGAGGGCTGGGGGACAGCATGTGGCCTCCCCATCTCTCTGACAACCCCTGGACAGTTATGGAGGGCAACACTTGGGGAGGATAGCACTCTGTAGTCCTGGCCGCCAGGATCACACAGACGCCAGGATCACCAGTGGTTAGTTGGACAGTTTGGGGTTTGCCACATTCATGAGACAGTGTTGTTGAATGGATGTAGCTGAAGCTAAGCAGGTGTATTTCCCTTGTAAAGAAGCATTTACATCAGTCAGGGCCATGATTGATAAAGGTGGCATTCCAATATCAGGATAAGCTACACTTAAACTCCGGACACAGATGTTGGACAAGCATGGCTACTGTCAGAGTGCAGCTGTTATTTGCAAAAGGAGGCAATTACCAGTCCACATGCCAGCTGAAATGCTGACCATGAGCAATTAAAGCTGGGTGATTTGGAGCAGGGGAGAAGTAAAACTGCAAAGGAGGTTTTTCTTTTTTGTGATGATGCCTAACCAGAAATAATGCCTATCCAGGAGATACCTTCATAGTCTTGGCTGTCATGACGATCTTTGCCATCAGTCATTGGGACCAAGTGGAATCAGTCTCCTTAATCTGTTTTTGATTGTGCCCAACACAGGATGACCAAAATGTTATCCATAACAACATGCTGTGCTTTAATAAGAGGAAGGTTTTTTTATTGTGCTATGCTGAACTTGCATGCAAACCATAAAGAGAGGTTGGTTCAGTTGTTGCATTTATATCCAAACCTACTGTACAGTCAAATATTGCAGCAGTATTTCATGTCTTCTGACATAATCAAAGGTCATACTGCACCATATGTGCAGCTTATATTCATACATTATCCAGAAACATCTCCAGAGAGATTACATACTTACTAAATGCATACTAAATTCTTCTGTTTTGTTCTGTAGTATAAAGGGAAAGCAAATCTGCATGTCTTTGAAGACTGGTGTGGAGGAGCTGTAGGACACCTAAGGAAGAATCTGCATTTCCCCCTCTATCCTCATGTGAGTATAACTGTGTTCTTCAGGACGAACTCACTATTTCCTGCATCACTTTCTGAAAGGAGGCAAGTTTTTGCGATTCTCTGCTTAGTAATCTTCTTAGCCACCACTGCAGTGAATTTCCTTTCTGTCAAGACATTTGGGTTGATCTCTGTGTATTGTGCAAGTTAAATCCATAATGCAGCACCTTCTATTCATTTCTGCAGATCTTTGACAGGCTGTGGTATTCAATAAGTTTGTTTAGGCAACCCATCCTGATTTGGGTAAAACAAAATCCATAAGTTCTCACTGAGTCAAAAGCCGGTGTGGGATCTTCCGGTACAAAAGAAATGCCCTTATGATTTCAGCACTCTTTTATATCATGATTTCAGTATACTTTGACTTGTATGTTGTGATGTCCCATCTGCTGAAGGCTCCGGCTACACATAGAACTGCTGAATGAATCTCTGAAAGAGACATTGAGGGGCAGGAGGAATCAGCAGAGACAAATTAGTTTAAGAACATTGTTTTTCCATCGTGCAAGCCTGTACACAACATATTTGGGAAGCATTTGCTCATGGTTCTGGAATGTTTCATGCACACACACATTATTCCGTTCTGGCTTTCAGACTCGCACAGCAGTGAAGAAGTTGGCTGTGTCACCCAAGTGGAAGAATTATGGATTACGCATATTTGGGTACATTCATCCCTTCAAAGATGGTGAGTAGTGTGAGCCACTCCTATCTGCAAGGACTGTGTTTCAAAGAGGTTTCATTGCCAAAGTTTCTCTTATTTCCCTCAGGGAGGGAGGGATACCTTTTCATTTCTGAAAATTCCATATGACTGCCCCTTTCCCAATTCTGGGGAGCAACCCGGGCAGCTGTGGAAGACACGGAAAGGTATATATAGCACATGTTGCTTCTTACTGCCCTATGTTGGTCAAGAGGCCAAACATACTTACAGTAGAAAGCCTGTACAGTACCAGACTGTCCCTAGCTAACATGACTTTTATGAGTGAGCACAATTCTCCTTAACCTTGTTTCAAAATCAACATCATGCCATCCAGATCTTTACAGTTAAAACATGTGATAGTGTAATTTGCAAAGATGCCTCTCTCCCAGCCTTCCTTGCATGCCCACTTCCCAATCTCACTGCTTGATCAGCATAGGGTATCATAGAAATCCCTTCCCAATCTCACAGCCTGATCTTCCATGCTGCTGCAGTCCATTTTTCAAATTTTATTCTTTGTTTCATAGGAGATTTTCAGTTTTCGGTAGCATCAGATGATAACTCTGAATTTTGGCTCAGTTCTGATGAGACTCCAGCCAAGGCACGTCTGGTAGCATTTGTGGGCAAGGTGAGGATTGATTTTCACTGAGCACCCAACATTTTAAGTAGCATGTAACAGGAAGTCTCATAGACTTATGGTGATGGATTTGTAGAATCTTCCCATGCTTAGATGTACTTCTTGTTGGCTGCATGTAGGCAGAGCCATCTGGCATTGTCTCTCTGGTTCCTTGCTGGGATAGCTAACTGTAAACAGAACCAATATTATCACCACAGAGAGCAATATACAGTAAACCATGAGCCAATTTGGCTGTGCTTCTTGCATCTGGAGGTTGCGTAATTAAAACCTGGATCTACTACACAAAGTGCAAATATATGTGTTTGTGTATGTTCTGCTATGTTATGATCGCAGCAATTTATACTAAGCTGCTGCTTCTACAGCTGTGGCTCATAGTCTGAACCTAAACTTGGGTTTGTGCATACACAAACTATGTGTATGCTTTGTGCTAAACTATGGTTTGTGCATAAATGTTGATTTGGATCTTAGCTCAACTCTGTGGTTGACATTTGCTAAGTTTGTTCAGAATGGTAGATAACACTCTAAGGGCACAATCCTAATCAATTTAGGCAGTCCTAACTCACTTGGCATATTTCCTGTGGTGGTGTGGAGAAATTGGTTTATGCCTGCCCTCTAGCCTAACCGCCCCAGAACTGGGGCAGAAGTGCCTTATGGCAATTTGTGACATCCCCAAGTCAGCAAAGGACTTATGCCAGGGCTTATAACAGCCTGATGGGAGATTAGGATTGCAACCTAAGGGTGCAGTCTTAACAAATTTAGGCTGGCCTTAATTACCTGGCATATTTGATGTGTGGAGGTTGGCGTGTGCCAGTGCTGTGGCCTACCTCTACCCCCAGCAGTGGGACAGAAGTACCGTATGGCACTTTTATGACACCCTGAGGCTAGTACGCTTCTCTAACTGGTCAGTCCTGTGCTGATCTTGGTCACCCCTGGGCTTACGCTGCCCTAACTGGTCAGTCCCATGCTGATCTTGGGAGTATCTCGAAAGTGTTGTAAAACACTTCTGTGCCACACCTGGGGGAGGGTTAGGCCTCACGCGCTTGTCTCCCAACATGGGAACGGGAAGCTCAATGAGTTGTGCCAGCCTAGGTTAGTATTGCACCCTTGTTTCTGTAGGTGCAGCCTATTTACAGCTCTGCCTAAGATTAAAGAAATTATGAAAACCGGAACCTTTTTCCATCAGGAGGGGAATTGCATTTTTCAAATGTAATTTCTAACAAAATGATATAGATGATTTTGAAATGAGCTCAGTTCATATCATGAAAGCTTTGGGAAGAAATGGGAAGAAATGAAAGAAATAGCACAGCTAAGAACTATTAAAAGTAGTATCAGGTAGAGAGATAAGCAGTTTTAAAACTCTCTTTTCTTTGGTAGGATCCTTCAAAGTTCTTGAGAGTAGTTCAGTAAGTTCTCCTTCACCCATATTACCCACAATTCCCTTTGGTGTTGGTCCAGGTTTAGTACTTTTCCAAGTCCCAAAAGAGTGCCATCCTATATATATGGGATATATATCTATCCTATCTATATTTATATAGACTGAGCTGTGTGTGTGTGTGTGTGTGTGTGTGTGTGTGTGTGTGTGAGAGAGAGAGAGAGAGAGAGAGAGAGAGAGAGAGAGAGAGAGAGAGAGAGAGAGAGAGAGAGAGAGAGCGCACTGATGCAGCTACTCTGGCTGTTTTGATTTCTGAGATGTTGGTGCTGTTTTGCCAGTCAGCAAATGGATTTCTTTGACAGGGACAGCAAAATGTGAAATAGGTGCCTCAGGGTATAACTTGCTCAGTATTAGTGGCACACTTGTATTTAATACTAACAATATGCTTTAGGATGATGATGAATCAGTAAGGATTTGGGATTACAAAGTTAGACTTTTATAACTGCTTTGAGGGTGGCAGGGGCTGCATTTATGGCATATTGTGATGTGCGCCATGCAAGTAACTTATAATGAGGAAACTTATTCTTAACAAGTAACTTACACTGAGGAAACTTATCCAAGGATCCTTATACTGATCCTTGGATTTACCTTTTAATCAAGACACACTTCTAGTTCTAATATTATGAAGATAAGTGAAAATATTAAAAACATGTGCACATTAAAAACATGTGTCTAGAGTTCAGAAAACGAGAGAGGGTTTCCAGGGCAACCAGTGGTATGGAAATTTTATATTACAGCAACCTGCAAATAGTGGAGACATTATTATAATGGAGACAGTATTGAGATTAATATGTACACCATGGGAAACATCTGAATGACACCAACTTCAATTCTCTGGCTGGCAATCAATCAATGAAGATTGCCTCCAGCAATTTTTCTATGTGAAGTCTACAGTATTTATAGACCGCTTTTCAACTAAATAGTTCACAAAGTGGTTTACAAGAAAATGGAAAAATAATAGCTAATTAAAAGCTACTGGGTCCCTGTCCCAAAAGGGCTCACAGTCTAAAATGCAAAAAAGAACACCAGCAGAAGCCACTTGAACAGACATTGCGGGGGTGTGGAGGGCCAGTTTCTCTCCCCATGCTAAATAAAAGAGGAACACCCACTTGAAAGAGTGCTTCTTGCTCAGTTAGCCTTGAGAAGAACAGCCTTGTTGCACCTAGTCAAGGGTCCATCTTGTCTGGCACTCTTTATTTCAGCTGTGAGTAGCTCAGTAATGAATTAAGCTGGTAGTGGGGGAGCCTCAGTCCCAGATGCCAAGTTGCCAGAGAGGTATTGGGGGGATGGTATGCGATGGATGGCTGGAGTGGCCCTCCAAGTGTTTCATGGTTTTATCATGGGTTGTAGCAAGTGGTGAACATTGCAGCAAGTGGTGAACACTGCTAATTGGGCCCCGCTGTCCTCCCTTGCCTGCAAATGGTCGAAACCATTCAAGAAATGGAAGAACTCTCTAGCACAGGGGTGAGACAATGACACAGATGGTGATGTTTCCACGTCACCACATCATCCTGCCCCAAGAGCCAGGAGGTTCTTATAGACCACTGGCTTAACTAGACACATCTGAGAAGCTCACAGAAAGAACCAGTGTTCTAATATCCCTAGTTATATAACCAAGAACATGAAAATTTTGTTCTTAGCTAAGGCTGAGTCAAAAGCCACAGGTCAGTTGGCTGTGACTGTGCAGATTGGAAAGTTTCCCTCAGCTGCCCTCACTTTTATTTATTCTTTTAGCAGATTAAACAAAATTAAACCTTCCTTTCTGGCAAAATGTTCAGCATGCACAGACAAGAAATTCAATACTGTAGGTCCCAGTACAGCTGTAGCTCATTCTTCCCTTGAGCTTTGACAATGAAAAGGAGCTTGTCTCCACAGGAGTGTGGCAGCTCCTTTTAACCCATCCATGATGGAGTTGTCTAGTCTTGGAGATCATGCTGTGGGGCAAAGCTCATCTTATAGTAATTAGCATGGAGGGAACCTCTCACAAAGGATTCATACTTTCTTGTTAGCTCTGTTATTCCGTAGCTTATATTAATTGCAAATAAAACAGGAAAACCTCAATGATAAAAAATTACTTCTTACTCAGAATAAAAGAGACCAAAGCAGTAACAAAGCAGGATGTGAGAAATAATAAGAATATAACCAAACATAATATCACACTAGATTTTGCAGACTCAGGGTGACCATATAGAATGGAGGACAGAGTTCCTCTACCTTTAAGCATTGCATAGAGGAGAGAATTTAGGCAGGATTAGCTCAGCATAGAAGGTTTTAAAAAGCAACACCTGCCTAAATTCCATCCACTATGCAGTATTTAAAGGTAAAGGCACTCTGTCCTCCATTCTAAATGGTCACCTTGGCAGACCTGTGCCAAGGCAATTTCTACTCTTGTTTTGAGATATCTTTCATTAGAATCTACATGCCTCAGAGATTTGCGCTTGATAACCTACATAATCTTAGTCACCCCTTTGAAGAACTTTTGCTTGACTGATGTCCAAATTGTGATTTTTAAAGTTTTACTCAAAACTATTTCAGATCTTCTTCCTCTTTTCATATTTGTTATGCTCACTATCAAACACTGAGTCTGGAACTCTTTTTTCTTTTTCTCAGCTGGGTTCTGAATGGACTGCTCCTGGAGAATTCACAAAATTCAGCTCACAGGTTTCCAAGCCAATCCGGTAGGTGTTGCCCAATGATCCCTCCCTTTTGTGACCACTAGGCATGTTCCCTTTCCAGAGCAAGCATTAATGCACAGTATAGCATTAGACAATGTGTGGGCAAATCCTCCAGCATGTTATAGTGGCAAGGAAGTGTGCTTTGGGCTAAGTAAGTAATTGCTTTGTAACTTTAAGTAAAGTTACAGTAAAGAAATAGAGTAAATTAATTCATTCTTGAACATATCATGTGTACATTTTCTCCCACAGTATCTGCTGGTGTCCTCTAGATAAACTGGGTTCTTAAAAGGGTATATGCTCTGGTCACATCTGGATCAGATCACTGTAACATGCTGTATGTAAGACTGCCCTTAAAGATATATTGGACAGCTTCCGTTGATATAAACAGCAGCTGCCAGATTACTAACACTGGGAGCTAATAATACCTGTCTAGATTATTTTTTCTGCATGTGTCTAGACTCAACTCAAGGTTCAGCTTTTAATCATTAAAGCTTTAAATGACTTGAGACACAGGTACATGAAGGACTACCCAAAAAACCTTAACATCTATGTCTGGTGGCTACACATTCTGTGTCAGTCAGGCAGGCTGAGGGATCTGTTCCATGTCTGAGAGACATGGCAGGAGACTAGTAACAGCCCACAGCTGTCACTCATGGAGATACAATATAAACATTTATTAGAAAAAAAACCCACCCCCTTTCCAGCATCCTCTTTCTTCAATTCCTCCCTAAAGCTGATGCTGGGACCTTCATTTCTTTACTTCTTTTATTATTTAAAGTGTCATTGTTTGGTTGGCTGCTGGTTTGATTATGTTCATTATTTGTGGTAATTGTATTGTTCTCCATATTGCGGATAATTTTGTCAGCTTTTGTACCATAGACAAAAAGCGATTTACAAGCTTTTTTTAAAAAAAATGAAGGTTGTAAATAACTTCTGGTAAAGAATACAGATTATCTGATTACTAAAATGTTTCATCAAGTGCTTGCACATTCTTGCAGCAAAAGAGGCTGGCCTAACAACATTTTAGCTAGGTGATATATCTCTTATTCTGTGGGACTGACTTGCGCCAACTTTTTCAGTGTGTCAAACACCATTAGTATAGTTCTAAAATGGTATGAAAATACGGCAGCTAGATTTCAGTGGAGAACAGTCTCAAAGGAGGCACTTTCTTAATGCCAACAGTATATCCTGCACATCATGCTTTTACTTTCCAACATTCCTTATTGTGTTGGCCCTCACAATAGCCCTGTATGATAAAGCTCCAATTCCCCCAGTTTCAGAAGAGCTAAGCCTGAGAGATGATTATTTGCTCATGAACAGCACAATGCGAGTCCATGACACACACAGTGATTCTAACCCCGGTCTCTGGGATCCAAAGCGAGCTCATCCTCCTGGGATTGCTTATGATGAAACATGAGCCGATAGTCTCCTATAGTTTTGTTCCTTCATTCGCCCTTTGCCCTGCCCTCATTTTGGCTTCTTTCCTGTTCCCACCTTTCTCCATTCCACACTTCCTTCCCTTCTATTTATCTTTTTCCCAACCTTCTCAGTTTGAATCTCTCTCTTTTCTCTTGGGGCTTTGTCAGCTTCCCTCCCATTGCCACCCTTCCTGTTTTGACATAGCATTGGATGGAAGTGGCAGTTCTCTTCTCAGCCTGTCTTAGTCTGCTCTGTCAGTTCACTGTCAAGCAGGACCTTCCTCAGTGCTTTGAAGGGGTGATCTTTTCCTTCCACTCTCACTGCACTGTTTTCTCGGCTCCATTTTATATGATGCTGTAATATGTTGTACATTCTATTTGTGTTCAGTGAACAGCCTTCGTGGGTCAATGCTTGTTCCACGTACATAGACCTTTTTGTCACTCACCAGCAAAGAGCATTTATTCAGCCCACAGCTTCAGTGTTGTAAGCAGTGCGTGTGACAGCAGTATTCAAGTAGGCCAACAGGGAAAGACTGTCCAGGGTAATGAACCTCTCTCTTGGTAGAAGCCCATGGTTTCTTGTCATATGCCCTATATTTGTGCACTTCTTTGTGCAGAGCCTCTTGTTTCTCTGTGACGTATCCCATTCCATGTCCTCAGACTGTGGCTGAAGGCCAATGTGAAGAATAGGCCATACAGAGCTTTCTTATGAGGGTCAGATCATGAAGAGCTCTGAAACCATCATGAAGATGTACGCTGAATGCTTATTGCTTCCTCCAGCTGCTGGAGGAAAAGACCAAGGGAAGTTGTCCAAGAAACATGAATGGGCAAACACCTGCCCAGAGAATAGAGGGATCCAAACCAAGTCTCACCACTGGATATGCCTGCAGATTTCCAGCATCAGTCATGCCTGCGCCTTTGCAGGGCTAATAAATGCAGCTTCTCTTGCTATAGGATTAATCTTTCCAAGCCCAATGTTTACAAATGTCCTTAATCTTATTTGATGTGATGGATTCCTCCTCCTTATTCTCCTCCTCCTCTGCAGATGAGATTCCTCCATAACCTCTTGCTGTTGCTCATGATGCAGATCCATCAATTTGTTCGTTTTACAACAAATTTTGGGTGGCGCAAGCGGTTAAGACACTGTGCCTGTTAACCAGCAGGCCAGGGTTCGAGACCCAGGTTGGCCCCACAAGACAGGGTGAGCTCCTGTCCTTAGCCCAGCTCTGCGACGCCAGCTGGATCCAATTGTATTGGCTCTGCCTTTCCATTGGACTAATTCAGTGGCGTGGAGAGGGGGGATTTGCTGCTTGGGTAACAGCCTATCCTCCATAACAATCTAACCCAGGCTTTCGTGCTTTGCATGCAGCGTATGCAGCGCCAAGCACGATACCATAGTCTTTCAAGACTGACGGAGGCCTGCTTCCTGTAGGATCAATGGGATAGTTAGTACTGCTTCTAAGCAAGAAGTGAGCACATATTGGGAAACAGCGAGCCTTCCTAACAGAAGTGCTCAACAGCTCAGTAAATTAAGCCTCTGAGTTGCATTACCCTTACCTTGGTGCTGAAAATTTGGTTAGGATTGTGGACTGATACTGGCATTTTTCTTTGGTGCATGATGGGATGTGGAACAGAGTTAGATGAAGTGCTTTGCTCAGGTTATCACTATCTTAAAAAAGGCTCTGGGTGAAAGCTCTGCAAAAGAGTGCTATCAGAGCCCTTTGGTGGCTTAATTTGAATAATGTTAGCTTTGTCTTACGCACGTACCCATATTCTGCAAGGTGACATTTTTTACTCACCTTGTGGAGGATAAACACATGCAGCCATATCGTGTCAGCAGTTTAGTTAGTGATTAGAAGACTGTTGAAGAATTGTGAAGGCAGCTTGGACTGTGACCTGAATGCATGATGGGGAAGTGTAACACTTTTGGTATCCAGTCACCAAAAATGGAGAGGATCTGTTCTATCCCATCCACAGCTGATTTTTCCACAAGCTCAGGAACAGGAATTTGGGGGGCTGATTTCTGAAGATTGAGGTGCTGGAGAATAAAATAGCACTTCTGTGCTAACCTGTTGCCACTCAGCCTTCCTTGTGCTAAAGACAAATGTGCCTCAGTTGCAGCATTTCCCAAAAGTGAGGGGAAGGCTGAAGCATGGACTCACCACCTGTGAGCTCTGAAGTCATGTGCACCTTCCAGGTGTGCTTTTATGATGCTAGCCCAAGTTCTGAATGGTATGTCTAAAAGTCCTGTACTGCTCTTCAGCTGCAAGCTCAAAAGGAGGGGATGCTTCTCTGTAATAATCAGCTTCTCTATAGAGAAAGGGTAATGATAGAAGGAGTGTTTATGTAGATAAAGCACTGCAAAGCTTTTGCCATAAAAAGCCATTAACCTTTAAGGCCCCTCAAGACACATACACTCTCCCTGTCTTTTTAGTTCACAATAATCTAATCATAGGCTATGGTTGCTCAGTGGTTAAAGACACTGTATTTGTCAACCTGAAAGTTGGCAGGTTGGTGATTTGAGACACGAGTACTGCATGACAGTACCATTACTTACCTAGCTTCTGCCAACTTAACAGTTCAAAAGCATGTAAATGCAAGTAGATCAGTACCACTTCGGTGCGAAGGTAATAGCGTTCCATGCACCTTTGGCATTTAGTCATGCTGGCCATTTGACCATGATGTGGAGATGTCTTTGAACAACGCTGGCTTCTCAGCCTTGTCATGGGGATGAGCACCACCTAGAGTTAGTCACAACTGGCAAGGCAACCAGTGGGGACATCCTTTACCTAATTTGTAATAGAATAGCTTGCCCATCTGTCTAAACAAATACCCTTTGTTTTGGAACTGATGGTTGTGTTAGAGTGAAACTTTCAGTCAAGTGAACTTAAGAGCAGAGTAATGCTAGCTTTTGATTCTAAACAACCAAACTTTCAAGCCATTCTTTCTGAAATCAAGACCCAGGCATATAAGATGACATTAAATGATATGCCTGGGATTACTTCCCTTTCATTCCTGTTTGCAGGGAACAAGGGATCTTTGACACAGTCCATTCCTGAGGCTTTTTGGATTCAAGCCCGGTGTTTAATTGCAACCACTATTATAAATGGGAGGAGCTGGTTCCGGAAGGCTTGTGGTTGGCTCACAAAGAAGGCAGACATTGGCCTTACAAGATTTCTGGCACCCTGCAAACTACCACTGAAAAAACTCCGCATGGGGTGTTACTGCACTGCATTTTCCTTTGCAGATGATTAGCTGGGAACAATTCAGGGCTGTAATCTAATTAGGGAGCCAATGAAAGAAAGTGGGAGGGAAGGGCGGGGAGTATTGGTGGTGGCAAGATCAGTTTTGGGCACATTTTCTGTGCACAGTTCAATGAAGCAGCTGATTGGAGGCCAGCCAGCCTCGATAGCAAGAGCTTGGTATATGTCCCAGCGTTCCCAAGGGAAATTAGAGGATCATTTTTCTCAATTGAACTACAGCTGTGCTGGGCAGGGCTTGATGTTTCTGGTTGACACACTCTCATTGCACATAGCATAACATACAAATAGCTGATTCTGCTGGGGTAGATCTCATTCTCTTTGTGTTTGCCGCTGGATGATTGGCCGTAAAATATGCAGATCAGGTTTATTACTCCTGTAGCAGTACCATTCCTGACCTGCAGTTTGGGTGACACCAGGGCTTGGCTAGGTTGGGTGCTGGCTAAGAACCCATGACCATGCAGGGACCCACCAAATGTTCCCATACCTTGCGAATTCCTATCTGGTACATTCCCCCACAGGATGCACTGCTGCACTGGTGAGAAGAAATTTACCCTGGATTGGACTGCCCAGGCTTTTCCCATATATCACTGGGAAGAATGCCTTTCTGGGTATTATAATGCCTTCTTATGCAAAACAGTTCACCTTAAAAAGCGGTTAGTGTCCCTTGAAATTTGCAGCAGTCCTCTTACTAGATCCTTTAAAACAGTAAGGTGTTTTACAACGTTAAAAAAGCATAAAGAACACATTTCTGTCCAAAAAGAAGATAAAGAGGAACAATATATACATGTATGGAGGCAAGAATCTAACGTATAAAACCAAATGCATTATAAAAGTGTTGTTTTCCCATTTCCTTTTAATGTACAAATGCATGAATAAGAAATAACTAAGGAAGAAAAAATAACTGTTAAGCAACAAGAGAGAAAGGAAAAAGATATTTAAGGAGTTTTTTAAAAAGAAGGAAGCGAAGAGAGACATACTTAATATTAACAGTGAGGGCTGTGGAAAATGGATTCAGATGAGTAACACAATAAGAAATCAGAAGCATAGCCTGAAGGAAACCACTTGAAGTGTAGAATGTGAGCTAGAACTAAAAGGTGACAAACACAACCATTCAAAACTGTAAAGTTAGAAAGCAGAGCTTGAACTGAAATTAGCAGAGTTAGAAATGGTGTCACATAGAGGTGTAGTGAAGGGGGTGTGGGGGATATCAACAGCAACCTTTAGGAGGGGCAACATGCTGAGCTTGACACTAGTGGCCAAAATTGTGAAAGCTTTGGTATGTAGGAATAATATTATGTATCATTTGAAAGATCATTTAATGCCAAATACAATGAGATGAACTGCACTGGAATATCTGTAATCTCCCAAAAGTTAAGACCAATTACAGTGGTACCTTGTAAGACAACTTGTAAGAAGAATGCTTTGTAAGACAAACTAAAATTTCTAAGGAATTTTGCTTTGTAAGCTAAGTAGTGCCTTGAAAGACAAATAGTTTTGGCAGAGTCTGACAAATAGTTTTACAAGGAAAATTTGTTGTAAAATGAACAAATTAATGGATCTGCATTGTGAGCAACAGCAAGAGGTTATGGAGGAGATCTCATCTGCAGAAGAGGAGGAGAATAAGGAATAATTTCACATCAAATGAGGTTAAGGACCTTTGTAAACATTGGGAAATTATGCCAATTTTTTTTAAAAAGCACCACCCAAATAAGGCTGTAGCAATGCGAGCGATGAATCTGTTTAATGACAATGCAATGTCACATTTCCCTGAAGTACTCAAAAAGAGGCAAAAGAAAGTGTCTTTAGAAGGTTCCTTGTGAAAGTTGGTCAAAAAGACACCAGAGACTCTTTTAGTGAAAATTAGTCATCCTTGGCCATAAAGGTTTTTCTTTTCTGCTTTACTGTATATTACAGTGTTTTTAAATTAATATTACAGTAATTGTGTTCTGTATTATATTACAGTGTTTTGAATTTGATTGCAGTGTTTTGTCATCGATTTAACATACAGTTAATGTTTTCATAGGAATATATTTGGGTTGTGGAACCAATCATCTAAGTTTCCATTATTTCCTATGGAAAAATCTGCTTTGTATAAAGCTGTAATAATGATACACCATGGAAACAATAAGATATTACAGTAATATGTTAGCTCTCATTTTCATGTATCATAATTCTGTTACCCCTGCTAATTAACTAGAGGCACTTTTCAGGAGGTGTTCCTTGTATAGGGGGAGAACAATTGCTCCTCTTTACCTCAGCACGGTATCTCTAACCAATAAAGGGCAGAAATTTTATTTACCTACAGTGCAATCCTGTTCATGTCTACTCAGAAGTAAGTTCCATTGAGTTCAGTGTGGCTTAATCCTGGGAAAGTGCTCTTAGGATTGCAGATTTACCATAATTAATTAAATTTGTTTTTGTTGTGGTATTGGGCTACAAAATCTTCTTCGATCCCTGATGCCTGTGTGCCACTGGTAGGGGGAAGGTGGCTACCAAGTGGGTGGTGAGCTGCTGTGGGGGAGGAGGAGGCAGATTTTTCCCCAGTTTTCACTTGTTTAAAAGCCCTGACATGATGTTACTTCCAGTTGTGACATAACTTCCAGGACATCATTTTGTGCTCTGCACCAAGTTACACGATCATTAGTTACGCCACCCAAATGTATCTTCTCAAAATCAAGAGTTCTTCTTTATGGGCACTGGAATTGGGTTTTTTGTTCTAGAGAAGTGTCTTCAGAGGGTCTGCTTGTAATCACTGGTGTCTCCAGCAGATCTTGTTTCACAACTAAGCCATCTTCAATACAGTCAAACACTAATAAAGCTAAGATGGTCATGGGCATCTCTGTTTCTGCTCTCTTCTTTTCAGTCTCTGAAAAAGGGTGAAGTTAAAGTTGTGCCTCTAATGCAGAGGTTCCCAAACTGGGGTGTCACAAAGTTTCAGCCAGTTCAGCCCTGTCTGTGCCTCCTTAAGGGGCAGGAGAAGGACAAAGACAAGTACTGTACATGGTTGCAGTAATTGTGCTTCTGTCAGGACTTTCACCCACTGAAGGTGTCAGGGGAGTCTATGGACCCTCTCATGAGATCTCCAAACTTGTGAAAATAAAAGTGACACTTCTGGTGATGCCTTTTATTGTTTTATTGTTGTCCATTTTTAAAGGAAATGCCCTTTTATTGTTTTCAGAAGTTTAGAGGTGCAGGCAGCATTGCAGAGGGTCTTGATGATCACCCAGATTACCCACTAGGCAGGTGATGTGATTTGTTAGTGGCTTTGTTCTTCCCCTGCAGGAACACCCAGCCATTCCCATTTCCCAACCTCCCGGAGAGTATGGGAACCACTGTTTTCAGGTATACTGATAAAGAGTTCACGTTCCCAGTAGGATTTACTGTGCCTCATTGCATTTACCATTCTCTCCTGCAGAGGCCAGCTCATCCATGAGTCCAATAAGCCTATTGACATCAAACAGCAGAATGAGGCTGCAGCAGAGCTGAAAGGAACAGATGCACATCTCCTCCTTCCCCTTCACCAGTGTGGACAGAGCCAACCTCCTTACTGCTCTTGGCTCTGAGTGGTTCAAAGCTTGAAATCAATCAATCAATCAAACAGTATTTATATATTGCCTTTCAACAAAAAGTTCATGCTTGGCCACATGGGATCATTCCAGCACTCACATTTCGTGCTTTGTATAAAGACACTACATGGAGTAAGGACTGAGATTGCTGCATTCTGATCCTTGAAGCATAACATGCTTACCTTGGTCCTTCCTCCATTGTGATCATAAAAGAGCTCAGAGTACAGCAGTCCTACCCATTTATCTGGCTCCTCTTGAAGTGCCATTCATGCTGGGATCACCACCAGTTTGTTCTCAATTTTCATCTTAGATTCAGCAGTCTGGCAGAGCAAGGGGCAAGTTAATTCTTTACTCTGTGTGGGATTTTTAAACAAAACAAGAAACATTGAGCTCACTGATATTGATCCTACCATGCTTGGTAGTTGCTGGTTTGATTCAAGGAGTAACAGAAGAGGTTCTGTGGCTGGGAGTTGCACTTACGGGAGGGGAGGCAGGCAGCATCCTCCATGCCTCCTTCATTGGTGTTGAGGCTACTGGAATAGCACTCCTCCTTTAAGACATAGTTAGAATCATAGAATCATAGAGTTGGAAGGGACCTAGTAGATCATCTAGTCCAACCCCCTGCGTGCAGCAGGAAATCCCCCTAGAGCATCCCCAACAGGTGCTCGTTGAGCCTCTGCTTGAAGATCCCCAGTGAGGGAGAGTCCACCACTCCCTTGGCAATCTGTTCCACTGCCGAACCGCCCGAACTGTCAGGAATTTTTTCCGGATATCCAACCGGAATCTCCTTTCTTGCAGTTTGTACCCATTGGTTCTAGTTCTGCTTTCAGTAGCAGCTATGAACAAATGTGCCCCTTCCTCCCTATGACAGCCCTTCAGGTATCTGAAGAGGGCAATCATGTCTCCTCTCAGCCTCCTCTTCTCCAGGCTGCATACCCCAAGTTCCCCCAACCTTTCCTTGTAGGGCTTCCCTTCCATCCCACTGATCATTCTTGCAACATCGCTTAATGTTAGTTGGCATAAGTTTAATGTTAATAGCTCCTCCCCCCTGTTGTCAGTGTTCTGGAAGCAACTCAAGACATTTTTGTTTCTTCTCTCTTTTATGGGACCTTCTCCCTGTTACGATTGTTGATTTTTATGTGCTGTTTTTATGTGTTGATTTATTACATTAGTCTGCATTTTATGGATTTTATTGTATTTTATACTGTCAGGCACCTGGGGGCTTGCATTATAAGAATAGGTAGGATAAAACTACACTCCTATAGGCTTGAGCCTGATTTCCTTTATTGCACTTAAGGGTCATTTCCATATGCAGCAAACCTGTGGTTGTTGTGCAATGTATCCAGCATCTCAAGTCTTTGGTGTCTTGGACAGTTGAAGACAGAAAGCATTTTGGCTCACTGTGTGAGAGATGGATATTGTAACCATAGCAGCAGAGGCATACAGCGCACCATGCGGGCAAGTGTATGTGAGGAGGATTTTATGAGCCCTCTGCACTCACTGATCAGGACTGACAGGCAGCAGGGATAGAACAGCAGGATTCCTGCTGTAACTGCATTGTCTTTGTCTTGCTTCTGTCAGCTGAGTCGGGCATCTGTTGTCTCCAGAAGTGCTTATTTTCCTTTCTTCATGTGCAACTTCTTCTTTTTCATGTTTACACATTCCCACTTTTTTGCTTGTTTGGTGCTTCTACTCCTTCTCCTTCTCCTGCCCTTCTCCTGTTACCTGCTCCTGTGGGTGTAGTTAACTCCATTGACAGAACCGGAGCAATTCCACCTCTTGTGGCAGCACTCTTAAAGTGGTCAAAGATGGAGCCATCTGCATTCTGTTGGCTACAAATGTATGATAGTGAAATTGTATTCCATTGTCACTCTGCACATGCCACCCCAGTTGTGGGTAGGATTGAGCCATGAGTCACATATCTTCTCCATTAAGTTCAGTTGCCCCTCATTGATCCTCTCTTGATGTTAAGAGCAGGCACCCCAACCTGTAGCATTATTCATGAAGAGAGCAGGAATGTGATTCCTGCATACTTCAGGTGTTCACATCACTTTTGTTATGATTTCTCATTCTTGTTACTCCTTGTATTGTTGATGGAGAAGGGGTGGGAGCCAACTCTGAGAGGAACCAAGCAGGGGCTTGCCTAGAAACAACTGACAAGTTAATGTCTGGAATGTGAATTATGGGCTTTCCAAGCCACTGCTCACACTCTGTTACCTCTTCTTATCTAATTCTGTGCAAATGTGACAATTATCCATAACACTATATCTTATAAACTCTGTATAAAAGTGATCACACAGTCATCTATGAAGTTTTTTTTCCCTATGCGTGTAAAATAAATTGAGAAGAGGAGCAAGAACACAGTATTTCGAAAGAAGTAGCGTTCTGAGCCAGCCTTTTATACTCACTTACCTGGTAACTTGTGGAAGACTCAAGGGAGCCATAGCATTTTGAGAGATGCTGAAAAGGAAAAGACAGAGGTTAGCGGAAAGATTCCTATTTTATTTTCTTCTTGTATCAGTTGAATCACACAGAGGCTGTCTGTGATGACATAGCCTATTTGGTCCTTCTTAGTGAGGAGACTGCAAAGTGAAGGTCAGATAGAGTTAGCTGTTTTTGCCTGCCTGTCTCTGCCTCTGGGTTCATGTAATCCTTCTTGTTGAATAGTCAGGAAGGTAGCAGCAAAAACTGTACGATTCCTGCATCTAAATTTTTTTATCCATCACCTCCCAGTATCTGCTGAAAGTGCAAATTTCAGCAGAAGTCAAGCTATGGCAGGGCTGTAACCCTGGGATCATACTGGATGTTTTCTAATTATCCTCTTTGCTTCTCACACAGCCTCCTCTCCTCCAGACGTTATTATTTTGAGCTCCTCCACAAGCAGGATGACCGTGGATCAGATCATGTGGAAGTTGGTGTGAGTAGATACCTTTGGACCTTTCCCTTCTTCCATATAATCACCAGCTAAGAAAAGTCACCAGGGTTTGAGAGACAGCAGTACACCTGCTGCATACCAATTTATGGGCTTTCTGAGAATCTGAACTGATTTTTGAAGCCTGTTTTGCCACCTTCTTTTGGTAGCATTTTCTAAGGCTAAAATATCAAACCCGGGAAAACAAAATTTTTAGTATGATCCTTCTATAATTTTTAGCAGTCATTCTATTTTCTGGTGTCTGATAAAACATTATGAAAGGAAGTAAATCTTCCATATGCATCAAAGAACACTGTATTATAAAAAAAATAATTTTTAACAAATCTTCAACTTAGAGCACAATCCTAAACATGTCTACTCAAAAGTAAGCCCCAGTGTGTTAAATGGGTCTTACTCCTAGGAAAGTGTCTTTAGGGTTGCAGCTTTAGTAGATTTTTTTAACAAAAACCCTTATTAATGCAAATCTTCTTTGTGTGTTACCAAATAAAGCTGCAATCCTAACTACATTCCCTGGAATGCAACTTTGAGGTAAGGGAGCAACCATTACCTTTTCCTGATGAGGTCTCTATGACCACGTCTCAACTTGCAGGATGCAGTACATGCCCACTGGTACAGCTATGCCTATGGGAAAGTTGGTTAGGGTTACACCCTAAGAAACAATATCTGGCTTTGAAGTATCCCAATGATAAGCTGTGTTCCCCTCTTTAACTTTCTTAACCAATTTTAAAATAGAGATGGGAAAAAAATATGACACCTTCTTGCCTTTTCTCTGTTGCTGCAGAGCTCTTTAAAATTAATTGTGTCCTTCTCTGGGGGGAGAGAGCCAAAGAAAGTGTGAGAGGGATTTCCTAGCTGGTAATTTCTTGAACTCTTTTATTCTCAAGATGAAATGTCTCCCATCTCCTAGAAACTTTAAAATAGCCTCATTTCCATGCCTCTCAGTGGGGCTGTGTTCCCTTTACAGAAGCCTTTGCTGCACTGCAGGCTATTGGAGGTGAAATATTAGTCTTTTAAAGAAGCTCCATTCATTCCACTTCTAAATTAAAAGGGAGAAGAGCCATTTAGTATAAAACGCTCTCTCATCCCAATGGCTGTCGATCCCTGCTGCAAAAATCCCTGGCAAAGGATTCTAGGTCACCCTCATAGGTGTAACACCCTGCCTATGAGAAATATGAAAAATACCGCATGGGATTATCTTTGCTTCAAGAGCATGTGCAGCAGGCACCTAGCTGTGCTGAGGGATAAGAAGCACATATGCATGCAAGATTGTTCTTCCTGATCATCAGCAACATCTCATGTCTGTGTAAGTACTAAACTTGCAGAATGAACAGCATATGGGGCTGTCTAAAAGCAAGAGTGTAAACTAGACAGATGTGCATTGACATGTTAATGCCTTTGCCACTTTGCACAATGTCCAAAGCTTGTCAGTCATTACAGAGGCCCTCCAGGTGTCGGGATTTATAATAAAAATCTCTGTAGGAGTCTACTGTAGGAGAAAATAAAATAGCTTTTGTTAAAACCCCAAGTGGCTGAAACTGCTTTCTATTCAGAGATTACATATGGTTAAGTGGTGACATAATTGTTAAGCCCAACTCTACATTAGCTGTATTTTAGTTGCTCTCTATTCGCTGGGTTATATTCTATTAAAGGATGGTATATATCTCTGGGGCTGCAGTAGCTTAGTGGTTAAAGGTGCTGTGCCTATCAGTCTGAAGATCAGCAGGTCAGCAGTTCAAGACTGAGTACTGCAAGATGCAGTGAGCTCCCGTCGCTTGCTCAGCTCCTGCCAACCTAGAGTAGCACTTAGAAAGCATGCAAATGCAAGTAGCTAGATAGGTTCCACCTTGGTGAGAAGATAACAGTGCTCCATGCACATGCGGGCCACATGTCCAAAGAGACATTTTCGGTCATCACTGGCTCTGTGGCTTAAGAAATGGGGATGAGCACCTCTCCCTAGAGTTGGTCATGACAATTAGGGCAACCTATGGGGGGGACACCTTTACCTTTACTGATATATCTTTACTCCCTCTTTCTTAGAATGCATACAAATACCATCTTTACTTGAATCCAACGTGCACCTTTTCCAGCCGAATTTAGTCTTCAAAGTCGGGGTGCGCATTCTATTCAAGTAAATATGGTATTTTGATTCTAAGTATAGGTCAGTATTGAGTTTAAAGAATTTATTGTATTGTAATAAAACTGGAACATAATCCCATTACTGTATAAAGTAGCGCAATAAGGTTAAAATCATAACATAAACCTGTTGTCATATTATTATTATTATTATTGTTTTTTAACTCGTTGTATGCAGTATAAATTTTGCCCCTGCTACACGTTACAATTGCCAGGAAACATTTTTTATCTCAAGCCTTTTAAAATTGGGGTGTACATTAGATTTGATGGCACACTAGGTTTGAGTAAATACGGTATACATCGTTTCAGCAGTGGATCCACTGGGAAGCTTCCACACACTACATGTTGTTCAAATGTACCATTCTCTGCCTTGAATTAAGCTCAGTAGAAACTACTTCTACTCCACATGTTTGTGGCAGAAGTTGGCTGTGTGCAGTTCTGATTGCCCAGAATCTGAGTACCATACAACCTCCTCCTGTCAAGAGCAGTTTTTCAATCCTTTAAGACTGATTTTGCTTTAAAAGAAATAGGTAATGTGTATTTAATTTAAGAAGATGGATGGCCCAATGGTAAAGCCGGTGAATTTGCCAGGTGCAGTAACACTAGAACATCTAGCAGTAACACCAAAGCAACTGGAGGCCTCTGGGGTGGGGAGCCTCACAGTGGGCTAAAATAGCTTGTACAAATTTGTGAGACTATGGCTACAACCCAGAGTAACTACGGGATCTTTTACACCAACATAGTTATGGTGCCACCTATAGGAAATGGATAGAGCAATCCAGAGTAAGTGCCTCTTATGTCTTCTCATAGTTACTCTGGATTTGTAGGGTTAGTGTAAGGTCTTTTTGGACCAACAAGGAGTTCAGGATCTAGCATACAGACTTCTGCTAGTCCTGCCCCTCCTGCTTGATTGATATCAGAGCTTCCCTGAGCCTCCCAATGCCTTATTAATAGGCATTAAAACGGTCACGTCTAATTTGTCTGTAAAATCAGAGGTTGGGTTTTTTTTAATCTTTAGAGTTCAGTCTGAGCTTAGCAGGTCTCCCTCGGACTGCAGGGATGGGCCTATAGCCACAGTTTCACATATCAGCAGTGGGGGTGGCCACATCTTCATTACTACCAAGAATCAAAAGAGATCAGTAATTTAATGGGGTTATAGTACTAATCTGAGGTCTCCATAAGATCCATATCATGACCTATATAATTCTTTCCCTTTTACTCCTGGGCTAGGAACAGGCTTACATAGGTACACAACTAACTTATGGAGGGGGCTGCTTGTTCATTCTTTGTCCCAATCTGAGAGTTCCTCATGTTGGAGAACTTGGGAGAACAAACAGAAGATCCAGATAGTACAATCCAAATGGGCAGTAATGCTGGCCATTGTGAATAGAAAATCTTGCCATCCTGCCTTCTGGACCTTCCAGGGTTACTCCCACTTTCAGATTCCTGCCAGCTGTTCTTCTGCTAACTTGGTTTCCCCTCAGATATAAGCATAGGAATAGATGCACCTTAATTGATTTTTTACTCTTCTGTTTCTTTCAGTGGCGAGTTTTCCTTCCCAGCTTCAAGTTTGAAGTGATTGATTCCTCCTACATCTCCCTCTATACAGGTAAAGCCCCTCCCTAATACTTTGCAACCTTACTTAGCATTCACAATTCCTCTTGAAACTCAGTAGATTGGACTGCAGTGTTTGCATGCACAGTGCATGCGTACGAAGGGCACATTATGTATGTATAAGGTCTTGTATAGTTAATTTACCTTCCCTTTATTAAACCCTCTATTTTTCCATTCCTAAAAGAACCATTGTGCCATGACATAGTTCCTGCTACAGAAAACATAGGAAGACTTCCCAGTCCTGTCCTCTCCTCCCTATATGATCCCTTGCTTAGAACAAAGAACAGCTTGTGAAATGGAGCAGGTCTCCTGAATCCATTAGGTGTCAGGTAGAATCATCACTCTGGACAGTAGCCGGGGTAGGGTCAGAATTCTGCAGATGCTCCCCAGTTGTAAGGCTCCCTCTCAACACACTCCAGGCACCATCCTGACTGCTGTTTAATTGCCAAAAATATGGGTTGTGTGCCTACACTTTTGACAGTTTATAGCTTTTGATTTGTTGATGTTTTTGCTGGTATTATTTTTGCTTGATTTGATTGATCTGCTACTTACTGCTTTATTGCTCTTTGATTTGATTAGTTGATTTTCACAGTTTTCATAGCTGCCTGAATCTTCTTGCCTTTTTATTGTTTTAATAGTGTTGCTAGTGTTTTTATTATGATGTCATAATGATTGAACGTGTAAGCTACCTCAAAGGCCATTCCAGTACAGAAGTGAAAAATCCTTTAAATAACCTTGATCTTCAAGCCTTCAAAGGCTTCACTAGCTGCCTATTATCCCTTTATGTATTGGTATCACTTGCTGATTCATTTCCCAATTAGATGGTTGCATCTTTCAGTCTATTGCTGCCTTTACCAGGACCCTGTTTCTGGCCACTCACATGTGAAAAGGAGAAAAGCCTGGCATTTGACCCTCTTTCTTGGACAACACAGGTTTGTCAACTGCCACTATGTTGTCCTCCAAGTGTTGGGTTTTTTTTAAGGACACAACCAGCAGCTTGAGCAATTATGGCAGCTTGGATCGCTACCAAACCCACAGGTGCAGAGTCAGTTGCTGCAGTCAATACAAGGGATGAAAGTTTGCATTCCCACTCCAATCAGGAGTAAGGCTCCAGTTCTGTGGCTAATCACTTGAAGTTGAGGGTGCAGTCCTAACCTAGGCTGGAACAAATTGGTTTTCCTCTTCCCGTGGTGATGTAGGGAGGCAAGTGGAAATCTGTGAACTGGCCTAACCCTTCTCCAGGAGTGACACAGAAGGTCTTGGCACCTTCATGACACCCCCAGGTCAGCATAGGACTCGTGGCAGGGATTAGGCTGGCCTAGCAGGAGTTTAGGATTGCAGCCTAAGTCTCACTAAAAACTCAGAAGCACACATACCACTGGGGTGTAAATGTTTTTTATTGTTCTTTTCAAAGAGGAAAGACAAAGGCAAACAGAAGCATTTTAATGACTAGAAGTCTCTTGAAGTCATCTAGTTTGCTATGCCCATATAGAATCTTTCATGCTGAACACTTTTTTACCTCTTTGCCCACGATAAACACACATTATAGTGGGGCATGAGTAAAGAACTGGCACAGTGATCCATGCCATGGATCAAGCAAATGAAGCATGGAAGGCAAATAATCATGAATTTGGGAGGAAAGGAGGAAGGACCAACTGTCCGACCGACCCTTGGTCAAAAGGGGTCTGTGTGGCTGCATTAGGAGTATGTAAACATTGCTGGGTAGATGCAGTGGGTATCCTGCATCATGTAATTCCTCCTCTTCCTCAGGGTCCTGTTGCTCTTTCACCTTTTCTTCTTTCTGGCTTCAGAAAAGATAGGAAGAGCCCAGTTAAAAAGTTCCCCTGGCAAACACCCCTTAGTCGCTGTTCCCAAAGCTGAGTTATGAGCACCTGTCTTGTAAGCAGGGATGGATAGTGTCTGGTTTAATTAAATCCATAGATCTTCTGCTTCCTTCCTTGTAACCTGGCCTGGCAGCGGGAGGCACTTGATGAATAGATTCCTGCCTGGCACTCAGTACACAAGGCACCTGTAATAAAGTATCCCATGGAAGGGGTAGATAAGGTGGAGGGGTTGAGCAAGTTGGCCTCTTCACCACAGACATATAAGGGCTCGATTGGCAGGAGAGGAATAGCAGCATTTGGGATATTGACAGAAATGCCTGCAAGATGGATAGGCTGTGGCGGGATATTTCCTCCTGCATGCATCCGTCACTCTGAGTTTTCTCCTCTGCCCTCTGAGCTGCAGCGTGCAGCCCATGAAGAGTGATGTTCTTGTTATCTCACTCTCTGCCTGCAGCTCCTCACTGTGCTGGAGGACAGTTATTAAGAGGGAGTAATTGCACTCTGAGTTACAGGAGCACATATCTTTTGGAGGGGGATAAGATAGATGGTCTCTCAGCACTTAGTATATTTTTAGCCATTATATGGCTCATCATCATCTTTCCATCTGATAATTCTTGCATGTCAAAAGGGGCACTTAAGACATTTCCACAAATGCATAGATCAGTTTTATGTTGGCACGCACAGCTAGTACCATTCATTCGACACTGTGACAGTTGTACATACAATAACACTGTATGCAAATATTTGTTTTGTTAATGTATTTCCCTGTATTTTGATACTTCATTTCAAAATCAATTTGAAGAGGTTGACTCACAATACAATAATATTGTGTGTAATACAATATTGTGTGTAATAATACAAAATCCCTAAAATTAAAAGCAGAAACAATTACACTGAGATGGTTAAGCAGCAATTTGTTTGCTTTTAAATTCAATATAAAATCACCCACAAATGTGTCAGGGGTGCCACTAGGGTTCGCATCTCCCAGTGCAGGAGGCCATGCAGTGGGTGGGGCAACACCTGGATGGTGGGCATGGTAATGTGCCATTGCCCCACCTCCATTGTTTGTTTTTTTTGGTCACACATTTTGATAAAGATATGTCAAAGTGGTTTGTTCCATTACATTCTGCTGTAAATCCCATATACAGCAGTTTATAACATGATGGGATTATTCTTAAAAACCATGATTTTTAGCCACTTTTTACTTTTAATGGGGTCAGTGCAAGGGTAAGCTTGGACAAGGGAACTTTTTTCTGGGGTGATTTTGGGGGCTGCATTCATTGGATCAAGATGCTTTTGGTATCATTGGATTCCTCTCAGCCTGCCCTTTCCGATAGACTATGGCACTTGTGAGTAAAGTCACGATACTGATTACATTCTCTTTCTCATAGAGCCCTATGCATATTTTTGGGTTTTTTTGGCCATAATGTTTGATAGGAAGGTGCTATTTCAAAATGGATTTTTGTATTGAATTCCACTCTTCAATACAAATCCAACAGCATGACATGATGGGGTACTGCACACAATCACGAAGTTACTTTTTGGGGTGCCACAAGCCCCCTCAAAGTGCGTCACCCTCCCGGGCATGTCACCTAGTGCAGGTCACACACCCGATACTCCCCTAGTGATGCCTCTGGCCCTGTTACTTCAAGGATATTCTCAGCACTGATTGTAGGATTGACATGTGTCTCTTCTGTTGATGGTAGTGATCCATACTTACCCAGGTGTATCCACCTCACCTTGCATGTCCAAAGGCCTGTAGTTGGCCACGTTGCTCTGAGGTTTCATGAGACTTCAGGATATCTCAAGACCATAGAGCAGGGGTCCTCAAACTACGGCCCGGGGGCTGGATACAGCCCGCCAGGGCCCTCAATCCGGCCCTCAAAGGCTTGCTGTCCGCCACAGGAAAAAGAGGCTTGGTGGCGGCTGCCATTTTAAATTTGGCACGCTACTGTGTGCGCTGTGCTGTCCTGAGGGCACAGCTCCTCCCCTTCCCTGCCTCGCTGTTGCTGAGTGACTGCCAGGCGAGAGCAGGCAGGGAGGGGGAGGAGCCATCCCCTCACGACAGCACCGGGGTGGGCGCCCACCATGGCAAGGGGCTGCCTGTCTGTTCGCTTGCCCGCCCACCTGCTCGCCCAGCAGAAGAACTTGACTTGGATGGGGGGCTGTGCGGCTGAAGTGCCTCAGCCACAGCTTCCCTGCCTAGCCAGGGGGCTTTGATGGGGGATCGTGTGGCTGTGGCGCCCCATCCACAGCTTCCCTGGCCAGCCAGGGGGCTTGGATGGTGGCCACAGGGCTCCCCAGGTAAGTGCCTCCCTTTCTCTCCCGATCCCCACCAGACTTCCAGTAACCCCACCCCCCAGAAACCCCCCACTAGCCCTGCCAGTAACCCCTACCCCCAGAACCCCCACCAGCCCTGCCAGTAACTGGTGGGGACTTCTTAACTTCTTCTTCTCGAGTCAAATTAATTCATTTAGAGTTAAATTAACATTAAATTTAAAGAATCTTTGACTCCTATCATTGCTATTGCCTATTCAGGTAGGATTGTTATCCAGCTTCAACATCTAACAAAGGAATGCCACTTTTACTGTTACAAGTTAGTTGGAGGAGCAAGCTTCACTTTCTCATACACATAGTCCTAAGTGGAGATAATTCAGTCCTTAATCATTCTTGGCAATTATTTGCCTGATTCCTCTCAAGACAACACTATTCAATTCTCAATCTAACTGAGATCATCATGAATTTCCACCACCTTGGGCTCATTCCCTACTTCATCATGTCAGAAAGTGGCTCCAGATAACTCAAAATTAAAATCTGAGCAGGCAGTGCTGTTGTCTTGGGAGACTAGCCAAAAGAAGTTACCTCTTGCATTTCCCCAGCTATAACAGCTCTTCAGTGTAGATCTGGGTGAAAACCTGTGCTGTCATTGAGTTAGGGGACTGTGGATGGCACAAGTGGTTAAGACACTGTGCCTGGTAACCAGCAGGCCAGGGTTTGAGACCCAGATCCCCACAAAACAGGGTGAGCCTCTGTCCTCAGCCGCAGCTGGAACCAATTGTATTGGCTCTGCCGTTCCATTGGACTAATTCAGTGGCATGGAGAGGGGGGATTTTATGCTTGGGTAACAGCCTATCCTCTATGTTAATTTAACCAGGCCTTTGTGCTCCGCATACAGCGTCGAGCACGATACCATAGTCTTTCGAGATTGATAGATGCCAATACATTGAACTAAACTGATGTGAACCATGAAGTACATTTGTAAATATGAGTCAAGTTATATGAGTAAAGAGATTTTGCATTGCTTTAAAGCATGAAGGCAACAGTTCTTAAATCATATCTGTCATTTGTGGGGCATTCTAGGTATGTGTATTATGCTCTTTTCCACATTCTAGGGCAAATATCCAACAGAGAAAATGAAAATAATTCTGTTTTGTATTTCTGTCCTGTTTTCTCCAGACTGCCTGGGGAAAGGGGTGGAAGCCTGAGAGATCTATTAAGCTTTGTTGAAAGCGTCTGTTTCAGCAGTCAACCAGGGGATTTCGAGACTGGCATTTGCTTTTATTATGCCAAATGCATCTTTTCCATCACCTTTAAATAGGAAAGCTTTAGTCACAGCAAGAATCAAAAGCTCTTAAAACTGCTGTTCTGCTATCTTTCCATGATTGTTTGACCTTTCTTACTTGGGGCTGCGGTGCCACAGCTGAAGTGCCTTTTATGTGCCTTTTACCATAAAAACAATATGGAAGAAGAACAAAAACACATTTATAGAGATAGACAAAGATGGTCAAACCTCCAGATCCACCCAGAGATTTTAGGCTTTGACCCAGACCTTCCTTGTGGTCTCTGCCCTGACTCCTGAAATTGCCCAATCTATAGGCTTCTTGTGCCTCTAACATCCACTGTTTGTACATAGTTAAGCCCACCTATAAGCCTTTCACAGCATGTTTCTATCCATCATTTTCGTAATCAAAATGAAGTCAGCAGAGATCTTACGTCTACATTTAGCTGAGGCTTATTTCAACCAGAAGTCATCAATGAGGGAGGGTAGCATTGAAATTATCTAGTTTGCATAGTTCACCATCATGTAAAAGTACAATATTAGACTTATATAGCAGACAATAGGGATGGAGAGGACAAATTCTTGTTTCCGTTTTATCTACTTAAGTATAACTACAGACACAAAAGCTTTATTCTCAACATGTGCTAATACAGTACCATTCACAGATCAGCTGCTGTTTTTATAAATCCATAGTCTTGTATTCAAAGAATTGTAGTCATGACCACCTTTGGCCCAAAATGAATTTTTAGTTTTCAATTTTTTCCATAGAAAAATGGAAAAGTCTCCATTTTTTTCAGCAATGAATATTTTTTTTTAAAACCTTCAAAAATTTTCATCAGCTGTCTTCACATTCTGGACTTCCTATCTCACTTGCCACTAGATGCCTGTGGGGGCGGGGGGAACCACAAAGCATATTCTTCTGCTATTGCTTCTCTTTTAATAGCTTCCTGGTAGTCATCATGACTGGTTGCTGGTGATAGACTTGACATCAATTAAATTTTCTAATCCCATTTTAAAGCCATTTAAGCTCATGACTATCATCATATCTACTAGCTGTAAATTCCATAGATTAATTCTTCACTTTGTTATAAGAAGTATTTTTTGTTCCTTCAGCTCCGGATCCGTTCCTTTGGATGGCCCCAGCAGTAGCATCATGTAATAAAGGCTGGGGGTCCTGAGTGCCACAGGGCACCACTTTGCTCCTGTGCCCCACCATGCAACACTGCTGTGGCTTTGGTGTGCAGGTGGGTGCATTCAGCAGGAGAGCCCAGGCTGGGGTCCTCCTGCGTGCCTGTCTGCTTGCCACACTCTCCATCCCCCCACCCGCTCTGTCCAGGATTTGGACAGGTGTGAAGCCTCCACAGCACGCACTCAGGCCTGAAGAATGGAGGAATGGTGGAGAACAAGTGCACACTGCAAGCCATGTTTAAGGGCATGATGACTTTTGTCAATACTGTTTCTCATAGCCCAACTCCATCTGGAGCTGGACTATGGTCAGGTGGCTGTGATTCCCTCTACTTATTAGGATGACATTGGAAGCCAGATGAGCAGATAGCATCAGGCCAGCGCTGTAGCTAAAGGGGTTCAGGGGGGTAGCAGATGCACCAGGTAGCTAGCTTTAGGGGGGCAACAAGCTGAGCTTGACACTAGTGGCTAAAATTGTGAAAAGTTTGTATGTACAAATAACAATACTATCATGGTAGATACTGTATGAGGGGACTGGTAATTTGATGCAGAATGCAAGGAAAGAAACTGCAGTGGAATATTTGTATTCTATCAAATGTTATGGCCAATTAAACAGAAGATGAAAACAAAACAGTCTATGAAACAAAGATTCAGACCTGTCCCATGAGAATGATTGCTCTAAGCACCAGTGAAATGTAATTATATACAGCATGGGACTAATAAGGTGTTAATATGAGTCAGCTCTCATTTCCATATATCATAAAAGCAGGCCTCTGTCAGTCTCGAAAGACTATGGTATCGTGCTCGGCGCTGCATACGCTGCATGTGAAGCACGAAAGCCTGGGTTGGATTGTTATGGAGGATAGGGTGTTACCCAAGCAGCAAATCCCCCCTCTCCATGCCACTGAATTAGTCCAATGGAAAGGCAGAGCCAATACAATTGGATCCAACTGGCATCGCAGAGCTGGGCTAAGGACAGGAGCACACCCTGTCTTGTGGGGCCGACCCGGGACTCAGACCCGGGACTCAAACCCTGGCCTGCTGGTTAACAGGCACAGCGTCTTAACTGCTTGCGCCACCCACAGCCCCATATATCATAATACCCTGCCAAATGGGTAAAGGGCACTCCAACAATGGTGCTCGTCTTATATTTAGCAGAGAAAGAATAAGTATCCCTCTTTGCTCCAGCACAGTCTGTAACCAATAACTAATGCCTTTTTATTTATTAACTAGCAAAAGCGTACTCGTGTTGCAGGAGTAAAATTCCCCCCATAAGCCATCCCCCACCGCACCACAATCCCCCATGTGCACCACACCACCTGCACATCAAACCCCACATGCACATCAAACCCCACATGCGCACATCTTCAATATTATGAATATGCAGAAAATGTGTTGCACCCCTTTTCAGACTTTTAGGGGTTAAATTTCTAGAAATCAGTTCTTGGTGGGTGCTCCCCTCATGGAAGGAATACGCTGTCTGAATTTCATGCTTCTAGGTCCTGGGGCTGGGGCAGGGCCTGGATCAGTCAGGAATTCTTCAATGCAAAGTAAAATGCGTTGCAACCCTTTTCATCCCCTTCCGGTGGGAATTACCAAAAACCAGCTCTTAATGGGGTGGACATGGAATGGACACCCTCCCCAAATTTTGCACTTCTAGGGCCAGTGGTTTTGATTGGGTGTTGATGAGTCAGTCAGTGAGTCAGTGACTTTTCCGTTTTATATATATATAGATTAAATTTGATTTTGCTGTTGGGGGACTACAAAAACTTCAACCCAATGGCATATATATTCCAGTAGCTGGAAGAAGTAGCAGAACAAATAGGTGGCAAGCTAATAAAAAAATTATTTTATTTTTTTAAATAAAAAAGTTTTTAAAATGCACCTACGTGATATCGCTTCTGGTTGTGACATCACTTCCAGTGCAACATTTTGAGTTTTGCACCGAGCTACATCATCATTACCTACACCAGTGCAACAAATGCATTTCTAAAATTTTAGACTTCGATGCTTGCCTTGCTTCAGTTATCTAGTACTGCTCTGTGCAAACAGACAGCCTCATCTAATAAACATGGCATTAGAGGCTGCCAGCGCTTAATTGATATGGCATTTCATTCCTCCCAGACTCTGATGATGTCGTTCTTGGCAGCCTTGCAGGCTGGGGGTGGGGAAGAGAGTAAAAACTTAGCATTGCCTTTCTGAGCGCTTGTATCCCAAGAGAAATTACTTCTTGCTTTGTTTTCTGTTTGTGCGGAAGATCAAATGTTTTCAGAGTAAACCTAGTGGAAGATTTGCAAGTTAGTAAATGTAACAGCCCAAATGAGAAATAAAGATGAGACATCTTAGTAGCAAGTGAGGCCTTCCAGACCTGGTGTGGTATTGGCTGTTTGGGCTATTGCTGGGTAAAGATGATGTGGTAAGAAGAGAAGTGCAGTTGGTGCAGGATCTTCTTGAGAAGTAGATGGGAAATCCACTCTAGAGGAGAAGCACATTTGGGAGGCTGGACAGAGATTCTGTGCTCAATTCTAACCAAATTAGGTCAGTACAACTTACCTACACCCTGTTCCTGTGGTGGTGAGGGGAGGCCACTGCATATCTGTGCACTGGGCTAACTCACCAGGAGTTGTGCAGAAATGCCTTTCAGTACTTTTGCAATACACACACCCTCCAGGCCAGCATGCAACTTATGCCAGCCTAACTAGGGATTAGGATTGCAGCCCTTGTGCCATTTCTGTACGCTGGAGCCTATGATTGAAAAATCTGGACATATTCATTACCATTATTTATACCTCTTTCACAGGAGTAGTTCCCAAAGTGGTTTACATTGGGTGCAGTCCTATCCTAGGCAAGCACAACTTCTCATTCCTATGGTGACATAGGGAGGAGGCAAGCACATGTCTATGCACTGGTGTAACCCTCCCCCAGGTGTGGCATGGAAGTGACTTATGGAACTTTTGTGAGAAACCCCAGTTCAGGACAGAATTTATCCTGGGGCTTGGGCCAACCTTACTGGAGCTTGGAATTGCAGCCAGAATAAAATAAATCAATGGACAGAGACCACTTCTCCAGGTGCTGGCCCTGATTTTGCAACCTGGCGTTTTATCTCAGTGGTATTATTATTATTACTGGCCATCAGCTCAGGCTCTAATGAAAAGTCAAGTGCCTAATCAAAAACATGGCTTTCCCCCCCCTCCCCAAAGAGTCAAAGCTCCATCCCAAAGAATGGGAAAACTGCCAGGGTCTGGGGTGCATCTGCATACACAGAGTATCCCAGAGCTCACTATAGAATAAAGTATCACAATAGAATAAAGTAAAGAATAAAGAATAGAGTATCCCAGAGCTCACAATAACCAAACAATAACTTAGAAGCTACAAGAAGGATCATCACATCCAAGGCACTACCAGGCCAGATCACTACTGGTCAGAAGGAAGTAGATTACTCCATTGTCACTAGGGAAGGACTGATAAACTGATTCTTACTCTTGGTAAACTGTTGCCATGAGGATGTTGCAAGAATGCTAGAAATCTGCCTATGAAGTGCTTTCTTTTTTGATGACTCCATCTCATAATTTTTGTGGGAAATCCCAAAGACATGTGCCTCTGTAGGAGTCCAGTGCTGCTAGTACTCTATATGAGTTTCACCTCCTTTTCATTCTCATGGTTCTCTTAACCCTTGTCATGTATCTTCCCCACTTCAGATGAATCAAGCCTGAAAATGAATGAGGTGGACCATGTGCCTCAGTCCCATGCCAGCCACACTGGCAGCTACCTCTGGGGTGCACAGAGGGAGGAGCATGGAGCAGATATGCTAAAGCCTGACCCTCGAGACACTTTCTTTCTCAGTAAGTGGCAGCTCTGCAAGATTCTTAAAGTACGCATGGAGGGTATTTATTGTGACAAAAGCAGGGGAGTGACAAAGGTTATCGAGTTAAAGAGTATGTGTGCTCCTTTTAGGATAAATGGTACCAGATCAGATGGTGCTTCCTCCCTTCCTTAATTTTGCTATCCTACCCACATTCTGCAAAGCTCTCCTCTTCATAATGATCAGTTTTATAACGAAGTAGTCTGACTCAGAGGATAATTCTAAAACCTGGTTGTGGTGGAGAGTTGTGGTGCCCCCTTGCCTTGCTCAGAAGCATTGGAGAAGTGTCAGTGGCAGAGCAATGGAGGCATTAACGTAGGGTGTGCATTAATCTGATAACTATGAATAAGATGATCAACTGCCATTTTTTAAAGATCTGATATTTGAAAAAGCATTTTGAGGTTTTTGTAAATCTCAAGAAACAAAGGAAGCCTGCCTTATAGCAAGTCAGACCACTGGTCCTTCTTTCATAGTAAGTCATGCAGCCAGCTCTTCAGAGCTTCAGAGAGAAATATTTCTCTACCTGACCCGAAGATACTTCAAGGGATTGAATGCAGCATCTTCTGCGTGCAGAGCACGTCTTTACCTCTGAGCTGTACCCCCTCATTAAGCATCATCTCCAGAAATGTCAAATATAGTAATGACCTCTTAGGAAGATGGTGGACATGTGTGCTTATTTAAACTCTGTGCTGAGGTAATCTGTGTTGGTTGCCAGGAACAGTTGGAATCTGTTACCAGTATATGTTATGCAAATTAAGCGAAATCTTGCACATTTGTTTATTTTGCCTACTTTGTGCCATGCATTTCACATAACTTCTGGTTTTGTTAGTGGTAAAGAAGCAAGGAGCTATGCAGGACAGTGACTTCTGCTTGACAGTAGAAATCTTTAACTCTGACAAGCTGTTAAGACAGCATTCCTACCACTGACAAGGCAGGACTGTACCAGTTGGGGGTTCATGTGAACGAATGCAACTGTACAAAAATCCTTTTATCTCAGTATACTAGATGTCAAGACATAGTTCTGTATGTTTTGTATTTGGCTAGGGCAAAGAAGGAAAGTAATGACAGCCCAGGGTACATGGTCTCTCTGGTTGAGTCTGAATTGATAAACCCCCTTTGGGCTAGGAAAGTCTTCTGGTTTGATCCTACGGTTTCCTTTTGCTTAACTACCTGTATCTTAGCTCCCCAGATCGAGCCATCCCATGTGGAGAATGTGCTGGTTCCTTGTGCTTATAGCCCCACATATGTGGTGAAGGACTTCCCTATTGCCCGCTACCAGGGCCTGCAATTTGTAAGTGTTCTCCAGTTTTTAGTTTTAGCCAATTTCTTGTCCCTTATCTCTGCTATGAATTATCTCCACCATCTTTGCCATCACTTGTCATCCCTTTCTTCCAATCATCATTATACCACTACATTGCTCTTTTCATGTTTTCTGCACTTCGCAAAGCGGGAACAAACTGCATTATTGGGTATTTGCTGGCCCATTAATAGAGTTCAGAATGTCTTGATGAATACTGAGCCAGAAAGGAGGGCATGCATGGTCCAGAAATAAAACAAAATGTGGGGATTTGGGAGTGAATGTAGGAATGTATGTGGGACCTTTACAACCCAATCCACCATAAATATTCATATGGTGATGCAGTGGCGCTCACATGGTGCCCGCAGCGTCCTGTCAAAGAATTTCAGCCTCTGGAGGCCTCCTTGCTGGCCCACCAAATCTACTCATATCTGTGCCAGCAACATCACTGATGCAAGTTTGCATAGACCGGTGAAAGCAGATTGAGACTGGGAAGGAGGTTAAATTTTGGCCTGCCGTGCTGCTACCTAATTAACCCCTTCCTGGCCTCAATTCCAGACCTCTTTCTTGTCCTAATTTGCCCTCTTCCATGCCCTTATTGCCATGCTGCCCCTGCCTCCCTTCATACCTTATGTGTTTTTAGATGTGCCAGCAGACTTCTACTGTCATTGCTTGCATCCGTCACCAAGCAATGACTTAGTGACTGCCCATCACGATGCCTTTTGCAATAGTCAGACAACAGCTTACTTCTAGTAGACCCCTATTGGAATAAAGCATACATCTCACATAAGCATTGAAAACTCTAGTTAAGATCTGTATGGTGTTTGTGCTTTAACAGGCACAATCAGCTAGACATTGGCATTGGCATCCTCCAGTCTCGAAATACTGTAGTATCATGCTCTGAGTGTCCTCTCCAGATCACAATGGTCTGGGTAGATTAATATGGAGGATAGACTGTTACCCAAGCAGAAAATCCCCCCTCTCCACATCACTGAAATATGAGTTCAGTGGAACAGCAGAGCTGATACTAGAAACTCTCTTCTATTAACTCACAAAGGCAAATTTCAGAAGCAACATTATGATGCATATGCAGTTCTTACCAACAGTTAATAAGTTTATATCCATTGGCTCCATATATCTATCTACAGTATTTCTGTACAGCTAAAATACCTTGGAACCACCTGTTTCTGTGCACTATATTTCATCCCTTTCATCTTCCATCCATCTTGTGTAAGATTAAAAATACATGCCTTGCCTTGCCTCTTCTCACCAGGTTGTCTTTCCCACAGGTCTACCTCTCATTTGTCTACCCCAATGATTTTACCCGACTTACACACATGGAGACAGAGAATAAGTGTTTCTACAGAGAGTCCCCCCTCTACCTGGAAAAGTAAGTGAAATGCATGAGAGCTGAAAAGAGTTGTGAAACCTTGAGCTAAAGAAGAAACCACTAGATGTTCTGAGGATGGAGAGGCTGGCAGGCTCTGCATACAACAAAAGTGTGAACCACCATGGCCAGCCTTGAGTATGTACTTGCTGGTCAACCCTGTTTTAACATGTGAAATGGTTTTGAACTGCTTTCCATATTCAAGATCAAGCTTCAGCAAAGGCTGGCCAAACTTGGTTCATTCTGCCCCATGCTAGTATGTCTCATCCCTGCCTTCCAAAGGTTGTATGACCCTGAGACTTCTGCTACACATAACAGTTTGAAGGGCTGGTGCTAGTGAAATGAATTCCTACAACAGCAAAATCTGGCTTAATTTTGAGGAGTCCCATTGGGCTCAGGCAACATTGAAGGACTTACCTTTTCCAACAATGTTGGTTCCCTTCTGGTAGGGAGATATATATATCCTTCTGCAGGATCTAACAGAGGCTGCACGGGCAGCCTGACATTAATTTAACTAGCAAAATGGGAGGAAACCCCATTGCACCCTTTTTCAACCCCTTCTGTTTGGAATTTCCAAAAACTGGTTCTTAGTGGGTGCCTCCATCACAGAAGGAACACGCTCCCCAAATTTCACTCTTCTAGGCCCAGCAGTTTTGGCTGGGCGTAGGTGAGTCAGTGAGTGACTTTTTAGTTTTATATATATATATATAGATTAATTTATTTTAAGAAACTTCTAATCCATTTATCCTATGCCAAAGCAGTTGCCCAAACATTTTTGTTTTGGTGCTGCATACTGCATACCAACATGGGATCGGTTTCAATTATAAATTTATTAATACTTAAAAGTGTCCCAGGGTTATTTTTTATTTTTACAGCAGATTTACATGGCTTTCCTCTCTGGAAAGAGTTTCTCTCTATAGAGTCTTGATCCCCAGACGATCTCCTGCTAAATTACAGACCATAGGCCTGTCTGTCTGAAAGCCCAATCCTATGAATGTCTAGTCAGCCCCATTGAATATAATGAGAAAACTGTGGATAGGATTGGACTGTGTCTCTTTCTTACTTGTGAGATGTCTCTTGCTGCTCCAGGTTTGGCTTTTACAAATATATGAAGATGGATGAAGAGGAGGAAGATCCTCACCATAGAGCCTTTCTCTTTTTGAATCCTGAAAGTAAGTAATCCTTGGGCAATCCAGCTCCCTTTACCAGATTCTGATCTTTCAATTCATTTTGTCCGCAGACTTTGAGCCCTAATTGTGTTTCTGGTTTTATGATACGCAAGCCTGTTGTGCCATCTGCTTATTTAATTTCCAGGTTCTATCTCTGGGAAGTGCGATGCAACAGAGTGCTAAGCAAGGACCAGATAACAAGTGCAGATAAAAGGAAAGAGAGTATGGTGGGTTTGTGTGAACCCTCATGGAGCTCAGGGATGCCTCTGGATTAATGCTGCATTGAGTTTATGCTCTGCATTGATGCTGCATTAATGCTGTTCTTGGCTTTATCCCTAGATTTTCTCCCAATTCAGATAAGGGTGATGCCCACCGTTCCCTGCCACTGAGCATCACCTATGTATTCACAATAATTAGCTGCTATCTCTAAAGACACATGTATAAATAGTTCCTTTATAATAGTTCCTTTATAATCCTCTGACTTCGCCATTGGCATTGTTAATGAAAGTTGCTCAGAGAACTTTTTCATCAAACCAAGTGAAATGGACCAGACTTGTTGGATTTGTGTGTGCCACTGGCTACCTCCCTATAAAAGGACATGGGCAAAAATATTTTAAAGACATTGCATGCTCAGGCAGAAGAATATCCAGATCTTGCTAAGCTTGTTGGGGAAGGTGGTGCCAGCAGTTGTGTTCTTCTTTGGAGACATTTTTACACTGTTTGCAAAATTAATCTCCCTTTCGGTGTCTTTGCTTCCTCTCTCAGCTTCTGAAAGCTCACTTAGGAAAGAAACATCTTCAGTCTGATAGCAAATTGTTCAGGGCACATTTGTGCTGAGAACAACCTTTCAGATAACTTAAAACTGTTATCATTACTTTCCCACTCTATCCGTTGCTGGTAGCAGTGCGGAAAAAAATGCCCCTTAGAATTTCATCCCTTTGAATTTTCCCAGCCTTTTAACATGCAGCCTTGATTCTTCTCAAGAATTTATATGGTAGTTGTTACTTGGTGTGTAGGAAATGTTTTCTCTGTAGATCTATCTGGTTGAAATTTGCATAGGATTAGGGCAGGGCTGGGTGACCCATAGTCCTAGGTCTGTCACAAGGAAATTGAAAATCCTCATTCAAAATTAATTATGCAGATCAGTAAGGTGTGTGCAAAATTTCATATTTTCCATGACATCATTTTGTGAGTATATTTAATCTTCTTTCCACATAATGTTTGAACCCAGGCAAATTAGATATAGGAAAAGAGTTATGGCTCAGCAAAGCTCAGTAGAGTTGATTTAGAAGATCATGCCCAGGGTCCTACAGAATGGGCAAGTAGCCTTGCCAGAGCATAGACAATTTTCACCTTATAAGTACTAGGGTCATTCGTAGGCAGACACTCTGTGTTCATGTTCACATGTATTTGCATGAGCTGCAATCCTAAACTCCAATTAGGCTGGCATAAGCCCCATAATAAGTCCTGTGCTGACCAGGGGGTGTCACAACAGTGCTGTAAGGCACCTACAGCATTTACTAATCCCTCTCCTGGGGGGTTAGGCCATTGCACAGGCATACACCAACCTCGCCACACCACCATGGGAGGATATGCCTAAATTGGTTAGGGTTTGTACCCTAAGTCTCATAATTTTTTCAAAACTAAGTTATTTCAATCCAGATTCTATGCCTAATTCTGTAAGAATACTATTACAGAAGAGTTTGCTTTTTTACAATTTTGCATATTTTTTACAATTTATTTATTTAATTTATTTAAGTAATTTTTATCCTGCCTTTCTTCCCCCACAGGGGAATATTAATTGCAAATAAATCCTTTGTGTGCTGCCAAGCACTTTAATTTACCAGTGCTCGATTGTTCCCAATAAATGACAAAGTCCAGAAGCTATGCCTCCCAGTGCCTGGGATATACAAACCTTTTGGCAAGAGGGCCATATCCTCTCTCTGGCTGGGAAAATATAATTGTGTGTGGCTGGGAAAATATAATTAACTTACATTTCAAATTTAAATAAATTTACATAAATGACTATGTTAGAGACGTCACATAACCTATATGAATGAATGAATTTAAAGCGGTTCATAACATTTTCTAACACAGAGAGAGGGTGTGATCTTCAAAGCAGTTCGTAAACACTTTCACAGAGAGAGAGGAAATGTGTGCAGCCTCGCTGGCCCTCAGAGCACACTCTGGAGACAAGGGGAGCAGAACTTCTCCATTTGTGGGCTGGTTGGAGAGGGCATCTGGTTTGGGCACCCCTTGCTCCACCTTGACCCTGACTCTCTCTCTCTCTCTCTCTCTCTCCGTCTCTCTCTAAGCTTCTGCTTATTCATAATCTCCTGCCTTATACTCCAGAAGCTTCAGACATATACACATAATAAACCTTAAATGTCATGTATTGATTATTATGTTTCAGATTTTCTTGAAGACGAGGAGGAAGGAGCTGACAGTCCTGAGCCCACTGACCCGGTTCCTGATGCCAAGGACAAGAGTCCCAGTGTCTTGGACCCACATGTGTTCCCTGAGATGAAGAAGAAAGAGAGACTCTTAACCACAAAAGACTATGAGGAAGATATGGACTACTATACCTTCCACCGGAAGCAAAAGAGGTTTACTGAAGAGGGAGCCCTTGTAGGGCATCTAGTCCCCACAGGCACAAAGAGTGGGCCTAGTCTGAGTCCCATGACTCCATCCAAGGACTTCCAGGCTTATGGCAATGCAGCACCCCTTGGAGAAAAGGTGGTTGTCCATGGCCGGTCCCTTAACTGGGCACAGAAAGAAGAAAGAGAAGAGAATGAAAAGAAGGAGGATGAACTGGGCCTTCTGTCTCTATCAAAGCGGAGCAGATCTCTCAGCCACCAGCCCCACCTCTCTGTGCCCTTTTTTGCTGGAAAGGCCAAGCAGCAGAGCCTTAAGGAGGAGAAGCCGCCCAGGAAGGAGAACAAGAAACCTACAGAGAAAGTGTATGTGACTCGCCTGCAGCCTAACAAGAAGAAGGCCTCACCTCCAAAGGATGCTTTTCCTGGAGTCTTCCTTTACCCCAAACCACCAAGAAAGATGCATTTGAATTCTAGAACCCCTCAACGGCGCCCAGCTGTTCCCTCCAGCAAACTCCTCCCTGCTCCAGGCCGTAGGACACCTTGGCTCACTGGCAATATTTCCAAGGAAACAGATCCTTCTAAAAGGAAAATGCAGCGAACCAGCAGGAAATGGGACCAGCTATATGAGCGAGAGACCCCCAAGGCCAAGAGTAAGCAGAGGATGTGGCCCAGTGCCTTGGCCTTACCTGAAGAAGGCCTGTTCAGCAAAGAAGCCTTTGAGATCACCACCCCAACAAGGACTACCCCGGAATACAATTTGTCAGAGGCAGTGCTGTCTGAAGGTGTACAAGTGACATCCTTCTTGCGGATGTCTGAGATGACAGAATCACAACAAGAGGAGGTTGAAGGGCCTGAGAAGGCCCAGGAAGAGGAGGAGGCACTGTCTGACTATAGCTATGAGAACTCAGAGCTGCAGCAGAACTGGCTAGAGGACTCCATCAACTGGCAAAGGACGTTCAGTGTCAGCCCCGTGGACTTTGAACTTTTGCGCTCGGACTGGAATGACCTGCGGTGCAATGTCTCGGGAAACCTGCAGCTGAGCGAGAGTGAGGTGGTGGATGTGGTGGCCCAGTACATGGAGAAGCTCAATGAGAAGAATGGCGGGTAGGGATGGCAAATGGTAATAGAGAATGTTATTTGCACAGCTCAGCAGGGTAGGAATAAATGAGTCCCTTGGGAGTTTGCCTGTATTTGATTTAACATTGTGCTGTGTTCTCTTATGGCAGCTGTGGGCCTTCCTCTGGGTAGCAGCAAGTCATCCAATATAAGTAAATTTAACATGCCATGTTATCACTAGTATTTGAACACACTAACATCCTGGCTAACCATTCACACTAACCATCTTTGCCACAACATGATTGTGTGTGCTGAAGAGCTCAGATATATCAGCTTAGTTGGGTGAGCTCCTTATAAATTTCTGACTTTGTAGCAGATATTCCCTCCGATGTGTTTGAATTGAATAGCAAACCAAGACCTTTGTTCTTCCTCCATCTAATGTGGTGAAGTTCACAAAGGCTAGTTTGAGGAAATGCCCATAAAATCCCATTACGTCAGCCCTCCTTCCATAGCCTACCTGCCTTTACTGAACTGTTGGGGATTAGGCCTGTCCCCTCAGGATCAGCTCCACACAGGAGGATTATTGTCCCCATAGCTATTAGCTGCTGGAGAGCATCCTGTGTGGCTCAGGGCCTCTCCCAATTTATTGCATAAGGAAGAAGTTTTCCAAAATGAGATGGAGAGGAATTAATCCAGTCCAAGACTATGTCAGCTTTATATTCTCCCACCCATAGCATCTACACCCTCTTGAGGATCATCAATGTGGAGAAACGGCGAGACACAGCCCGGGGCAATCGTTATCTAGTAGAGCTGGAGCTGATGGAGAGAGGTCAGAGGACCGTCCGGCTCTCTGAATACATCTATGTCCTGCTTCATCAGGGCAAGTCAGAGGACAGCACTGAAGTAAACCCAGAGGGTCCTGCAACTATGTCCACTGAATCTCAGCCACCATCTAGTGCCTGGAGCCTGCTCTATGGAAAGCCCATCCTGTGCCGGCCTCTGAGGCTGAGCTGGAGACATGATGTTATGGTCCATTTTGTGGTGCCAGGTGAGAGCCTGTCTTCTATCTCCTAAGAAGGAACAGATGCTTTTTGGTGTAGGTACAGTAGGCAGGTAGCAAGTGCCTTGTCTCATTAGGTGAGAGGGCTTAAGAAGAAAGAGCGAAACAAAGTCTGGTATCAGGTAGGGGGAAGTTTTAAAGCTGCAAATGGTTTAAGAGACTTCACTTACTGTTGGTATGAGACTTTTGACTGTTGGTTCTGCTCAAAACAGGTTGTCAAAACAATACAAAAACCTACAAAACCCACTTTATTGAGCAGAAATCAGGATATGCACATACCACAGGGAATAATTCTGCTTTCCTACTATCTTTTTTTCTCTGAAACAATTGAGATCTGTTTTCAAAAAGGCTTTGATTCAGATGTTACCACAATTCACACATTATCCAGGTAGAGATGCTGCCACAATTCACACATTATCCAGGTAGAGATGCTGCTGCTTCCCATACTGCAGGGTGATTCAAAATGAATGGGACAAAAAGAAAACATTTTTGTCTCTTTTTGTCCCATTCATTTTGAATCACCCTGTACTTTGGTAGTGCTAGCATATAGATGGAAAATAGCCATAGCATAACCAGAGGGTATTAGTGTGGGAACTTCCCATAAGATCCATCTTGCCATGAGAATTGCTGAGTTATTTGAGCAACATGAAATGTAGTCTCAGGAAAATCAGGCTCTCGTCATGACCTCTTCTGAGAAGTTACAAGGGTGTGAGGTGGTCTGCCCTGCTCAGTAGAAGTCTCAAGTGCCTGAGTCCTTATGTTGTGCAACCAAGTACTAGGGTCAAGTACTGTTTGTTCTGCCAAAAAATATTCTGCTCCCTAACAAAGGTCAGATTCTGTGACCTGAATTAATTATGAGAATGACCATCTGTTCATAAGTCATATATATACTGTGAGGGAATGTGGAAGTTCAAAATAAGCATTACTCAATAGGTGATGAGGTGCTTATCACTATATTTGATGCTTTTCACTAAAATTTTCTATTCTTCTGAATATGAATTGCTGCAGGTTGAATACCTTTGCAATCTTGGTTATGCATGGAACACACACAGTATGTTAATTTCTTGCAACTGCTCATATGTGGCCATGCAGATAATATAAGCATTTGGTCATTGAAATGCTCTCCTGTGATTGCTGTCCTGAGTGTGTACTGTATGAAATGCCAAAGGACCATGCCCATGTCTTGCAGTGAAGAACCAAGCACGCTGGGTACAGCAGTTCATCTCAGACATGGGCAACTTATACTTGAACACCAAGGATGCCAACTTCAATGTGATCCTGGTGGACTTTGATAGTGATGATATGGATGTGGAGAAAGCACTTCAGGAGGCTCATCTGCCCAGGTAACCCAAACAGTAATGAAAAGTCTTGGCCGTTCTTGTGATAGCAGAAGCACAACAGTCTGCTTTTCAAGTCTGACCATTAATTACAGCCAAACACATTCCTTGGCATCAACCAGCATGTGCAATTGGCCTCTTATGAAATAAAGGGCAACCCAGTCCCAAGATGCAGAAAATGCAGGGCTGCCTGTGCTGCTCCCTCCTTTTTACACCCTTCCTCACCACCACCACTCTAAAATGCCTCTTGCTATACTCCCATGTATGTCTCTACCCGAGCACAGGCTCTCGCTGGGCTTGCTCTTGCACCTATGGTAAAGACTTGTAAACATGATATACAGCATATTTGCAGTAGTGCATACCAGTAGTAAGCCAGCACCCAGGGCTCCAGATTGGGCTTTTAAGAACTTTTAAATAAATTTGGTACTTGGCATGTGTGTGCCTGAGAAGAAGCATCAAGAATAAAATGGTCCTTGGTGAAGTTACATTAAGCATATTAAAGTCGCACATTGTTTCCCATTATGTCAGTGTCTGTGTGTTATGAGTGTGTGTGTATGTGAGAGAGAGTGCACCCATATTTCTCTGCAGCAACCTCTTCACTCAATCCATATTGCAATAAATTCATTGTTTAATGTGTTGTCCTCAGTAATTTGTCAATAGTATTCTGAGGGCTGTAGGTTTGCATTGATAGAGGAATCCACTAAAAAGTTTTGCAACCAGAGCCTGTGCATGTTGATGTGAAAGTAAATGTGGCCAATAAACTGCCTACTAGGTAAGCAGAAAAATGCAATTCTCATCAGGGACAATACTGTGGTTCTTGTCCTATCCTAAATCGATTACATTTAATTAAATCAGTTCTGTTGGTTCAGTTAAAAGGCAGTCAGTCAATCAAATTGAACATTCTTTAATGCAGCAATTTTCAGTCTTTATCATCTCATGGCACACTGACAAGGCACTAAAATTGTCAAGGCACAACATCAATTTCTGACAACTGACAAGTCATACCACACTGACCACAAGACCTGCATCCCCCAGCAGACCTGCTAACAAATATTCCTTCCCCAAACTCCTAGGGCACACCTGCAGAAAATCCATGGCAGGGCATAGTGACTGAAAATGGCTGTTTCAATGGTTTGACAGTCCTAACTCTTACTACTCTTAAGCCTGCTTTGTCACTGGCCTATAGTCAATAGCTTCTTTTAGATCAGGGGATTTCCAAACCCTGGCCTTGAGGCTGGTGCAAGTGTCAGTGTAGCCCTTAGCAAGATCCATCCATCCAGCCCCCAGGCAAGCCTTGTAATGTTTCTAATACACTCTTATATGTAAATTTATTCAAATTGGAGGTAAATCTTTTTTTTGCCCCCGACAGTGTCAGAGAGATTATGTGGCACTCCTGCCAAAAAGTTTGGACACCCCTGCTTTAGATGCTTATTTGCATTGTTTTACCTCCTGAATTTGAAAACTCCTGATCATTTCAGCCAAGTTATGGCCATGCAGACATTGATGCTTTGACAGCCCCTGATCACCTCTGTCCTCTTCATCTGCCATCTCTGCACCATTCTTTACTGCCAATTTTTACTTGTGTGCATCCTCTTCACAGGTACGAATACTTGAAGCGCACAGGAAACTTTGAGCGCTCAGCAGGTCTGCAAGCTGGAGTAGATTCCATAGAGGTGAGCATCAAGAGGAAAGGGGCAACTTTTCCTAGGGCTTGTTGGCATCTGGTTTGTCACACAGTCATGGCCTATCCATGCCATCTTTGCTCCCTCAGGACAGCAGCAGCATTGTTTTCCTGTGTGACTTGCACATCCACTTCCCCCTGAACATCCTAGACAGCATCCGAAAGCATTGTGTAGAAGGAAAGCTGGCCTACGCGCCCATCGTCATGAGGCTGGGCTGTGGGAGCTCACCACAAGAACCCAATGGTAAGGCATGTGTGTGGCTCTGGAAACGGTGAGGCAGAGCTAATTTGAATGAATGAGGCAGTGTATGCAAGAGTCAGCATTACAGAACATTTCACCCAACTAGCTACCATTGTGCAGTTGGAACTGGTGAAAGCTAATCTGCTGGCACTGGATTTGAGCTCTGCTTCCTTATGTAGCTCTCTTATTGAAAACCTTTCACCCTTAGAGGGGGAAAAAATCCTGCTCTGTCCCAAAACCCCTCTTTAAAAAATGAGCTTTTCACCATTGCAAACTTTCAGTACTCATTGCTCTTGTGTGAAACTGAAAACCTTGTGTAAAACTTCATAAACTTCAACTCAAGATTTACATGGCTTCTGTTAGCCACAGCACCCTGGGGGGAACCATTGCCCCAGTTTCTGCAAAGTGTGGGACTCTCCCTTGTCTTAACTTCAGATGTGAAGTTATCATGGTTGGTACTTGGTCGTGGGAGGCTTTGCCTCAATGTGTTGTGCTGGCCCTTCATGGTACTTTGCTTCCCATGCTGCGCACATTTTCAAGAGCAGACATGCACAGTTCCCCCTTTTAACAGTAGTGGGAGCAAAATGGATGTGGTCTTTAATGTGCCCCTCCTCTCCCTGTCCTGGGCCAAGAATGATGATGAAGGAAGAAAAGGAGAGGGGTCTTTTTGTACACATCACTCGTCAAGTATCCATCCAAAGAAAAGAAGCTTCTGGTGTGACTCTGACAACAAAACCAGTGTCTCAGCTTGAGCAGGGTTGTGGACTGTGGTCTCTTCTCCCTTTGCAACCATCTGCAATTTGACCATCTGAAACCATTGCAAACTTGTAAAGGAAGCCCAATTGTCAGTTAGGAAGACGGAAGAAGACATCAATTGAGTGACACATAATGGAGGATGGTACTCCACCACTGATTCACATAAAGATGGGAAGAGCTCCAGGAGTCAAGCTGTTGGAACGTCAGGGTCTTATGGGCCATTGATCAGTACTTGATCTTGAAGGGCATCCATAACCTTCCAGTACAGCACGTTCAAAGAGTTGTACCCAGGAGTTGTAGCTCAAATGTCCCTTCTAAGAGACCTGACTCTGTGGTTCTTATCTAAATGTGTTTGACAAGAAACCTTCAATGATAATACCATCAACAGGAGCTACAGGGTGGAAAAAAAAGAAATATTCAGCCAGCGTGTGAATATTTTACTGGAAAGTGGTTGTTAGGTAGAAGAGAGACTGTGCTGAGGTTGTTGTTAACGTATGTATTCGCATACTAGTTACTGTTTTCTGACTTCTTCAGGATACCTGAGCTTATGCATATTTACATACAAGACAGATTCTATCATCTGTTTATACTTGTCAGTTTAAATCTGTTTTAAATACATTTTGACCACCACATTGAAAATTGGAGGCAAAATTGTTCTGAAATGAGAGCATTGGGGTGGACTGCCAAGTAGAAGTTTCTGCCTTCTTCTGGTGCTCTGCTTTCCTGAGATAGCATGGAAAAGTCACAGATTGAAGCCTGATCTGCATATGCAGTAAAATCAGGCAGCGGCATGCAGAAGCCCTAAAATGGATCACATCACTTCAGACTGCAGGTGGAATATCACATTTTTAAATTGACCCATATGTTAAGAACAGTACAGAAATAGAAACCAGCACCAGACTAGGATAGACTCTTTTTCCTTGATGTGCTAATCTCTCTGTAGGAGTTTTTATGAGGGAAGAATTTGAAGTGAGCATTGCTCATCTGCAGCCTCAGTGGAGTGCCCATTCTCATTCTGATGCATGTGTAGATCCAGCTCACAGGTGACTGTCAGGGAAGGGGAATTTTTCTAATGCCCATTCTTTCCCCATCTCCACACTCTGTTCTATCATAGGGTAGGAGTTACTGATGATCTTCCTGAACTCTTCACAGGAAAGCACCATACTGAGGAAGGCTTCCCCTACCACAAAGTTCCCTTTGAATGTGGCATTTTCATTTTTCCGTAGGTTTTGTTGCAGGTGGGCCACATAAGCAACATTTTAGTATATTTCAGATTCCCCTATTCATGCTTTTTTTTTGTTCCTGTGGCATAGCCTCCATGTTTTAAAGACTAGTGTTATAAGGGCAAGAAATGGCAACTTAAAAAAATTAAAGGTGGGATTCTCAAGCTTGCTAAATTTTAGCTCCATAGCAAATTTCCCATTTATAAGCTAAATCTTTAGTGCACAGACTTTAAAGGCCTACCTAAGCTTAACAGAACTTTTGCTTTGTGGATAAATTTAGAGCATAATCCTAACCATGTCTACTCAAAAGTAAGCCCCATTGTGTTCAATGGGTCGTACTCCCGGGAAAGTGTCTTTAGGACTGCAGCCTCTATCTTTGAAAGGGAGAGGCAATAATCTTCAAGGAAGATCGGTTTAGAACACTTGGCATGCAATGCCTTTACTGTCTCCTGACTTTATATTTTGGTCAGGAATTGGTATGCATGCATGCAAGAGTACCAGATTCACCAAAACTGTGTCAACAGAATTAGGAACCTTGCCTGCTGTAAAGAAAAACCAAGAGGCCTACAGCTGACTTATTATAAATGAGAATAAACACAAATTTCCGAACTTGAGAAACTTGAGAGACGTCTCAACTTGAGGCATTGAACCTGTTCATGTGTCCAAGAGCGTGGGAACAAAAGTGGCTATGTGGCTGAACTCTGCAGGCTCAGTAATGTTTTGGTGGTTGAGGCATTTGCTTCACCTCCTAAAATAGGTCCACCAAAAGTTATCTCTGAATCAGTGGTGTAGCTGCATGAGATAATATTATTTGCTGCCAGTAGGGGACAGACTGGCTTCTGTGAATAGCAGCATGAACTGCATGAGCCTTGCATCTGAGCACTGTGCTCACTTCAAGACCTAGGAGTCATTCTTGGTTCATCTTTCTTCAGGCTACTGGGAAGTGAATGGCTTTGGGCTCTTTGGAATCTACAAGTCGGATTTTGATCGTATCGGGGGGATGAACACAGAAGAGTTCCGGGACCGCTGGGGTGGAGAGGACTGGGAGCTATTGGACAGGTAAGGCCATTCTTGATAAGCTCTGGAGGAATGTAGGAATTATGCTTGATGAAGTTCAAGGGCAATTTCCCAGTCTAGATAGAGATCTTGAAATGTTAGGTTGAGCCGGAATGGTGCAGTGATTAAGGAGCTGGACTGAGACCTGAAAGATCCAGATTCAAGTTCCAACTTGGCCATGAAGATTCTTGGGTGATCTTGGGCCATTTACTCACTCTCGGCATCGCCTACCTCACAGGTCTGTTGTGAAGTTAGCAGGAAGGGACAAAATGAAAGCTTTGTAAATCACCTGTATTTTTTGTGTGTTTTTGTTTTGTGGGTGGGGGAGAGTCAATTGTCTTGAGGCCTGACTATACTTTGCTCCAGCATCTGGCATGTTGTTATTTATTTATTTGAGAAATGTTCATCCTAAACACGTGGCTTCCTGTAGCATTCTGATTGTCACATCTTCTAGAATTTCTCTAGCCGTTATGAGCATATGTTCATTTCTTTTTTCCAAAGCAAAAAAAAAAAAAGCTTCCTTTTGCAAAGCATTTGCAAATGAAGAGAGGGCATCAGGAGTGGGACAGCAAGGTGAAATTTGAGAACCATAAATAAATGAAACTGAAGATATGGGACTCACAGATATAAGAGGGGCAGCACCTGTAATCAGTTAGGAGCCTGGGGAAATTAAAAGGGTTCTGGTACCTAAATACCATCAAACGAGGTTGAATACTCATGGGAACAGCAAGACAAAACCAGGAACCGCAAAGAAGATATTTGGTTGCTTCTAGGGACAGAATAACAAAATAGCTAAGAGATGGAGCTGCAAATGCTGACTGCCCCTCATCAGTCTTGCCTCACTGGGCAGCCTTAGGGAAAGTACTCCTTCTCAGCCTCAGCTATAGGGATAATTGTACTTAACAGAATTGTTGCAATGCCTGCAGCAAAATAGTGCATGTGAAGCATCTTCACAGAGTCAGAAAGCACTGTGCAGATGATGGTGATGATGATGGTGAATGATGATGATGTACCGAGAGCCCTATGGCTTCAGCATATATGGCTTGGCTGAAGGACTTTACAGGGACTCCACGGCAGTCCCTCCAATCATTGAAAAGAGGGACTCAAGGCCAAACCAGAATTTTGCCATCCAAATCCAGTCCAAGGGCTCCCCGCATCTCTGTGCTTCATTCAGGTTCAACCTGTTTCCCGGACCAGGTAATTTCTGCAGCAACCCTAATTTAGCCAGATACGTTTTTGAAGTGGTGAACAGCAACAGGGCTAACACATTCTCTCCCCAACAGCAGTGCCCTGCCATTTTGTAAAAGTTGGAGCTATGCATTCTTCTGCTGTTTAGATACATTTTTTATAGAGAGTCAGCTGCAGCACAGCTCTCCTCTCTGCACTCTTCCTGCAAGGTTATTTTGCCTCCATCTATATTATAGGATGTTGTGCAATGGACTCTGAAAAAGCCTGAGGCTTTCATTCCAAGGCTGAAATGCAGTTGGGACTACTGTATGTAGAAATGCCCTAACGCTGCCAGTCTACTTGGATGTTTTCTTTTCAACAGGCTTACACCATCTCTCATTTACATGTTCTGTTGTATATGCACTAGGAAAACTGTATTCACCCTTTGATTTTATTCTTGGCATAATTAATACAGAGGAAGCCAGTTTCCCACACTGTGCAGCAGGAAACCTACAAGGCCTCTCTGACTTACACTGGGATGAATCTTGCACATATTTCATTTCAATTGTTATCTGTTTAGACCTACTATTAAACAGTCTTGCATGGTGGCTTCCCAGAGCAACGAAAGAGCCTGTTTCTTTGCTGCAGCTAAAAAATGGCCTCAAGCAGTGTGCATGTTTGTCATGGACAGCTAGTTTATGGCAGTAGGACAGTGACACAATCATGATATAGGATTGGGCCATAAGGCTGCAGTCTTTTCCACATTTCCCCAATGTACCTGGAAGTACGTCCAGTTGACTATAACGGGATTACTGAGACATGTCTAAGATTGAGGTCAAAATTGCATGATAATGCTATGTCCCCATTATTATGGAATTCACTGGGATTCCTGTCATCTTGCATATATTTGCTTCAGTTTTAGAACTCATATTCTTAGGAGAATAGTTGTCATACAGGAAGTGGGTGCCTTTATCTCTTGCCAATGAGTTTTGGTCATATAGGTTTCTTCCCTTCTGCTTACCACAGGAGGAATGAAGGGGCAACATATGCTCCTAAAGCATATTCTTTATATGCATATGGACTGTGGGTGGTGCAAGTGGTTAAGACATTATGCCTGTTAACCAGTAGGCCAGGGTTTGAGACGTGGGTCCCCACAAGACAGAGTGAGCTCCTGTCCTTAGCCCAGCTCTGCGACGCAGCTGGAACCAATCGTATCAGCTCTGCCGTTCCATTGGACTATTTTAGTGGTGTGGAGAGGGGGTATTTGCTGCTTGGGTAACAGCCTATCCTCCATATTAATCTACCTAGGCTTTTGTGCTTCGCATACAGCATTGAGCACAATACCATAGTCTTTCGAGACTGATGGACACCAATGATGATATGCAAATCCAAGTTCCCTCTTGGGAAAAAGGCAGGATACAAATCAAATGAATAAAATAAATAAAGCACTTAAAGGGCTGATTTTTTCAGAGAAAACAGTGTGAAGGATGAAAATGTTATTTCCTGCATGTTCTGGTTCTGGCTGGGTTGACAGCTCCAGATAACTGTTTTTAAAAAGTTGCAAAAACACATTTGTTGTTGGATTTTTTTTCCTCTTACAGGGTTAAGTAAAGTTAAGTGTGCCTCCTCCTTCCCATTCTTTATGTTTGCCTTTCTTACTCCTTTTGTTCCAGGGTGTTGCAGAGTGGGTTGGAAGTAGAACGTTTGCGTCTCAGGAACTTTTACCATTATTACCACTCCAAGCGTGGCATGTGGAATTCGCGCAGCAAGAAGACACCCAAAGACTAAACACCAGCTCTGCCACCAGCTGAACCCTACTTCTGGCTCTCTTCCAGAGGCAAACAGCAGCCACTTTGGCTTTGCTCCCATGACTCAGCACAGTTTCTACTTTGCTGCAGGTCTGCTCGTGGACACAGCATTGCTCAGAGGCCTCCGTCAGGGCTCTCCGAGTTGAAGAATTTCTATGGAACATTTAAAACAAACCATGTTTTCTTTGGGATTTTTGTGACTTTTCTTAAGGGATCTAATTTCTTAGTCAGAAATTACCTTTATTAACTCAGTAGTGCTGAAAATCAAGATTCCTGCTGAAGGGAAAATGGGATAAACCCTCCAGTGTTACAGGCAGCTAGATACAGATACACAAAGTTCATAAAAGTGCCAGGGAAAGGTCACAGTGGTCTGGTTCAGTTGTGTTATAGTGCATGAACCCTGACCTTTTGCTCCTGAAGTGAGACAAGAAAGCAGGATAACCAAGGTTTGCTCCTGAAGTGCCTGGCCTTAGCACAAGTTCACATCAAGGGGTGTTCAAGGGAAATCAGTGTCTTGAGAGATTTTGATAACAAGAGTGGAAGACTTGTATTTGAATGTCAAAATCCAGTGTCGGATTTATGGTTCATGCTAACTCTTTCTCCCCCCCCCCATTCTAATCTTACAGCTGCATTCCACATCAGGTAGAGAGACAGAGATAGTTTTAAGCCCACTATGACTTTCTTACCTATACTTGTGGTTGGTAGAAGATTGGAAAGAAATGTTTCCCATTCTCTGTTGGAGGCTGAGTTGAGGTAAATATGTCCCCTGGAAGTGAGTTTCACAAGGAAGAAGGAATGATCATGAATAGGCCCTTCACAGGCCACACTCTTCTCGGAGTCACTTAAGATGCGGTAATCTTGCTGAAAAAATAGGAAGTGCAAAGAGTTTGGAATTTTTGTTTCATTCCCAAATTTGTCTCATCCAGCTTAGAACTTGCACAGAAGATGCACAAATGCAAGGACAGCTTGTACGTGTTCTAGGTTGGAATGACACATAATTTCTCTTTCAGACAAGATAGGACCTATAAAGGAATAGGAAGCACAAAGGGACCCCACTTCTGGTTTCCTTTTCCATATTATCTGGAGGAACCTCCTTTTGAATAAGCTGTACCCTCCTCTCTCCCTTTTATGTGTTTCTGTGAGAGTTTATAAAACAATAGTGCAAGATATTTGTAATGGCCATAAAGAAAAAGAATGGATGGGTATTGAACTATTAACTATTGAAACAAGAGAAATAGGAAGTCAAAACAAACTGTGAAGACCCTTGAATTCTGAGGGCGCGATCCTTACCAATGTAGGTCAGCACAATTTGCCCATCTCCCTGTTCCCTCTGTGGCATGGGGAGGTCAGCACATGTCTGTAGACTGGCTTAATTCTCCCAGGAGTGGCACTGAATTGCCTTTCAGCACTTTGGTGACAACCGTAGGCCAGCATGGGACTTGTGCCAGTCTCACTGAGGGTAAGATTGCATTGTGAATGGCTGAGTCAAAGCTAGTTTTCTAAGCCCACTTGTCACCCACTGGTCACCCAGCCAAGGTAATGGGAGAAGGTTAGCCACACCATCATGCTGTGAGCACCCTCATCAGGAAGCTCTCTTACATATTTGATTAAAGCATCTGGGGACTTTGGGGAAGAAGAATGAATGAGCAGGTTGAGTAGGAAGGCTCTCCGTTTTTTTTAAATCTTGTGTTATTTCTGGTGCAGTCACATCCCTTTGCCTTCCTTTCCACAGCTCCCCAATGTGGAAAGTTGGTAAGGTTTCATTACCATTAGGCTTCATCTCTGTTTACTGTGGTTAGAGTATTAAAAACGATGCAGGAATCAGAGGAGGGGAGGGCAAAACAATATTTCCAAGCTAATTTCTGTGAAATTATGAGGTAGAAAGCTGTTTTCAGGAAAGTTATGTCTGTTTTTTTAATTGATATTGTTATTAAAAAATAAAGTAAATGTCTTGGTTCTGATTTTCCTAGGTTTCAGTTTTGGTGCTTGACAAATGCACCTCTGGTCATAGAGGTGGTATCACAGACAGTTTTCCCTTCTACAAAAACTCTCTCCGAGCCAGGAACACAGTAATATTTATTTCATATTCATGAACAAGGTTCTTTCTGTGCATTCCCTTCCAACACTGTTATCCTCACAACAGTCCTGTGAGGTAGGCTAGGCGGAGATATCAGTGAAGTTCTCCAGTGATACTTGCATGACCTTGGACATGTACTGTCAGGGTGCTTTGAAAGTAAGCAGGGAGTTCACTTTCCATTCGCTGAAACTGCAGTTTGTTTCTGTTGCCTTCTTTTTCACGCCCCACAGCCTATTGTCGCAGATATACAGAAAACACAACATGGCAATTTGTTCCAATAGCAGGTCATCAGCCATACATTTGTTACAGACCAATAAGAAAGGAGAAAATGCTACCCCCCAGAATGCACACAAATGCTTAAATATAGGGAATACATCAACACACTAGACACAAAATCAGTTGCTAAAAATAAAAGAAAGTGAAAAAGCAACAGCCACAGTGCGAAGCAGACAGCGATAAACAGGAGCAAAACACAGCACTCTGTGTGCAATCATATAATACCTGCAGGAAGAAAATTACTTGCTGCATAAAAATAGATATTAGAACGTAGTTCAAAACCAATAGCCACTTCCAGATTCTAGTAACTTCATCATTTTCCTACCTTGCCATACAGGTTTCCTCTGTCTCAGCTGGGTGTGACACTCTGATTCAGATATGCTTCTCAAGCTATATTTAGAGCTGAATGGAAGACAAAATGAAGGGCAGAGCCAGTGAAGAGAGGAAACCAGATAGGGCCAAGGAGGATTTCAGCAGAGACAAGGAAGCAATTTGTGAAGGCGTCCTGTGGCCCTTTGCCTTTTGAGTAATAATCTTTCTTCAGAGGGCAGCTCCATTTGTTGATTCTGCCACACGATTGCTTGGCTATCTGCACAGGCCGTGTCACGGCTGCTTCCCGAAGGAGGCTTTTTCAGGTGACAGGAACATTGAGCAGGAGCTGCTACGGACATTACCTCAGCTTGACAACTTTTGAAAATAATTTCCCTGGCAAATGGCTTACTTGCATAAATAACAAAACAGAAGAACAAACATGATAGTAGCTCCTCTTCCATGAGTAGTAAGTGCTCACACTTGGTACATTTATACTGAGAAGCAGGTACCATACTAAAGAGGTGTTGACCGTAGCAATATTCCTATTAAAATTAAAAGAAATTCCTGATTAAAATTTTGGACAGACTATGCAAGGAACACTCTTCAAACTGTTCTCTTATCAGTGAGTCCATCTCCTTCTCCACATAGGAATTAGCCATGTATTTGTATTTTGTATTCACCTTTTTCTATAGATTTCCTTTTTCCTCTTCCCCTTCCTATAACTTACCTTTGGACATATACAGTATGCTATCAAGATGCTTGGTGTCCTGAAATAAAGCTCTGACATCTAGATTCATTTCCTTTCTCACTATCGGTCAGCCCTTATTTGGCGTGGTACAGCGCTAAGCAGACTAATAGTCCTCAAGCCTTCTTCATAACCAGATTTGTATCTTGGGTCCTACAACTTCAACAGTGGTGAATTTCCACTTTCATATCCACTTTAGTTACTTAAGATATCACTTCCAGGCATTTGTGGACTACTCAGATGCCTTCTCTAAAGAGAAACGGTTATGGAGTGGCAGTGGAGATGTGGTGGTCATATATAGCATTATATGACTATAACTTCAGCATGTATGTAACTTTATACATGTTCAGCATGTATATAACTTCAGCATGTATGTAAAATTATAGAGAGAACATTTGCAGACCCGCTATCTGCTAAATATTGAATATCTTTTTGCCTTGTGAGAGAAAGGAGAACATTGATTTTGCTGAGACAAAATAAAAATGTAGGAGATCCTTGTAATGCTTCTTTTCCCACCTTTCAAGTCCAATAATTGAAGGCAGTAGGAGCATGGAAGGTTGGCTATTCCTTCTTTTAAAAAAGCCTGTTTGGCTTCTCATTAGTAGTGCATATTCTTTAAGCAAAAAAAAAAAAAGATACTTAGGGCGCAATCCTAATCAGTTTAGGCCGGCCTCACTCACCTGGCATATATTCCTATGATGGTGAGAGGATGTCAGCACATGCCTGTGCACTGTCCTAACCCCCCCTCCAGGAGTGAGGCAGAAGTGCCTTTTACTTATAGCACTTTTGTGACACCCCCAGCTCAAAACAGGACTTGTACCAAGGCTTATGCCGGCCTAAATGGGGTTAGGATTGCAGCCGTAATTTCCCTGATGAGTTACCAAATTACATGCAACTTACACAGTCTTCAAAGCCAAGTGAACCTACCCAGCTTGCTCCAACTGCACATATAGCTTGTAGGAACTACCAGTGGGTATCATCGAGAATCCCCGAGTAAAGCTCTTATCAGGCTGAGATGCTTGAGAGCTCTTTTAGTACATGTTCTTCAAGACCTAGAAAACAGTTTGTGATAATAAAAGGCTGCTAATTCAGCTAACAATTTGTGTTATAAGTAAGGTTGCTGACTCCACGATGGGTCTACTTGGATTTGAATAGGCAATCTTGCCTGCACAGACTGGAGAAAAGCTGTGTTGAGCTGCAAAGCCCATTATGATGGATAATTCTGCAGAGGAGGCCTCTGCCATTCCTTCCCCCCTTCTCCGCCCCGGAACACCTTCCTTTGCCTGAAAAGCTGCACTATTGTCTGAAAGTGGTATTACTTACCCCCAGATCTTCCCAGCGCTGGACCCAGAGCCAACTGGTGCTGGCCAAGAACTTCCTACTCTCCTGTGGCAAAAACAATGATCAGCACAAACTGTTAACAGTTTTGTGATGATGTCTCCGCAGGTTGCATGTTTGCTCTTACTGTCCAAAATCAAGGACCTCCAAGGTAAGAGCTGATGAGTGTTGCTGGCAACTCTGTGTACAATGTGTCTGCCCAACACTTTTCTGGACCATATTTGTCTCATGTCATGCTTTACAGAACCTTCCAGTAATTATCACACAGCTAAAAATGGAACGTATCTCATGCTAATCTCATGCCTTGCCACTTTGGCAGCTGCCCAGTACGTTCAGAGAAATCAGTCCAGGGCAGATATTAGCATGAGATACGTTCAATTAAGGCAGCTAATGAAGCTATGAGAAACTGAGTGTATACTGAATGTGTATGTCATGTGAGAGTGTGTGGGAGGGAATAACATAGCATAGCATATGCATTAAATATCTCAGTGACTTATGCCATGTTGGAGGATCATTTGAGGCTTCAGTTTTTTGTTTTTATTTTAAGTTGGGGTCCATATAAAGTGTTATTGCTTTTCTGCCTCTGTATGAGGAAGTCAGAGAGAAGAGGAAAATGATATTTTTCTCCTGTGTACTTCCAGGCACAAGCACTGACTTGACAAAATTAATCAGTGCGTTCTCCTGGGGCCACGAGCACCACCCAGGCAACCACACCCCGCTTGTTTCTTGCACCCTGTCAGCAGTTTCACCATTCAGAGTGCCACACACAAACACAACATCTGGCATCCCAGTAAAGCATCCAGTGGTAGCACTGACTCAGAATCAGTCCATAGCAATGGGAGGGGCTCCTTACTTCATGCGTAAGAAGGATGGCAATTTCTCATCCGAGAATATCTCCTGTCCAGATCGGCATTCTCGTCAGGTGATTTTTTCAAACTGTGTGTCAATTATCCTTTCGTTCACTCTTCATCTTTTCTAAATATGGACACAAGGATGACTGAAGCACCTGCTTTAAGTGGTGAGATGGAAAAGGTGAGGAACAGAAGCATTCAGGCTTCAGCTGGCCTCTACCCACCTCTCAACAAAGTGGTTGTGTGCTTCCCTGAGAGGTGAATTTACAGGAAAGCAGTAGCCAAAACTAGTCCTAACTGATTGCACACTGCTATTTCATTGCTGTTTTTATGCTGTTATAGGAACAGTATTTTATTCTGTTAATGGGTAGTTTTCAATTGATTTATACTTGTTACCCACTTTGGAAGCAGGTCATAAATGAAGAAAATAAAATGTAGTTAAGACAAGGTTTTACCATCCTCCCAAAATTAAATTTACCTCTCAGGCCCAATCAAGTACAACAACAGCCCAATCAAGTACAACAATCCCCAAGTTGATCCAACCATCCCAGCAGCCAACATGGCATGTGCTGCATCCTGCAGGGGAGTTTTGCCTTTGCTAAGTAAAGGACCATTTGTTGCTCCTTGGCCCTATTTGGTCTATTCAAACCTTTGATGGAGATTTTGCAGGTGCAACTCCAGATGGATCCTGGTCAGCAGAATGAGGGTAGGCAGGGGAAATAGGATACAGGAAGAACTGTCACCAAATTTCCCCCTTCCTTGCATCGTCATACAACCTTCCCAATCCTGGTCTCCACCATCCTGGTCTGTGCTAATAACCCTGCATCCAATCATGCACTGTCAATTGTAAGATTGGGTTGTCAATGTAATAAAGCTTAGGTGCTTTGAAAACTATGTTGGGTCCACAGATGAAATTAAAATATTGTTCTAAAAGCTTGCTTACTTTAAAAAAAAAGCCAGGGCTCAAATCTGTTGAATTAAAAGCTAGTTTCAGGTACATGGTACATGGTCAAAGGTTTAAAAAGGCCAGAGAGTTAACCAAGCATAGAACTTGTTAATTACCATCATGCTTACAGCTCTCGATCACCACTTCCACCTTTACTGGGCAAACTGGTAATGGATAGTTGCAATGAAGTGGCTGAAGGTCCAGTTTCTTTGGGTGTCAGTCAAAAGAAATGATATTGGAATGATAATGGCCATTCACATCTGGCTGTCTCAGTAGTCTTCCTCAGGACCCTGAGATGTGACAGCCTTTCTAATGTGTGAGGAAGAGGCTGAAAAGGTTTAAAGTGGAGGAGAAAGAGGAAGAAATTGTGGATTTTTACCATTCACATTCCCATTTGTGAAGCATGGGTTGTTGTATAAAAGTAGCCCTTGCATTGCTTGGGTGATACAAGGCACTTCCAGATGGGCTCCTTGTTGCATCACATTTTCCTTTCCAATGAAAGGTAGATTTGTCCTTCTACTACAGTGCACTACATGATTTGGGACACAGTTGACTGATCCCCCTCCTTTCCCATGGTTTGTTGTAGCCTGCCGTAGAGGCGTCTGCCTCTCAAAAGAATAGAGCACTGACAACCAGCCACTCCTGTAATCATTGCTTTGCTGGGCAAAAAAGGCATATTTTCTACATTAACAATGATGACACTTTAAGCACAGAGAAAATAAAGGTGGATGATAGCTGGATGACAGTGTCATGTGAACACGCCTCTGCTGTGAGCTGTCCATAACGTCCAAATGAACAAAGGTGGCAACACCCCACCTGGAAGTGAAGGAAATAAAGCACTGAGCGATAAAGGTGTAAAGAAAGAAATGCACGCTCCCATATCCATGTTTTTACTCATCCCCTCCTGCTGTCCATCTGGCAGGTTTATTTCTGTGATCAGCACTGCTCTCTGCATTTTACAACCAGCCGGGCAACTTTTTTCTTGACAAATTGCTGTAAAATTGATTTATGGCAACCCATCTTTCAAATTCAGCTCCCCTTTCCAGATATATATCCTGACTCCAAGGCTTCCATTCATGCCTTCTTCCAAATTCTCCCCTTGAAACAGCAGGAAGCCAGGAGAGTCTTCCCATCTGCAGATGCATTTACACTTGAGGAGTTCTCATGACCTTCAGCTCTCCTTCACATTAGGGTTTGCAAGAGGCTGCAGCACTATGCTCAAGTGAACACTTTGAAATCTAATTACTGCAGTGGCTTTAAACATGCCATTGGGTACCAACAAATTCACAAGGTGAAACACAAAAACAAAACACTTGGAATTGCGCTGGTCACACTGTTTGGCTATAGCAATTTTCTCAGAAGTTATGAAATGCAGCAAAGAAAGTTGGACCAATAGATAGAACTTGAACCACATGGGGAAAATTATGGGGAACCACATTAAGTCGGCAGTGTGTTATTCTACTCCAGTGAGTACAATTTGCTCAAGTTCTCTCCACAAAAATGAGTCCCAAGAAGATCTGGGACCAGCAGTTTTTATGAGAAGTCAGGATTGATCAGACTAATACTAGTGACATCAACAAACTGTAGCTTCCAGGTTCTTGTAAGGGATGTTAACTTGGGTAAACTAATACAAATTTATGGCTCAGAGATGCCCTAAGAACAGATTGTAGAAAAGGCATATTTAAATAAGGTCTTGAATAATTTTTCCTAGACAGCCTTTTTCCGTGGAATGAAAGACCTTGTGGAGCCATGATTCAGAACAGATAAAAGCAGCAGGTAACAGATAAAACTAGGAGGCAGGGAGGGTTAATGTTCTGGGGTGCAATTCTATCCTAGGCTGGCATAACTCATCGGTCTTCCCTTTGCCATGATGATGTAGGGAGGCAATCACGTGGCTGTGCACTGGCCTAACCCTCCACCAGGAGGCACTTATAGCACTTTTGTGACACCAGAAGTCAGAACGGAACTTATGCTGGGGCTTAGGCAAGCCTAACTGCAGGCAGGATTGGTGCCTTGGTTTTGTACTGAGCAGAAGGCAGGAGAGCTTTCTTTTCCATCTAAGTAGGAAACAGTGATTACCGGATGAAAGTTTTTCTCTAGATGACGGAGGGGAGAAGGTGGGGGAGGACACTTCCTAGACATCCAAAAGAAATTACCATGAGAACATAAGAACAGCAAGAGAATCAGGCCCAAGCCCATCTATTCCAGCTTCCTGTATCTCACAGTGGCCACCAGATACTTCAGGGAGCACACAAGGCTACAAGACCACATCCTGCTGCCTTTCCCTGCATCTGGCATTCTGAGGTAGCCTACAGTGAGGTTGCACATACCACCTCCAATGGGACTACTTCTGAGTAGAGCTGCAAAGGAGTGGATCATACTGGTAAGCCCTCCAATTGCTGTGCAACCCTCCTCCCTCTTGCCACTTTTGTCCCTGCTCTCATGTAGTTTGTCCTGGTCTCTTCAAGCCTTGTTTCCATATGGGATGGTGAAACCAGTGCAGTATTAAACAGAAAGCAGACACACACATCAGAGAAGCTCCATTTTTGCCATGGAAGTATGGCTGACATTTTACAGAAAAAACTCGGGACTTGGAGCCTCTTACAGTCCCCAAAACTCAGAAAGTCCATCTGTTAGGACTTGTTTTTGAGTCAAGTTAAGAGGGAACAAACTCGTGACTCGACTCTAGTCAAAGTCATGCTAGATTTGCCCATTTCTGCTGTTTTCTGTTCATTATTTTGTTCTGGCATTGTGTTTGGAGAACTTCACTTGGGACTGCTTATCATTCATAGCTGATGTTCTGTGGTTTTACTGAACTATTTCATGCTATTTTGCTATATTGTTTCTATTGTATTATTAGATCACTGGAGTGCCTCCCTACTGGGAGGAGTAAGTCCAGCTGGAAATAATTCCAAATTAATAAAAATACTTAAACCACCTCTCTGCACTGTGGTTAGCTCAGAATATTTGTATGGGTGCAACAGACGAGCCGGAACAACAACATACTGTCAGTGTCTACCACCACAGAAATGCCACTGCTAAAGTGACACAATCCTAACCATATATCATCAGCTCTTCAACACTCGGGGGTGACTCGACCACTGACAGCCCAAAAGAGCATGCATGGTGGTGCTCAACAAAGCAATGCAATTGAAAGAAGCAGCATCATTCAGAAGGCAGTTTCCTTACGCAATGAGATTCTAGGTCCAGATTGCACCCATCACCAATTTAATGCAACTCCAATAGGAATCAAGAAGAAGGAAGAGAAAAGAAGGTGTCAGAGTCGAATGTTTGGGGGAGGGAATAATTGGAAAAGTTGGAGTGGCAGCAGACTCATTTAGCCTGATGGCAAGACCCTTCCTGTTGCTTAACTAGTTGCTGACCCATAAGAGGGTCTACAAACATGAGCAACATGAGCAACTGACTAGTTGCTGACCCATAAGAGGCTCTACAAACATGCAGTTGCTGACTGGGCAGCAGCACTCAGTGCCACCCGTGAACGGTGCTCACCCTGGACACTGTGGTTTCGTATGCAGCCAGGCACCAGTGCAGATTTGGCAACTCCCATGCCTTGACCTCAAACACCCTCTGAACAGGGCATTGAATTTGTTTCCTCTTGGTTGTGTCACTCAGTGGGAACACCTAACTTCCCAAAGTATCCAACTCATTCTCATCAGGAACTGAACAGGTTATAGAAGACTTGATATTTGACTCATTGTTGGTTCTTTTCCAGATGTAATTCAGCTTAGAGTGACAGATCATTTACCTAGGAAATAAAAGTATAAGTGCTGTACATCTGCACTACCTGCAGAGCCCTTTCTTTTTTCTCATTAAACTAACATGAACAGCAGGTGCCAGGTTGACAGCCCTGAAGGCAAAGCCTTCTTGATTCAATTGCAAAACAGGCACAGCAAAAACAAACAAAAAAAAAACCTGCCAACTCTCCAACAATGCTTCACTAATGTAGCATCAGCAGGCGTGGTCTGTTGGTTGAGTGAAGGGCTGCCAAAAAATGCTTAGCAGGAAAAGACTTGGGTAACTCTTGGATGGAAGACAGAAAGCTGATAAACTTGTTCACAGCTTGGTTGAGTTGAAAACTGGAAGTCATTCCCTGATGCCAGATGAGACAGCCATCCATCAGGAAGAGAAGAGGTCCATGTGTCCCCCATAGAACAATTTCCTACCTCACTGGATTGTTGTGAGAAGAAAAAGATAAAGCTATGTAAACTGCATAGGGAATTTGCTTCAGCACAAGAAAGGCCGGGTATAAACCGAATGAATGAATGATCTCAACATGACTTAAAGGACGTGCATGGGAAAAACCAGCATAATCATAGGTTTATACTTTCCCTGGTGTGAATATTTTGTGCGGTGAACACTTTGAATAGAGCTGGTCAGATACCTTTTGGTGCCACCAAAAAGACATCCGCCAAAAGCTTTCTCCTGGCAGTGTACCACTAGCATCTCCACCCTCAGTTCCTTCAATTCCTCCTCGCATAGAAATAGAAAGGAAGAAGAAGCATGGAAGAGAGAAGAGGTGTGAGCTAGAACAGGGGTGCCAAACTCTTTTCATACAGCAGGCTGAGTAGCATTCATGGTGCCGGCTGAGGGACCAAAATGGTGTCATTCAGCGGGAACTGATTGTGGAATTGGGGGCAGATAAAGTGCTTTGGGGGGCTGTATCTGCCCAAGGGCATATCTCCCCTATGTTTGACACCCTTGGCTTAGAGCAGGGGGCCTCCAAAGTTTTAGGCAGAATGGCCACATCCTCTCTTTGACACTGTGCTGGGGGCCAAAAAACTGATTTACATTTAAAATTTGAATATATTTACATAAATTTACATATAAGAATGTATTGGAGTGATTACAAGGTTTGCCCAAGGGCCAAATAGAAAGGTTTTGCCAGGGCCACATTGAGGCTTGCTGTGGGCCGCATCTGGTCCCCAGGCTGGCATTTGGAGACCCCTGGCTTAGAGTGTCAGAGGTGTGCTAGCCCACCTTATTCTTCACCTCCATGTGTCCTCTTTTATTCTATTCACTTCTTCATTTACAAGGAGGAAAAACAGCAGAGGAGATGCCCTATGCCAATATGCTGCCTCTTGTGCTGGTCCTGATATCACTATATTGATTTAAAAGGAGTACAAAAAATACTGTTCTAACTCTCCCACCACTCAATTTTACTGGATGTCCCCTGGTTCTAGTGTTTAATACAATCCATAGACACAGTCTAGCAAAACTAAATTGTGAACAACAGCTGCAGTTCTTTCTTAGGTGTCTGGTTCGCTGAACTGTGGGACCGATTCCTCAGCAAACATGTAAGGAGTTGTTTTAAATTCTGTTGAAACCAATTCCACTTAAATCATTGCAACACACGACATGATTCTATACATCACTCACTGTGTAAATCTCATGCATTAACCCATGTGTCAAACCCATTAATAGGGAAACTTTATTCGGAGAGACAGTGTGAATTCCATAAAGCATGTCACATGGCTGGTTGTTTATTTTCTATTTTTTCTTGAAAAGCAGCAGCAAGATTAGGATCATGGCTGAAAAGAGATTTAACCCATTATTCTTGCTATGGTCCTATATAAGCTGAGCCACTATGGCTGCTCAACTGCTTTTTGGGGCAAAAGGCAAAAATAAAATGAATAATCTGGCTGTAGTTGGAACAAAGGGTTAAATCACAAAGGGTTGTGATCCCAATCCTAATAATGTCCTCAATGGCTGCTGCTGAGGACATGCAAACTTAGCCAGAGAAAGGTCAATGAAATGTTTGATATACTATGTGGTTTGGCCCTTAATACATACACAAGGGCTGCAATCCTAGATGTTCTTACCAGAAGTCTTGCTTAACACAGTGGGACGTACATCTGAGTAAACAAGAAAAGGATCGCACTATTTAGGTCCCCAAGATACATACCTGTTCCATTCCAGAGGATGATCCAGCCCAGAATTATTACATCTGCACAAAGGGCACATGAAAAGGGGGGAGGTAAAGATGGTACAGTAATTTTTACCCAGACCCAAGATCAAAAAGGGGCCCCGGGAATTTCCTAAAATCTTCTATATTCCTACCACTCCCAGACCCGCTGCCAGCATGGGATGTTGGGTGGATTGCTGCTGCTGCTACAGAAAGCCATATGTGTTGAGCCAAGGAATGCATACATGACACTCCTTAACACAGTGGGAAGAAACTGGCCTTGGATTGAAGAAGGAGGAGGCTGTTCAACAGGAATGGCAGATTTTGTGGGAATCTTTCAAGTGGTAAGAGAATCAGGGCAACTCTCAGGAGTGGAAATATCACTCAAAGTCCTCTCTCCCTCTTTCTCATGCAACTGTAGAAACAAAGATAGAACTACAACTCCTAGACTTTTTCATAGTTTAGTAATGGGGAGACGTTAAGCCTCCTCCATTTCTGCCATTCAGCCTGCCCTGCAAAGCACTTGAGAACTCCTGACAAGCCTTGACAGTGAAGCCTATTTTTCACAAGTTACTTTTCCACACCATTGCTGTGGGCATCATAAACAGCAACACAGAAAGAAGGGTCAGACTCTAAGTATTTATTCCTAAAACTGGCTGAACTTATCCATCATTGCAGGCACCAAATGTAAAGAATATTTGTAAAGTTACTGTTTATAAATTACCTGCTTTTATAGTGTTTATAAATGATCATCATCACAACACCAATTAAAACAGTTAAAATTAACAACAGTTTAAACAGGGAACAGGATGACCAGATGCCAAATCCAAAATTCCTGAACTCCAAGGCTGAAATTCCTACCCCCACCCCAAGCCAAAATTCCTACCTGCTTAAAAAATTGTAGGACACCCCAGTAATGTAAGACACATGTAGGGCATATTAAAATAAATCAAAAATACTCATATTGCTTTCCTGTACTTAATTTCAACACTTTTAAAATTGAAAACCTTGTAAAATGCATGATTCAGACCCAGACATTAAAGAGTCACTTTGTAGTAGCATAACACAAGCCAGTGACTCCAACGTATGAGGTTCAGACCCAAACACACACACACACAAGCACAAGCACACACTCATACAACACACAAGCACACATTATATACACACACATAAACACAAGCACACACTCATACACACACATAAGCAAGATATGAAGCAGGGAAGAGTATAGAAAGGAGGACATCTCCACTTCAGGGGATTAGGATCTGGAACAAACAAGAGAAATCAGCAGTGCCCCTGAGGTTGTGCAGAAGCAGACTGTAGGGAGCCAGAAGGATCAGGATGTAAAGGACTGGGAAGGAGGAAGCAGAATAAAACCAGGATCCCCAGGCAGGATTTATCTTGCAGGTCTGGAAGTGGAGCAGAGCCTGAATTGTTGGCTGAGGCAGGCAGAGCAGCTGCTCCTCCCTTGCAATTTCTGCCCAAATTGAGGCACTGAAAGGGTTAAAAGCTGGAGGTTTATAGGGCTTGGGAAACTGCATGGCTTGCAACAGTTTAAAGGGCACTGAAAGGGTTAAGAGCTTGATGTTTAGGGCTGGGGAAATCTGAGATGTGTGCATGGCTCGTAAATTCCGGAGGCACTCTTGGGTTTTCCTACTCCCCCAGACAAGGTAATAAAACCCAGAGAAATCTGGGGAAAGTCGGACATCTGGACATCCTGAGCCACAGGGAATGGCGCATCAATAAGCACTGCTCGGTACCCTTGGGTTCCAGGCACTGGCAGGCATTAGCATCTGGCACCAGGTGAGCATCTGGCACTGCTAGGCACCAGTGAGCACCAGGCACTGGTGGGCAGTGGGCACTGGCAACCACCAGCAGCTGGCAGGCACTGACGGGCAGTGGGCACTATCGGCCAACAGGCTCTGGTGGCCACTGGGCACCAGCAGGCACCAAACAGTGGGTACCAGTGGGCATTGGGCTCAGGCAGACACTGGTGGGCGCAGGGTACTGGCATCAAGCAGGGGTGGGCACCAACAGGCAGCAGGCACAGGACACCAGCAGGCATCAGTGTACCCATGTGCAGCTTAGCAGCAAAGACAGACCAAACAGATAGGGCCTATGGCACACTATATCCTCTTTGAGAAACAGGCCTTGGTTGGAGCAAACCACATCTTAAGATGTGGTGCACAACACTCACATGTTTGCTCCATGCAGTCAGGCTGAATGAGCACAGCTGCTGAACAGACCCTGTTACTGACACCTAAATAGTTAACCATTGGAAATTATTCCGATGTGGAGCAAATCTCAGTGGTGCACCACATTAGCATTTGATTTTGCTCCCTAAGCAAAGCTTCCTCCCTAGGAGTCAGGCTGTGCACCTGCCAGTGTACAGCAATGGCTTGGGAGTGGTGTGCCTGGCTTTTCACTTTTCAACCTACGTTGCTCTCTAAGTTAAAGAAAACGACATTCTGTAAGAAGGAACATTGGGAAATATTTCCTCCCATCACAGTGATAATATACAGATTTCATTAATTTGCTCTTGAAAAGTGAAATTGGAGAGTTTCCCAGGAGCAGAAAAGAATTATGTCTATGTACCATTTGTGTAAATAAATTAATTAAAATATATGCAGATATAATCTGCCTATTGGCTCACACTGAAGCTGGTCTTTGGGAAACAAAAAATGGCCAGGAGCCACAAGTCCTTGTGGAAAAAAGGATCCCTGAACCGTTGATCCCTGTCGGTTGAACGGATCCCTGTCCGTTGAACAGAAACTAAAAAAGACACACACAGCGCTTCTTCTGAGAGCCATTAGACAGGCTATAATGGCCCAAAATGAAGAAAGGTACATTGAATGGATCAAAAGTGGTTGACATTTTAGCATTTAATGTTGCAAGTCCAGGTAGGGCCGATAGATGTTGTAACACTGCTACTGCATTAGAAAAATGCATGGTGCAACCTTCTACTGGTGGAAACTGGTATTGCACCAATATGGTATACCACATTGGTGGTATACCATCAGTATGGTATACAATATGCTTTGTTGTATGGGGAATCTTCTTTGCCTTTGGAGTAGCATTACTTTACATGTTTCAAAGTGCAAATGTATCTACTGCTTGGTTTGTGGCCATTCCTCAAGGCCTCTGTGCTCTGACAGATTCTCTTGTTAAGGAGTTCGAGTTTTTGTTTTCTTGTTTTTTACAAAGACAAAAGACAAAAAAGAAAGTAAAAAATGTATATTTAATTTCTTCGACAAGTTACGGACAGTTGTGGGTCTACTGAAGCTGTATTATCATTTAGTAGAGGTAAGTCTCTAATTTTGTAGGTGGGATTCTCATCTCAAATGAAGTAAGAAAGCCTGAAGATTATAATTAACCTTGGAATTTAGGGGTAGTCTATCTCTGAAAGCCAGGTATAAGGACGTGGCAACAGGATACAGGTATTTTGTTTTGTGCGTTCTCCCAGAAGCAGCTGGTGAGTTTACATGAAGCTGGACTAGATGGATCCCTGGCGCAATCCAAGTTGGTAATCCAGTTTCTTTCCTGGTTGATCTCAGACACAAAGATCTTAATCTACTAAGGAGGTAAAATCTTGATATGCTGTTTCTGTTCACTCAAAACCAGGACAGGACCCCTGTCTAGTGTGACCATATAAAAAAACAAAAACAAAAAACAAGACCACCCAAAATGTAAGACACTCAAGAAAAAATGTAGGACATGACAAAATATAAGTTAAAAACACTCATTTAATGCTTTCATGTGCTTAATAATATTTCTTACGATTAAATTTAAGACTATTACTTATTAGTTACGTAGCTACATGCTGCCCTGCACAGATCTTACAAAGGCTTTTGATCTGATTAGTAAGGACAGCCTGGGAAGGCCTTTATAAAATCCTCTCCAAGATTGGATGCCCACCTCAGCTCCTCAGCATCGTGAGGTCCTTTCATGAGGAAATGAAGAGCACTGTAGTTTTTGAATGCTTAACATCAGATTCCGTTGACATTCAAAGTAGAGTGAAGCAGGGCTTCACATCATCCTTGAGCCAACTTTATAAGACGCAGCATGGCCTTCTCCAATTCAAAGAGACACTCGTTTGGCAGGCTGAGGCAAAGAGGCAGTCCTGGAACCAGTGAAATCCGGGTGCTGGGCTGGGGACAGACTTTATCTGTCCTCAGTGTGGACAGGATTGCCACTCTCAAATTGGCCTAAAAAGCCATTCTAGATGCTGAGCTCAATACCATAGTCTTTCGAGACTGAAAGATGCCAATGACATACTGCCACTTACAAGGAAAAGAAAGACATTGAATTGTTTTTTTTCCGGGACACAAGGCTAAAATCCAGGATATGTCCTGGGGAAAAGGGGACATATGGTCACCCTGACCGTACTGCATTAGAGAAGTCTGATCCTGAAGATTCTAAGGCTGCAATCCTATGCACACTTTCCTGGGAGTAAGTTCCATTGAACACAATGGGGCTTACTTCTGAGTAGACATGGTTGTGCTTTAAGATTGGTCTCTCTCTCTACTTGTGCAACCAGCCCACCATAAAAGCCAGAAATATTACCTGCCAACAATCACTAACCACAGGTAGTTGTTGCGAAGTTTGCTAACATAATACCACATAGAGGCAACGTTATTTGTTTCCAGACAGAGATTAGCAATTATTTTAATGGGGAAAAATATAAGATGCAGAAATTGAGTTTTTCATTTGTACAAAGCAGGAACCCACGTTCTCAAGGGTTTTTCTTTTATCCCTTTCCTCCTCTTGTCAATCCTACTCTTCTTCAGTTTCCCTCCCCACAATTTGGAAACAACCAGTACCAGAAGTCAGGAATGAAAGGTTCGGCAGTAGAACAGATTGCCAAGGGAGATGGTGGATTCTCGCTCACTGGGGATCTTCAAGCAGAGGCTCAACAAGCACTTGTTGGAGATGCTCCAGGAGGATTTCCTGCTACAGGCAGAGAATTGGACTAGATGACCTACTGGATCCCTTCCATTCTATGATTCTGTGATTCTATGATTCTGTTCCAGGTTAGGTAGGATGCTCTGTCATCTTCAGGGTGGATACTGTGGCTCCTGATCAAGCATGGGAGTACACACCTATGTTTGCCAAAACCTCCTAAAGTAGAGTCTATACCTGCCACATAGTATTGGCAACTCCCGTGAAGGCCACTGAAGGATTGTCTCCTGTGATCTTTCTCAATTTTCATGTGTATTCATTTCCTTTCAGCCCTGTGGTTTAGTAGTAATTTTGCAGTGTAAGAGTTTATCGTGACACTCCCTCAAAGCCATATCCTGCTAAGACTATACAATAACAAAATCAACTTTAAATTTCTTAATTACAAAGTTTTCTCTGCCACTTATTCCTACTTTGAAACTTATTACATTTCATATTAAATATTTAATTAAGTATATCTCAAACTCTTGAAGTGGGTTGCAATACAACTGGGGGGGGGGAGAAATAGAATTTAAGAAAGCCCAGCTAAATAATATTAGAGTGGTAGGAAGTTAATAAGATTTATTCCCATGTGAGCTTACACACAGGATTGTAACCATAGTACTCTGGTCTCCAACTAACCTTCAGGTTGACAAGCACAGCATCGGCAGTCCTTCCACACTTCCCTGGTAGTAAACTCCACTGAATATAATAGAACTAACTTCCAAGTATACATTTGGCTGTTAATATATATATATATATAGTCACTGACTGACTCACTGACTGACTCACACACTCATCACTGCCTTGCCAAAACTGCTGGGCCTAGAAGCATGAAATTTGGGGTGGGTGTTCCTTCCGTGACAGAGGGGTGCACTAAGAACCGGTTTTCGGAAATTCCAACCGGAAGGGGGTGAAAAGGGGTGCAGCGTGTTTTCCTCCCTATACTTTGCATTGAGAATTGCTGACTCATCAACATTCTGCCCCAACTGCTGGGCCTGAAGCATGGAATTCTGGGAGTTCCTTCTGTCACCTGAACACCCACCAAGAACCATCTGGAGAAATTTAACCCTTCAGGGGCTGAAAAGGGGGCAACGTGTTTTTGTCCTATACTTAACATGGAAGAATGACCAACATCCAGCCAATTTGGTGCTCGGTGCCTGGTGCACTGGCGGGGGATATTGTTCGGAGGAAGAGGTTGCACTGGCGAGGATGCTGCGCATGGGGGGAAGTTGCGCATGGGGGGAGGTTGCGCATGGGGGAAGTTGCGCATGGGGGAGGTTGCGCATGGGGTGTTGATGCACATGGGGTATTGATGTGCATGGGGTGTTGATGCGCCGTGGGGGGATTGTGTATGGGGAAATGTTACTCCCACATTGGGGGTACGCTTTTCGCTAATGTAACATATATTACATGCCATTTTTCAGGCAACTCATAAGAAAGCAGATGATCTAAGCCAGCCATTTTCAACTTTTTTTTTTTTTGCTCCCCTTAGGATCTCTTTTCAGGTTCCAGGGTCATTCTTCCTCACCCCACCCCCAGGTGAAGCAACTTTATGACACAAACAGATAAACATAAAATTATTATTTTTAGTTTGTGTCCTCCTCAAATATGCCAAGGCACTGTAGGAAGCCATATGGCTCAGTTGAGAATGGCTCATCTAGACATTAATTTATGTCCAAGACAAATGTCACTGCTTCCTGACAAGCCCTGATACTCCTCAGCTAAAGTTCTTTTGGGAAAAAAAATCTCAAAAGCAGCATCTGAGTGTTCCTGCTCAAGATGTTACCATTCAGGGAGTTCCCTCTTTGAAACGATACCTCCACCTAGCTCATATTGCTGACCTGACTAGTTAATATAGGCCTATATCCTAAAGTGAAATTAAGCTCCTTGCTCCGGAGCAGTTAAGATGACTTTCCATAAGATAACACTAGAGGGTGACGTAACTGTGTGGACCCATAACTGCTATGGATTTTTCCCATATTTAATCCTAATATTTTATTATTGGTCTAATGGATTTTCCATCATACCAAGCACCTGGGCCAGCTCCTGTAGATAAAACTACTGCTAGTTAGATTGTTCTCATTGTACAGTAGCTGCTCCTTGTACATTTTGCTAAGTAAAATGTAACCTCATTTGGGAAAGCATAGGAAAGGTGCTGACTAAGTAACAGCAGTCCTTATGACTGTTTAGCTTAGCAGCTCAAACTGGTTTGACGGGTTTAAATATCTTCCAATTTAGTGGTCTCTAAACAACTCCTCATTAATCCCATGCATGCAAACAGCAATGAAAAGTGCAGAAGGCTAAGTCTCTTGAGATCGCAGAACAGAAGAAGATGGGATCAAGTTAATAATGCTGTTCCTGTTATACCTCTGACATTGATGACACCCATTTTATTTGCTGGGAAGTCATTGCATCTGATTGAATGGAAAATGTTTTGTGCAATAGGCCCATTAAAACTTGCACCAGAGTTGTGAAGCAAAGACTGAAGGTGCATCTATCGAGAAGGTGGGAAGAAGCACTTATGGTTGAGAAGAAGCATGTTTGTTATAGAATTCCCAAAATGTCACATTAGGTAACTGCCCAGTTGCCACTTTTAGTGACTATTTGGTTGCAGCAATTTATCACACAAGTGATTATTTTAAATATAAAATGCAATATCATCTTACCTCTTTTTTCCTTAGCTGAAGTTACATGTTTATTTTCTGCATCATATAGAAGACTTTACTCAGTTTTATAATATTACTCCCAGATAGGCATCAGATATGTGCACAACAAGGGACTGGGCTGGGTGTACACTTCGATTTTGCAGGAACATAGGCAATGCACAGAACATCCTGTTGAGTGCAAAATTCAGCTTCCTTGCAGTGTCATTTTTTTTAAGAACAGCAGGTTTCTGGCATCTGCAGCAGAGATTCCCAAACTGGAGGATTGAGATGCTTCCAACCAGGGAAGCCTAATGGGGAGTTGGTGGGGCTGGGTGATGGGGAAAGCAGTGACACCAACACAATTACTATGATTGTGGCACTGTCAGAGCTAAAAGGTTTTTTTTTAATCTTACAATTAGCAGTGTTGACCTTCCAGGGGATTCAAGAAGCCAGTGGCCCACCCTGCTTTGCTCTCTGTACATCAGAACATCTTAAAATAGTATCTGTGATCCACAAAATATTGTGATCACAAACCAGAAGTGGGTCACAACTACTATTTTTAGTTGTTCCAAGGAGCAAAGCAGAGGCAGCCGCTGGCTTCCCGCGCCTCCTGGAAGGCCAACACTGCTAACTGTAAGATAAAAAAGACCCTTTAATGTATACAAAAAAACCCTTAATGTATTCCAAGACTAGGGTTGCTCTAGCATCCTGTTGAGTACTGGTATGTTGAGTATGCATCCTGTTGAGCATATCTACATATGCTGATCATATGTAGATGGCAGAATTCACCTGGACAGAATATGGGTTCTCTCTAACCAGCAACTTTAATTGTACAAGACCTGGCATCAAGGAGTATACACAAGAGCAAGTGCTCTACATTACTGATGCTCATATCTGTACACCCGTACCAATTCAGAGAATTGGTACACCCACAGAAATTCAGGAGCAGGAAAATCACAATGTCAGAAGCGGGCATCAGTCTCAATTTGCAACCCAGTACGTGCAACCTAGTTTTTAGAAGATGATAATACCTGATTAAAAAAGCATCATCAAAGAATTGCCTTAGAAGCTGTAGGGAACTGGGCACTTATCCTATAGCACTGTGAAAATCTTGCTTCACAAGTTTTGATGCAAGTTTTACTAAGCCTGTTGCTTCAAGTTTTTTATGTACTACAAAGCAACAATTCTAAGATAAATAATCTTTTGCGCCTACCTGTCAAGACATCCTTAAAGGGTTTTGCACAGTATAAAACTTATAGCAATACTTCCACAGCTGACAATCTTTTTGTCAACATAAAAAAGATCTTAAGTCATCTTTTCTGTCACTGATCAGTTAAATGCAGCCTTGGGAACATGAAATAGATATACTCACAAATATTGCACTCCTTATATTAGCTGCAATGTTTGGGTTGGATGTGGGAGCTCCAGGTTCTGATATCGTCTCATCCATGACTCTCTAGTAGTGCTGGAGGGAAGAGATTATGATCAAAGGGAAGAAAAGCATTTTCTGTTGATGCACATGTGTCAACAGACTGCTCTCATGAAGCCCCACTTGGAAATGGGCAACCTGATCCTGTCATGGTCTTCTGTTGACTGAGCTTGTGACCATCAGCATAAGAAGCACCGTATTTTAGTCTGCATTTTAATTGATTGTTAATTTGATCCAAAATTGATTTGTTCATCCTTTTGGCAATCCATGGTATAGATACAGGCAACCTAAAGGGAGATAAAAGAAGATTTTTTTTGTTTACCACTTCTGGACTGTCTAGCCTCTCTCTCGCTCTCTCGCTCTCTCTCTCTCTCTCTCTCTCACACACACACACACACACACACACACACACACACACACTCCATATAATATGCAGCACATGCTCTGTCAGCAGTACTTCATGCTCTAGCTTGGCGGAGAATAAGGCTTTACCATGCAGCTTCCAGTCTGGCTAGCTCCAACTTCTCTCCATAAGACCTGAAGTTGCCTCATCTTCTGATTCCCGCTTGCCCTCCCTGCATGGGCAGAGCAGGAAGCAGACCCCCCCTTCTGCAAAGATCTCAAGAACATCCTTGCTGTGAGTCATCCCATGGTCCATGATCCATTCAATCCACGTCATCCCATGGACATTGCAAAACTCTGACATTTGCATTCTGCAAAGACCATGAAGGGAAAGCAACAGCAGGCAAATGTTTGCAATGAGAGCTTCTCCACTCTGACCACACTGGAGTCAATGACACACTTTGGTGAACTCTCAAGTGTTGTGTTATGCCCTGAGGTGAAAAAAGGCTGCAGGATACAATCAAGTCAGAAGAAGGATTCCTCCACGTCAAGATACAATTTTTTGTGGCTGGTGCTGTGAAACATACGGGCTCCTGGCTGTTGCCTGGACAAGCCCATCTCCATACACTCTTGCATCATTCCAGGTAAAATCCCTCAAGGGGCATGTCGATTCTCTTCAATCCGCTGCAGACTGCTTCTCATTTGGTGTGTTTTCCCCTCTTGCATCTTAGTGGCTGGATCTGTATATCCAAGCTCCAGGATCCACAGAACCAAAGAGCCATGTCAACAGCAAAACAGTCATAGGATTTGTCCTGCAAAGCACTGACTACCTGTGAAGAAGGAAATATACAGATAGCCATTCAACCTTCCCAATCACTGGAAAGGTAGGATTTTGCCCTACAGGAAAAGCAGTGGACTGCAAAGGAAATAGCTAGTTCTGGTTTGTCTGTTTTTACCACGTGTACATTAAAAATTACTTTCAGACTGCAATTAAATGTTAATTTGATGCCTCAGTGAGAAGCACACAGATGCCAGCCTTCTGCTGCCAACACCCCCACTCCTCGATTTTAGTCCAACCAAGCAGCGCAACACTGACTTGCAGTTCTTGGTCCCCAAGTCATTTTGGCTTCTGCGATCTTTGGGGACACCAGTCTGCTGCTGCTGTCTAAGCCCTCATCTCTTTGTGCGCTGGATGCCGACCAATATGTCTGAGCACTGGCATCCTTCCTTCACTCCCTAGGGACTGATTCAATTCTCTGGAGGCCAGGTGCCTGCTCACTCAATTCCCCTTTCTCCGGGAAATAACCCAATCAAACTGTATTTTTATGCATCTTCCTAGGCTCATGCATATGAATTTTGCATATTTGCAGACGGATGTGTTAAAAAAAGAGTTAACCTCCAAGAACAACAAGGATGGCACTACAAAGTTTTCAATACCACCAGACTTTTCTATACTCCTCAGGAGCACCTCTACCTCCATTTATATGGAGGTCAAACAAGTACAACACACCATTTTTTGCTGTTTAATCTTGAGTATATCAAATGACAGGTCTTTGAGTTTTGTTATGAATTTTGTCTCCTAAAGGAGAAATTATGTTCCTGTATAATGAGAAAAAAGAGGGAAGTGGGGGAATGAAAAAGTGAATAGGGAATAGGGAGGAGTGTAAGGAGTGGAAAGGAGGTGAAGCCAAAGCACTCAGACATCCTGCCAAGCAAGGCAAATCATAGGTGAAGTACAAGATTTTGTTCCAATGGTGGAGAACTGATTCAGATCCTTTTTCATCCTGTGTGGTTTTTATTGATTTGAACCAGAGCTCTGTCCTGTTTTGGGATGTCTAAAAGTTGAACTGTGGGTTAAAGTAGTCCTTGGATTCTTGGGAAAGGCTGGGCCCACATTTTCTCCAACAGTGTTCTGGATCTTCACCAAGGTCCAGTCTGTTGCTTAGAGCTCAGTCTCATCCAGCAGCCAGCTGCTGTTGTTTTAGGAGATAAGCTCCATCACCACAGTCCCTCCGAGTACAAGCCTGTCTTTGCAATTTTTAACATTTTGTGTGTGGGTTTAAAAAAAAAGATCAACAACAAAGGAACATTAACTGGTTGGGTAACATCTATGGGCGGGACTCATGCTTTGCACCCAACCCAGCTGGCCCAGCCTTTCGTACCACTAACAGTTACTGAACGGTGAAAGTTTAATTGTCAGCTACTTGCAGAAGGAAGTATCTTCCCAATCGGTAGCTGTTTGGGAGCTCAGCAGCCCTGGGCCAAGGCACACGTGGGAAATTGCCTCCATCATCATTGAGAAGATGCTACAGGGGAACAAAAGTCCAAGGACGCCAGGCACTGTACGTCTCTCTTTCTCTCTCTTTCTGACTTCTTTCTTTCTTTAAGTCTAGGAAAGGTAGACCTGTAGAAATTTAAGGCAGTTGGTTTTGGGGTATTGCCATCCACCTTAGTTGTGGCATCTGGTTGGCTACTGTGGCAAGCAAGTTCTTAGCCACTTAGCGGACATTTGCTCTGTTCCAGCTGGGCTCCTCTTATGCAGGCAAGTGGTGGGCTGCTGGATGTAATATTCTTTGGTCCTGGTTCTAGCAAGAAGTGTAGCAAGAAGTTTTTGTGTGTTTGTGGGGAACTTTTAAGCCTGCTTTGAAAGGGATAGGATTAGCAAATGTCTTGTGAAGCAGTGCTTGGACCAGTGTCCAGTGACTTGGGAGCAAGTCACACTGAACTTGGTGGGATTTACTTCTGTATGGTTATGCATAGATTAAGCTGCCTGTGTTTCTTGAAGGCCTTGAGTACCTTGTAAGTCCAAAGGCAGGCAGGCACTTTTGTGACCAAATGTGGTTGGCAACCTGAAGACAAAAGAGAAAAGCCATTGAGATCTACCATTACAATGTTCAACCTAAATAGAGACCTGCAAGAGAAGTTGACTCCTCTGGTAACAAGGTTGTTATTTGTGATTCCAGTCCTCTCTGATTTGGTAACATTTGTAGTTAAAGTGGTTTAGGACCTATATGTTCTCATAGTGTCAGACCTAAATCCCCGTCAAACTCCCACATTCACCATAGATGCAATGGGTGGCTGTTTGCAAGTCTCTATTCATCTCTCACAGTTATAATGTCTTCACACAATGCATAATTTATGGAATTTACTATGCTATGAGATATGCCTGCTCATTATGGCTGCTAGTTTTTAAAAGAGGTGGATGAGATCCAGAAGAGTAGGTCAACTTGGCAAAAGGGAATCCTCTTTAGCAGAGAGAGTATACCTGTAAGTACCAGGTGCCAATAATAAGGGATGGTTTTCATGCTTTTTTGTGCAATTCTCCAAAGGCCACTGTCAGAAATGTGGCAATGTATGTTATATGTATTCCTGTGTATACCTATCCCTATTGCTGTCTATCCAATACCACTTTTCCCGTATCTGAAATAAATAAAAACAATTAATTTAAAAAAAGGAAATGTGACCCAATAGACCTGTGGTCACACCCAGCAGGGTGGTTCATTGGCTCTTAAAACTGTTATCTGCAGACTAAGACGGCAATCCTAACAACACTTTCCTGGGAGTTAATACTACTGAACTCAGTGGAACTTACTTTTGAGTAGACATGCTTAGAATTGCATGGTAGGCTGAGAAGAGGCTAGGGTGGCAATTGAGGAGAGCTTTTGAGGACAGAGAGGACAAATGGGTAGTTGAGATGCTGGAAAGGGGAATTGTTTTTCTTTACCAATTAATGTTGTATTGTACCTTTGCAAGCGACAGCTCCAGGCTGCTACTGGTTTCTTCCATAATACAACAGAAAAGGATAGAGATATTTGCTAATTAGTGAAATTGTTAACTTGACCTTAAGAAAATTATTACTGAAAACCCCTGACTCATTCTGGCAAGTCATCATCATCATCATCATCATCAACAGTATTCATATACTGCTTTTCAACAAAAAGTTCACAGAGCAATTTACGGAGAAAATTAAGTAAATAATAAATAACTAAAGATCATTTATAAGGCATGCAGTCCTGCAGATAAATTATATTCATGAAAGTGCTTTAAAATCTGGATGAATTTATTGTAGCTTATTTCTTTATAATTTTTAAATTGTGAGCTTCACTATAACCAGGATTGTGTAGTAAATGGAGGGTGAGGTCTTCCTTCTAACATTTGAGTTTGAATCACTGCAGTTGAACTTCAAACGGTCTCTGTGGACATGAGATAACAATGTTTTCCCAGCCTTAGCAACCTACCCATCATAGAAAAATTAAGAATGAGTTTCATAGAGGTTGGGAAAATGAATGAAATAATTTTTGTTATCAAAGGAATGCGAACAGAATGAAGGAGCCTGAGAAAATAGCAGGAGAGGCAGAAGGGGTATGTGAGTGTGAGCATTTTACAAACAGAATGACTCCTGTCTTTAATGAGCACACATTCAGAAGGCACTGCCGATCTAAGATTATGCACCATGTTCCGTCTTGATTGGCACGGGTGGGGGAGAGGTGGTCAAAGAAGACAGATCTTGTCTACAAAATAAGTGATGATGCCAGACATAGCATATATTTGGGACAGACTGACAAATCTGTCTCAGGCAGAAAGATTTCATGACAAGTATTTATGTTGATTTGCTCTTGTATTGTCATATTCATGATGTATCTCCTCATGCTGATTTGCTGTCGTACTGCCTAGAATTTGCATGGATCAGAAGCCGTGTTCGTTGATATGGGTTCAAAGGATTTGTTCACTCTGCATTCTATTCCACGCCCTGGCAGTTTTGAGTCCCATGGTGGACAATGTTCTCTCTCCTGAGATGTGCAAATGTGGCGTCACTTATCGGGAAGGATGGAATTCGATGCAGACAAGGGACTTGCAGTGCAAGGCGGCAGGTGAGGCAGAGCCTCCTTATTATAGTCCATTGAGAAGCACTGCAGTTGCCCCATCAGCTTATACCTGAGGAGGTTGTCCATACCACTGAGAAAGTGGGTGTAAGGAGAGTCTCATTAGGTATGGAACCTCCTTGGGTGTACCCAGGTGGGGCCGCTGTGGTTCTTTTCCATGGACAATGACGGATCAGTTGTGCCTCACCTGCCACCCACGCACCACACATCCTTGGTGCAAATCATCTATCTTGATGATTGTAGCAGAGGTGTGGCAGTGGTGGTTTATACAATGTGCAGTGTTATCTATCAGCCCTACAGCCTTCCACAGCAGTTCATACAGTTCATTGATGATACAAAAACATGTATGCAGTTATCTGACATCTTTCGTGGAGGACAGTTTCTTTTCTTTTTGTGGGTGGATGCTTTGAATCTTTCATTTAATGCACTTAGGCTAGGATTGCCATATGTCCTGAAAAACCAGGGACAATCCCAAGTTGGGGGGATTGTGTTCACATACTGGCAAATGGGACCTGTCATGATTTTGTGGAAGAGAATTATGGCAACCCTAACTTAGGCTGCAATCCTAACCTGCAGTTATGCTAGTCTAACCCCCGGTCTAAGTCCTGTTCTAACATGGGTGTGTCACCAACTTGCCATAAGAGATTTCTGAGCCACTCCTAGGTGCTCAGACATGCACTTGCCTCCTTACACCACCATGGGAACAGGAAGACTTGTGTCAGCCTAGGTGAAGGTTACACCTGTCGTTTCTATTTCTTAAAAAGGGACACATTTCTAATCTGAATATTGCTTGTCTGATGCCCTGAGTGCACAACATCAGACACACAATAAAAAGTTGTGCTCTCCTTGCACATTTTCTGTGTTCTAGCCCATAAGGAGAAACCCTCTAGTCTGAGAAACTGAGCAATAGTGAAAAGTGGGCAGAACCTCCCACGTTCTTGTCACAACCTTTGTATGACAGAGAGGATAGTCACGTAACCATCAAAACATGAAGCTACTTAATTAGATCCTTGGTTCATCTGTCTCACTATTTGCCTTTTTATCAGTAGTGGCTCTCCAAAGTTTTAGGTGTGCCATTTCAGGTGGGTGTTGTCCAAGATTGACCAGGAGTCTACTGAGATCCAGGGCCTCCCTAAAAGATAACACAAACCGTGGCATTCTAACTTAGTATGTGTAACTGGCATATTCATTACTCATATAATAACCCTGATCTTCAAACTTCCTTTGTGAATCCCACACAACAGCTCAGTGGTCCTCTTTGTCCCCAGGCAAGAAGGTCTAATAGCCTCTGATGGGTTCCTCCTTGACTGGCCATTGGAAAAAGAACAGAAACCGCAAGTGTTTCTTCCACAGTTTCTGTCCTCTCCCAAACTTCTTTGCGGATGAGTCAAGATACTACCTCTCTTGTTCAACCCTCTACACTTGTGGGAAATTTGGAGAAGACATGTAAACTGGGCACGCTTCCCCTGATGTTTCTATCTGCCTTCAAAGCTTTCGGCAAATGAGAACTGAGCACTTGGAAGAGAGAGAGAGAGAGAGAGAGAGAGAGAGAGAGAGAGATGGGCCTTTTCTCACCTGAAGCAGCTTTTTCTTATCTACACCTCTGTGCAAATGAGACAAAACTCCTCCTTGCTCCCAAGCCTGTTTGCCTGAGGGTTTGGGAGGGGGCGTTGAGTCAGTTTGTGACTACGCACAGCTTGGGGAAAGTAAAAAAAAGTAGAGGGGGAGATTTCAGTTTTTTCTGTACCTTCTGCAAAACCTTCTGCAGATCCTTGGCTTTTCTGGAAGTCCTCTGAACATGCTGGAGGGATGTGATGGAATTGGAACAAAGAAGTGATAGAGACTAGACAAGTTGATATTTGTGCACCTTGTCTCTCTACTCGTGCTTCTCCCTCTATTTTCAAAGTAATTCAGTAGTTGCAGAAATGTACATTTTTTTTTTTCAAAAATATTGCTCCCAACAAGAAATCTGGCCAAAACTGATGTGACCTTAAATGCATTGCTAGGCCTTGTGACATTTTCCAATTTTGTAAATGGCAACTGCAAGACCTGCAACCAGCTCAGGATCACAGTTTGAAGACTGAGTGATTTAACCCTTTTGCCTTACACAGTCTCAGTTTGCTGTAAGGGTGGGGACGACTTTTGTCTGCTGTTTACTCCAGGGTGGAAGTTACTATTGGCAGCAGTGAGTCTCATTGAAGTAGTAAAAATGAGAGAGTTGGTTGAAAGAATGAGCTCTTGTTTGTGCTTCTGTGGCAAAGCAGCTCTGCCCTTGGGACATATCGGCAACTGATGACCTCTGTCTTAACGAGGAAGTCTTTTTCACAGAAAAGTCTGAACCCAAAAGAATATTTGTTGGCAGTGGTTGGTATGAATCCACGTGATCCCTATGGACTAGTAGACATAGCATAGTCCTAAGCAGTAGAAAGCACATTTCAGAGGTGCTGTCTCCAAGTTAGCTGATTCCTAGAGATAAGGAGAGGAATGGTTTGGGGCTGCAGTTTCACCAGTGCAAATTACCCTGCGATAGCTGCGTTTATTAAATAGCAAATCTACCATGCAAATTCATCCTGATGTGCAATTTTTGGGGTGGAGTGCATTGGAAATGCAGAGTGTGAGACAGGCTATAGATTAACTTTCCCTGGGGAAAGGCAGCTTCCCCACCAACAGCTTACCACTAAATGATCTGCATGCTCCTCCACACACCTCTTGCCAGGACAGACAAGACATGGAGTTTATGAGCTCTATAAATCCACCACAAATTCTAAATGGTAAATAAAGTATGTTTCTAATTGACAGCTCTTGTACTTTCTATTGGCTAAATTCCTGCATGCATCTCACATGACCTGCACATTGACAGCACAGTGGCCTTTAGTCCCTCTAAATGTGTTTTCTTAACCTCTGATTATGCACAGATTATGCTGCCCTTCAGTGAGTGGTGTTGCCCTTCAACGCTTAAAACATTATTAGGGAAAATTGCGTTGATTCCCCATAACAACCATTTGTAGTCTGACCCCACCAGCAGAAAGTGTGACAAGGTGGCTATTTATAAAGATGGACAGAATAAAAGGCCATGAACTATTGTTTTAGGGAGGCATAGGTGTCTTGAGCTCCCATTCTATTTTAGCAGGATAATTATATAAGATGTTGTGAAACTATTGTCTACTATAGTATTTGTACCATATCTGCTCTAAAATAATTCCCACATGCACTCAGTTTTGAGATTAATTTCTCCCTATATTCCCTCCATTCCACTTTCAGGAGGGCCTCAAAGGTAGGATGATTGATTTTTATGGACATCTGAGCTGGTTCCAATTCTCTATAGATTCCACCTCCAAGGGAAGATACTTTCCCTGTACGCTTTGTTCTTTTGCTTTATAATATGAACGTGTTCAATTAACTTGAGGTGCAATTTTCTAATAAGATCCTGGGAAGGGGTAACTAAACTGGGTTGTAACCTGATGCATCCCATCTGCTATATGAACAGGCTTGTAGCAGTGCCTTTCCCCAGTGTTGACACATCTAGACAATCATCTTCTACTACAGAGTGAAACAAAAAGCCTTATTGATCTCCATATACTGATAGATGTTTCTTTTTCCTCTCAAATGGCGGTATGGCTTTCTTCCTGGAGAAATCTCGACCTGTATTGAGAAGCAGCTGTATGGCAGCTTTGTGCTTTTTGAGGAGCATACATAGCATCTATAGATTTGTGTCTTTTGAGGAGCATCTATGACACCTATAGTTTGGTGCTTAACTTTAGCTTTTTGGGGTTCAGGAACTGACCTTTTAAAAGCAAGAGTTGTTCTTGATTTGTTTTCTTCAGAGTCTGACTCAGATGCCTCAAAGAGACTTTACCAAGCAACATAATTCCATAATCACCCGCATAGGCTATATGAGCAAGCAGCAAACTGATCATAAGCTAAAACTCCAGCTGCAATGTGTGGACTGCCAGGGACTCTATGTACTCTGCCTGTCTGCATCTGATTCTGCTTCAGAGGGAGGACACTTGCCTCTTTTGGTTCACAGTTCATGCAGGTTTCCACACTGGAAGGGAGATTAGCGCAGCAAATAGTGCCGGACGAAAACACACATGCCACTTCCCACCTTAATTTTGTAGAAAATATCTGCCATGAGTTCCAGCTTTGGAGGAGAGATGGCTTGGAGGTAGAACATTTGCAAGAGAGTCTGGCCCCTCAGAACCTGTCAATTCTCTATTGAGCCTCTGATATCACAATATCATTCACAATATTTTTGTTTGGGAACAAATGTTGGCCACTGTAAATGTATTGTTCAGCTCTGTACTCTGTAGCATCTCATGGTGTTGTGGTGAACCATGGGTTGTGGTCAGTGGCAGGATTCAAATAAATTAACAACAGGTTCTATATCCCATTAGTGACTGTTTCTCAGAACCAGGGGCTCATTAGCAAAGAGTTCTATAGAACCTGCGAGAACCCCCTGAAGCCCACCACCGGCCTTGTGGTGAACAGAGCCAGCGAGATTGCCAAGAGATGTTCAAGCAGGGAGAAACAGTCTGATACTTCCACTGACGGGATTTAAATCAGAAGCAAACATCATCAGAAGCAGCTTCTTCCTGAATGATTCCTGCTTTGGAATGGAAGAAGGAGAAACTGCTGCAGGTGCAGGTCTAACCTTCACATAGGAGGAGGCATCAGAGGGGAGGAAACATTGAAGAGGCATCCCAATTCAGAATGAGCATAAGGGTCAAAGGACTAAGAATGATTATTATTAAATTAAATTATATTAAATTAAGAATGATTATATTAAATGTGCTATATTATGGTTGGGTGTGGTGAACAAATATAAGGCTTAGGGGTACTATGGGAATACTGTGACAAGCTTTGGAAGTTGGTTTTTGTTGTATCTGTGAATGTAATTCTTTGTTATAACTCTGGGGCGATGAAAGTCCCATTTATACATTCCTGCCTGGGCAAGATCTTTTTTTGTTGAGTTGTTCCCCGTCCAGCTTTGGCTCTTGAGCTGCTATTTTTCTCACATTAGCCGCTTCCAAGCCCATTAGGCAGGGTTGCTGCACAGAGAGCTGCTTCTGATGATGTTTGCTTCTGATTCAATTTTTTCCTGATTCACAGTTTTCTTGGTGGTTGGTGCAACATAGGAGAGCACTTTCCTGCTGATTTGGAGTTCTAAATATCTGTATAATTCTAAGAGACCGTAAAACATGCTGGTGTCAATTATCTGCTCAAAGATGAGGCTTAGAAGAAATGAGAGGGGACAGTGCTTGATGCGTGTTGATAAAGGAGGCAGATTGCGGCTGCCAAGTTGACAGCTTTTGCAAATGTGTTTTTTCCTCTTCTTAACACCACTGAGGATGGGATAGGCTGCAATCCTAACCTCCATTTAGGCTGGCCTAAGCCACAGCATAAATCCTGTGCTGACCTTATGGAGTCACAAAAAGTGCCATAGGACACTTCTGTGCCACTCCTGAGGGAAGGTTAGGCCGGTTCACAGACATGCACTTGCCTCCGTATGTCACCACGGGAATAATAGAATCACAGAATCATAGAGTTGGAAGGGACCCAGTGGATCATCTAGTCCAACCCCCTGCCTGTAGCAGGAAATCCTCATCTTGTGGGGACCTGGGTCTCGAACCCTGGCCTGCTGGTTAACAGGCACAGTGTCTTAACCGCTTATACCACCAGAGGAACAGGAAGACCAATGAGATGTGCCAGCCTAGATTCAGATTGCACTCTATGTGTTTTTCCTCTGCTGTTTTACAGCTGTTAGGGTAAAATCCTAACCAATTTAGGCCAGCACAACTCACCTGTTGCCCTGTTCCCATGCCAGTGTGGAGAGGCCATTGTATGTCCATATGCCAGCCTAACATCCCTCCCCCGGAGTGGTGGAAAAGTGCTTTAAGACAGTTTTGTGACCCCCCAGGTGGTGAAAAGGACTTGTACCCACCTAACTGGGAATTAGGATTGTGCTGTGAGGTTGCAATCCTAACCTCCAGTTCGGCAGGCATAAGACCCAACACAAGTCATTTGCTATCCTGGGGGTGTCCTTTGCTGTCCTTTGCACCCATGGGCAGGTTGGCCAGCACACAGACAAACACCAACCTCCTCACACCACCATGGGAAGATATGCCAGGTGAATTATGCCTGTCTACATTGGTACGACTGTGCCCTCAGTTTTCTGAGATAGTGGGTTGATTGGAGCTGCCTGCGGAGCTTGTGTACAAGATGTAACCTGTACATGGAAAGATAGCACACTTCAGGGTTTGCCAGATGTGGATGCATCTCACATTGGAGGGCACATTCCCAGGGCACAGTTGGCACCTTCAGTCAGTCCTGGAAGAACTGCAAGTACATCTGCTCCCTCTGTACATGTTTTCCGAGGATAGGCTATACTTGCAGAGAGGACATAGGCAGGTGGTGCTGGAGCAGAAGCTCTGGGAGGAGTCTCTGACTTCAATTAGTCTCCCTGGGGGAGAAATCTGGTTGATTGCTGGATGGACAAGGCACCTGGGATGGGTTCGCCTCTCCCTTTAGCAGTGGCGGCTGCAGCAACACAAGTCAAGTACAGACTTGTGCCGTGCAATGGCTTGGCAAAGAAAAAGCAGTCTAATCACCACCCTTTCCCGAGGGGAAGGCTGGGCTTAGAGTAGACACTGCTGGGCCTTGTTAAGGCTAGACCAGAATATGAAACAGTAACATGTTGCATTCTTTCTGCTAAATGTGGCAAACTCATCCCTGCCCTGAAAATTTATTCTTCTCGCACAATGTGTGTGTGCATGCTTGTACGTGTAGGCGCAATCCTAACCAATTTAGTCCAGCTTAACTCACCTATCTCAACATTCCCATGAAGGTGTGGGGAGGCTGGAACATGTCTGTGCACTAATCTCACAGGAGGAGTGGAACAGAAGTGCCATACCGCACTTTTGTGACACCCCCAGGTCAGCACAAGACTTGTGCTGGGACTTTTGTTGGCCTAACTGGGGTTAGGATTGCAGCCTCTTTGTGCGTGTGTGTGTGTGACCTGGAACTAAGAGTGCATGATGGATTAGAGCCAACGGTGAGAACCAGGAAAGGTGCACCAGATAGCTTTCATCTCTTTTCAAAGGAGAGGCAAGTCCCAGATTCTAAAGGCATAGTTACTTGCATTCCTCTTCCCTAAGGGATGAGAAGTACCAGAGGGTGCCCTAACAAGGTTATAGCGTCCTTTGGGAATGAGAGCACTGGAGACTTAAGCTCTTTTTGTGATGTTGCCTTATACACAAATATGTAGATAAAAGAAAGCAGGAAGCTCAATTCCATCAAGCAGTGGATTCATAATGTTGCAACACATACTTGGACCTCAAAGTGCCACCAGCTCTCAGTTCTCCCTCCACAGGGCCAGCCCATTTATGATGACAACTCATGTTATCAGTGGGTGGAGTGGCAGGTTTGAGGTGCTCTTCATCCTAGGCAGACTATTTCTGCCTCTCTCCAAACTGTGGTAGACGGGGATGTGTTAATCCGCTTCACTACCCACTGACCACATCCCTTCCTCTCACAGTCCTTTTAAATGTAAAGAGACTGCACAAGCAAGGAAGGAGGCAAGTGATAAAGAAAGAGGATCGCCACTACCTCTGCTGGAAAAACCAAGGAATCAAGCAGCAGTGAGAGCTTCTTCTTCACTCCACTTGCTCCTTCAGGAGACTGTCAGTGCAATCCTAACCCCAGTTTCTGCATGTTTTTGCACAAGCTTGCTAACCCTTTGCGTCATCACAGAAGCCTCCAACAAACTCCATTTGCAGGCCAAAAGGACAAGAGACTACAGAAACAGAGAGTAATGCACTCTGATGAGTGTCACTGAGGGCCAGTGCTGGATTTACGTATAAGCTAAAGAAGCTATAGGTTAGGGCCCCACTCTCTTGGAGAATGCATCAATGCAGAATGCAGTGAAACAGACTCCATTGGAATATCTATATGGCCAAGTAAGCAGAAAAGAAAACAAAATCTTACGGAACAAAAAGTGGATTCTCTTAACTCAAAATTTTCCCCTGATACTGATTGCTCTGAAAGCCAATGAGATGTAATTCTGATACTGTATGAAACTAATAAGATGTTAATATAAATCAGCCCTCATTTCCATATACATATATCATAACAGTTTACCCATGCAAACTGAATATACAGGAAGGTCTAAGTGGTGTTCCTCTTAGATTTAGCAGGGAAAGAAAAATCATTCCACTTTGCCCCAGCAGTTTCTTCAACCAATAAGGGACACAATTTTCATTTTTTTTACTTATGGGGGGAGAGGATGGGACAAATTTGTTTGTTTGCTACAATCCTAAAGAAACTTTCCTGGAAGTTGGACCCCATGAACACAATGGGGCTCACTTTTGAGCAGACATAAGTTGGATTTGGGCTCTTATAGATGCTTTAGGTATGCCACTAGCAGAGCAAATAGGTGGTGAACTGCTGAGAAGGAGGAGGCAGGTTTCTTTTTAAAAAATACCTGGAGATGACATCATGTTCTGGTTGTGACATCACTTCTGGGGCAACATTTTGAGATTTGCACCAGGCTACCATGATAATTAGCTACACCATTGGTGTAGCTCCAATGTTGTCCTGCATAAAATTGGTTATGGGATGCTTCAAGAGTTGCCTGGATGATTCTGGAAGGGCTTGGGGTCCTAAAGCCAGGATCTGAACTGGCTGACATCTGCATTGCCCATGAGCAGCAGCACAAGGTGGAAAAGCAACAGGTGGTTCATGGTGGTTGTAGCAGACTGTCTGCTGTCTTCCAGCTATGCCAGCTCTTGACTATATAAAGTGGCTGGATCTATAGTAAGATTTAGGCAACTGATGATCTCCCAACACGGAATTTTTTTTCTTACCCTCATTATCCCTGTTATGTCAAGATGCTATCACTTCTGCACCCAACATGCCCCCCTTATCTCCTTGCACTTGCACCAGGTATCAAAACTGGCAGAGGTCTAAGGAGATCCACTGGTGTTCGAGGGATTTACAAAGGGATAAAGAAAAATATTTTTTCCTACTATGGCAGGGAGAAAAAATAGCACCGAGCTGTTAGATTCATGTTTGAAAGAGCTTGACAGAAGAAATCAATGTATGTGGAAAGTCTTATGAAAATCCTTCTCTGGAAGGATTAGAAGTGGTTGAATGGCCAAAGTAGATTGTTTATGAGAAAAAAAGAAGCATCCATAATCAGAGTGATGGATGAATGGAAGAAATAGGAAGCAGAGGCAGGCGAAGGTGGAGGAAGATGCCTAGAGCTGCAGAGAACTAATAATGCTAATAACTCTCGCTGGTGTATCTGACAACTGATCTGCAGATCTGAAAATTGTTTGAAGAGGTAGTAAAAAACATTCCTGTAATTTATCCACACGATGGGGAGATTTGTATTTCTTCATTACAGCTGCATATCAGATAGTAGATGTGATTGTGCTAAGCTGACTTGTCAGGCAACTTGATCTTGAGCCTTCATTCTGTGGTTCAGTCAGCAAAGCAGTTGCATTATGTTACTTTGACTACTCCACCTACTACTTAGTTAATGAAGCAGAATCTTTAGAGTTGCATTGGCATCTCTGTAAGCATTCAGGCTTTTCAGATGGGACCTTAGGCATTTTTGCTCCCAGCACACATTTCCTTGAGTACAGCATCACTCCACCATGTCAAGGGCAGGAATATACTGTGGTGCAGAAGCACAGACAATTGCTGCTGTACCAGAGTGACATCTAGCTTTTGGCCAGGCCATAAAACCATCAGCTGCAGACTAGCACAAATTTGGGATTCTACCTTCTCTTGGTGGGTCCACTGGCATCCCATTAGCTGAAAGGAGCTCAGTATCATGTAAGGCACCTACTGAGAACCTTCTGTCTGCCAACTTGGATGGTCTGAGCTGCTAGTTTCTGGGAGTACATGTAGCAAATTAACATATTCTTCTATGTAACAGACATAATATTCAAGTCCACTGGGAATATTTGAGTTATCCAGCTGAAGGGGGGCCAAACTCCAGCGCAAGGGCCAGATGCAGCCCTCGACGGGCTTCAGTGTGGCCCTTGGCAAGATCCCTCCAGCTGGCCTGTGGGCAAGCCCTGTAGTGTCTCTAATACACGCTTATACTGTAGGTAAATTTATGTAAATTTATTCAAATTTGAAATGTAAATAGTTTTTCTGGCACAGTGTCACTAATATTTTTCCCTTAGCATAATATACAGTGGTACCTTGCTTAAAGAGCACCTTGCATAGAGAGCGTTCCACTTAAAGAGCAAAAATTTCTGTGTGGTTTTGCTTTGCTTAAAGAGCATTTTTTGCATAAAGAGCAAAAATTTCTGTGGTTTCACTTTGCTTAAAGAGCATATTTTCGCATAATTGGCTGGGCTTCCTGTCCTTCTCCCTGTCTCTCCCCAGCATTGGCTGGGCTGAGGGAGTGAGGCGGGATTTTCTCCCCCCTGCAGTACATGGAAGAGACCAGCAGAGGGGGCAGAAGAGCAGAAAAGCCTCTTCATCAGGGGAACAAAGATGGCTTCTCTTCTCCTGCAGCCAGAGAACTTGGCCAGCCCAGCCTATGCAGCCTCCATAAGGAAGGAGGGAATACTTTCCTGCACCCCCTCTGCAGCCCCCTCAAACAGACCCCTTGCCCCCAAGGACCCCATTACAACCACCCCTCTGCCCCCCACTACTTCCCTGCCTGCACTTTTCCTTTCCTGTGAGTAAGCCCCAGTGGATTTAATGGGGCTTGATTCTGAGTAGAAAGCATAGGAACTTGCCCTTCTGATGTCGCTGTGCATGCAAAATGCAGCCTACACACTTTCCTGTAAGCCCCAGTGGATTTAATGGGGCTTGATTCTGAGTAAGCAGCATAGGATCTGGCCCCTTTGCTGTTGCAGACTGCCTATTTAGATCTCTCTCACACACAGAGGTTCCTTGTGAAAGTTGCTCAGAAAGACTCCAGTGACTCTTAGTAAAGATCAGTCATCCTTGCCTGAAAAGAAAAAGGGTTTTCTTTTCTTTTTTACTGTACAGAATATTACAGTGTTTTATTACAGTAATTGTGGTCTGTATTATATTATAGTGTTTTGAATTCAATTCCAGTGTTTTGTCATCATTTTTACATGCAGTTAATATTTTTATATGAATATTTTGGGGGTTGTGGAACCAATCATCTGAGTTTCCATTGTTTCCTATGGGAAAATCCGCTTCACTTAAAGAGTGTTTGCTTAAAGAGCATGCCTCTGGAATGAATTAACCTCTTTAAGTGAGGCACCACTGTAATGCCATTTAGCCAGGAAAATTCTGGAAAAGTCTGCAGGATTGCTTTAAAACTTCAGGCTGGCTTTAAAAAGGCTGCTTTGCACAATACTTATACAGTATATATATATGAAAAAGGTGTTTTCCACGAACACAACTGTAACAAACATGTTTGCAAACATGTTTCGTACGTGTTTCATGTTGAACTGACCATTGTTCCACGTTGAGAAAACATAAGTGGCACATCAGTGGCTATCCTGTAATAACGTGTGAAACTGTCCCCGTGAGCAGAATTGAACAAGTAAGAACTTAGAAGGAAAAGTGTTAATAGACTGTCTGGAGGGTGGGAGGGGTAACTCTTCCCACAATGCATAATTAACATGGACTTTGCTACTACAATGTGACAATAACTATTGGCTTAGCTGGCTTTAAATGGAGATTAGACAACTTGACATATAATAGGTCCATCAAAAGCTACTATCCCAAAGAGGTAGAGGGAACCTCTGTGTTCAGGTGCAGTAAGCCTCTGAATGACAGATGCTATGACAGACATCTGGGCTGTTGCACCCTGCTTGGGGGCTTCCTGGAAAGATTTGAGAGGCAGGACTAGATGTGTCCTTGGTCTGATCCAGTAACACACACATATTTTTAATCCTAAAACATATGCTTTCAGAGCATCAGGACTACACCAAACCAGGCTTGACTGAAGCAGAGACAGTGTCTGAAACAGCATCCAATTTTTCTTCTCCCTTTAAGACATCTTGAGGGTATGTGCATCTCAACTGCCCCTTCTCCTTGTCACCACTGCCATCTCCTTGACCATCCAGCTGCTTCATTAAAACATTCTTGAGTATCAGAGGAGTCCCCTTACTTACATTAAAACATTCTTGAGTACCAGAGGAGTCCCCAGCTTACTCAGCCAGCCTGGAAAGCCAGACAAAAGCTGTACAGCAGGATGACTCTCTTTGGGTCACTCACCTGGAAGTGGAGCTACCTGCATAGGATTTCAGGATAGTAACACTGGAGGAAGAATGGTTACTATTGCTCCAATCCTCTCTCTCACACACACTTAGCAAGTGAGATTAGCATTGGAGGGCAGAGTGAAGTGTCTGGATGGGTGGTGGACAGCTGTGTAGAGCAGAGCACCCACAAATTCACTGCTTATCCCAACTTGCTATTCAAAACACGTTCCCTGACCTCATGGCTGGGCCAGCCATGGCCAAAAGAATCTCATGTAGCAGAGCTCTGTTGGAATCCTTGAAGAGCTATTGCCAGTCAGAGTAGACATTGCCCAAGGTCTGAGTTCTTTATCTTATCATCCAATTCCTGCCATGTAGCAGGACCAACCATCCACATTTGGGCCAGATCACAGATTGCCCATAGCAGTGATCAGCAGGAGCATTGATAGACAGTGCCTGCTCCAATCTGTGATACTGTCATTCGTAGCTTCTCTCCCTGGTTCCTTGTGAACATGAGCTAGACAAACACTACATAGCTCTTTACTTACTAAAAGTGCTACAAAAATTAGCCATTGCCAGTTCCCAGTGTTCATAATATTGATTCAAAATATCTCCTGTCTGCAACGTCAGTTCCCATCTGTTACCGTTCCTTTGCAGTCGTGCATGACGTTGTCTCTGTTGCTTGTTGACTGCTTTCCCCTGGAAGCCGCTCTCCTGCGTTCCTTTCTTGTGTTCCCCTTTCATGTCAAGACTGCTTTGGTGCTTGGGTGGGGACAAACGCTTATTGATGGTGCAGGAAGAGTAGGTTTCAGTGCTTTTGTGACTGACTGTGAGAGCGAAATTTGAGCGGAGAGAGAACTTAAACCACAACAGCTGGAAAAGCAGGCAGGTGGATTTCAAGAAGTTCCCGTTGATTTGTGGCTGCTTGAGCACTTCTGTTGGGGAGGGGGGAGCCTGACTGCCTGTGCTACCATGCTTAATATGTTGTCTTTGGCTATACTGCCCTTATTCAGATCACTATCTGTACTAACTAGGTACTAACTAGGAGCATGATGACCAGACTAACCATTACAAGTAGATTCTTTGCACATGCTTTTACTCCACAGAAGTTGGCACTGTATAGTGTGCATTCAAAGATACATCTAAAGCTGGGGTGTCCAAACCCTAGTACAGGGGCCAGATGTGGCTCATGATGAGCCTCAGTGTGGCTCATGGCAAAACCCCTCCATTCAGTCCACAGGAAAGCCTTGTAATCCTCCTCTAATACACTCTTATATGCAAATTTATGTAAATTTATTCAAATTTGAAATGTAAATAATTTTTCTGTCCCTGACACCATGTGAGAGAGATGATGCCAAATGTTTGGACACCCTTGTTCTAAAGTAGGGGGTCTGCAAAGTTTTTGACAGGAGGGCCACATCATCTCTCTAACATGGTGCAGGGGGGCAGAAAACTAATTTACAATTCACATTTGAATAAATTTACATATAAGAATTATTGGAGTGGATTACAAGGCTTGCCAGGTAGAGGGGTCTTGCCAGAGGTTACATTGAGGTTCGCCAAGGGCCAAATCTAGCCCCTGGGTTGGGGTTTGGAGACCCTTGAACTAAAGGGATCACTTATCATGGTTATAAGTACTGTGTTACTGAAAATCAGTTTTGTAGACTGTATTGGTAAATATATTCTCAGAAATTTGGTGTTACACTATTCATTTTCTGGAGCTGAAGACATACAAAACCAAGGGCTTCTGCATGTCAACGTTATGTGCAAATCCATTTTCAACAGTTTAGCATGAAAGACACCCAATATGCAAATAACTCACAGCCAGACGCTCGGTCTATGTGGCAAGAGGTGTCTCATGCCAATGGGCCAGGCTGTCCAGATGTCCGGCTTTCCCCAGACACCTCCGGTATTTATTACCTTATCCGGGGGAGCGACAGAGCCACGCAGCTCAGATTTCCCTAGCCCTAAAACTCCAGCCCTAAAACTTAACCCTTTCAGTGCCTCTTAACCCTGCCTCAGCAAGCAATTCAGGCTGTGCTCCACTTCTCGTCCTGCAAGGTAACTCCTGCCTGGGGATACTCTGATTCCTCCTTCCCAGTCCTTTACATCCTGGTCCTTCTGGCTCCCCACAGTCTGTTTTTGCACTCTGCATACCCTCAGGGGCACTGCAGATTTCTCTTGGTGGTTCCAGATCCCACCTCCCTGATGCAGAGATGTCCTCCTTTCTGTCCCCCTCCCTGCTTGATATCTTGCTTGTGTGTGTGTGCTTGTGTTTGTATTTGTGTGTTTGGGTCTGAACCATATACTTTGGAGTCACTGGCTTGTGCTATGCTACTACAAACAATTGCTTTAATGTCTGGGTCTGAATCATGCATTTTACAAGGTTTTCAATTTTAAAGGGTTGAAATTAAGTACAGGAAAACAATATGAGTATTTCTGCTTTATTTTAACATGTCCTACATGTATCCTACATGTTTGCGGTGTCCTTCAATTTTTAAGCATATAGGAATTTTAGGGATTTTAGGGGTTAAGAGATTTAGCGTTTGTTATCTGATCACCCTGTGCAAAAAACTTAAGAGTCTGGGCATAAAAATAAATATCTGCTTTTATTTTCCATAATGCCAAAACACAAGTGCCAAATTTTTCCCCAATTCATTCAAACCTGAACAGAACCTACATGAAGCTGAATGCCTCATTTGGCAAAGTTATTTGGAAAACCTTGGGAACCCCCAAAATTGGTTCCACAACCCCCAAACCAGACTGGGACAGGGTAAGCAGAGAGTTCATCATTTTTCAATTTAAAATAAGTAATATAGTGTAATATATTATGTACAGGAAAGCAATACCAGTGTTTTTAGCTTATTTTTTAGTGTTTTTAGCTTATTTTAACATGTCCTACATTTTGTCCTACATTTTCCAGGTAGAGAGTAGGAATTTTGGCCTTCGATCAGGAATTTTGGCCTTGCTGTTCAGGGATTTTGCATTTGGTGTCTGGTCACCCTGCAATGGGCGCATACACCCAGTTTGATATTAATGACTTGTAACAGTACCTAAAAGGTGAATTTCAGGTGTTTTGATAGGGGTTAATTTCAGTTCTTGCTATTGGCACCTTTTTGCCTAGAAATGCCTGGTATCTTTGCAATCCCTAGATAGGAAAGAATCACATGTTCTGAATTCACGATTACAAATGTTGAATGACTGGATGTGGGCAAAGAAGACAAAATTAAAGACAGAGGATCTCCTGCTCGCTGATTCTGGTTCAAAATTTAAATGTGAGTGTTTGACTGGCACACCTGAGTGTTTGACTGGTTTTGATCTATTTTAGCTACAGTGTTGATCTTACAGCTGCATTGGTTACCAGTGTGTTTTTGGGCATGAGTGAAAAACTGGGTTATGACTATTAAAGCCCTAAATGATTTGGGACTGTCTCCTTTCATATGAAGATGCCCAACCCTTAAATCCTCTGGCAGGGCCATTCTGCATTCTGAGGCTTGGCTGCCAGTGACTCAAAGGGGAGATTTTCAGTGTGGCAGTGGCACTGTGGAACTGCATCCCACATGGTTTGTGGTTGGCTCCCTTCCTGCCAACAGAAATTAAAATTAATTTCCAGCAGAAATGAAAGATGTCCTATTTTCAAAAGGAATTTCCTGATCCCTCTTGATTCATAGTTATTGATAATTTAATATTTCCTCGCTGCGGTTTCTATGATTCTGTTATTGAAACTGTTTAATTGCTGTTATTGTAAGCTGCTTTGAATCTATTTGGGGGAAGACAGGGTATACATATTCTTAAATAATAGTAAAATAAGACAAATCAAGAGATGTCCCCAACGTTCAGTTTCAAACTGTGTTATCACACGACATGTTAACGTGCAGTTACTGTAAGATGTCCATCTATCAGAAACTATGGCCTACCAAGCCAACCTATTTTTTTAACGAGTCATGAGCAACTGGCTTCACAGATTTCACCTTCCCAAAGTCAGTAGCTTGTCATTTAGGAATGGATAAAATCTCCAGGGTGCTTTTTGTATATAAGGTTTATATTAATAGATTTTAAAAATGTTTATAAATGTGTTTTGCATATTTGTATTATGTCTGAATTATATATGTGTGTTTATCATGTTGTTTGCTGCCTTGAGTCCGCTGCAGAGAAAAGCAGGACAGAAATTCCATAAATGAATGAATGAATGAAAGGGCACACTTCAGGCTGTTAATCCCCGGGGCCCGACGCTATAATAGCAGAATGGCTGAAAACTGACCAGGAATGGTGGGCTCAACTGTTGTATGTAATCTTTGCAACAGTAAATAGAACTGGCGAAATTCCAGCTAACTGGCGTAAAGCCATTATTGTCCCCATATACAAGAAGGGGGACCCAAAAGTTCCTGGGAACTATAGGCCCATAAGTCTACTTTCCCTACCTGGAAAGATATATGCCAAATGCCTGTTATCTCATCTTCAGCAGTGGATTGACCAATATAGAATTCTGGCGTCGGAGCAAATTGGATTTAGAAATGGAAGTTCCACTATGGACCATGCCATAGTTCTTTTACATCTTGCCCACAAATACACAGTTACACCTAAATCCAAATTATTTGTGGCGTTCCTAGATCTTAAAGCTGCATTTGATAGCATGGACAGAAATCTTTTATGGAAGAAACTTCTACATATGGGGATTGATAAAGAACTATTGTGCCTTATCCAAAGACTATACATGGATACCTCATGTCAAATAAGACTTACCCAGGATGGAAAGACTACTGATGAAATCCCTACCAACAGGGGCGTTAAGCAGGGATGCTTATTAGCACCAACCCTGTTCAATCTGTTCCTGAATGATATGGCTCCAGCTCTTGACCAATCTGATGGACACCCTCCCAAACTCGGCACAAGGAGAACTTCATTGCTACTTTATGCGGATGACGCTGTTCTGTTATCTCAAACTCGACAAGGTTTATCCAGTTTAATTAACAAATCACTTGCCTATTTCTCTCTCAATAAACTCCAATTAAACTTTACAAAATCCAAAATCATGGTCTTTGCAAAAACGTGGTCGCCATATAGATGGAATTTCGTGGAAGACGTGATAGAACAAGTGAAAACATATAAATACCTTGGAATTCATTTTTCTTATAATCTTACCTGGACAACTCACCGCAAAGCAGCCACAAATGCAGCCAGAACATCATCGCATGCAATTCTCAGATTCTTGTCTAAAAATGGGGGCCGACATATACCGGCTGCCCTGAAGGTATTCAAGGCCAAAGTTCTGCCCCAAATCCTATATGGATGCCCAGTGTGGATGGAGGCTACAAAGAGTTGGATAGAACAACCCCAAGCCCTTTTCCTAAGGAAGATCCTCGGTCTCCCTAGCTGCATACCATATGCAGTGTTATGCTTGGAGACAGGCCTATTGAAAATAGAGACCCAGGCATGGTTGAGAATCTCTAGCTACTGGCTCAAATTATATTTCAACTATGATAAAAATAGCCTACTTCATCACCTTTTAACAGATTCTCACAGCAAACCCAATGCCTGGTTTAAAAAATTAAAGAGTATAGGAATATGGACTGATGCTGTTGGAGCTCCAACTCAAAAAGATGCATTTCGACTTATTAAAACCAGACTTCTCGATATTCATCAGCAAGAACTATCAGCCGAAGCAAATAAAACCTGCTCACCGCTCCACCATCACATCGGGGTGCAACCGGGTCAGACCCCCAGTTACCTCTTTCTCCTAGAAGATCCTAGGGATCGCAGACAGTGGTGGACACTTACCGGTATGGGCCTACGCACCCGTACCATTTCTTCCCGTTTCCCTGCCGCTAGCGTACCGCCAGCGACAGGGAAATGCAAAACATAGCGGACCGGTACGGTCCGCCATGTTTTGCACCCACCACGCCCGCGGCTCTGCACAAGCGCCGACATTGGCGCTTGCGCAGAGCCTACCCAGAGGCCGGCCTGCCAGCCTCTGGGAAGGCTCTGCGTGAGCGCCGGCATCGGCGCTTGCGCAGAGCCTACCTAGAGGCCAGCCTGCCAGCCTCTGGGAAGGCTCTGCGTGAGCGCCGGTGTCGGCGCTAGCGCAGAGCCTGCCTAGAAGCTGGCAGGCCGGCTTCTAAGCAGGCTCTGCGCAGGCACCAACGTCGCCCCGCCCCTCGCCCCTCCCCAGCCCCGCCCTTCGCCCCGCCCACACCCCCTGACCCCGGCTGGCCCCTCCCACTTCCGGTGTACCGGATCTTGGGATGGGGCCAGCCCATCTCTGATCGCAGAGCAATGTCTCTAGCTAGATGTAATGTTGTTCCTTCGGAAGTCCTGTGGGGCCGCTTTACAGGGACTGAATACACTGAAAGATTATGTCCATGTGCCCAGGGTGTTGTGGAATCCCTGGATCATTTAATTTTTCATTGTCCTTGCCATGCCTGGAGTAGACAGCGCTATCTAATCCCTTTGCTGAATTCATATCCCCATCTTGCTGATAAGTGGAATATCAAACTGCTTTTCGAAATGCAAGATGCTGGCTTCATTAAACAGCTGGCTCACTACATAGACTCTATTATCAAAGCTAACTTATCACGTTCTTGATGGTTCTGTTGTTGCTGTTTTTTCTTTGTTTGGTAGAGCTTTGACTGTTTTAGTGTCTTATTTATGGATGTTCTTCACAATGCCAATAAAGGTTACTACTACTACTACTACTTCAGGCTGTTGCATAAGAGGATGCAGCAAGTTGAAGGCTATTTTCCAGATAATCCAGTGTCTGCCAGAAATTCTGAATGTCTGGCAGGAACACTTCCTGAACAAGTGTTATAAGGAAGAAAAAAAGAATACCTTTTTTCTTCCTGATCTTCCTGAACAATATGAACAATCTTTTCATATTGTTTAAAATGAATGGCACTGCTAACTATTTGTCCGTGGTGACTCAACACTGCATTGTTACAGTAATAATGATATTGGGGATGGGGGAGATAAGGGTATATGAGGCAGGGCCTTCTTGGTTAGTTGTACTTAGGGAACTCTGTCTAGAGAAGCCCAGTTGGTCCAGTTTATATGATCATTTTAGTAGGCAATGATACCTCACCCACTGTGCCTAGCATTTTATTGGTCAATTCATGTTTGATTCATGCTGACTTTTAGAATTTTTTTTCAGTTCCTTGCTTTGAACTTTGCCATTTGACTGTGTGTTTTTACCACCTCCTGTTTTTAAAGGATGTTACCTTTACCTTGTAAAGGACTTTACCTACGCACTTTTTTGCTTTTTAAAAAAAAATATGTTGGCACATTGATGAAGTTTATATCCTACCGCAGGGTAGGATATAAATGTCAAAAGAAAACAAAAAAGCTAAAATAAATGTTCATTTGTAGATGCAAAAGAGGGCAAATACTCAGCTGGACCTGAGGGAACTGCCTTGTTCCACTTCCTGGACTGATGAATAGCTCTCCAGCTTCCCACCAGTTGACAGAAGACACTCTTCCTTAATGAGGTCTCCCTAATTTGGGAGTACTTTCTACACCCAGAGGGATTTTCCATGCTTTAGTCACTGAGTGATGAGTACCTGGGCTGTGCTGTGCAAAATTTGAAAAGCTAAGCAGGATTGTGCTTGGCTATTAACATGATTAACACCAAAAGCATTCATAGTGTCTTTGTTCTGGACATCTGACAGAGTATCATAAATGTGGGTTAATTGTTGTTTGGCCAGAAAGACCACCTAAGGGGAAACCATCTTATGGAAGATTGTGTGTCTTAATTATTATCCCCTACAAGCCTCAGGCAGGAATATTTTCATGAAGAATAATGCTGCAATCCTAAAGACACTATCCTGGGAGTAAGACCCATTGAACACAATAAGGTTTACTTTTGAGTAGGCATGGTTAGGCTTGCGCTCTATACTCTTTCCCTTAGAGATGAGGAAGCCGGCTTAGTACTGTTGTGTAAGAGGAGGATGAATTGTGATTTTCAACCTTTTATTGTCTCATGCCACACTGATCAGGTACTAAAATTGTCACGGCAGTGGCGTTGCTAATGATCAAGTAACCCTGTGAAAAGCTCAAAATGTTGCACAGAAGTGATGTCATAACCAGAACATGATGTCATCTCTAGATATTTTTCAAAAGAAAATTGGGGAAAATCCTTCTGCCTCCTCCTCTGCACTTTACCACCTATTTCCTCTGCTAGTGGCATAGCTAAAGCACCTGTTTGCTATCTGAAGTTGAAGAAAATTTTGTTGGGCCCCCCTACTTGCCCTGCAACAACAAAATCTAATAAATTAATTAAGTACAAAAATGAAAATTGTGTCCCTTATTGGTTAGAGAAACTGTGCTGGGGAAAATAGGAATGGTTACTCTCTCCCTGGTAAATATAAGAGGAGCTCCACTTAGAATTGCCTCTTTATCCAGTTAGCAGGGGTAAGTACGTATATAATGATATATGTATATGGAAATGAGAGCTGATTCATATGAACATCTTATTAGCTCCATACAATCTCAGAATTCCATCTCATTGACTCTCAAAGCAATCAGTATCATGGGAAAGTTTGAGTTTAAAAAATCCACTTTTTGTTCCATAGGCTTTTGTGTTTTCATTTTCTGCTTAATTGGCCATAACGTTTGATAGAATATAGATATTCCACTGCAGTTTGTTTCACTGCATTCTGAATTAAATTTCCATTGATATATACTCATTCATACATCATCATCATAACCTTTATTGGCATCAAACATATCAAACATGCAAGAAGAACATACCAGCAAGGTCAAACATACAAGTTAAAAAAAGGTTTGAAAGGAGAAACTGCTTTAAAACAGCATATTAGGCTTGCCACCCGTTGATACATTCAAGATGTACTATTATCTACTCTTACTTAAAACAACATCAGGAATTCTGCTACCAAGTCAGTGATTGCCCCAAATCTATCCTCAAGGAGGAGGCCCACATATCTTTCAGTAGGACTAGTAAGGTTAGATAAGATTGGCTGCAGGAGATGGTCATGGATCTTTCTGTGATCAGGGCAGTGGCACAAAATATGGGTAAACATGTTGGGATCCAAACAGCAGAATTTACAAATTCTGTGTACAAGTGGGATGTTTTGATATCTCCAAAAAGAACTGAGGAAGGAAAGATGTTAAATCTTGCAAGCATAAACACTCACTTCTTTTGTGAAAATAATTGGACCCATAACCAGGAAATGGGGGCAACCCGAAATTAGCCCCATGTGTCAAGCTCAGCTTGTAGCCAGTGGTGGGATTCAAATAAATTAACAACAGGTTCTTTGTTCTAATAACCTAAATTAACAACAGGTTCTGTGTCCCATTAGTAACCGGTTCTCAGAACCAGGCGCTCATTAGCAAAGGGTTCTACAGAACCTGTGAGAACCCTCTGAAGCCCACCACTGCTTGTAGCCCTCCAAAGCTTGTTGCCCAGTGCAGCCCCTGTCTCTGCCTCTGTATCAAGGCATACTATCCGTTTATTGATAATTGGTGGGGGGTCAAACATCCCCCAATGGCCCTCCTAATTCAGTGACCTTCCCCCAAATTTCCATAGTACATTTGCAGACCATTTGCGGCATACCAGTGTGTCATGGCCATGTGCCATGGTCCAAATGGCTGCTTTGGCTGCTAGTCAGATCTCCATGTTGGCATTTGGGTTACTGTCATTTCCAAAAGTCCCATTGCATGACTTGAGGTCATTCAGATATTAAAAAAATCAAAACAAACAAACAAAAAAACAGCCTCTTCTTGAAGTGCATCTAGCCTATTCATTTGAAACTCTGGAATAAAAAGACTCCAGCCTGGAAAGTGGGACAAATCTTCATATCAACCACATCTAATAGTCCAACAAAGGACACAACTAAGGGCACATCTGTAAGGGAAAGTATATGCAGCACAAGCCTAACCATGTCTACTCAAAAGTAAGCCTCTTTGTGTTCAATGGGTCTTACTCCCAGAAAAGTGTGTTTAGGATTGCACCTAATTTGATTACACAGGCCTACAAAAGAAAAAAATGGCCAAGGACACAAATTTAGGCTATAGTTAGGGTGCAGAATTCAAAAATTGGATCAGTTTTACATGATTGACTCTAGCTTTTTTGGGGGGGAGGGGGCTCGGCATAGCCTCCTTATATGCAAATACAAGCAGCTTCCTTGTGAGGAAGCCAATGCAATGGCAACAAAATGTGTGTGGACTACATTTTAAGACAACAAAATGAGTGTAGACCTGTGCTATTCCAAGACTGCTAATATAATTACTGGTAAGCAGGTGGGGGAGGCAGTAGAAAAGAGGAAAGGATATCCCTGTAAAAGGATATATAAGATATTACGAGGTTAGGGAGGAGCAATCACTATGGCATCCTCAAGGTAAAGGAATGTTAGGGAATGCATCAGTGTTGGTAAATTGGATAAGTTTGGGCCCTATATGTGAGTGAATAGTGTACTGTATAACAATCAAAAAGAGCTCACAGATATTAGTGAGGTGGTATGTGAACAGAAGAGATATTCTTCTGTTAGATGCATTTGCTATTACGTGGCACATATAGTTTAGTTAAAGCTATGGGTGTCCTCCGCAGGTTATACTGCTAGTCATGACCAACTCTAGGGAATGGTGTTCATCCCCATTCCTTAAGCCATAGGGCCTGCATGCAGACAGAACAATGTTACCTTCCACAAGGTGGTACCTATTTATCTACTTGCATTTGTATGCTTTCGAACTGCTTAGTTGGCAGGAGATGAGCAAGTGACAGACGCTCACTCCATCTTGCAGAACTCGGGTCTTGAACTGCTGACCTGCTGATCTTCAGATTGACAGGCACAGTGCCTTTAAGCCAGTGTTTCTCAAAATTGGGGGTCGGGACCCCTTTGGGGGTTGCCTAGAGCTTTCCTGGGGGTCACCTAAAGACCCCTGGTGCAGGGGGCCAGGTCAGGCTTGCCAGACCTCCAGTGTGCACTGGGGCTGACTGAGAGACTCAGGGCCCAATCCTATGCATGCCTACTCTGAAATAAATCTCATTATAGTCAGGGGGCCTTTACTCCCATGTAAATGTGGATAGGATTGCAGCCTCAGGGCCCAATCCTATGCATACCTACTCTGAAATAAATCCCATTGTGTTCAACATGTGCATAGAACACACATTTCATTTGTAACAATGAAAATACATCCTGCATATCAGATATTTACATTACGATTCATAACAGTAGCAAAATTACAGTTATAAAGTAGCAACGAAAATAATTTTATGGTTGGGGGTCCCCACAATATGAGGAACTTATAAAGGGGTCATGGCGTTAAGAAGATTGAGAACAACTGCTTTAAGCACTAAGCCAATATAGTTTACTGCCAGGTCATTCTAGATGGCTCTCTTTTCTAACAGATTTAAAAAATTCCCAAGCATTATGAGAATATGCATTTTATCACAAGTCTAGTTTGGTCACTAGTGCAGGCTTTCGTAGGCCTGAACAGATGAGACTGTCTCTTGTGGGTTTGGATGTGGTGTGGGGAAGCATTTCACTTCCACTTCAGTCAAATCCATGGGGGAGGAATGTTGAATGCCAAGGAGATGCAAAGCCACCTAAATAATTCTGTCATCTTTATGAGGGGGCAAGTAAGGAGTCTAGTGGATTTTGACATGTATGGGCAAGTAGCAGCAGCTAACTGAAGGAATGTAGAGCAGAAGATCCCCTTCATGGAGCAAGTAGCCGCCCAGTTACATGAGAGAGAGAGAGAGAGAGAGAGAGAGAGAGAGAGAGAGAGAGAGAGAGACTTCTATGAGATTTGACAAATTGCATGGGTGCAATGAAACAGTGAGGAAAAGTAAGGAAAAACAGCATGTGTACAATTGTAATCTTTTACCTGTATGTAAAATATTAGTCTAAGATGTAGTTAGTCTAAGGCTGCAATCCTAATCTCCAGTTAGGCTGGCCTAAGCCCCTGATCACGTCCCATGTTGATCTGGGGGTGTCACAAAAGTACAGTAATGCACTTTTGCACCACTCCTAGGGGAGGGTTAGGCCAGTGTACAGTCCTTCACTTGCCATCCTCCGTAGTCACCACAGGAATGGGAAGACCGATGAATTGTGCTGGCCTAGGTTAGGATTGCACCCTAAGGGAATTTCTGCAGAAATAAAGGATATCTCTCCCATCTACCCTGCCTCCAATTTTTCTGACACAGAACAAGTGCTTTTATTGAGCCAGAATGGTGTAGTGGTTCAGGACTTCAACTAAGACTAGAGCGAGCCAAGTCCCCGCTCAGCCATAAAATTTTCATGGGTAACTTTAGGCCAGTCTCTCTCTCTCTCTCTCTCTCTCTCTCTCTCTCTCTCTCTCTCACACACACACACACACACACACACACACACAGAGAGAGAGAGAGAGAGAGAGAGAGCGCTTCATCTACATCACAGGGTTGTTGTGAGGGCAAAAGGAAGACAGGAACTATGTGCCTTGCTGTGCTCCTTGGAGTAAGGGTGGTATACAACTGTAAGTAAGTAAGTAAGTAAGTAAGTAAATAAATAAATAAATAAATAAATTTTGTGCGCCTTTCAAATGTGCAAAAAATGGCTCTCCTTCCTCTGTAGTCTTCCGGTAAAGACTTAATTCCACACTTCCCAAAGTGACAAAGTGCTATGAAACAGACAGCATAAAAGAACTGCAAAGCTCGTTCAGCTCCCATCAGTCCACCAGCCTCTGCATTCATTTTAGACTCATGAGGCGCTTCTGTGGAAGAAAATAACTATAGACTGCAGGCAGTCTTGACTTGACCCTCCCCATCCTCTCCAATCACCATAGTCATGACAACAGTTTTGCCTCGAGGGACATGAAGCACACAAGGTTATCACTTTGCAGGGAAAATGGCCTCGGCAGTGCCTGGGAGGTGCTCGAGGAGGAGAAGGGAGTAAGATTCTAGACTTTGACCTGCCTTTGGCCAGATGCCAGCCCTTGCCTTGGGTGGCACCCATGATAGCATGGTAGGTGGAATCTGTTGCTGGCTGTATTCTGATTTCATAATCTGAGAGGGAACAAAGCTGGGCCCGGCCAAGGCACAAGGTTGTTTGCGTGCCTCGTTCCTTTTCAGTTTTCTGCACTTGGTTGACGCTGCCAGACCTGCCCAGAGAGTCAGGGAAGCCCGACTCACTGGGCAGGATCAGTGTGGAGTAGATAGACTGTGTTGTGAGCAGAGGAAGGGGAGGCGAGTGGCACTGCATACAGCCATCACTACCTCCCTCGAGCCTGGAGGCACCGCACCCATAACTGCTTTTGTTGGTTTACGCAGCTGACAAGGTGTGGGGCAGGGCAGGGCAAGGCAGGGCACAGTCAGTGCTTGCATCCTTGGAATTCCACCTTAAAGCCACCCCTTGCAATATCTCACCTGCTAAAGGTGGAGCCGGCTAACCTGCTCTGCCTTTAGGCCTGCCTCCCTGCCGATGTTAGAGAGAGGGGTGTAACCATGTAGGTGTGTTACCGATGCATGCACAGGGAGAGGAGTCTCCTGCCCTCGGAAATCAGCTCGTGCTGGGAGGAGGACAGAGATGGCGTGGGTCGGAGAAGGGGGTGTCTGGGTGCTCTGAGTGAGGAAACTGTTGGAAGGGCCTGACAGACACCTGGAATTACCTGTGAATAAGCACTGGATTTTCTCTGTGCCATTTGGTCTACCTGGGCTCAGAAAAGAGGGTATAGGTGGATAGTTGTTTGAAACCCTTGAGGAACACAGCCCAGTTCCAACAAGGCCTCAGTGCCTGGCAGGTCAATCAGCTGTTTAACATACCCCTTGCCGAGCTGCCATGCACGAAAGTAACTTCTTCTTGTCGGCTCTGCAGCCGGAGGATGGTGTCTGCTCCTTGGCACTGCCATCAGACCAGCAGCTGGACAGGAAAAACAAGGAGACGCTGGACAGCGAGCAGCTCAAGAATGCCCGGGTTCAGGAGCAAGTCCGCTTGCGGATGCTGCAGAAGAGCCAAACAACTCCCAGGACCAATGGAGCCTTTCTGAACTATGCAGACCTGAAAGGTAAGCTCCTGGGGTCTGGGAGAGAGATCTGACAATGGCTGGCTGGTTGGTTATGCAGTACCTTCCCAAAGAGGAGGATACAAGGGAGATCCTCACTTGCCTTTTCAGGAGTGTCACTGTGGCACAGGCATAATTGTACATGGAGATGAAAGAAAAACCTTGGCTTGACCTGAGCAGGCATTTTTTACAATGGTAATGCTCAATATTTTATCCACATTATAAGAGAAATCTGTACAGTGTCATTATAAAGAGAAGTCAATGCTGCCACCATTTACCCAGTAAGAAGCGGGCTGAGGCTGTGGGACATCACCCAGTGAGTATGTAAGTGAAATGAGATATTAACTAGGGAAGTGGTACTCAAAGTGGGGGTCAGTACCCCTTGGGGGGGTTGCAACCTTGGGTCAGGGGAATTGTGAGAGGGTGGGATCTGTCATCTCGGACAATGGCTCTTAGTTTTCCTAAGAGGAAGTCTCACTGAACACAATGGTAGTCATTGAGAAGCTCTGCCATCTCAGGGATGTCACATCCTGGTAAGTTTGACAGGGAGTCCCAGGCAGATTTTTAAATTTGAAAGAGGGTCCCGGACTGAAATGCTCAAGTACCACTGAACTGGGAACTTCACAGCTTGAACTTTTGGTTGTCACAAAACCATACCAGCTTTTAAGTTGTGTGATCTCCCCTCATTCCCTCCCTCTTATTGTGCCTTGAGAGTGCAATCCTTATCATCTTTCCAGCAGTGACATAGTTGTGCCGGTGAGGAATGTGGGGGCGGGGGGAGTCACAGAAGCCTCCTTAAGTAAGGTAATATTTGTTTTCTTATCTTGAAGTTGGGTTGCCCTTAACCTCAGAACTGGAAAGCTGGTTAGATGTGCACTTTTATTTTCCTGACTTTAAACTAGGGATGATACCTGCTATCCTACATACAGCTTCATTAAATGATCTATAAACATGACACAAAGGAAGAACGAACTGTAGAGGAATTAGCTCAGGTTCTGATGATGCAAATGCTATTTCCAGGAATATGCCATGTGGGGGTGGCTGGCTTAGTCAGTGTTGTAAGTTTATTCCAACGACTATGTTGTGTCCTATACAGAAAGAGAAGCTGTTGCCAACAGTTTTGAAGGCAGCGCTTGTGGGTGTCACTAAGAAACCTCCCTCTCTGGAAAAATGTCATGAAGCCTTTCAGAGATTTGCCCCTGGATATCAGAAACTAAGGACATCAGAACCATTCAGAGATTATTTATCACTGATGATGACTTTATGCTATCCTGAGAGTGAGGCCCATTAAACACACTGGGACAGTACTTCTGAGTATCCATATATACAGTATGATTGTGCTAAAAGTGAAATTGGAGGTGAATTCTTCTTTCAGTCTGTAAATTCTATAAAACACAATAATCCCCTTTCCCCCGACACACACTTTGCTTCCTTCTGCCATTCATAAAGCAAAACAATTCTATCAGTTTCCATTGTTCCTGTAATTACATTATGCTACCCTTATCAAACCACACTGGTTGAGTCTGCCATTCCCAGAAGTCCTGACTCTGTGGACAACTAGAATACATTTTCCATTTTGTTTGGAAGAATTAGGTAAGCTTGAGGAAACAAGACCAAACCCCCTCCTTTGCCATCAGCCTCTCCCCTGGAGTCATTATACTGTTATGGGCAGTAGTTGTAGTCTGTCTCTGGTTATATTCTGCATCCGTCTTGTATCTATGTCAGGGGTCCTCAAACTTTTTAAACCGGGGGCCGGATTACTGTCCCTCAGACACTGTCGGGAGCCGGACTATAGCTTCCTCCCAGCGAGCCACGCCCCGCGCCTGTGACGCATTCCTACACTGAAGTAAATCCCATGATAGTCAATGGGCTTACTCCCAGGAAAGTGTGGCAGGATTGCAGCATCAGAGCCCCATCCTAAGAATCAGAGCCCCATCCATCATCCATTCCTACACAGAAGTAATGGGCTTACTCCTAGGAAAGTGTGACAGGCTTGCAGCATCAGAGCCCCATCCATCCATCATCCATCCATTCCTACACAGAAGTAATGGGCTTACTCCTAGGAAAGAGTGGCAGGCTTGCAGCATCAGAGCCCATACATCCTAGGAAAGTGTGACTTACAAGCCGGCAACTAAGCAGGAAGGGCGCAGGAGGGACTGAGTGGGAAGCGCGCATGCCTGTTGCCACTTCTCTGCAGCGCCAGGGGTTTCCTGGCCAGCGCGCATGCAGCGACTGAGCAGGAAGCAGCAACTGAGTGGGAAGGGTGCGTGCGCCGGCCAGGGAACCCCTGGTGCTGCGGAGAAGCTGCAACAGGCGTGTGCGCTTCCCGCTCAGTCCCTCCTGTGCTCGTGCACCTGGCATCAAGGCCCCTGGGGTTCCCCCCTAACCCCTGGCTGGGGGGGTTCTGAAAGTGCTCACGGGCCAGATTGAGGGCTCTGGCGGGCCGTATCCGGCCCCTGGGCCATAGTTTGAGGACCCCTGATCTATGTCTAGCATAACTTGCTGAAGGAACAGGAGGGGCAGTTTCCAATGCTAATCTGGTTTGTTTTATTGCTTAAGTACAATAGTTAGGACCAGCTTATAATATGAGGCTGCAAATGTGAAGCCAATTTTTCAGGTAGTTGGTGCCACTATGCACAATGAGTCTTATTGCTGAGTAAATGTATTTCAGGCTGGGCTATGAACTGTGAATTAAGTGAGGCTGACAGATCAGTCCTATGCAGGCATACTCAGGAAATTCCTAGGCACACTAACCCTCAAATCCAGAATAAATATGGGAGCACGTAAGAGACTTTACGTGCACCTGTAGTTACTGCACCATCTAATGAAAACCTATGGGAAATTCATATTGGAATCCAGAGTACATTTTTCTTACACCGGAGCAAGGAATCCCTGTAGTTACTCTGGATTTTGCCCTAAGTTCAATAAGACATTTTCAGGTAAGTGTGCATAGGAATTGCTGGACAGAGTCCAAGGCAGAGAGCCTGTGCTTTCCACAGTCTGCTGATCACTAACTCTTTTCCCGCACTGAAGCAGAAAATATGATATATTTTCTAGTGGAGCAAACATCCTTCAACAGCAGAGTTATCACTTTTATTTCCTGACAGAGTCTCTGTGCCTTTAGCTGAAATGAAAATTGGGAAAAATGTAATATTCACCATCAGATCCTCACTGCTCTGAGGAGCCACACCAATTGAATGAGGAGTCTTTATGGAGGGGTTAGGAAAACTGGTATACCCAAACAGATTAAGAGCACAATCCTAACAGTGTCTACTCAAAAGTAAGCCCCATTGTGTTCAATGAGTCTTACTCCCAGAAAAGTGTCTTTAGGATTGCAGCCAAAATAAAGGAAGGATTAGGAAAGCTGGTATACCCAAACATCTTGAAGTAGATGCACTTTTGTAACAGGCCAAGTCATTTCTATGTTGTTACTAATTACTACGTTCTGTTCAGTTACCCCTTGAAATACAAAGTTCGGAAGGAGTTAAGTGTGCTACATGCAATGTCTTACTTGTCCTTCTGTTGCTTCTTTTTTCATTTGGAGATCAATACTGTAATTCAGAGATTAGGGCTGCAATCCTGTACAAACATTCCTGGTAGTAAGCACCATGGAACACAATGGGACTTACTTTTAAGTAGACCTGCATAGAATTACAATGTATTGTAGAAGAAGCTGTTTCTAATTTATAACTCCCCCTGCCAGGTTGTTGTCCTGTAAATGCCCTGTCACCAAAGCCCCAACTTGTGTTCAATATTGTACAATCTCCTTGTCTGTTTCTTCACTCGCTCTGCAGCAGGGACTGAATTTTTCCCATAGCAATTAGGCTTTCTTTTGGTTATTCCTGAAAATCTTTTAGATGTTTCCTCAACTGCCTCGATTTGATTAGTTGAAAACACTTCCTGGTAACAAGTAATTTGTCATTATCATTCACTAACCTACCACTAACCTATCATTAACATCTTACTTAGGGTTGCCATATGTCCTGAAAAACAGGGACAATCCCAATTTTGGGGGATTGTGTTGACATACTGGCAAATGGGACAGAGGGTCGGTACCAATTTTGTGGAAGAGAATTATGGCAACCCTTATCTTACTACAGAATAAATGTACTAAGAGGGCAAAATAGGAGCTGACTCCCCCTGCCAGGATATGTCATGTTATCTGATTGAAAATGGGGCTAGATGTGCTATTTCCATGCTGCTATAGAGGTGTTCATTTAAGACCTAGATTTTGCATGCATCCCATCTCAATGGCTTCCCCAAGATGACCTAGTTTAAGTCCCTTAATTTATTGTTTCTCAACTTGTAAACTTGGACTAACAACATTCCTGAAATGACTCACAGCCACGGCTAACTTGATTAAAATCTATGCAATAATCGGAGACTGCTGGCTAGCAGCAGATCCATGGCGCTGAATTGAGTTACTGTGAATCCTTTGAACTGCATTGCGATTAATGCGTCATCACTAGAGGGTAGGCAGCTCCTGGGCACACCTGGAGCTCAATTTCTTTGTGACTGTTCCCTCTCTTTGATCTGCAATTTCTGCATCTAATTATGGAGTCAGATCCCACACCCTGCCCTGGTATGTCTCTCCCCTATCCCACAAGATACTGTCCTATAGCATAACAGGACTGTTTCAGAAAAGGTGCAGCACTGAAAGGAGGTCCCAGATCCTATCCATAATTCCACCATTAGACATGTATCAGTGCAAACTGTTGAATTTAAAACCCCATTTCTCCCCGACCCACAAGTGTACCCATTTGATGCCTGTTGCATATATGCAACATTGGGCAGAAATAGCTTTAATAAAGCAGTATGTTGAATTGAGTTGATGTTTTAGTTTGCCCATGAATTTACATGGGTAAATTAACCTGTCCACAATTGGACACTAAGGGTACAATCCGGAGTAACTACGGGGAGTCCTTGCTCCTTTGTAAGAACAATTTGCTGTGGATTGCAGTATGAATTTCCCATAGGTTTTCATTAGATGGTGCAGTAACTATGGGTACACGTAATGTCTCTTATGTGCTCCCGTAGTTACTCTGGATTGTAGGGCCATTCAGACAATTACTCTGAATATAAGATCTGCAAAGACATTTCTGAGTAAGCACCCCTAACTTCCTGCATTCGGCATTTCTAGACTTAAATAAGAATTTGTTTCATTACATTTTCTTCCCATGACTTTTTCCATGGAACAAAAGGAAAGATGTAAGGCTCCAAAGCAGTCTCATCTGGGCACTACTACAGCTTCAACAACATTACTGAGCATGTATCTTTAAATCATGCCTTACCTTTGACAATATTCTTTGTCTTCAATACTGCGAGAGAGTGAAAATTCAGCAAGTGCAGCTTTCCCCAATGAGATAGGGAGGGAGTCAGTTCAAGCCAACATTGGTACTTTCATCTGAACTGTTCAGGCATTGTAAGCAATATTAGTGTAGGTACTCTGAAGTCTGATGTAGCAGTGGAGAATCAGTAGGGAGGCTCCTTCTCAGTCCCATACTATATTCACACCATTGCATTGGCATCCATCAGTCTCAAAAGACTATGACAGGGGCCCTCAAACTATGGCCCGCGGGGGGCCCTCAATCCGGCCCGTGGGCATTTTCAGAACCCCCCGCACCCCTCCATGCCGAGGGTTGGGGGGAACCCCAGGGGCCTTGACGCCAGGCGCACAGTGCACGAGGGACTGAGCAGGAAGCGTGCACGCCTATGACTGCTTCTCAGTGCCAGGGGTTCCCTGGCCGGCGCGTGCGCCCTTCCCGATATGCCACTTTCCTAGGAGTAATCCCATTACTTCTGTGTAGTGATGGATGGATGGGGCTCTGATAGATGGCGCTCTGATGCTGCAAGCCTGCTACACTTTCCTAGGAGTAAGCCCATTACTTCTGTGTAGAAATGCTTAGGATGGGGCTCTGAGGCTGCAATGCTAGCCTCACTTTTGGGGGTTTTTGTGGCATAATTCATAAAATGATGAACTGATGAACACTTGCATCACTTGCTACGACTAGTAGAGACAAATATGGAACCTAACATTAGCCAAAAGCATGCCCATAGTTCACATTGAAATATTATTTGTTTTTAAATATTGCATTCTTTTTATGCCCATAAAGATTGTTGAATTGAAATTAAATATTGCATTCTTTTCCCTGTGCAGTGCAGTGTGCATAGGAATTTGTTCATTTTTTTCCAAACTGTAGTCCGGCCCCCGAAAGTGTCTGAGGGACAGTGAACCGGCCCCCTGTTTAAAAAGTTTGAGGACCCCTGGACTATGGTATCATGCTCGATGCTGTATGCGAAGAATGAAGGCCTGGGTAGATTAATATGGAGGATAGGCTGTTACCCAAGCAGCAAATCCCCCCTCTCCATGCCACTGAAATAGTCCATTGGAATGGCAGAGCTGGTACTGTTGGTTCCACCTGCATTGCAGAGCTGGGCTAAGGACAGGAGCTAACCCTGTCTTGTGGGATCCGGATCTCGAACCCCAGTCTATGGGTTAACAGACACAGTGTCTTAACTACTTGTGCCACCCCATCACCATTTTCTCATTTTTTTTCTATCAGCCTTGTAAAGCCAAGATGGTGACAGGATCAGCAGAACACAAGAAAGCTGGTTAAACTATGTAGAGAGGCACCACCTTGAACAATCTGCTAACAGAAACCAGACCAGATGTTGACAAGTGTCTGTGCTACCATCTTGAAACTTGGCAGTGCTGTGATAGAGCAAGGGAAGGGAAGAAGGCTAGGAGCCATTGGGTAGAAATTGCCTCTTGTGCTGATGGGATTTTCCCCTAGTGCTTTTCAACAGAAAAAAATTTTTCTCTGTTTCCTTGCTTTAATGGCACTTGTAGTTGTAACCAATTCTGCCTCTGGGTTTTGTGCTGGAAATCTGCAGCTCCTGCCTCCTCTTTGCCTTTGTTGTCATCAGTCTATGCTGGGAAAGGGAGAGTGATGAGGTTGGAATCAGGTACTGCAAAAGATGGGGCTTGGAAAGAAAAAAATAATTGCAGTCATTAGGATCAGGATTAGAACTAATGACTACATGAATGTAGCCATGTAGTCATTAGGATGCAGACATCCAAGGATACACATTTTCAAGGCCCGCGTGAATGTGTGGGCTTTGTGGGAGGGGGAGGTGTCGCCTTTGTAGCTTGCACTGCTATTTGCTACAAATGCGTCTGGTCTACCTACAAAGAAAGCAAGAGTATATGTTCTGTAACCAAGATGCTGCCCTGCTTGAGAATGTCAAATGTGTCCTGATGATACTGAGTCTAGTCTAGGTCCAGAGACCATTACTTGGTTAATACAATCAGTTCTTGGCTCGCCTTTCTACTTATTCACAGAGACACATTTTTTTGCCTCTCTGTACTATTCACTATTTTACTGAGTCAGTTAGCTTACCTAAAACCTTTTTCATATGATCATGTTGTATGTATATGTATACCACCAGATGCAGACTAAATTAACATTTCTTTGTTGTTCACTGTGGACTCAGTACTTTTTTGCACTGCACAAAGCAACATATCTAGCCAATTAAAAAAAACCCACGTGTCACTATTTATTATTTGTTTACATCTATGACATTTGTGATTTAGTGGTTTATTGTTGAATTTAAACATATATTTGTGTTTGGGAGCTAAGTAGGCATTTTTAAACGTCTCATTGTTTTGAACAGGTAGTTGATAAGAAGGAACACCCACCCCAAATTTCACACTTCTAGGTCCAGCAGTTTTGGCTGGGTGTTGATGAGTCAGTGAGTGAGTGACTTTTCATTTTTATATATAGTATAAGGATATATAGATAGTAGAGCCTGAGCAAATTGCAACTTCACTTTCCCCACAACAACAGGCATCTTTGTGAGCAAAGATTCCACTGATGGCTTCTGGCATCACAGGACATATTTTCCACCAAAGTGATTTCATAGTGGGGGAGAAAAAGGGGGCCTGTGTATGCTTGTGAAATGTTTTCGTGAAAACAAGGCCATTCCCACCTCCCCTTCTCCCCCCACTTTCCACTGAATTGTTATGTTATCTTCACCCAGTGATTCTGTTCTGGCTGGACATTCTCATGAGTTCAGTGGCAAAAACTACAGCAGACTTTTGTTCCAGGGGCATAAGAGGCATTGCAGGCCATAAGAGGACATATCAGGCCAGAGTCCTTGTTTGGAAAGCCAACCACTCAGGCTTGGTGAGAGCAGTCTCACCCTTTCTGAGCTGAGGAAACTAGGAGGGGCATTGTCTGGACACATTCCAGACAGAGGAAGAGCACCGACTTTGCGTAATTCATGGTTCCTTTCATGTCAGATGTTCTCTATACGTTACATGATAAATATGAATAGAATGAAACAGAGTGGGGAGGGTTGCTCTGCTAAGGTATTTATGGTTGCGGGTGCTGGAACACTCGTAAAAATGTCTGACTTTCTTTCTGCAGTAGCCAGAGGCAGGTTAACACACAATATTTTCCCTTATGTGTGTGGCCTATAATATCCTGTGTTCTGCTGCCCCTTAGGCTTCTCCATATGTCTGTCAAAGCATCTCATATCTGTCTGAGGATAACCAAACAGGTGAACAATAATATACTTAAATGAAATGGAGGCTATTTTCCTTACTATGGATAAGAGGTTAGGAAGATATGGCATTGGCTGAGGGTGCATGCCCATTCAGTGTTTCTTAATTGGTGGTACGCATACCATCAGTGGAACTTGAGTTGGTTTCTGGTGGTATATGCAGGATCCCTAGGCACAAGCTGCCTAGTAGTGATGTATGACAAACAGCAACAGGAGGTTCAACTCAGCAGGCAGAGCTCCAGCACACACTTTTTCATGTGCTCAGAAAAGCCATTCAATACACCCCGAGCCTCTGACTGTGTTTGTCACATTGCATGGTCTTGCCACATGGAAATAACTGGCAGTGATGTCATAACCTGGTGGTACGTCCAATAGGAGGACCATGCCAAGTGGTACAGGTGGGGGTGATAGACGTTAAGAAATGCTGAGGACCTCTCTGACCAAACTGACTTCTTGACACTCACAGTGTAATCCTAACCTGCACTGGAACAGGCAAGTCAGTTGCCTGCTCTGTGTCCAGTGCACATTTGGGCTACTGCTGTGCAAAGGGAAACTTTCCTCCTGATCTGGGTATCAAGGCATTAGCCCCAATGGGCTTGGATGTATGCCACCATACATCTTGGATGTATGCCACCAATTGTGGTGGCGCAGATCTGAGCAGCCAAGACCAGCAGAAGCTGATTAGGGATGGGGCTTGAAACCAGCACAAGAGTCAGGTCCCAGTCTGGCTTCTTGCTCCACAAGATCCTCCTCACATTTCCACCAGCCCTCCTCTGCCCCAAAACACAACATCCCTGCAATGCAAAACTAATCAGCCTGTCCATGTGAACCAGAATGTATAGTGATGACAACAATATGTTGGAACTGTTGTTATAGAAGCAGCGTTGCTCTTGGAGCCTGGCCTATTGTATGGCTGTGTGACCATAAACGCCCTGTATTAATGCTTTAATTTTCCCCCTCCAAACTTAAGTGTCCTGTCCCTACTGACTGCTTAAGATGCACTTTTTCTAGTGGTTTGCTCCTCTTTTATTTAACAAAAGGAGAGTAACTGTGCCTCCTCACCCCAGCAGTGTCTCTTCTAGTGGTTATCTGCTGGTATTCTTTTAGATTTTCTCTGTAAACTGCTTTGTCAACATATTGTTGAAAAGCGGTATATAAATACTTAATAATAATGTCCCAGATTAAATAAATTATTTAGATCAGCTAGCAAGCTTACACTTTCACCCTGTGCTTTGAAAGGTATTTGTGCTCTGATCATCTCTAACTTTAGATTAAGCAGTTCTTGAATGCACAGATCCGGATGTTGGCAAAGGTGAGAAGTTGGATGAATGTGTCTTTTGTCTTCAGGCTTGGCTCCAGAGTTTGGTGTCAGATTTGTGAAAACCAATTTGTCTGCTGTTATCCCTGAGTGTTACAGAGTTCTGATTAATGTATGGGTCACTCAGAGTTCTGATTAATGTATGTCTACCATTCTCTTCCCTCGCAGTGATTCTAAAATGAATATTTTGAGGTGCCATAAGTGCCACTTCCAAACATATGACGTTTAATCATCCATAGTGATGAAGTAGGAAAAGAAAGTGAGCTGCCTGAAGAAGCAAGTAAGGAGAATAGCAGTACCAACGTGCAGACCAGTTTTTCAAGCAGGTTTACAACATGAGCATAGAACAAATCTGATTTTTCAGAACTTCCCTAATGAGCAGATCCCTAGCAGGAGATGTTGCTGCTAGAGCAACCCAGGGAATCTGCTCTGAACTGGGATTTGAACCTTGGTGCTAGCTGAGATAATTTTATTTATTTATTTATTTATTTATTTATTTATTTATTTATTTATTTATTTACTAGCGAAAGGCGTACCCGCATTGCGGGTGTAACTTCCCCATACAACATCCTCCATGGCGCATCAACAACCCATGCGCAACCCACCCCCATGTACAACATTCCCCTGTGCACAACTTCCCCCCATGCGCATCATCCCTCATGCGCAACTTCTCCCCACGCGCAACTTTCCCCCGTACGCAACTTTCCCCCGTGCGCAACTTCCCCCATGCGCAACTTCCCCCATGCGCAACTTCCCCCAATGTGCAACTTCCCTCCATGCGCAACTTCCCCCATGCGCAACTTTCCTACATGCGCATCATCCCCCCATGTGCAACTTCCCCATGTGCAAATTTCCTAAATGCGCAACTTCCCCCATGCGCATCATCCCCCATGAGCAACTTCCCTCCATACGCAACTTTCCTACATGCGCACCATCCCCCATGTGCAACTTTCCTACATGCGCATCATCCCCGCATGCGCAACTTCTCCCCACGCGCAACTTTCCCCCATGCACAACTTCCCCCATGCGCAACTTCCCCCCGTGCGCAACTTCCCCCATGCGCAACTTCCCCCCATGCGCAACTTCCCCCAATGTGCAACTTCCCTCCATGCGCAACTTCCCCCATGCGCAACTTTCCTACATGTGCATCATCCCCCCATGTGCAACTTTCCTACATGCGCAACTTCCCTCCATGCGCAACTTCCCCCCATGCGCAACTTCCCCCCATGCGCATCATCCCCCATGTGCAACTTCCACCCATGCGCAACTTCCCCCATGCGCAACTTCCCCCCATGCGCATCATCCCCCATGTGCAACTTCCCTCCATACGCAACTTTCCTACATGTGCACCATCCCCCATGTGCAACTTTCCTACATGCGCATCATCCCCGCATGCGCAACTTCCCCCATGCACAACTTCCCCCATGCGCAACTTCCCTACATGTGCAACTTCCACCCATGCGCAACTTCCCCCCATGTGCAACTTCCCCCCATGCGCAACTTCCCCCCATGCGAATCATCCCCCCATGCGCATCATCCCCCCATGCGCATCATCCCCATGTGCAACTTCCCCCATGCGCATCATCCCCATGTGCAACTTCCCCCATGCGCAACTTCCCCCCCATGCGCAACTTTCCTACATGCACAACTTTCCTACATGCGCAACTTCCTCCCAGTGCACCAGGCACTGAGCACCAAACTGGCTGGATGTTGTTCAGTCTCCCATGTTAAGTATAGGACAAAAACACGTTGCCCCCTTTTCAGCCCCTGAAGGGTTAAATTTCTCCAGATGGTTCTTGTGGGAGTTCAGGTGACAGAAGGAACTCCCAGAATTCCATGCTTCAGGCCCAGCAGTTGGGGAGGAATGTTGCTGAGTCAGCAATTCTCAATGCAAAGTATAGGGAGGAAAACGCGCTGCATCCCTTTTCACCCCCTTCCGGTTGGAATTTCCGAAAACCGGTCCTTAGTGCACCCCTCCCTCATGGAAGGAACACCCACCCCAATTTTCACACTTCTAGGCCCAGCGGTTTTGGCAGGGCAGTGATGAGTCAGTGAGTCAGTCAGTCAGTGAGTCAGTGAGTGAGTGACTTTTCTCTTTTATATATATGATTTATTTATTTATTTATTTATTTATTTATTTATTTATTTATTTATTTATGGGATTTATACCCTTCCTTTCCCATGCCAACGCAAATGCCCAAAGCAACTTACAAAGCTTTATTTCCACCCTTCTGCTGTACTGAAAATGACAGGTTAGGCTGAGCATGAGTGACGGGCTCAAGGTCACCCAGGAAGCTTCATGGCCAAGGAAGGATTTGAACGTGGATCATCCAGGTCTCAGTCCAACTCCCTCACTACAATATCATCTACTGAGGAAATTCAAACTTGGCCTCTGAAGTACTTTCAGTTATTTTAATTTTTGCTCCATCCGAAAGTCAATGTCTCCTGTTTTGGTAAGTTTCCAGATTTCCAGGGTTCTCATCAAAAGAGAGGCATTTGCCTCTCACATCAGACTATAACAAAGGAAAATAGTGAACATGAAACCAAATACGTTTATTTAATTGGTTTCACAAGTGGGTCAGTTTAAAAACCATATGGTGACAATCCTTGAGGGATTCAGAGTGAAGTCTATATTCTCTCAAGAGCAAATGCAACCAATTACTTCATGGTTGAAAGATTTCTTTTTAGTAATTACTGTACAGTGGCGCCTCACGTAACAAATTTAATTTGTTCCAGAGTCATGTTTGTTACGTGAAACGTTCTTTACGTGAAGCGGGTTTTCCCATAGGAAATAATGGAAACTCAGACAATTGGTTCCACACCCCAAAAATATTCATAGAAAAATATTAACTGTTTATAAAAATGATTACAAAACACTGGAATTGAATTCAAAACATGCATTCAATGTGCATGATCCTATGAAGTCTACTTAGGCTGCAATCCTAAAAACACTTTCCTGGGAGTAAGACCCATTGAACGCAATGGGTCTTACTTCTGGGTAGACATGGTTAGGAGGCTGCAATCCAAGACACTTTCCAAGTATCTCCCCACTTTCTCCTTCTCTTCATCCTGAGCCTCTCTCTCCCCTTCTCCCTTCTGGCTAGCCCTGAGCTGCTTCCCTCTTCTCCAATGCCATTCTCTCCCTCTGCCCAGCGGATGTCCGGCCACAGGAGGAACAGCGCAGAAGTGTTGCTTTCCTTATGACAGGCACTCTAGGCAGCCCTGATGCTTTTTAAAAGGGCTGCTGGCCAGTGCATCTGCCCCAACTGCCAATGAATGTGTTCTTTACGTGAAGCACAGTTTGTTACGTGAAACAGAATCTTGGAGAAATTTTTGTTTGTTACGTGAAACATACCTTATGTGAGGCGTTTGTTACGTGAGGCGTCACTGTATTTAATTCTGAAAAAAGTCTTTAATACCATGATAGCAATGCAGTGGAAAGATCCCAGACCCAAGCATGAAATGTTGTGGAAAACCGACATATAGAACTCCAACAAAGATCTACAACACAGAGAAATCGACCATGTGGGCCCAGATCCAATTCAGGATGGAGAAGAAGAATGATTAACCTTTTCCTCTGTTTAGTTTTCTTCTGTGTTGTCTTCAGAAAATCCCCACCCCCAGAATTGCTATATGTCCTGACTGGAAAAGTTGATGGGCACACATTCATTGCCTCATTTGTTTTTACAAAGGCAATGTTTTCGTCACTGCAAAACTACTCTGGAGGCTGGGGTGGATCTCTGGCTGGTATAATCAAAGGAAATGCCAATGCATTCAAGATCTAGGTCTCTAATACAGTTTCTGCTTCAGGGTAGTCATAAACAAACTTTCTTTCTTTAGTCATGCTACACAAAAGGCATAACGTATAGGCAATGGGATGTCAACCAAGGAAAGCCATAAGCCCAGATTGGACTTCTTTATAATTTGCAGGATCTAAGACTGAGTTTGTAATCCCCTGACATGTACCAATAATGCATCGTCCATACTTAGGATGATCAGGGCTTGTGCTCTCTCATCCCTATATCTGTCCTCCCCTCTCAGGGATGCAGGGGGATCACTTACATATTTCCACAAAGATTCCCTTTTCAAGGCCATCTCTGTTTTTAAAGCCCACGCCTGATAATTCGTGTCCGTTAAACGACATTCAGGGTATGGAGTTGCTGGTGCTGGCAACACAGCTTGCACAGGTCCTGCTTCATCTGAGTCTGACATCCTTCCTTTGTCTGGAACCCGACCGGACTCTTACAGCTGCACAACTGGAACAATACTGCTGGGCCCATAACCTGTTGTTCTCCACCAAAAAGGAACGTGGAGAGCCTTTTTGTATAGCGCCTTCCAGAAGCTTTTCTTACCAGCCTTGTGTCCAGCCAAGATAAGAAGCCGTGAGACAAAAGTTCAGTCTATCACAGATTTATTTTCTTCTTCCACACGAACACCAAAACACACACCACAACTCCTTCCACTACAACAACCCACACAGTCTGGTCAGCATTAATTGTTTATATACAGTTTTTACACCAATCACGATGCTAATTGCTGACTCAGTTCAGCTGCCTTGTCATATGACTTAGTCCATGTCCAGGTGGCTGCATTTAGCACTCAGTAATCTGCAGCTAACTAACAGCCCAATCCAGAGCAACTAATCTGTCCACATAAGAGCCCTTAGGTTGCCCTATCTAACACTAGGTTGGAGCAACTGCAAGATGCTCCAGCCCAGTTACTCTGAAGGAGGCTTAGGGCAGAGCAAGGCAAGATAGGGTGCCCTAAGAGAGGTGGACCTGCTCTGCCCTAACTGGGGCAGCCTAAGCAGCTCAGGAGAGGCAAGTTGAGGGCATGTTTAGCATTGCCTAGGGCAGAGCAGTTACTCTGTATCCAAAGCCTGTTTCCAAGGCAGAAATGCCCTCTTCCAGCCCTCAGAGTTTTAACACCTCAGGAGCAGGTATAGTAATGAGTAGACCCATAGGGGTCCATGAGAAGGCCCGAGTAAGAATGGCAGTGCTGACCAAAAATCTGAGTTCTTGGCCAGCCTAGCTGCAACCCCTTCCTCTCAACCTCAGGATATGGAACAAACTACGGCTGCCCACAAACCTCAGGATACAGCAGGCCACTCCAAGAAGCCCCTTGTATTCACTGTAGAATGTACTGGCATCTCATCAGGGACTCCTTATAAGGCAGCCACCCAGTGGCGTCACCAGACTGGTGCGGCTGGTGTGGGCTGCATTGGGGATGCGCTCTGTATGGGGTGATGTGCCGGAGGAGTTTGACTGTCCTTTGGCAGGCCCCGGGCGTCAGCACCCCCATTCAGGCCTGCTCCAAGGCGGAGAATCAGCCAGAAGCTGCCACTTGTCTGAGGAGCTGGCCTGAACGGCCATCTGAGGTGCACTGTGCAGAAACACACTGAGCATGCCGAACAGCTTCAGAGGAGACCCTTAGAGCAGAGAAAGTCCGCGCCTCTGCACAGCCATTCGGCCTCACTCAGGAGGCGGAGCGGCAGCCGAATGGCTTCAGAAAGAGTACTGCACAGGCACCAACTCTGACGCCTGCACAGTCTCCCCCGAAGCCAAAAGGCTTCAGAAAAGTACTGCGCAGGCACCAACTTTGGTGACTGTGCAGTCCAGGTGGGGGGGGGGCGCGCATCCCAGGGATGACGCACAGACGTCCGCACCAGGTGATGTGCAGAGTCTTGTCACCACTGTAGGCACCACAGCTGTTCCTTGTTCAGTGTGATCTGAGGGGTGTCTCCTCAGGAGCAAGTCTTCCCCTTGTGTCAATTACTTAGCATGCTCTGGAGCAGTTAGGGCAGCCCAGGCTTCCTGACTCTCTGGATTCAGCATAACTTTCTGCTCTGGATACAGAATAGTTAGGAGAGTGCAGTTAGGTCAGAGCAGGCTGAATTTGCTCTGGATTGCAGCCTTAATTTCTTTGGTTCAGGCTTTCAGGCCCCACAAACCGTAACAGGATTCTCTATGCTTTTGGAATTGCTTGTGTGAATGGACCATTGCCTTCTTGGATCACAGCATTTGATGGCAGTATATTTCTTTTTAACACTACTTGGCTTGAATCCTTAAAGGATTATAAGAGGGGTGGAAACTGGTTCTTGGGGAAGACAAGCTTCCCATGTGGCTGTTCTGCATTGGGACATGTAGTTTTGGTTTCTGCAAGTAGTTGGACACAATATAAGGTGCTGACAATAGCGGACTGAAAAGCAAGCTTTCCTGGAAAGGCAACATACATATCCTTCTCCCTGATGTTATCCCTTTTTTATGGCAGTTGAGGAATTTCACTTGTTATGGCCAAAATAATTCTGGCCTCACCCTCTTCACACCAACCCACTCCTCTCTCTCCCATTCACACCAATCATTTAGCACAAGACTGACAGAAAATGCAGTCATTTCCAAATGTCTTTCCACATGCCTTCCACACACCATTATTGTGTTAAGTAAGAGCACAATCCTAACCATGTCTACTCAAAACTGAACCCCATTGTGTTCAGTGGGTTTTACTTCAGGAAAGTGTCTTTAGGATTGCAGCATAGCTGTAATAAAAAGGTTCTGCTAGTGCTCTGAAAAATGCTTCTCTAAAAATGAAGTCTGTGAAAAGATAGCTGGGGCTACTCTGTTCAAAAAAGGGGGATGGGGAGAAAATATAAATATAGTTGTAAACCAAACAAGCGAAATCAAGAAACTTTTGGGCTCCAATCAACCACTGGGCTAGAGGCCAGAGCAAGACAATATGTTCCAGATGAGACAAACAGTGCAATCCTAAGCTTGTCTACTCAGAAGTAAGTCCCATTGTGTTCAATAGTACTTCCTCCCAGGAAATTGTGGTTAGGATTGCAGCCTAAGTGCAAAGAGAAGGATGGTCAGGGCTCATGTTCAGCCTTTTGATTTCTCAGAGTCTTAAAAGAGCCTCCTCATCCCAACGGATTCTAGAGCAGGACATCCAAAAACTAGATATAATGCTGAGTCTAGCTGAGTGAAATTGCAGGCAGATTCTGTTTCAGGCATCACCCTGTGGGATCCACCGAACGTTTCCCCTACAGCATAGCAGTCGTGATGCACACAACATCCTCTTTCCAAAGAGATTGTCGCACCCTTAGGGCAGTATTTAATTCATCATCTGTGTCACGCTTCTCATCCACAACTCAGCAAGTTGGGGCCTGCTTGGGAATCTGATTTGTGACAACACTTTGGTGTTTATCTGTTGCGCTGCTGCCTGATTCACATGCTCGACTGTCCCTCTTTCTGGTGCCTGATCTCCCCCCACCCAATTTTTTCTGAATCTCCTTTTGTCTTTAGAGGCACAAACCTCTTGCTCATCCAGGCAGCACCTGGCTTCCATGAACGGTTTCTTGAGTGAATTATGTAAGAACATGTAGGTAGAATATTTGCTTGCATAACTTTGTTCTGGGCTGCCAGACAGATATTCACAAAGTCTCTTTTGTTTGTTTATAAACTTTATTTCTTTTTTCTGCCTTAGTGAAGATGATTTACTGACACACAAATAATTGCACCTGGTAACAGAATCATAAAAAAATTATTCTGATGCCAGAACCAGAATCAAAATACCCATATTCACTCGAATCTAATACACCATCAAATCTAATGCACACCCTATACTTATAATCAACACACCGTATTTACTCATATGTAATTAACCACCGAATCTAATGCGCTCCCCGATTTTGGAGACAGAATTCAGCTGAAAAAGGTGAGCATTAGAATCAAGTACAAACAGTACTTATACGTATAAAGAAATACTTATTTCTTATATCTTTTCAAAAGGAAATTTTCACATTTGTTAGAATAATTTGTTATTAAAAAGATCAAATGTGGGTGTTCAGGTGACAAATATGTACATAAGAGGATGTCATTTGCAAGAGGATGACTCCTTTGCAAAGGGAATTAGCTGCCAGGATTAGCCTAAGAATGGTTTCACTCTGAGGGCCCAGTCCTAGCCAGCTTTCCAGTGCCAGTACAGCTACAATGCAGCCCTGAGGAAAGGAACCAATGTTACCTGGAGGAGGCCTTTGTGAGTATCCCTACTGAAGAATGCAGCACATACCTCCTTGTCATGGTTGCACAAGCACTGGAAAATTGGTTAGGATTTCTCCCTACATGAGATGTGTGATCTTGAGGAACTGATTTTGATCAAATAAATGTGTGAGTCTCCCTTCCCTTTAAGCCCATCAAAGGTGCCCATCATCTACGGGCCTTGTGCCATTTCCATTCTGAACTTTCTCAAAAGCTTTGCAAAGGCATTTTCAATGTGAATTTATAGCATTCCCTTGCCCGTATGATCCACCTGTCTCTCCTTTTGAGAAACACCACTGTTCCCTATTCAGAGCCCTGTCAAATCTGTGCAGCTGTTCCTGTTGTTAAAGGAGTAATTGTGTTAGTGTGAATTGCTTGTGTTGCTGTTCTCCTGGATTTAGCTTTTTCGAAGTTCTCTGGGTTTGTCTTGGTTCTTGTGTACACACATGCAGTGATTGCTCATAATTATTTATTTACTTACTTACTTACCTACCTACCTACTTACTTACTTAGCATATGGCAAATACATGGACTGATGGATTGCTCACAAACACCAGAATTCATTTGCAGCCATACACTCTGCAGCTGTCAATGGATATTTTAAACACAGGATCACATAGTGCAGGACAATCATGTTGTTGTAGTATATTTTTAACCATCACTGTGTTGGGTTTTAAATTAGTGGGGTTGAAGTATATATGAATATAGAATGCAGCAGACATGCATCATTAGACATGTTTGGCAATCAGTGCCTCAAAACCACTGCCAGCCCATCTATGGAACTAACTGAAGCCACCTCCTACTTTCCTGAGAGCAACCCTACAATCCAGAGTAACTATGGGAGCACGTAAGAGACATTACTGCACCCGTAGTTATGGCACCACCTAGTAAAAACCTATGGGAAATTCATATTGCAACCCAGAGTAAATTGTTCTTACACCGGAGCAAAGACTCCCTGAGGTTACTCTGGATTGTGCCCATAGACTATTGAAAATAATAGGACTTCCATCTGAGTGGACAGTCCTAGGATTGTGCCCATCATTGCCTCAGGAGCAGATTATTGGGGGAACATAAGAAGAGCCTCCACTGGATCAGGCCAAAGGCTCATCTAGTCCAACTTCCTGTATCACACACACACAAACATACTTCATGGTTTGATTACAGGGAGATTATTAGTGCCCATCTCTAGTTCCCCCTCCAGTGCTCCTCATTGTACTCCCTTGAATGGAGAAAGAAGAGGGAGAAAGAATGTTGACCTAAAACAGTAGCTCATCATTAGGTGGGAGCAGCATGTCACCACAGGCTTTGCAAGGTCTTGGGCTAGTCATGTGGACTGCATGACTAACATGGAACACTGTTACCTTCCCACCAAAGTGGTATATTTTATCTACTTGCATTTCTGTCCATGCAAACTGCTAGGTTGGCAGGAGCTGAGCAATGGATGGGAAGTCACTCCATCATGTAGGACCTGGATCTCAAACCCCAGCCTGCTGGATGATAGGCACAGTGCCTTAACTACTTGAGCCACTACAGCCACTTCAGCCCTTTACTCCTACTAAGCAAGCTTAATAATGCAGTCTAAATAATTACTCTTTTTGCATGGGGTTCTGTTTAAGCATTGCTTGTGCCTGCTACTAGCCTGCTCCAATCTCAGGAGCTCCAGAATTCATCTTATCTTGTTATTGAGTGAGGGCATCTCCAAAGACAGAACCGATTTCCTAATCTTCTGGCATTGTGGGAGAAGCCTTGCTCCACCCAATTTATTTGCACTTCACAGTGAGGGAACAATGTATTTCTAGGGAGAAGAACCCCAGTGTTGGTGTTTTCAGATGGGAGGATGTGCAGGGTTGGAGTTGTGGTTTAAGCACTTGTTATATAGATATTCTCAATAGTGCATTATTGTGGCCCAGCTCTATTTTTATTGCCGTAGGGCACAATCCAGAGTGAGGGCAGTGAGGAGTGCCCTAGATGGGCTGCCCCAACTATTCTGTATCCAGAGCAGAGAGTTATGCTGGATCCAGAGAGTCAGGAAGCCTGAGCTGCCCTAACTGCTAAAGAGCATGCTCAATAGGCACCAAGTCAGTGACACCAGGGGAGAGCTTGCTCCCAAGGAGACCCCCCTCTGATCACACTGAACAAGGAACAGCTATTGTGCCTGCCTTATAAGGAGACCCTGATGAGATGCCAGTACAGTCTACAGTGAATACAAGGGACTTTTTGGAGTGGCTTGCTGTATCCACAGGTTAGTGGGATTCCGTAATTGTGCCATATCCTGAAGTTGAGAGGCAGGGGTTGCAGGTAGGCTGGCCAGGAACTCAGTTTTTTTGTTAATATTGCCATTCTTTACTCTGCCTTATCATGGACCCCTATGGGTCTACTCATTTCTATACCTGCTCCTGAGTGGTATACCTGCTTCTGAGGAACTGGAAGAGGGCATTTCTGCCGTTGAAACAGGCTCTAGATAGAGAGTAACTACTCTGCCCTAGGCAATGCTAAACATGCCCTCAACATGCCTCTCCTATACTGCCTAGACTGGGCCAGCTAGGTCAGCCCAGGTCCACCTGTCTTGGGGCAGCCTATGTTGCCTTAGGCTGTCCCAAGCCATTTCTGGAATAATTAAGGTGGCCCATCTTGTAGTTGGGTCAGCCCAGTGATAGACAGTGTAACCAAAGTGCACTTCTGGAGTGTGCTGTAGAAGGGTTCACACATTCTTTTAGTGCTGACATCAGAAGTTTCTAACAAGTTATTTCACTGGCGTAAGATGCGCACATAGCTTAGTGTGCAATCTATGTGTTTGCACAATCTGTTTTTCCCTTCTATGGCAACTACTTGCTTTGGTTTCAGCTGTATGCAATAATCTGTAGAACTATGACTCTGAATTTGTTTATCACATACATTCCCTTGCCCCATTTGATTCAAGATAAAACTGTTTTCTCATGTATCCTTCATGTTTGCCTTCTTTTTCAAGCCTCTAGGTCAGTAATTGATAGATTCTCACCAACATTTGTTGAAGTGTTGCTTGGTAGAGGAAAAGAATGCTATGCATCATGACTCAATGGTATTGTGCTCGGCGCTGCATACACTGCATGCGAAGCACAAAAGCCTGGTTTGGATTGTTATGGAGGATAGGCTGTTACCCAAGCAGGAAAGCCCCCCTCTCCATGCCACTGAATTAGTCCAATGGAAAGGCAGAGCCAATACGATTGGATCCAGCTGGCATCGCAGAACTGGGCTAAGGCCAGGAGCTCACCCTGTCTTGTGGGGCTGACCCGGGTCTTGAACCCTGGCCTGCTGGTTAACAGGCACAGCGTCTTAACTGCTTAACCAGCGTCCTAACCCACAACCCAGACTCACACCCACAGACTCCTAAGCATGTTACTTACATATACAGTGCTTCATAGTTGTGGTGAGTTCAAAGATATTTAAGCCACTGGTGGTCTGGGAAGTTGTATCAAGAAGTAGTTCTTTCCTGAAGCTGAGCATCATGACTATTTACATCTTAATCACATCTTAGGAGATTCCATGGTGGGATTTTTAAGCATTAAATAACACATTGCTGCTATTTGACCATTTATCTGCTGGGCTGATGTAATGTGACCTTGGGCAAAATCCAGAGTAACTACGGGGTGTCCTTGCTCCAGTGCAAAAACAATTTACTCTGGACTGCAATATGAATTTCCCATAGGTTTTCACTAGGTGGTGCAGTAACTACGGGTGCACGTAATGTCTCTTATGTGCTCACTTAGTTACTCTGGATTTGACTGCTCATGTGATGTTGTGTTTGTGTCGCTAGCCATTTGGCACGCTCTGTGCCAAGCATGTAAAAAAATACTGGTGAGCATGTCTTAGGAGCAAGCTGTGTCCATTCAAGTGAAAAAGCACCACATATTTTACACTAATTTTAATGAAATTGTATGTTCTACAAACTCACGTAACACGGATAAAGAAAACCACTGCCTCTCCCTGTTTGTCACAAAAGCAGTCAGGCAGATTTGAGGTCAAACTCTCCTCCTTGACTGTGGCTGAATGTGAGCTCACCCAAATCATTCTCCACTTGCTGGATTTGGGGCTGGGTGTGCGCACATGACTGTGCAGCTTCTGACACAATCATTCAGTAGCAGCTTGGCTGCATTGAGAGTCAAGTCTCCTCCCTTCGGCAATCCAGGAACTGTGCCAGGTTACTGCTTTCTGAAAGGCCCTTTGTGAAGAAACCATTAAAAAGTGTTTTAATATTTATTCAAAGGATGCAAGGGGGGGGAAAGGAATGGGGAAGGTTATGGGAGAGGAAACAAAAGAAGCAGAAACCTATTCATTTGTGGTGATAAGCCCATGCAAGGGATGCTTGGCAGGCCTGCAGGTCAGAAGAAGAATCAGCATAGTTAGCTAGAGAAAAAAGGAAGCATCTCCCAGTCTGAAGAGTGACAGGACAGCAGGTTTCTGTATCTTGATATGGTACCAAGCTTTTGGTTTGGCATTTCATTGAGAAACTGTGGGTTGAAAGAGGACTCAGGGGTCAACTAGAGTGGGCTTTGGCAGAGGGCCTGCACCCTTGAAAGGCCTACCCAGTCAGGCTAACCCCATAACCACTAGCAATATTTGCACACTTTGGCTCAGAGGCTCAGGTCACTACTGCTGCCTTTCACTCATACGTACTCACCAGCCCCCAAGTACTGATCTGCAAAGGATAGGGTTTCCTGGAGAGCCTCTAGTGCAGTGGTTCTCAAAGTAGGGATCAGGACCCTTTAGGGGGTTGTAACTTCATTCCAGGGGGGTCACGAAAAGCTGGGCACCACCATCTTGGAATCTGGCACTGGGCACTGCCATTTCCTGGGAGCATTTCATTGAACATAGTGGGACTTCCCAAAGTCATGGAGAAGCTCTGGTATCACAGTGATGTGACTTCCCGTTCGATGTCACTTCCAGCCATGTCATAAGTTCTGTGGGGATCTCAGATATATTGTCATTCTCAGAAGGGGGTTTCAGGCTGAGATGCTCACCAACCACTACTCTAGTGGATGGTAGGAAGGGGAAATGAACATGATGCTGCTGCCATCTTCATACCACTGGTAAATGAACCAAGAGTGACCCAATGCATGGATGTGTCCCACGGCTTTCAACAACCTGGTAACTGTGCTGCTGTGAGTTGCAGTACCTCTCTGTGTTGAATAAATGGGTTTCTTCATTTTCAAGTTTTCTTGCACCAATGAATTGATTCAGCCCTGCATATTGCCCAGTCAAAGCTGATAATGTGCCTGATCTTAACAGAACAGCAAGCAGGTGTGAGCATGGCTCATTACACGAACATGCAGCTGCTAGAGGAGGATCAACATATTTGGATTTACTGTGAGGATTTAGATGAGGCATGATGTGCAAGATGGATGTTGATGCTTTCAGGCATCATGCTTATCTTGCCACACAATGCTTGTGGCATCCATAGAAAGTCACTCCTGTCTCCAGGCTGTTTCAACAGCCAACTCCCACAATAGAATTGTTCTTCTCAACCATGTATCTTCGTATCGTTGCCTAAAAAGGCATCTGAACATCTGAACAAGGATACCTTCAGTAATGACCACACTAAGGGCGCAATCCAGAGCAAGTTCAACCTGCTCTGCCCTAACTGCTCTCTCCTAACTATTCTGTATCCAGAGCAGAAAGTTATGCTGCATCCAGACAGTCAGGAAGCCTGGGCTGCCCTAACTGCTCCAGAGCATGCTAAGTCAGTGACAGCTGGGGAGGGCTTGCTCCTGAGTAAACCCCCTCAGATCACACTGAGGAAGGAACAGCTGTGGTGCCTACATTATAAGGAAGCCCAGCAGTTCCTGACAACCAGTTACAGCTGCAGTTCTTCTAGTGCAAGATGGATGCTTGGAGTGGCCTGCTGTATCCTGAGGTTAGTGGGCTGCCATAGTTGTGCCATATCCTGAGGTTGAGAGGCAGGGATTGCAGCCAGGCTGGCCAAGAACTCAGATTTTTGGTCAACACTACCATTCTTACTCAGGCCTTATCATGGACCCCTATGGGTCTACTCATTACTATACCTGCTCCTGAGGTGGTATATCTCTGAGGAACTGGAAGAGGGCATTTCTGCCTTGAAACAGGCTTTGGATACAGAGTAACTGCTCTGCCCTAGGCAATGCTCAACTTGCCCTCAACTTGCCTCTCCTGAGCTGCTTAGGCTGCCCCAGTTAGGGCAGAGCAGGTCCACCTCTCTTAGGGTACCCTATGTTGCCTTGCTCTGCCCTAAGCCTCTTCCAGAGTAACTGGGCTGGAGCATCTTGCAGTTGCTCCACCCTAGTGATAGATAGGGCACCCTAAGGCCTCTTATGTGCAAGGAATAGTTGCTCTGGATTGGGCTGAGTCATGGTGGATTAGATAGTCCTTCCAGACCATTTCCCATTTATTTGCAAAAAGCAAATGGGGGTGTCATTACCCACAAGCCGCCATGCCAGATCCCAATACAGTGTGTTCTGGGATACTATCCAGGAATGTATGTGTAGAGCATCAGAAAACGATCATAAATAATGGATCGCAGGAAAGGAAAAGCCTCGTGTCCAAGATGGAGATGAAAGAGAACTCACACTTTCACAAGTTTTAAGGCAAGGGTGTCACGCTAAGATCTGCAGGCTGAATAAAGCATGTTTGTCCAGCCCACATATTAATAGTGCTTTCCTAGCATCATCCTTTCAGCAAAGCTGCTTCTGCTGAGGCACTAGAAGAGATGGAAGGAGACCTCAAAAGACCAAGGAATGTATGGACCAAGAAAAATGAGAGAAGGAGGTCTGCCAAAGTGCTGGATGAGCACAATTATCATGTATGTCCTCTGTTCTTAACAAGTACCATTAATCATATTCAGCCTGTTATATGAAATGAGGTTGACACCTCTGTGTTAAAGACTACTTTGAGAAAGGTAACCTTCTAACCTTGACAATTCTAACCTTGTCTATTCAAAAGTAAGCCCCATTGTGTTCAATGGGGCTTACTCCCAGGGAAGTATCTTTAGGATTACAGCCTAAGGCTGCACAATGAACACAAAAGGCTTACTTTTGAGTAGATATGTTTAGGATTGTGGTCTTATTCTGTTTGAGCAGGCCTCTGTCAGTCTTGGAAGACTATGGTATCGTGCTCGACGCTGCATACGCTGCATGCGAAGCACGAAAGCCTGGGTTGGATTGTTATGGAGGATAAGCTGTTACCCAAGCAGCAAATCCCCCCTCTCCACACCACTGAATTAGTCCAAAGGAAAGGCAGAGCCAATACGATTGGATCCAGCTGGCGTCGCAGAGCTGGGCTAAGGACAGGAGCTCACCCTGTCTTGTGGGCCGACCCGGGTCTCGAACCCTGGCCTGCTGGTTAACAGGCAAAGTGTCTTAGCTACTTGCACCACCCACAGAGTGCTTATTCTATAAAGCAGTGATTTTCAACCTTTTTCATCTCATGCACACTAACAAGGCACTGAAATTGTCAAGTCACACTATCAGTTGTTTTTACCACTGACGAGGCACACCAGACTGTTCAAATCCCCCATTTTTCCCACTAATAAATTCCCATGGCACACCAGAGTGCCACAGCACACTGGTTGAAAATAACTGCTGTGAAGCTTTGGGAATCTTGGAGGTAAACAAGCGTGTTCTGAAATTTACTAACACTCTTGAGCTGGAAAAGCCAGGAAATTTTGAATGTTATCAAGCTTTTCATTATTGTGCTAGTAGATCTAGGACCATTGTAAGACATGGTTACAGGAAGCTCCAGATTACTAGGAACATTTGGTGAAAATTGGGATATACGAGTAGTAAGGAAAATGAGGGATACTGCTAAAAAATAGATTCAGTTCAGGATTCCTTGACAGATATTGGAAATTTCACTAGGCAGCAACAGTGCCAAGATGCATTTAAAGCCTTTATTGGATAACATAGAGAGTCATCACTGTCATGCAGTGAAGTAGAAAGAATACCCTTGTAATTTTAGACTGAATTTACAGGAACTTTCATATCCAGGAACCCATTAAGCCGAGGGTTGTCTTTATTTATTAAGCAATAAATAATACTCAGCAGTTATAAGATCTCAGTTGAAATGGTTGCTTGGTCATAATTTATGTCCTCTCAGCCCCACACCGAAACAAGGAAAATAAGTATACGTGAAAACGCCTGTGAGCAAGTGCAGATTGCATCCCCTCTCCAACTAAGTATCACAAAAGGTCCCTAGTCATTGATGATTAGTCAGAAGTTCAGATTAGGGCACAATCCCAAGCATGTCTACTCTAAAGTAAGTCCCATTGTGTTCAACTGATCTTACTCCCAAGAAATTGTCTTTAGGATTACAGCCTTAATGGCCATTTGTGGGAGATAAGGAGCAGCAAGACTCGTGGCCGGGAGAAAAAGGACTCTGTCCAAAAGGCATGTTGGGAGAACAAATGGGTGTGTAAAATAGCTGGTGAAAGTCTACTCTAGGTAGACAAGGAGAAAAGTACAGCAATTGTGACACATAAACAGTCCCGTTTCAGCCAGAATGTATAGGATGAGGATGTGGAGGAGGATGTGATGTCACTTAGGGTGTTATTTCAGAGCCCTTTTGCAACCAGTGAAGATAGATAAAATACATGAGTCATTGTCTAGAATGGTGTATATTCAGTGGATGAAACATTGTGTGCTGCCACTTGTCGAAATTCCTTGGCCACCCTTAAGGTATATGAGGTGTGATCAATAAGTATCAGGACTGGTGCTATAAAAAGAAAACTACAACTCGTAACAATTTGGCATTTAATCTCCTTCAAAGTAGTCCCCTTTGGAAGCCACATACTTAATCCAGTGCTGTTTCCATTGATGGAAGCATTCCTGGAACTCGTTTTCTGGAATAATCAGCAGCTGCTTCATTGCATTCACTTGGGTTTCCTCGTACTTTCTTTGGTCTTGGAGAGATTGGGGTCTTTCATTGCGAAGACTGAGCCTTGATTTTTGGGGTCATATACATAGACCCATGATCATCACACATTATGACCGTTTTCAAAGAGTTTTCATCGTTCTTGTCATGTTCTCTTTGTCTGTCTGCAAACGCACATTCTGCTTTCACAGATGGCTCATGTGGCCTTTTAGCACATAGGCTGTGAGGAGCTGTTTGGCTGAAGCAAAATACAGCTTGCTGAAGTCCAAGATAGCGGAGTGGTACTTCCATGGAGAAAAACAGTATATACATTGCTGGGTCCCAGATTCTGACAGCATGGCTCTTATTTTGTGATTGGTTCATGTACATCCAGGCACATCTGGCTGGCTACTGCTAGAACTTGAATGGTGGTCAGGTGGATCTTTGGCATGATGGCAACTGTTTACAGACTCAAGTGGAATGTGTCCTTTATGCTAAGGAGCTATAATTCAGTGGTAGAGGACACAAGGTGCATATCTAATGTTGCAATTAAGGCCCATCCTTTTTGCTGTCAGGATCAAGAAAGCAAGCCTAGGAGAGACCTTGACTCAGAATAGGAAACACTGAACTAGATACTCCAAGACTGTGTCTTGTATGTGTAGCGCTGGTGTATAAATGAGTGGGTGGGGTGCCATAGGCCCTAGTGCTATCCTTGGGGTTGTATGTGACACCACTAATGACCAAAATCATTAAAATTGTGATTTGTAGGAATAATATCATTATGTTACTATTTATATACTATTTAATGCATATTTTTCAGCAAAATGCAATAAAAAACCAGAGTGAAATATCTCCATTCTTTCAGAAGTTATCACCAAAAAACCAGAAATCAAAAATACAATTGTCTTGGGAAAAAAATACATTTTCTTAACTCAAAATGGATCATTGAGACTGAGTGTTCAAAGAGCTAATGAAATGCTATTATGACACAACACGGTATGAATAAGGTGTTAGTAAGGTCACACACTTGGGTGAGAGTGGCACCACTAGTGACCAAAATTTAGGAATAATTCCACCATTTACTACTTAATGTGTAATTTGCAGCAGAATGCAATGAAATAAACCTCATTGAAATATCTTTGTTCTATTAAAGGCTATAACCAAATAAGCAGAAAAGAAAAACATACCTGCCTTGTCACAAAAAATAGATTTTTTAAATCTCAAAACTGACTAATGAGTCTGAGTGTTCTGAGCTAATAAGGTGTTGTTATGAACAAGGTATCAGCTTGGAACTCATAAGATGACTCAGCTCCCTTGTCCATGTATCAGAACTAATACTAAAATGGAACACATTATTCAGTGTGTTAATGTCATCAAGTTAGCCACTTTTTGTTGTTGTTGATTATTTGGGTAACCTGTACTACTCTATAGTGAAATATAGACAATGGAAGTGACACCATTAGTCAGACCAGTTGACGCCAACCTTAATAATATAATTGGAGGGAAGGTTGTATACTATTGTTGTACACTGACTTGGATGACTTTTAAAGTAGATCCTGAACATTGATGGTGGACTGTTGTCTATCAGTGGTGATTAACCAGGATATTTACATTGAACATCCAGATGCAAGGGCAGGATGTCACTGCGAGTTAGAGCCATTATTTCTGTTGGGGGAGGGCATGAGCTTTATCTTAATTTCAGAGCCCAATTAATCAGGCTGGTAGACTGGGGCTCCCAGTTGAACTTGGGCCTCTGTGGCTGAAGTTTGTTTTGTGGGTACACCTGGGCTCCTAGATCTTCTTGCTGGGTAGACCTGAGTTGGAATTGTCTTCTGGAACTGCCTTTTCCAGGTGGATGGACCTGGGCTCCAGGTCAAACTTTGGCTATTGTGACCATGATTTTGGCTACAGTTAAGGTAGAAACCAGTCAGAATATCAGAAATTATCAGAATATCAGAAATATCAGAATATCAGTATTGCAATATCAGAAACTCTATCACTTTTCCAGGAATTTGAAGGGTTGATGTCTGATATCCTCAGCCAAAAAAGTCCACTTCCTTCCAGATTTCATAACTGTTAAGCATGGTGCTCTTCCTGATGTTACAAATTTGCAAAATTTGTACAGTATTTGCAATTTGCAAAAAATTGTACAGTATTCCTAAGTATGCATTATTTGTGTCTCCATGTTCTGCAGGTGGAAACATGTCCAATGGCCAGTACAGCACTCTCCAGTCACACTTCAGCTCCAGATCCCAAACAAATGGGACCGACCACAAAGGTTCTGTAAGTACACAGGCCCTGCTTGGCAAACTTCCCTGGCACTGATGCAGTGGCAGCACAGGCAGCACTGTTATTTATTTGTGGATTACCAGCACCAAAGGAATATGCTTCACAGCGGTGTCTCCTTTCATAGGGGATTATAGCCTTGCTGGGATGATGCCTGTAAACATCATACTACTTTATTCCAGTAGTGATGTCAGGACAACTGTGCTGATTTCTAAGGTTCTTTACAGAGCAGCATAGACCAGTGGTTTGTGTGTCAGGACCAGTGGTGGGCCCGGCCTGGCCCAAGAACCAGTTCTCCAGAAGTGAGTAGGGCCAGGCCGGGTCAGGGGGCGGGGCTGGGGTCAGGGAGCGGGGTCAGGGGCCGGGGCCGGGGAGGTTTTTAATTAAAATTTTAAAAATAAAATTACTTACTTCTGAGTAGTCAGGTTGGTCTTCAGGCTGCAGTGCCAGCCACACTTTCCTGGGAGTAAGTCCCATTGCCTGTCATGGGGCTTACTTCTGAGTAGTCAGGTTGGGCTCTGAGGCTGCAGTGCCAGCCACTTTCCTGGGAGTAAGTCCCATTGCCTGTCATGGGACTTACTTCTGAGTAGTCAGGTTGGGCTCTGAGGCTGCAGTGCCAGCCACTTTCCTGGGAGTAAGTCCCATTGCCTGTCATGGGACTTACTTCTGAGTAGTCAGGTTGGGCTCTGAGGCTGCAGTGCCAGCCACTTTCCTGGGAGTAAGTCCCACTGCCTGTCATGGGACTTATTTCTGAGTGGTCAGGTTGGGCTATGAGGTTGTAGTGCCAGCCACTTTCCTGGGAGTAAGTCCCTTTGCGTGTCATGGGACATACTTCTGAGTAGTCAGGTTGGGCTCTGAGGCTGCAGTGCCAGCCACTTTCCTGGGAGTAAGTCCCATTGCCTGTCATGGGACTTACTTCTGAGTAGTCAGGATTGGGCTCTGAGGCTGCAGTGCCAAGCATTGTGGGCGTGGGAGGGTGACTGGGGGCAGTTGTGGGCAGTGGGGGCTGTTCAGAGGCAGTTCTGGGGGGTGGGGGTGACTGGAGGCTTGGTAAACTCAGTAGCGGTAGCTACAGCTAACCGCTACTGAAATATTCCGAAAAAATCACTGCGCATGTGTGCGCAGCTAATTAGTTGCCTGGGAGAGTCCTAGAGAGTCCCTGCATAGGCGGGACCTCAAGTGAACTCTTCTGGCAAGTGAAAGTCTGGAAGAGTTCACTTGAGGTCCCCGCCTACGCAGGGACTCTCTAGGAACTCTCTCAGGCAACTAATTAGCTGCACACACATGCGCAGTGATTTTTTCGGAATATTTCAGTAGCGGTTAGCCGTATCCTAGCCGACCCCAGTACCAAAAGGTTTGGGAACCAAGACATAAGCATTATTGAGAACAGAGCATGGTCTGTAGATTCCCCGTGGATGGAGCATATCAATAATCAGAAATGGATGGTGAAAAACATCCCAGCTGAACTTATAACTGTGGAATGGGTTGAGGGGGCAGCGTGTTCCAGAGGAAACCATGAGAAGATCAAAATTACTCTTTCATTAGACTTGATTCATTTGTTTCCATTCTCTTTTTCCTGCCACCTGCAGCTGTACCAACCAACTGGAAAGAAAGGTTACAGCACCGTGAGGAACACTAGTTGGTCTTCCCGCTCAGCAGTTGACCTCAGACCCAGCAGGAGGGTGGCCACCACTGGCAACGGTGTTGGGCCAAAGAGTCCAGGTTATGGCATGAATTATGCTATGTCACAATCCGGCAGCTCAACCCCACGTCCCAGGTCTTTTCATGAACGAAACTACCGGGGCCGCCAGAACTATGAAACCATGTCCCTTCACTCCCTACGTCTGGCAGATGGACCTGTCAGCCCTGGTGGTGTGGATGACCACTACAGCATGGTGTCAGAACAGCTGGACCCACTGGCCCAAGCAACTCTCTACAAAAACAGAGGAAGTGGAGGCTTTCACAGATCATACACCTTTGAAAGGCAGATGAGTGCTGGCTCAAATGCTGGCATGAAGGGGCCCATCGATTGGATGGATGGGGTAGAGGCACCCCAAAACAGGACTGTCATCCGAGCACCAGCCATGCGCACTTTGCAACGCTTCCAGAGCAACAATCGCTCCCGGCTTAGCAGTGGCTCCTTTACTGGCATGTCAGCACAAGGAGGTATTGGGAATTCCTCCTATGCAGGGATGGAACGCAGTTCCCGTGCCCCTTCTGTGCGTAGCTTGGCTGAATCCAATCACCATTTGCAAGATCTGCGTGCCATTGACATGTATGATGGTCACAACACACTGACTCGGCAGGCATTCTCTGGCGGGTGAGTGGGCTGTAATAAATTAGTAGGATACACAAAAGGATGGGGTTGCTCTGTTGCTAGCCAGTGGACCGGATCTAAGGGAAGAGAAGCAAACTGACATTTTCACTTTCACCTAAGGACCCTGCCCTGGTTCTCCAGCACTGAGTGTTGCAAATGTGCAGTAAGTGATGCCTGTATCAAAGGATAGCAATGTAAGGGAACTTAAATAGGCATCCTCCACTTATTGGATGGGTTAGGGACCAGATCACTGTCCAGGAGTGAAAACCATAGAAAAGTGGAACCAACCATTTTTTAGTTTTTATAGTTGTTGCTTCCAGTGCTTTTTTAACTGCCAAATTGCAAATGCTCCTTTTATCTTGCAAATTCCTGCTGCCACACAAAGATTTTTTCAAATGGATTCTCAAAATTCCTTCAGGAATGGGATTACACTGGGAGCTACAACATGAGAGAGGGCAAGTTTGGCCTTTAGTGCAGCACAGAGAGGTTGAAAGAGCAGAACATGCATTAAATGAATGAGTTCTGGGTATAATTGAAGGTGTTGAAAGAGTGGATCACCAAAAAACAAACTATCAGAAAGCAGGGGATACCTTACTCTGAATGCCCTGTGATTTCCAAAGCTTCATGTTTGGATGCTATGAGTACCAAAGTGAGAGCTAAGATAATGCTTAAACCCCAGTCAGTAGGATTTGGAGTACATTCTAGAATTTTGCTTTTTTAGAACCTCTAGTCCCTTTACTTGGAAAAGCCCTCATTGCTAGGGAGGAAAATTTGGCAATGGTAACACTATGTAGTAGAGACTGAGAAAGGAAATCACAGCTGAGCAACTTCTGTAGTTGTGGAGAATTTAGTGCTGCACCAGACTCCTTACATTTCTTGCATGTTTATTGTTTTTTGCTCTTAGTCAACCAATCCTATTTTTCTATTGTTTTTTTCTGCTCTCCTTTTTCTTTTTTAGAAAATACTTATGACTTGCCAAATATTACATTCTTCATTATATGCCTCAAACCTTAAAACAGAGTAAATTACACAAAACAATTTGCTTAATCCATGTTTCCGTTTTTACTGTATCAAATTTCCAAAGCTCTATGTAGGTGAAGTAAAGTTTCTAACTTGGTAACTTTCTAATTTCTAACTTGATATTTTAACTTGGCCTTGGTTTTCAGGTTTGATGACATTGATCTTCCCTCTGCGGTGAAATACCTGATGGCCAGTGACCCCAACCTACAGGTTCTTGGTGCTGCCTACATCCAGCACAAGTGCTATAGTGACAATGATGCCAAGAAACAGGTGAGGCAGGTGATTGAGACAGGTTACCAAAGGATGCTGGGAACATGTCATTCCCAGCATATGAGCCTGACTCCTGATAGAGCCAGCAATGCTCATCTCTTTCATTATTGCTGTGTGGTTTCTCTGTGTGGATGGAAGTTTCTGGGCTGAGAAAGGGAAGATTGCTTTGGCTGGGGATGAGCATGTGGAAATGTGCTTTGAAAAAATCTATATCTTTCCATAGGCTCGCAGCCTCCAAGCTGTGTCCAAGCTGGTCAAGCTCTTCAACAACTCCAATCAAGAGGTGCAGCGCCATGCTACTGGTGCCATGCGCAACCTCATATATGATAATGTAGAGAACAAGGTAGCACTGGTTGAGGAGAACGGCATCTATGAGCTCATGCACACTTTACGTGAACAAGATGATGAGTTGCGCAAGAATGTCACAGGTAAGATAACTTTTCATAGGGTGAGTTGTGGAGCAGATTATTGAGGGCAATACTGTTAGGTGCTAAAGACTGGCAAAGGAATATTGCAGAATGAGGAAAGAAATCCATACTATTATAGCTGGTGTATACACAATATTTACAGTCTCTGTTCCCTAAATGCTTAGAGCTCAGAAGCTATTAAATGCTATAATCCAGTTACAAGGCTTTTATCAACAAAAGTAGTCCATCTACACGTTCTATTTGACACCACGAAACTGCCAGAAGTAGCCTCCTCATGGAAAGATATCCCTTTCCCACCAGGTGTAATCAGGTGTACTTGCTGGACTCAACTGGATGGAGCAGAGACATCTCACTTGGGATTTTTCTGTCTAAGAATTTTAGTTACTGGTCACCCACCAGTAACTGAGGGATGAGGGTTTTTAAAGGTTAAGTTAATGAGAATTCAGACCGAACTACCAAAAGTTTTCATCTGCTGATGGAACAAAAATATCTGCACACGCTGAGTAAATTAAAGGTGGTTTGGGAGTACTAAGCCATAAATAGGAAAAGGGCATTGTTGTTCTGGGGGATGGTGAGGAGATAATATAAACAATGTATAAACAATGAGATAATAGAGGATAAAAGAGAAATTGTTGTGTGAGTGTGTATGTGTGAATTTAAAGGAAATTTCCATCAAACTTAAAGAAGTTTGAACTGCATTGTGCCAGAAAACTGAAATCTGGGGTTTATCATTGGAATAAGTGATAAAACAAATCAATACACATATTAACCTAATATTTAATATGAGTGCTGGAAGTTTATCAAGATCCACAGTATATGCAGTGACTCAGCAGGACATCTTGTACACAGGAAAAATGAGGAGATATGCCCTTACAATATATTATGTATTTGCAGTATGGATGGCAAAAGGTGGGAGCTCAATCCCAATGCCAGACTCTGGAGGAGAGAAGGAAATTGCTAGCCTCCCTCTTTTGCTCCTCTTGCACCTCATGCACATAATACTCAGAATGAGGTGTGCCCTGGGCTGCGCTATCTGGGGATTACTCTCTCCATCCTCTGATTGTATTCCGTTAAAGCCACTTTCACAGACTCCATCACGCTTGTAATAAGCGTTAAAGCTCATTGCATCATAGCTCCTGGACCTAACTTGCCCATTAGCCCTAGTATTAGATTAGACAATCAGAGCCTGTTGGGCAGGATTAGAACGGCATTTTTATAATAGAAGCAAATGTAATCTCTCCTGACTGCTGGATTGCTCTGTTCAGCGCCCAAGCTCTCCCTCTGCACACTGGCCATGTGCCATGTCTCCAACCCAGCTCCCTCGCCAGACTGAATTTATCTCCTTTCACTGTACACCACAATATAAAGAGTAAATGCTTTGCCTTTGAGATTCTTATATCCCCTTTCCCAGTCACAAGCTGATTTCTACAGCTCTGCTTTATACTAAGATTTGCCGGGGTTATTCCATGTTATTTTTGTGTACAGAGCAACATTTCCATTTTTGAGAGTGTTGAGGGGTAGCTAATATTCTGAAAGGTGAGAGTCACCAGTCCCAGTTCTGCCACTAACCTGCTAGGTTATTTCTGACAAGTTCCTTCATGCCTTTGTATGCAATTCCCAACCCTCTTCTTAAGGTTCTCCTAACATATGTCAGTTTATTCTATACACACAATCGCTCTCTTACAGATTGTTCCAGTGTTTGAAAAAGTCCTGTGGTAATGAAGCATACATGCCAAATCCTCTGAAGATGTCAATTAAGCACAGTTGCATGCTTAAATAACTCTTGAGTTTTTCCACATCGAAATAACTTAAATAACTCTTGTTTAAATTACTCTTGAATTTTTCCACATCGACCATACAGTATGTTTGCCATGCAGAGGCTGCCAAAAATAATTCTGCCTTTGCAAATTGCAGTGTCTGCCCACTCCCCACATGGACTACGGTCATCACACCGTGAATCTTCTCTCCTTTGCACTTTTGATGCTATCTGGGTATATACTGATGGTGGGAGAGGGTGGTAGAACATGATTTAGGCTACAATCCAGAGTAACTACAGGACCTTTTACACTGATGTAGTTATGGTGCCACCTATGGGAAACCTATGGGAAATGCATAGAGCAATCCAGAGTAAGTGCCTCTTATGTTTTCCCATAGATACTCTGGATTGTAGGATTAGTGTGCAATCCTAAGCATGTCTACTCAAAAGTAAGTTCCATTATCTTAACACACACATTTACTTCCTTATTAGAAAAGCTCGGGTGCTGGTCCTTTTTAACCATCAGATGAGAGTCTCTCTGTAAAAGAAAATTGTTCTGGTTATAAATAATAAAGCTCAGAGTGTGTGTGAAAGACATGATTCTTTCCATGGAAGGACCAAAGCCTGTGGAGCTGCATAGAGAAGAGGTTAGATGAGTTCCTGGAAGACAAAAGGGCGACACGTGGCTGAGCCTGCAGGGCTGTCTTGCTCCAACATGTACATGTGATTCAACAACAGGTTCTTCATAGTAAAATGTCTCAGAAATGCTTAGAGTTTTACAGGGCTGGGATTTATACAAGTTCTTACATGGCGTTAGTGTCAGTCTGCTTCTTCTTCCTTTTTGGAACGAGATATTTGTCAGAGTGGTGCTAAGGCTGCTGTGTGGTCTCATCCAATTGTGATCCTATATATACCCTTTATGATTTAGGGTGCCAGCATAACTTACCTGACATATCTTCCCATGGTGGTGTGGGGAGGTCAGTGAATGCCAGTGCAGTGGGTTACTCCCCCAGGAATGTGGCAGAAGTGCTTTTGTGACACCCTCAGGTCAGCACAGGACTTACGCCAGCCTAACTGGAGCTTAGGATTGCAGCCTTAAGCAGCAAAAATAAAAGTCCAACATTCTGGGCTTTTAGAAGCCCCCTTTATTGAAAGACCTCTTGAAGTTTACAAGGCTCTTGTAAACTGAGGTGTTTTCAGAAATGGAGCCCACTGCAATTGTTACCATTCAGGAAAAAGGAAGACTTTGGTAATGGTGAACAGTCATGAAAGGCTTCCACTGTGGATCCCGTTCAGGTTTGGGTATGTTGCCACAAACCTTCCATGCTTGGAAACTAAAGCCATGATGGAATCCTCAAATGGCCCCATACTACATGGAAACACTAATCTAGTTTCCCCAACTATGGCCAATACATGTTTAGAAGTCAAGTTCTAAATCTGATTTAATTGACTATTTAAAAAATGACAGAGCTGACATTTGGGATTTCAGTGGTTTGCTATTCCATCACTTTGCAACTGCTTAATTGTTTAGCAAGAATTCAAAGCAGGCTTTGCAAGTGGTTGATGGATATTTGCTTCTCTGCATTGATTTTCAGATTCATTTCAGCTGTACTTTAAATAGCATAGTGTGGGAAGTTGCATGCTTGCTAGTGCAGTAGTTAAGAGATGGCTCTAGTTTAGAATAGCTTCATGGAAGCACCCGGTACAGATATATCCAACTCAAGTGAAGCAGGGACATGATGTCTGAAATCAGCACACAGACTTTGTTCAGAGGTTCAGTATAATCCAAGAGAAAATCTTGGACTTGAGTTACTTTGGTTCAAGAGCCAGTCCAGCCATAGACTTCACAGGGATGGCCTTGGACAAGTTAGCTCAGCCACAAGGGGTTTTTGATATGAGGAAGCCTCTTTGACAGTTTGCCACAATTCAGCACAGGAATAACTTCTAACTGTGGGTTGGATGTATCATGTCCCTACCACAGGGCATGTTAAGGAGAATTTATAGAATGATGCTAACAAAATGGCATTGCAGTGATTTCACATCACATCAAAATCATGTCATATGAACCAGACCTCACTTGCTAGTCTGTAAAGCTGAGATATTATTGTTATCAAGTTATTGTGAAAATAGCCAAGTACTGTTGAAGTACTTGGTGCAATCCAGCCCTGTAATGGTTATTTGTAAGAAATGGGGGCCACCTACCTGCACTCGTATAAGAAATGTTTCTCATGGTGCTGTGATGGGAGAGCAATTCCCATCTTACTGAGGAGCGCATTCTTCAGCAATGCTCTCTGATTCCCTTCATTCCATTGCTTTGCAGGAATCCTTTGGAATCTGTCCTCCAGTGACAATCTCAAGGACCGTCTGGCTCGTGATACTTTGGAGCAGCTCACAGACCTGATCTTGGTCCCTCTATCTGGTTCAGGCAGTGCTGCTCTTATCCAGCAAAATGCCTCGGAGGCAGAAATTTTCTACAATGCTACTGGCTTCCTCAGGTACATATAACTAACAAACCCTACAATCCAGAGTAACTATAGGAGCACATAAGAGACACTACGTGCACCCGTAGTTCCTGCACCACCTAGTGAAAACCTATGGGAAATTCATATTGCAATCCAGAGTAAATTGTTCTTACACCGGAGCAAGGACTCCCCATAGTTACTCTGGATTGTGCCCTAAGAAAAAATGTCTTCTCTGATGAAACATGCAGATCATAATGAGACCTGTTCCAGAAATCTATTCATGGTAAAGAATCTTGGGTGCCACCATACTGAACAGCTGTGGGCATGATTGCTTTCACACTTGAAAAGCTTCCTTCCCTGTGGGAAAGTGACCCATGTTGTAAGATGGCACAAGGTTCCTAGGAGTTTCATATACTGTACGTACAGTATTGACAGACAACATTTGTCTTTTAGAAACACTCATTCTGGCTCACTCAGCTGCCATAAACTGAGAATCAGGTCAGAATCAAAGATCGAAGGAGCTTCATTAATCAGCACTTCTCTCTAACTAGAGTCACAACATTGAATCAGCATTTTTGATTGAAGTAGATACTTATTAGTGGTGATTATAAGTGGTTTCTAGGTCTGAATGCTGGTCAGCTTGGCTGGCGATGCAGCTTCATGGGTGAGGTATCCTTTTGCTCCTTGCATGGATCTAATCTGCCACTGACAGACATACCAGTCAAGTTTATATTCACCACTATATCCCCAGGTTCCACATAAGGGAGAAACATTTGCCTGGTATAGAATGTCTCCCTCTGTGGTAACTGATAATGTGTCCTGCCTTCCTTTCAGGGAATGGAGGGTAGACACATTCATTTTGCCATGCCTTTAAGCTGTGCACAGACAGAGATGGCAGATGTCAGATTGAGAGAAAACAGTTCTTCATGGCAGTAACATGAATAACATCTTTGTGTTTCTCCTGTAGGAATCTCAGTTCTGCCAGTCAGCAAACCCGGCAGAAGATGCGTGAGTGTCATGGTCTGGTGGACTCCATGGTTAATTACATTAACAGCTCTCTGGAAGTGGGGAAATCAGAGGATAAGGTAAGCCTTCTCCTTCTTATTGATTATCTAATGCAGTGTTTGTCAAATAGTGGTACAGTACCACCAAAAGTGGTGTCTTTTGGTGCTTGATGGACTGCTGGACACCTGCCACCCAGCAGTGAGATTAGAAACATGACACAACAAACAATGGTAGGAGGCTCCAAAACATGCTTTTCTGCACTCAAGGAAGAACTCCTGTCCACCATGGGTCTTTTACTGGTGTTTGTGGCATTGCATCTGGTCTCCCAACCCAGAACTAGTAATGATGTCATCACTAGTAACTTTCAGTGATACTTCAAAAAGATAGACCATGTGAGATGGTAAGTCATAGAACAAACATTGAGAAACACTGGTCTAATGTAATGTTGCATTGCATGGAAGGGGACTACTACCTTCCAAGACCAATTTCTCTGACTGCTTTCTGTGATGATTTTTCTCTTAGTTCTCGGATTGCTTTCTCTGGTGATTTTTCTCATAAATAATAATATGGAATAATTTGGTAACCACACATGCATCTTGGGGACTTTTACCTAGATATGTCCTAAGAATGTAAGAGAGGGAGCCCTGAGAGACAGCAGCAAATTGGTTTCCAAACAGCAAATGGCAGGCATATTTTGGTATGCCTGAATTCTGCCATTCCACACACACTGAGATGTCGGGTTAAGGGTGCTGCCTGGGACAGAGTTACTGAAGATGTGCCTGTTGTATCTTTTCTAGTGCCTGGTGAGGACTAAGCCTAGAAGTTTTCAGCCATTGAAGTGGCCTGGATCCCCCAGCCTGAGTCCGACAGCTTGTGAAGATGCTTGCTGTAGACTGCCTCAGGCACTCTTTTTGAAAAGGCAAAACTGAAAGCATGACTTAAATAAATATGTTTGTAAAAGTATTTTAAATACTTTATATTGGGAGCCTTTCCAAACTTTTGCCCGAGGCAGCTTACAGCAAGAAATCAAATAAAGTACAAATCAAAATATATAATATGCCATTATTACAGACTACAAAGTACATTGTCTTATAGAGCAACTCAGGTCAGTTGCTAAAAGTTACCACCAGAGTCTTTTAAAAAAGAAAAAGAGATGTTTTGCAGTGGAAAAAATTGCTGTCAGTTGATGCTTTCTTCTTGTTTTAAAAAATGCACTGTTGTGGTCCCCACAGAGTGTAGAGAATGCTGTCTGCGTACTGCGCAATCTCTCCTACCGTCTCTATGATGAGATGCCGCCTTCTTCACTCCAGCGCCTTGAAGGCCAAAGAAGGAACGATGGGGCAACCATGACTAGTGAGCTGGTTGGTTGCTTCAGTCCGCAAAGCAAGAAGGCCCGGGAGGTGAGAGCCAGGAGAATGGCACTATGGGAGGGCATGGATGGCAGGCAGTGGTTCTCATCTCGGAAAATGGGACATTATTGACAAATCAATTATTGTTATTGTTTAAGTAACTGGAGACCACTCAAGTGTGCTTGTCGATGAAGTCGGGTTCATAGGTTAACTTGGAAAGTTGAAGACCTTTTTGTGCCCAGATTTACCAGCATCTGATGTCAGTTTCCAGAGCACTAGAAGATATGAAATCAGAGTAAATCAATAGTCCCCCTATGCCTATACAGAGCAAATTTTCCTTAGTACATGGTAGTTATAGTGAGGCTGCAATCCTAACCTCTAGTTAGGGTAGCATAAGCCCTGAATAAGTCCTGTGCTGACTGGGGGTGTCACTGAAGTACCATAAGGCACTCCTGTCCCACTCCTACAGGGAGAGGGGTTGGCATACACCCAACATCCTCACACCACCATGGGAAGATATGACCGATGAGTTATGCCACCCTAAGTTGATTAGGATTGCACCCTGAGTCATCCATCAGAGAGTAGAGGGAAGGGTTTCCAGATCAGTGGGGATTATTTCCAGACAGACATATTCCAGATTCCCTCAGGAATGGTGCAGAAGTGCCTTATGGTATTTTTACAACACCCCCAGACCAACATAAGACTTGTGCCAAGGCTTGTGCTGGCCTACCTGGGGATTAGAATTGCAGCCTCAAAAAGATAAGGTTGACCACCTTGAGGAGACCCATAGAGAGGTGTCAGGAGAGGTGTTGGATCCTCTCAGGGTAACTATTGTCTGACATAGTGATAGAATGGAGGAAACACATGAAATCTTGAGAATAATATCCTGTAAGGGAATTGTGGAGTTATCATTGGGACAAAATGAAATAAATGTAAAATATGGGGAACTGGGTCCATGGGGTTATAGCTGTGGTGGAAGATGGAGCTGAGGTATGAAGGAGATTATGTGATGAAGGTAGAGTAAGGTTCCCTGTAGCATTCGTTTATTTATTCAATACTAATCTTTCATTCATTCATTTATTAATCTCTCTTTTTATCCTCCAGCTCTACCTGAACTCAGATATTGTAACCTTCACAGAAGTCTCCAAGGATCCCAAGGGGATGGAGTGGCTCTGGAATCCCCAGATTATAGGAGTGTACAACAGGCTGCTGCAGAGATGTGAACTAAACAAGCACACCACTGAGGCAGCCTCTGGAGCTCTTCAGAACATCACAGCAGGAGACCGGAGGGTAAAGCAAAGTGCATGAAATGTCCCACTTAAAGGAATTGGATACGCACCAGTTAGTCTCTTGTTTGTCCCAGGGTGCTTGGTGTATCAGTGAGATGGAGGCTCAAGATGGGCATCCTCAGACCACAATTTAGTTATTTGGCTGCAGATTCTAAAGATTTGCCAGGAACTAAATTAGGCATGTCAGATGAATCGACTCCTCAGCAATGGTGGTCCTTTCTATCTACTGGTGGAGTGCTGCCAGGAAATGTTGTGAATCTGGTCCAGGATTGAAGGATGTGTCTCCCCAAGACTATAACCTATCCTGTCTTATGAGGCAGTGATGATCTGGCATTGCCCCAACTGAGCTCTGTCAACTAAGAAGCCATTCTTGGGTGCAGGGTGATCTCTGAAGAACATTGCTTCCCCACTTCTGGCTTTCTTATCTTGCATGAGCATGACCAGTGGCTGCCTCCCTGCAGCAGAAAATGTGGAGAAGGGGAATAAAAAGGGGAGGGAGAATAAAATCTGCCAAAGGAATCAAAAGAGATGTTTGCTGGTACTCTGTCATCTGCTTGAAGCCAGACTTGACAGGAAAAGATTAATAGGCAGTCCAGAAGGCATTGGGAATGGGTGGAGGAGGGGTGACCCTTCAATTGCAGTGTATAGGAATCTGCTGAGGGCATATTGGATGTTTTGAAATGGTTCAGAAGGGCCTTTTTACAAGGGGAAGGTCACCAGAGAGCAGCCACAGCTCTGCTCTGCTTTGATGAGCTTCCAAGTTCAATGTGAGAAGGAAAAGCCTCTCTTTTTTCAAAGGAAAAAGTTCATATCCTTTTGTTCTGCACCTAAAGCAATATGGAAAGTTGTCCTAGAAAGGCATCTAAAAAAGCAAAACTTTGTGCAATGCAAGCCTGTGGGCTGGATTTAGCAACAGCCAGAGGAAGAGAGAAAAAGATCCTGAGGTTAGGAAAAACTGAAGGCAAAGGAGAAAGGGACGGCAGAAGATGAGATGGTTGCAACAAACACGGATTTGGACAAACGTTGGGAGTTAGTGAAAGATGGGGGGCTGGCATGCTGCAGTCAGACACAACATTATGACTAAGGAAAAGAGAAAGAAAGGGAAATCTCCTCCCTTGGCCACCAATGCTTTACTGACTTGTTCCTGAATTGTACTCTGCTTCCTTGTTCTTTGCAGTGGGCTGGTGTCCTCAGTAGAGTAGCTTTGGAGCAAGAGAGAATCCTGAACCCAGTGCTGGACAGAGTCCGCACAGCTGACCACCACCAACTTCGCTCCTTAACTGGACTGATCCGCAACCTGTCCCGGAACGCCCGCAACAAGGACGAAATGTGTGAGTACCACTCTGATGGAGAAAAGAGGCAGAGGACACCCCTGCGGGACCAAACAGAAAACCAGGAGGAAGTGTCTTCCAGGCAAAATAAATATTTGAATTGCTTAATTCACTCTAAGGCTCTGGATGGAATTCCCTGACCTTGTAGCCTTGTCCTTGGTTTCTTGCATCACTGACCAGTTTTATTTTGGATTGGCAGCAACAAAGGTGGTGAGTCACTTGATTGAGAAGCTCCCTGGCAGTGCTGGTGACAAGTGGCCTCCAACTGATGTGGTGGTCAACATTATCGCAGTGCTGAACAACTTGGTTGTGGAAAGCCCCATTGCTGCCCGTGACATTGTCTACTTTGATGGTCTGCGCAAACTCTTCTACATCAAGAGGAAAAGGGACAGGTATGAATTGCCCCCACCTCCAAATCCAGGGTTATTTCTGGCCATATGAAAAGGTTATTTTATGTAATCAAGAGACTTTGTTACCAGTCTGATTTGTTATCCCTTATATTACCTACTAATGTTAGGTGGTAATATATATGTTGTGTATATAAGTATCTTGAGTCCCTGCTACCCTGGGAAAGTAGTTGGTTGCATTACTGTTTCTGCACATCTGGGAGTCACCCAACTCTTCCAATACAAGAACCTGCAGAGTCCCAAACTGCACACCTGTCTGGCACAAATCCCCTCAGTGGAGCCAGTAGGATTATGACTTTGCAAAAGTGTCACAATTCTGTTTGAACAACACATGTCCTTTTGTTAGGAGAGAACCTCTTTCATCCAGGGGTGCAGTCTGATCTCGGGTGTGTTAACGCAGAAATACTCCTTGTATGCAGTAGAGCTTAAGTATTCCTGGGATTGCATCCTTTGTCTCATGGGCATGAAACAACCTGTTATAGAATCATCTAGCTATTTATGAAGTGGCAGGATGAGCATATATCTATCTTGGTGCACCTTCCAATGTGTTCTCTTGTCTGTCTTTCTCTTCTAGTGCAGACAGTGAGAAGTCCTCTAGAGCTGCTTCCAGCCTCCTGACCAATATGTGGCAGTACAGTAAGCTTCACCGGGACTATAAAACGGTATGTTGAGAATTCACATCTTGCTCAAAAATACAGAGGGATCCTTCTCCGTACAAGATTATGCCATGAAAGTAAATCTTGAGGTGTACTTGTTGGAAGGGGATTAACAATGTTACAATCTGCATGAGTTACTGTATTTACTCAAATCTAATGTGCCACTGAATCTATTGAATCTAATGAACACCCTATACTTATAACCAAAATTCTGTATTTACTCAAATCCAATTAACATGCACCCTGATTTTGGAGACTGAATTTGGCTGTAAATGTGAGTGTTAGATTTGAGTAAATACGGTAATTTCTGATCCTACTACTTGGAAGAAATATACTTCTAGGTTGCCTTGCTGCAAAAGCACACCTTGCAACCCTTGCAAGCCCTCTTCTCGTTCCTGCACTACAAATCATTGTATGAAAGAGCATCTTTAAGCGGGGGCATGTTTTCTGACCCCTGCAGAACCAGCTGAAATCTCCTCCTTCACACGATTGTTTATAGTGAAGAATCCCTACCTCCTGCAGTTATGCAACCTTGTATTCCCCGGGGCCTTCTGGTTTAGCACTACAATACTAAATGGAAAACTGACATGTCCTGTGCTGATTTACAGATCACAGTAATTGCCATTTGGGCCATATTCAGGAGCAGACACTCGATCCACCTGAACTAAGCAGATGCCTCATCCACAAGCCATAGAATAGACTGTATGGCTGCAATCCTAAAGACATTTTCCTGGGAGTAAGCCCCATTGAACACAGTGGGGCTTACTACTGAGTAGACATGGTTAGGATTGTGCTCTAAGTAGATTAGAACATTTGGCTAGGTAACCACTTATTTGGCTAGAAAACCACTATTTATTTAAAGACTTTATCTTACTTCAAATACGAGACATTCCTGTCTGCCAGAATTAGAATGCATAATCCTTCTATCAGAATTGAGAAAGTGAGGTGCTTCAGCTTCGCCTCCCAGAGGCAGTAGAGGAGATCTCAGTTATGAGAAAGCTGAAAGGACATTATCAGTTGCATCCTGCTTCATCAAAGTGTGGGCATCTGCACCAACAGGGTCCTTAGTGCTGAGAGTGTGGGGTGCGCCACCCAGAGACATGTCCCTGTAATAATTGGTGTTTTTTTCTGTTTTACAGAAGGGCTACCGTAAAGAGGATTTTATTGGTCTGTAAAGGAAAGGGCTTCTGAGGCTTGCAGAAAAAACTGTCCAGACGTAACTCCAGTCCATGAAACTTGTTTTTGAGGTGTCATAATGAACTGAGGCCTATCTCCATGCAACTCCCTGCAACTTTTCATCAGCCTCAGGCCAGTTGGGCTGAAGTGCCTTATTTTTGCATTCATTATTGTCTCTTTTTTAAGGCTCCTGGAAGTTCCTCTTCCTCTGCCAGCCATCTGACCTCACACAAATGTTTCAAACTGAAAACCCACATAGTTGCATCAAGGCAAATTCCCAGGACCTCGCCAGTCAGCAAAGAACTTTCCTCCTCATTCACGTCACCCACATGGCAGTCCTTGGAATTCATGGATACTGACGTCAAAGCAGGACTTTCAACCTTGTGCATTGCTGTCTCATGAAGCCTCCTAGCGCTCTTGGTGATTTTTGCTTAATGCTTCTCCACGTATTTTGGCCCCTGGAAACGATTTGCTTGCTTTCCATAGGAGAACTTATTTTGGGGTGTAAATAGATATTAATGTTCAATAAGCCTATATAATAGGATAGTAAGTAAAGACATTTTATTCCTGGACCTCCCCCCAATCATGAACTTTTGAGGGATAAAGTTTTTCAAGTTGCACTGACCCAAACATAAGGCTACGTACCAGGTAATCTGGTGGTGGATCTTTCACTTTAATTTCCATGAATTCATAATCAGAAATGCTGGAGATCCTAAAAGACACAGTTAGAACTTTCTGCAGCTAAATAATTAGCTCCTTTTTCCTTGCTCTTTAGCCCTATAAAATGGAGAGGGTAGAATTAAGGAAAAAGAGCACTGACCCCCTCCCTAACCTACTCTATCAAAGTAGGTTTGCTATTGTTTGCTACAGATTTGTACTTTGCTGCTTGTCGTGGAGGTGTAAAGCACCCAGAAGTCAACACTGATTTGACAACATTATGGAGTCACAGAACTCAGTCCAAAGTACTTAGCACATAGCAACAACAGCCTGTGCACCTACTACTTTACTGTGTTCAAGAAGCCATCTTCTGTAGCTTTGATGAAATATACCATCAAAGATGGTCTACAAAAAGGAATTCTGACAGCACTGAATGCCTATTGAGTTAGGGGTGGTGACTCTTGGCCTCTTCCCAGATTACTCTTGTCACTTTTTCCAGCACTAGCCATGGCGGCCGGGGGGTGGTCTGAGCATGTAAAACAAGAGCATCACTTGCATGTTCTGGTAGCCAAACACAGAGCATCATCAGTCTACTGCAGCCTGTTGGGTGGAACTTCTCATATACAGTGGAATTGATGAGCTCTCTTACTGAAAGTAGTTGAATGCCTAACTATGGCTGCAATCCTAATCTCCAGTTAGGCCAGCCTAAGCCCTGGCATAAGTCCTGAGCTAACAGGAGTGTCACAAAAGTGCCATAAGACACTTCCGCACCACTCATGGGGAGAGGTGCACAAACATGTGCTTGCCTCCCTACAACACCACAGGAATGGAAAGACCAATGAGTTGTGGCAGCCTAGGTTAGGATTGCACCCTGTATTGCTTTTCTCATGAACCAGTGGCAACTCCTGGTGTCCACCCAGCTCACGGAGAAACATGCAATTTGTCTTTTGTCATATTCCTGAAAGACTGGTCTTTGATTATTGTGGGATTGCTGTTTCCCTTTCTCCATAGTTCAACATACAGAGGAGGCCAATGTTAGCCAAATAGCAATGGCAAGCCACATGCACTTAAGGAAGAGTAGCTAAAACACTGGTAAACATGTACATTTTGTACATAGAAAGCTTTCTGTCCCAACTGTATATAACAGTGGCACACCGGTGTGCTGCAGATGGTCTTTACGTGTGCTGTGGGAATTTGGGGAGAGTCATTTATTAATAGGAAAATTAGGGGATTTGAACAGCTTGGTGTGCCTTGTCAATGGTAAAAACAATTGATGGTGTGCCTTGACAATTTCAGTGCCTTGTTAGTGTGCCATGAGATGAAAAAGATTGAAAATCACTGATATAGAAGATACTGTTTGTAAAGGTCTACTTCTTGTGGTACCTTCAGTGATTCTGATGACTTAGCTACTCTGTGCTGGATTGGAATCACATTTATGCAACAAAAAAGCAGAACTCATCTTAACGGAGGACATGATTTTGCTAGTGTAAAAGAGGTGCTACCCTTACTTAGTGTCTTCTATGGCTTCCCCATCACCTGGCCATCTCATTTCACAACTGATCATATAAAACTGATCAGCTTATAAAACTGAGAAGGCATCTTCCTAAATTTCTATGTTGGAAAAGATGCAGCTAAAGACTTCATTTTTAGATAAGGTAACAACTTAATTTCTGAGTATTAAAAGATAAACGAAGAAGCAATAAATCCACTTTGGTATTTAAAGCACATATCATTTGCAGGTAAAACTACTGTTCATTTGCAGCTTTCGCTGATCTTCCAGTTTGCTGAGATCTAGCTCTGCTCATCTTATATACCCTCTTCACCATGTGACCACACTGGAATTTGAATCTGGAGTCTTACTGGAGAGGTTCTTTTTGCAAAGCCACAGAGGAAAAAATGGGTGAAAGCATCCATCATTTGTTTAAAAAATTCTGCATACAACATTATTTCACCCAAATGGATTATTTCATACCAAAATGTATTTAAAACTCTGATCAGAGCAATTAACAGTTCCATATTTAGATGGACAGTTCTTGTTGAAACTATTTGAGGAACAGTATGGTCACATAGGTTTCAAATTGAAAACCAAAAATAATGATCATATATTTTATGAAATTTTATTTTTGTTTGATTAGGGGAAGCTTGGAATCTGAGAAGATCCCAAAAAGGAGCCCCAAAAAGGTTGAGAATGGCTGTCACAACAATTAAAAGCATAGGGAATTGAGCTCTATTGCATTTAGTTAATACAGTTCCAAGGGCCTAAATCTCATTCTCATTAACACACATCCTGAGCAAAATTAAGAAGAGCAGTGTTTTCTGTGATGTTCAATTTTGTACTGACCTCTTTATACCCGCACAGATTCGATGGTGTGACTATAAATAAAGGCTTTGACTATTGATTTAATTTCCCCTGTTGTTCCAGATGTGTTGATGGCATCTTTACACCACATATTTGCAGTTTATTAAGTCAAGGGTGAGAATTCAAGGAACTGTAACACGTTCTGTGAACTGGATGATGACTTTCCCTTAACAAAATTCACAGCATCTTCACCAAATAGTGAAATAATTTGTGACTGTTTAAAATGACAATTTTAAAAATTTGCATTCTTTATTCAAAGCTCAGGAACAGTAGATATAGTTTCTAAGACAGAAAATGATGACAATATTTAAATGGTATCGACAGTTGAAATGTCACTACTGTAATTACCCAAGCAAGGTCTTCAGGTAGGATAGTTAAAGAATGTTGCCTGAAAACAGCAAGGTGCCTGGAATACTGGTTGTTTGGCCAACCTCTTCTAATAAACAACCATTATGAGGTTCATTTTTGCTGTTATACCAACTGGGCCATAAGTTACCACCAATCTAAAATTTCAAAAACTGATCTATAAGCAGTGTTTTACTAAAAAATTAGTTAAATGCCCATTGACAGTCCTCTCTTTTCTTACTGATTATTTCTGCTCCCAGTGGCAACAGTGAATGGCTAGGATTCCAGTCCCCAAATGGCTTTTTGGCAACAAATCCAGACATGGGAATTATTTCCAAGCAAACAAGAATTAGATCACAAGGTAAGGTTATGCAACATATAGTCACGAATACTACCTGACAAGAGGAGTGTCAGTGTTCTTTATTAGGAACCCAAATGATCTGGCCATCTGAGCTTTGTCTAAGGTATGGCTTTCCATGGCACTGGTGTTGCATTTCATCATGTTTCCTACAAGAACAACACCTTAGAATTGCCTGGTATCAACACCAGCCAGTTTCATGTCTGCAACTGCAGAGGTTCCAGAACTGCCTATTAGCCATATTACTAAGTCCTAGCTTAGTGCTCCAACAGCACCTGAAAACCCATCATGTGGTCACTCAAAGGCAATCATTCTGTGCTAAAAACTTCCCTAGATCTTGAATATTTTTAAAAACTAAAGATATTCACCATAGAAATCTTTGTAAGGCACTATTATCTGTAAAATAGCCAAGATTGGAGGCCAAAACTTCCTTCAACAAAGACAGTATTGAAAGCTGTTTTTGTTTCTGGATTCAGGCAGATTATCCTTGTGAAGGAACATCATGCTATTAAAAAGCTGTCAGTTTCATAGGAATAATCTCAGAATCTTTTACATGTCATCTTCTGTTACTAGACAGTAGAAGTCTGTCCTTGCTCCATAGTTGCGAGACCCCAGATCAGAGATATCTATTTCATTCTTCTGGCTTTCTCCGAGTTGCACTTCTTCCATTGCCCCAAGTGGAGGACCATCAGGGCCACTCATTCGAGCAGGAGGTAGACGGCTGAATATAGTTCCTTGGACTCCTGAGGGATAAGGAGTTGGAGATGACATCAGTTAGTAGGAAGAAGTAATAGGGAAGATTGAGGGAAAGTACAGATAAAGCAATTGCAGGACTTTAAAACTATTGAATCAGTACTGCTCCATAAGCATTCACATCAAGGTCAAAAAGTGATTTTCCTCTTTGGTATACAAGTTTGTCCAGCTCAAAATGCCTGGTTTTATCATAAATAGAGAATAATTTCTTCAATAGGTTCTGTCTTAGAATGTTAAATGAGTTTCTGAGCATGTACCGATGGCATTCAACATACTAGGTGCCCCAAACTACTTGCTTTATAGGCCTATACACGGAAACTTTTTAATCATTAATCCACTGAATTCTGTGATTGACCAAGCAATTATCTGTTTATTGCAAAATAGACACATTTGCCAATCAAAAATTGATTGACTCAATGTTTATGTAGTTGCTGTCTCCCCATCCAGATCTAAAACCTACTCTGGTTCCTAGTTGGATGTATTTGGATATGGGCAGCTAAATTTCCAAATGATTGTCCACCACAGCTGGCTCTGTGGAAGGGGGACAGGACAGATGAAAATATAATTCCAGAGGACATTCACTATAATAACATTCATGTGCATCACATTCTTCAGTGCTGCATTGAGCCAATGAGAACTCGCCCATCATATAATCAAATAATTCAGAAGGCAATCCTATGCACTCATGGCAAAACAGGTGTTGAAAAATGCCCTCAAGCACACTGTGACACCACAAAAGTAAGCAGTACTGGCAGAGCAGCCTGCACTATCCCACCAGTGCCACATTCAGAGCCATCAACAAAAGCAGGTAGGACACTAAGCGGTGGAGTGTCATGGGAAGGGTGGTGAAGAGGTGGTGTTTGGGGGCAGGTAAGAACATGGATTGGATCCAACCTAGATGGGGGAAGGGATTAACGTAGGCCTCTTGCCATACTGGAACCCTCTTTCCAAGACAGGCAGCTCTACACGGAGCTGCTTAGAGTACCACCGTTACAGAGAAAGTGGAGATCTAAGTAGACCCTACTTGAAGTGTAACTCTGAATAAGGGGAAATATAGCTTCAGTTGGCTCCCAGCTAACACTGGATTGGCACCAGCCAATTAGGACTGGGCTGCCTGTCTTTAATGCTGTAGAGTGGACATCACTTAGATACTGAAGTCAGAGATTTCACCAATCACAGCACAGCAATACTGAAGTCTCTCCGCGACAGAAAAACTGAAGAGTGAAAGCAGAGAGAACCCTCCTTCTAAGTTGGGTGAAAACTCTTTTGATTCACACAGCTTTCTCTCAAGTGAGACAACTTCAAAAGAAGTTAGGAATTATTAAAATGAGATATTAAATAAAAATTAGGCTTTTGTGAGTAAAGAATATCCCAGAGATTATTTCTTTAGATGCTAGGGAATGAGGAACATCCAGCATCCTGGCATGCTGTGGTAAGGAGTCAAAGGAGGCTTCCCACAAGGTGCATTACAGTACAACGCAATTAACAATGCCTGTTAATGGAACTGAACAGGCCTCCAGCAAAAAAAATCCCAACACTGCTGTCTCAACTGAAAAAAACCCAGCCCAACCCATTATTTTGTTGGTCCTTCTCTTGACAATAAAATCACTGAATACAAGCAAGCTGAATTTTCTGTTGCCAGTTGCTTGTAAATCTTTTATGACCACTGAACTTATTTTGCTTCTGTTACTAAAATTAACATTTATTGCTCGGCAAGCTTAGCTGGCTTTAAGAATTCCCCATTGCCAGGATTTGCTTTCCAAAACCTTTGGGGCTGATGCCCACAAGTGCATTGCACTCCCACTGAGCCACCTTAAAGCTGTAGGTCAGTAAGTTTAGGAAGAAAGAACTAAGTATATGGTATTCAGCTGCAAGCTCTGAGGATGCGAAACTGCTTTTGGCACATTCTAGTTTCAAACTCTTAAAATGCTGGCACCTAAGAGACCAGCTTTCCCTGCTCCAATATTATTTTGTCCCCCACCTACCTGAGAGTTGGTGGGGCATAGTGATTAGAACAGGGGTTCTCTAGTTGGTGGGTCATGATCCACCAGCTGGAGAGCCACTTTCCCTTTCATGGGCGGGGGGGGGGGGGGGAGGAGAAGGTAACAAATGTGATCCTCAGAGTTGAGCCTCATCTGGAATCCCTGTGGCTGCTCGAAAGTAAAAACTATCACAACTGGAAAGGATGCTATGCTGGAATAAAGGAACAGTTGCTATTTCCCTACAAAATATAAGAAGAGCACATTTTAAAAGGTGACTTTTTGTCCAGTTAGTAGGGATATTATGCCCCCCAGCCCTTTTAAGGAGCGACTGCAGAGACTTTGCTTTCCAGGCCATTCACAAATATTCCATCTGTCTTTCCCCAACCTTACCTTTATTTGAGAAGGTTTTATAGCTTTGCAGGGAAAAAAACCTATTAAGTTGAGGTGAAACGGTTATGAACAACCACCTCATTTTCATACTAAAAACACTGTTATACTCTTAGCACATCCAACTTTAAATCCTCAACCTGATCTGTTGCACGTCTACTTGGAAATAAGTTTAGTGGGGCTAAATCCAAAGTCCATATATCCTAAGGATTGTTGACCAAGTTATTTAAAATAAGCCCTGATAATATAGACTGGAAATATGAAGCCAGCTAGAGATGAACTTCAGACTAGAGATGTTCAGGCAGGTGAGGCAAGCAGAGCCCTTGTGTACAAGAGCTCACCTGAGCTTTACCTGCTCTGTGGCTAAACTGGTTGAGCTTTATTATGAGCCCAAAGGTCACCAAGACAGGCAATCATGTGCTAAACAGGACAAGCTCAATGGGGGAAAGCAAACAGACTTCACGGAATTAGTAAGACACTCTTTGGCCAACACATAGCTTTCTCCACACCCAGTGTTTTAAGGTCACCAAACATTCTCTCACCTTGAAGATCATCTGAAATGAGAAATAATCCCTTCTGCTAAATAGAATATCTTCTCCCTCTCACCCTGTAGGATCTTTAAATGAAGTTCTAATCCAGGTACCACTGGTGTGGAGGGAAGCCTCGAGGCTGCAAGGAGCTCAGCCTTTCCTGCAGTGGCACCTTTTGGTAAATTCTGCCCAGAGAGGCTCTTGTGACCACCTTGTTTGAGTTGCTTTAAGAAGCCTAAGAAAACCTTTCTCTCCTAAAGAAGGCAGTGGGCTAACTCTACTGTGGCGTAGCTGCTTCTATGTTTTATTTTACAGCTAATTAGATTTTCTTTAAACTTGGATGCTAGCTTCCTTTGAGAGCTTTTTCACTTGATAGGCTGGATACATTCTTAATATACTTCAGAGCAGAATTTGTCAAGGGAATTTATATGAGTGGCCTGCATCCTATTGATGTGCTATACATGGAGGAAGACAGTTACTAGAAAAGCTTTTGTGTTTATTAATTTCTCCCTATGAATTAGGATGTATGTACAAATCCTGATTTTTAGCTGGTTTACACTTTGTCTGTCTCCACCCTTATGTTCCTTCCCCACACATCCCATCTTGCATTTCAATTGTTATCTTCTTCCCCCAACAAAACCAATTGACTGTTTCCTGCCTTCTTAATCTCCCCATTCATGTGCAAGTCAGTCTAAGGAGACACTCTTTTATCTTGCGCAGTCCAGGTAGGGGGGTGCGTGCATCCCAGGACACAGACTTCCGCACCAGGTGATGCGCAGGGTCATGTCACCTACTTCCAGGGTCCCCTTTGCTTCCTGACCCTGTTCAAGTATCAACAAGCCCTGTGGCTGATCAGCCTCTCCCAGTCCTGCCCTCTCCAAGTTGTGTCCATCTCCTATTGGTTCCAGTTTGTCCCCTTTTTCTGAGGTAACAGCCACATAGTACCCAGGTTATAAAAAGATCCTGCATCCTCTTGTTCTCTCTCTTCCTCTTGGTGTCATGGACCAGACTTGCATAGGCAGACTTGCACTGTTGGGTCCCCTCCCCCCTTACCTTTTCCCACTTTTCCTTCCCAAAATATCCCCTTTTCCTTTGGTATACGCACTATTCAAGGAACAGATACATTTCATTTCATGGTATTGAATGTAAGTTATTTTACTTTATGCCTTATAACAATAAAGTCTGTTTCTTTGTAATGTTTCCTCAGTTCTCTTTCTAATGAGGGTATCCCCTCTGCAGGCATCCGTCAGTCTTGAGAGACTATGGTATCGTGCAGTGGTGGGCCTGGCCTCGCCCAACAACCAGTTCTCCTGAAGTGGGTGGGGCCAGGCCGAGGTCAGGGGTGGGGCTGAGGTCAGGGGCAGGGCTGGGGTCAGGGGGCAGGGCCAGGAGAATTTAAAGGGGAATTTTTTAAACAATCTAAAATTAAAAAAAATTAAAAAAAATCTAAGTTTTTGTTAGTGCCCCCCAACAACCCTAACCACACTTTCCTGGGAGTAAGTCCCATTGACTGTCATGGGACTTACTTCAGAGTAGGCATGCATAGGATAGGGTTCTCAGGCTGCAGTTCCAGCCACACTTGCCTGGGAGTAAAGCTGGACTGGGCCTTACTTCAGAGTAGACATGCCATGGATCAGCTGCTCCAGGCAGCAGAGAGAGATCTGGAGGGAGCGACGCCCCCTTCAGCATCCCTGGTTGGAGGTGGTGCTCCTCCTAATGCTGGACTGTGCCTTACTTCAGAGTAGACATGCCATGCATAAGGCCCTGAGCTGCTCCAGGCAGCAGAGAGAGATCTGGAGGGAGCGATGCCCCCTTCAGCATCCCTGGTTGGAGGTGGTGCTCCTCCTAATACTGGACTGGGCCTTACTTCAGAGTAGACATGCCATGCATCAGGCCCTGAGCTGCTCCAGGCAGCAGAGAGAGAGAGGGATCTGGAGGGAGCGATGCCCCCTTCAGCATCCCTGGTTGGAGGTGGTGCTCCTCCTAATGCTGGACTGGGCCTTACTTCAGAGTAGACATGCCATGCATCAGGCCCTGAGCTGCTCCAGGCAGCAGAGAGAGAGAGGGATCTGGAGGGAGCGATGCCCCCTTCAGCATCCCTGGTTGGAGGTGGTGCTCCTCCTAATGATGGACTGGACCTTACTTCAGAGTAGACATGCCATGGATCAGGCCCTGAGATCTGGAGGGAGCGATGCCCCCCTTCAGCATCCCTGGTTGGAGGTGGTGCTCCCCACATCAATCATTATTAAGCCCCTGGGTTCTGTGTAATTTATTCCTATGCATTACACTTTGTTGTGCTCTGAGGGGGAATGTGTGCCACAATTAAGAACATAAAAGCATAAGAAAAGCCTCCACTGGATCACACCAAAGACCCATCTAGTCCAGCTTCTTGAATCACACAGCAGCCCACCAGCTGCCTCAGGGAGCACATATAACACTTGCATCCAGGTGCCTAAGTACCAGCAGACACACCACAATTTCCACAGGTGGTGCTCATACCACTGGTTGAGAAACACTGATCTACAGTTTAGGACCAGAGCCTGTGGTGTCCATCTGCAGGTTGAGGTTTGCCTCTAAGCCACTACTTAAGGCTACAGTCCTGTCCACACTTTCCTGTAAGTAAGCTTCATTGAATATAATAGGACTTCTGAGTAGTCAAGCAAAGGACTGAGCTCTTAATAACCAGCCTCTGACTGCAATCCTATTCACTTTCCTGAGAGTAAGCTCCACACACTCTAATGGGACTTACTTCTGAGTAGCCAAGAATAGGATTGGGCTCTAATGCTGCACTCCTCTGCACACTTTCCTGGGAGTCAGCTTCATAGATTGAAATGGGATTAACTTTTGAGTAGTCAGGCATAGGATTACAAGCTCTTAGAAACCAGCTTCTGGCAGCAGTCCTATACACTCTTTCCAGGGAGTAAGCTTCACTATTATAATGGGACTTACTTCTGAGTAGACAGATGATTGGGCTTTGAGGCTACACTCCTATCCTCATAGGGGAGTAAAACCTACTGACTTTAATAGGATTTACTTCAGAGTAGGCAGTGGACTGGGCTCCTGGAGGGGCAGGATGTGAACTGGGGCTATTTCTTCAGGTGCCCCCCATACTGCCTCCCGACAATCTCAGGTGGAGAGATTTCTCAGAGGGGCAGGATGAGGGGGGGAGATCTGGGGGGGAAGGACTACAGTGTGGATAGGATTGCAGCCTGGCCCAATCCTAACTGTGTCTACTCAGAAGTAAGTCCCATTCAAGTCAATGGGGCTTACTCCCAAAACTGTGTGGTCAGGATTTTAGCCTTACAGTCCAATCCTATGCAGGCTTACTTAGAAGTAAGTCTCATTCTAGTCAGTGGGGCTTACTCCCATGTAAGTGTGGATAGGATTGCAGCCTCAGAGCCCAGTCCTAACCATGTCTACCCAGAAGAAAGTCCCATTACCCTGTCTTGTGGGGACCAGGGTCTCGAACCCTGGCCTGCTGGTTAACAGGCACAGTGTCTTAACCACTTGCGCCACGCTGCTGATAAAGAGTCCTGCTTTGCGGCCCTTGTATATATAAAAGAGGGCAATAGCTAAATTTCCCTAACTAAGTTTAAAGCTCTTTTGGTAACAAGACAAAGCACCCCAAGAAACATCATCCTTCAAGAAACAAAAGCTAAAAAAATGTGAAAATGGGACCATTACCAGTGTCTCCTTTAGGATGGGATTCCCCCCGGAAATCCACGTAGCTGCTATGGAGTATCAGCATAGGGTCTTTGTCTTCCTGTAGATGGGTTTGGGGGTCTCCCCTAAGGCCTTGATAGGACACTTTCCGAGGCAGGGCAAGGCACAGTTCCTTCCAGAAATCAGAAGAAGGCACCTAGAAGCAGCAAATAGAGACACCTTACATTGCATGCTTGCCAGTCACATATTAAGCCCTGCTACAATCTGTCTGCAGGCAGGTCCCAGTAGCTCTGCTTTCTGGACAGCACTCCTATGGCGCTCTCTGTCTGCAAAGTGTCTTGTTCCCAGGCAATTAATGAATACTATTCCAGTAGAGGGGCCTAGTGATCTACCAGCAGTATTTCTCTTCCTTTTTTCATCTCTGAGATGAAACACACTGCAAAATCTTGGAGGAATTAAGTGGCATTACTCCTGATGGAAGGCTTCTGTGGGTTTGAAAGACTTTACCATTTCTGTAACCTAGGATTTCATTGCAATTTTAATTCAAGTGAGAGAACATGCACAGTTGTCTTTGAAGAATTCTCTCTCTCTCTCTCTCTCTCTCTCTCTCTCTCTCTCTCTCTGCCATATGAGAGCAAAATCTGGGAAACTCAAGTCACAGGTTTTGAAAAACATCCACCAGATTTGGGTGCCTTGGAAAAGTTCAAGCTGCAGACCTGTCCCTTTGAGTTCAGAGAATACAACTGGATTTCAAACACATATCAGGAACTGAAGATAGCAAATGGGCATATGTCTTCTCCTGCAATACCTGCCCATCTCAAGAGAGATGCTTGCCCCACTTTGAGAGATTGCTCCTACAGGGCCATGTGCCCAAATTTTCTGCTATGCAATTGCAGCTGGAATCACAGATGAAAGGGTCATGCGCATGCATGCACACACACAAACCATAAGGCTGAAACACACACAACCTATGCAGTGATGGGCTTCAAAGAAATTAAGAACCGGTTCTCTGTCCATCTGGCAGCCACTTTTAAATGGCTATTTTTAAACTTTATATGTACTGTCTCTTGTTAAGAACCGGTTCTATAGCGTAGGTGCGAACCTGCTGCTGCCCACCACTGACCCTATGCATAAGCACGCACACCCTAAATCATAAGCCTGAATCACAAGTATGACATTCTGTAGAAGACAACTTTGGAGAGAACAGTGAGGAACTTTCCTCAGTCTATACCTTCACCTTCCTTTGTACAATCCTCGTGTTAAAACAATCTTTGGATGAATCAAATTGAACTCTACCAATTCTGATTTTTCAGGTTCTGGTGCCTCCCTGAGGATTTCTACTTCTTCAGAGGTAAGAGGGTAGGAAGAATGATATTTACTCTGCACCATTTATGGCTGCTTTGTTTCTTATAGGATGCAATGATAGTCTTGGGAATATCAGCATACATACAGCACAGTGCTGTTCATACATATGCAGCATTCTTGTATCACTTAAAATGCGCACTAGGAAAGCTCTGGAGAAGACCAGAATTCTCCAGTCAGTGGTTCTCAAAGTGGAAGTTGGGACCTCCCTTACAGAGCACATTCTGGATACCTGGGGGTCTCCTGGCAAGGAGGTGGCTGTGCCAGAACAGGAGAAACATAGAGGGATTTTGGCATCAGGGAAAAGATTAACCTCCCCTCCCTCCAAGATGCAGCCATTCTCAACCCATCTTGGGAGTTGGTCTCATTGAACAAAATGGAACAAACATCCAAATAGCCATGGAGGAACTCTGGCAACACTAACTGATGTCACTTTGGGCATGACATTACTTCTAAGTGGATTACATAAATTCCCAGAGGGTCTTGGACAAATTGTCATCCCAGAAGGGATTCCTGGGTTGAAATGCTCGAGAACCACTACATTAGTAGCTAATCAGAGGCTACGATGAGACAAAAAATTTGAGACATTTCTGCAATCTATTTGCTGAGCCCACCAAGACTAGCTTAATGTCTTTTGTACACCATAGGACAAAAAAGGAATTAAAGAGAGCTTCACAGCCCTTCTCTGAACATCTACATCTACAGTATTTATATACCGCTTTTCAACTGAAAAGTTCACAAAGCGGTTTACAAGGAAATGAAAAAAATTAATAGCTAATTAATAGCTAATGGGTCCCTGTCCCAAAAGGGCTCACAATCTGAAGTGCAAAAAGAACACCAGCAGAAGCCACTAGAACAGACATTGCTGGGGTGTGAAGGGCCAGTTACTCCCCCCCCGCTAAATAAAAGAGGAACACCCATTTAAAAGAGTGTCTCTTGACCAGTAAGCAGGGGTAACAGAAGCTACCCTACATTTCTGTGTTCTTTGAGGAGCTTCATATACTTCTCTAAGGCTGCAATCCTAAAAAACACTTTCCTGGGAGTAAGAGCCATTGAATACAATGGATCTTACTTTTGAGTAGACATGGTGCTCTAAGGCCAATATATTGAGTAGATTGTGCTCTAAGGCCAATATATAAAATTAAAGTGGTGCGCTTTCAGCCCACAGTTTACCATTGAACCAGCGCGCCAAATCAATAGGTTCACATCATTCTTATGTAGCTTCAGCAAATTGATAGCTGGATGCGCTATCTCCCGGTACTGGCTCTCAAAGGCAATGAAGGTTGGTTTCCGGGACAGTTCCAGTAACCTCCAGAGACCCTCCCTGTAAAATAAGACAACCAGTGTAGAGAGTCATAAGTAAATATTATATCTCTAATTCAACTGTTCCTGCCTAACTAATATGCAGGAACGGTTGTGCATCCGAATCAGACACCCAAGCCATTCATTCAAAGGTTCCAGCAATTCAAATGGAGAATTGATGAAGCTTTGTGAGGTGGCCTGAAAAGTCCAAACTCAGGGCCTCGGTATAAGTGGTGCCTCCACATCCATAGATTTTACTCAACACAAGTCCCCTGGACCTGCAGTGAGCCAGACTTGGTACAAGAGCCCTCTGGAGGCAAATCGGAGGTGAGTTCTAGTTGCTCTAGAGAGCTTTCTGAAGCAAACAAAGGGCCATGAACATCCACAGTGGCCTCTGTAAGCTCCAGAATGTCCGTGTTAGTAAAAAAGAAAAAAAAATCAACTTCCAGTTTCCTGAGGGAAACTGGAATTGATGGCCTTGTGCTTTATAAATATCTGACAATTGAGGACGCCTGAGGTTGTGGTTTGGGAGGGGGGCAAAACAGCCATTTTGAAGCCCTCAGAGGCTCAAGACAGATGCAGGTTATAGAAAGTCCCACCAGAGAAACTGGTACACAGCTCCAGTTGCCTCTGGAAGGCTTACAGGGGACCAAACCACGAATTTCATTATCCACTTATTGAATATCCACTTATCCATTATCCACATATTGAATACCCCACAAATAGTATACTCTATTTGTGGGGTATTCAAAAACAGATCTCTTGTGGATGCAGAAACCCTAGACTTCACTTCCAAAAACAAGAGAGTTTATTTTGTATGATGTGGACAAAAAGGTACAGCTGCTGTAAAGACATTTCTTGTTAGAGTGAAAGGCACACATCAGTTGAAACCCCAGCGAAATAAAAGCTGATAATGTCTCCCAGTTGCCTTACAGTTACCTGAAATTATTGCTGCACCATTCCTGTTCCAGATATGCATTAGAAAGAACCACAATGAGCCGTCGGCACTTGCTAACATTCATGATCAAATCTGCAGAAGGTTCTGTGAAAGAAGTAAATAAGGGGATTTATTTTCTGATAAAGTCCACCACTATTTCAGCACTTCCTCAGTCTTCTAAACAAAAGCACAGCAAACATATGAAACAGTCTTATGCCAAGTCAGACCATAGGCCCACCTAGATTAGTAGTGTCATGCTGTAGGCCCTCCAGGTTTCAGACAAAGGTCTTTTCTTGTTCTAGTTGAAGTTACTATGGACTGAATTGAGACAAAGCACGTGCTCTACCACTGAGATCCCTGACCATATCCTTAATTGAGCATTCAGTGCCACATACTGAACCAGGGCCATGAAGAAAAGGGTCAGTCCCAGTCTTTAGAACCATGGTATTCATGCATTACAGTCCAGGTCCCCTTTCAAATTTAAAATCTGACTAGGCTCCCCTGTCAAACTTACTGGAATGCTCCTCCATATCTAATCAGAAGTAAGTCCCATTGGGTTCAATGATACTTACTCCCAGGAAAGTCCAGTGCCAGATTCCAAGATGGTGGTTCCCACCCTCTCACAGCTCCTAACCCCCACTTTGAATACCAGTGCTTTAGAGATTTAGGTCCTCTAAGACAACAATTATTTGCCTTTGATAAAACGAGTACAAGAGTTTTGGCAAGGAACCAAAGGACAGGCTTTTGATTGTTGGAAATTCCCTTTTTCTCTGGTAACTTGTAGTCCTATAAACAGAGCACAACTACAAAAGGAACACTCTATGTACATTTTCTATCAACAGGTGATGCAAAGTGCAAATGCAACCGGATGTCCAGCAGTGCCCAGAACATATGGTGGGATGGGTAACGCAGCTGGTAGCTATTTTAATATCTAGATGGTTCCTCAACTCTTCCACTGATAAACATTGTTCTCCCACAACTCAAACTGCAATTAGTTAGCAGAATTAACATATTACAAGTGATCTTACAAAACGAACAGGGTGTCAAATGCATGAATTGAACCAAAAGTCTTCATTTCATACAGTCAAGACAATTTGTATTTTCAAGACATTAATTTTCCTATAGTCCAAATTCAATACCACCCATGAATGTCTCAAGAAAGAATTAAATGCAGTATTGGATCCTCTACCTGCATTGGGCAGAATGTCTTTATCATCTAGAAAAAGCTTATAGCCATGACGATTCTCCAACTGTGGTTTGACTATAAAGTTCACAAACTTCTTGTCATCTGTTGAGTTAGCATAAGACACGTAGGCATCATAAAGCTTTCCATCTGTGAAAAGAGGACCAACAAGGGCAATGCAGTAAATGACTTGATGGCATGGATTAGTCACTTATTCCTTTTCCAAATGGCAACATCCCACCAGATTATTATTTTTTTAAGGTCACTCCTGGGATGGAAGTGAGTGATACTGTAGCTTGTGATCTCCTCACAGGCAGATCCCGTACCCACTTGCCAACCTCAAACACAAGAAAACTCCTTCAGCCTTTCCTCCACAATGCAAAATGTTGGGCATCAAAAAAGATAGGAAGGCTGTAATTTTACTTCTGTTTTATTCTTCAATTTTCTTATGGGAAAACTACAGAAGCTCAGTCTGGCTACAGTACCAGGTTTCCACTATATAAGCCTCCCCAACACCTTCCTAAACTATAAAAAAAGTGCTGAAGCAAGAGGAGAAAAACGAGCCATCCCTCCACAGCACCACAAGTTTTACCATTGATCTCCACCTCTCCATGATGGTTCCGGTACCAGAGCAGAACATTCAGACGGCACTTTACATACATCACAGCTATCAGCAGCAGTAGTACTATGGTGGTAAGTGCTGCTAGCACAGAACCCAAGTGCCCAGCTGTTTCTGCTGCAACATAAAGAGATATTTTCAATAATTATACTTCAGAAAAGGAAAAAGAGAGAAAAGAGCTCATTTCTTAGCATTGCTGCATCAAATTTGTAGAGGATAGGTAGAGTGGATGATCAGTGATCTCCAGAGCACAGTACTGAACTGTATATTCCTAATTAGGTGGGGAGGAACTGTGCAACTCCTGAACTGAGATCATCAAGGGATTAATAGACTTATTACAACAGACTTATTACTTATTACTGGCAATGAGTAGAAGCTGAAAGATGAAGATATTCTAGCATCACCTTAACTGATCATTCCTAACTTCTAAATGTCCTGTTTTGCAAGATGCATGAACAGAAGTAGATCCACTGCCGATTTTAGGGTTGCAATGACTATGTTTAATCCACTGGATGTAAAAATTCTTCACAGACTTCAGAACCAAGCTAATCTCATCCATTAAGCACCATGTGCACTGTCATCCTTTTGCACACAGACACTATTCACGGGACCACTTCAGAAGCACCTGATCCTAAACCTGACGTTGCTTTGAAATTAAAATGAGGTCCCAAGTCTTCAAATGTTCCTATCAGACCAAGATCAAACATCCAGATGGAGGAATTTCCAAGCACCATTCTACTAAGAGGCATCAGCAGAGAAAACATGTTGCCTCCTGGAAGTCTATAAACTCACTTGTTTCCTATCAGAGCTGACTGAAAAGTGTGACTAACAAAATACTTCAGCAACATTTCCATTGTCTGCTGGTGCCATCGTGTGGTGAACTTCCCACCATCAGTTCTATAGAAGATACAGTAAACAAGGCCGATTTTGGAACAGGAACTCCTAAAATCAGCACAGAGACTCAGGGCACAATCCTATCCTAATTTCTAGCACTGAGGTAGCCATGGATGGTGCGAGTGGTTAAGACACCGTGTCTGTTAAGCAGTAGGCCAGGGTTTGAGACCCAGGTCCCCACAAGATAGGGTGAGCTCCTGTCCTTATCCCAGCTCTGCAATGCAGCTGAAAACTAAACATATCGGCTCTGCCGTTCCAATGGACTATTTCAGTGGTATGGAAAGGGGGGATTTGCTGTTTGGCTAACAGTCTATCCTCCATATCAACCTACCCAGGCCTTTGTGCTTTGCATGCAGCGTCAAGCATACCATAGTCTTTCAAGACTGATGGAGGCCAAGAGGTAGCCCTGCCAATAGGGAGTGTGCTGCATCTAGTTGAGGAGGGGCAGTCATGGAGGCTAATTCTTGGTACCTCATGGTAATGAAATACTTTTTACCTCAGAGTTGAATCAGCACTGCAATCCTAGCCCCAGTTAGGCCAGCACAAGTCCCTTACTGGGAGTATCCCTGGCCTGGGGGTGTTATGAAAGCACTGTTAGACATTGTTGTGCCACTCCCAGGAGGGTTAGGTCAATGAATAGACATGTACTAGCCTGCACATGCCACCACAGAAATATGGACCTGGATACCAATAAGTTGCACCAGCCTAAACTGGTTAGGTTTGTGCCTTCAGTCTTTGGAAATAGCGCCAGCACTAACATCCTCAGCTGAGATATAAACTGCAATTCAGATTAGTGCTTAGGTGGTGGGGACCCTTAAGTAATTAGCAGCATAAAGAATACAACCAAATATAAAACCTCAGGTCAAACAGATGTAGGCAATTCTTGGGAGCAATCTTTTAATGTAAATTACAAATAAAAGCATTAAATGTAAAAGCAGCAATAAATATTGGTGAAAATAATATATTCCTGTTTTAAGCCATTGTATTGTGTCAAACGTCCATCCTAAATGTATTTATTGCTAAATAAAAGCAGCAATAAATATTGGTGAAAATAATATATTCCTGTTTTAAGCCATTGTATTGTGTCAAACGTCCATCCTAAATGTATCTCCTGGAATAAGCCATTGAAGACAGTGAGACTTACTTATGCATACAAAAATCTTACTTATGCAAATTGCTCTATTCTGCACCACATTTTAAAAATGTATTTACTTCACATATCAACAAGGTCCTATTAATAACATGGGCACACAGCAGAAATGCCAGCCAACTGAGGAGCAACATAATCCAGAGCGTTTAGTTTTTCAAAACTCAAGCAGAGATGCATGAATACTGACAACAGGAAGAGAGCAGACTGAGAATGAAGCTCAGCATGACTATTTGAACGATGGGTGGCTATCAGCAAACTGAACATTGGCTCAACCCTCAGACTTGCTCTGCCTTCTTCTCTCAGGAAGACCATCCACTCTCAGAAAAATTACAGCACAGTATGTAATTTAAATAAAGTTTAAAGTTTAAAATAGACTTGTTAATAACAAAAAGGAAATGTCTGAAAATCTACCCAGGGTGAGAAAAGCAAGTCTCCTTATTGCATGGCACAGACACAATGCCCAGTCAGTGCCAGCCACAACCATTCTCAATCATAATCTTCTAGGACTAATTTTTAGAGTTCAGACCTAGGATGAAAGGTGCAGAATGTACTGAAAAAGCAAGGTGTTTCCTTGCAGTCTAACAGCTGTAAAATTGTATCTATTCACCCCTCATTTCAGAAGTACTATGGGGCTTTCATCTATGCAGAATACTTTGATGATTGGCAAAATCTTTCCCGAATCTTTTTACCGGGACTATCCTTTTCATGCGGCAGCAAAGCACATTATCCCAGGATAAAGTCCAAAGAAATGCTACCTGATTTTTGCAGGGTGAAAACTGCAGCGTTGTTTCTAACCAAGCAGGCAAAATTTCCATAACTTTCATCAGTAGACATGTTCACCTCCAAAGTTTGGGAAATGAATATCTCCGTTTCATTATCATTGAACCTAGGGAGCCAAACAGATTTAGATTACCATAAGGTCCACTCATTTTATTATTTTAGAAGATACGCAAAGATAAAGCAGCACAATCAAGGAATTCTGGTCTGAGTGAAAAGAAGCCCAGGAGCAGTGGTATAGCTAATGATCACGTAGCTCAAAATGTTGCCCCAGAAGTGATGTCACAACTGGAAGTGACATAACTCCCAGGTATTTTTTAAAAGAAAATTGGGGAAAAACCTGCCTCCTCTTCCTCAGGAGAGGTTTGTAATTCTTTGAAATATCTTTATCAAAATGTCATCATTGGCATCCTTCTGTCTCGAAAGACTATGGTAGCTTGCTCTGAATGGAAGTTCTAAAACAGCATCTAGTATGGCTGAAAAGGCCAATTCAAGAGTGGCAATCCCTTCCACCCAGCCTCCAGGTTTCGCTGGTTCCGGGACTGCCTCTTTGCCTCAGCCTGCCAAACGAGCGTCTCTTCAAGTTGGAGAAGACCATGCTGCATCTTTTGCCTCCAAGCTGAAAGATCAGAGGTCAAGGTTTCCCAGCTGTTGATGCCCATTCCCAAGGCCTTCAGATCCCTCTTGCAGCTGTCATTATACTGCAGCTGTAATCTCCCTCTAGGGCGCTGTAATAGTATAGTACAGTACATGGAGAGGAATAGTTGCTTCATGTTAGCAGATTTGGGACTTACTCTCAGGAAAGTATATATAGGATTGCAGCCTCAAGATTTCCTGGCATCAGTTTTAGGGCAAAAGTACCCAAACTAGGGAACGTGTTAGAGTGGTGACAGATGGCTTCTGTGATGGTAAGGTTTTGTGTTTGTATGCTGAGGCTGTCCACCTTTGGGGTTTGTTATGGCAACAGTGACTGTACATATGGTGTCAGTGCAACTGGCAACTGTGAGCATTTTACAAAGTCAGCCTTGTTGGCTGACTGGGGTACCTGGTTACAACATTAGGGACCACATCTAATATATGCTGCAACTGTTCTTCCCGATCAAGAGAAAAGCCCATCCTGATTTTTTTCTCTTCTTGCTTTTTGGTGACTATACAGTCAGTGGAGGAGACCAATCCTCATAGGAATCAATGTCTAATAGTGGGTGGGATGTGGCTCAGGTACTGATCCTTATTATTGGAAGAGACACATGTGCTATTATGTGAAATCTTGAGAATTCTGATAAAGGATGGCTGACTGTTGTATTCTTTATATCACTCAGAAGTGGAAGTGTATTTTGCTGCACATGTGATCCTGTCACAGGTGTACACCTGCAAAGATGTTCACACTACCCACAAATAAAGTTATGAAGTGATGTGATAAGTTCAAATCAGAGTGCAGTGGTGAAGCTTACTGGGTAGAAGGAGATCTTGGCCAAGGTTACTTCCTTTTAGCCTAATGTATCTTTGCAAGGTTATAGGTTTCAAATAAGTTATAACTTTTTATATGTTGTTTTGAGCTCCTTAAAGGAAATGCAGGCTTTGAATATGATCAGTGACAGTGGCGTAGCTAATGATCATGTAGGCCAGTGCAAAGCCCAAAACGTATCCCTGAAAGTGAGGTTTCAACCGGAAGTGACATCATCCCCAGGTATTTTTTTAAAAGAATATTGGGAGAAAAATCTGCATCCTCCTCCTCAGCAGTTCACCACCATTTGCTCTGCTAATGGCATAGCTAAAGCACCTGTTTGCTATCTGGAATTGAAGAAGATTTTGTTGCACCCCCTGCCCTGCAACAACAAAATCAAGTAAATTACGGTAATTAAGTAAAAAAAATGAAAATTGTGTCCCTTATTGGTGAGGGAAACTGCTGGGACAAAGAGGGAGGGTTATCCTTTCCCTGCCAAAGTAGAAGAGTAGCACCACTTAGAAGTGCCTGTATAACCAGTTAGCATGTGTAGCTGTATTATGATATATGTACTGTATATGATATATGAACAGAGAACTGATTCATATTAACACCTTATTAGTTCCATACAATTTCAGAATTACATCTCATTGGCTCTCAGAGCCATCAGTAACATGGGAAAGTGTGAATTAAGAAAATCCACTTTTGTTCCATAGGCTTTTGTTTTCATTTTCTGGTTAATGGGTCACAACTTTAGATAGAATATAGATATTCCAATGCAGTTTGTTTCATTACATTCTGCATATAATTACCTTTCCAACAATATATAGCATGATGGTATTATCCTTCATACAGACTCCATTTTTTACAATTTTAATCACTAGTGTGGAGCTCAGCTTGAACCTCCTCTATAGCTTGTAGCCCAGGGCAAGTGCACCACCTGCACCCTCCTAACCATGCCACTGGCTCAGGAGTCTCATGTTGTTTCTCCTTTGGATTTTATGAAATATTAATTTTATGAAACGCTCAATTCTTGGCAAGGAATGAGCCATGAGCATATGCCATTCTATCTCTACATCCAGCCTCTAATAAGAGTCCTTGCTCTGCAAACAGTGACAGTATTTCATAATGTCCACCTTAATTTATTCTACCACAAAAATGATTGCAAACACCCCATGTTCAGAAGACATTTTCTGTACATTTTAGACCTTTCCAGATAATTAAAATAAATACATGCATTGTGATTGCTCAGTTGTGGGATGTCTTCCTTCAAATAAGTGATTCTGTTGTGGACAGAATAGTTTGATGTGACAACTTGGTGTTTTATTCTGATCGTTGTTAGGAGCCTTGGGCTCTCTCTTGCAGGTGAGGAAAGGTGGGATATAAATAAAATAAAATAAATAAATAAATAGATAAATAAATAAATAAATAAACTTACTTCATGTGATGCTCCAAGGGTTTTCTGAATGGGGGTGCACTGCTCTTGCAGCATAAGAGCTCAGCATGACAAGTACAGAAAAGGATGGTTCTCCCACCTATCCTGAGGCTCCGACTGGCTCCAAACCAAGCCATTCCAGAGATGTGGGATAATGAGCCGGCATGGGGTGGCCTCAGAATATCATTGCATCACTCTGCTCTAGGTGCCAGCTTATCCCATATCAATGTCGACAGTTGGGCTAGTTGTCTTATATCTTACATCCTTATTATATCTTTCATTCTATTATATTATACTACATTATATATATTATAATTATATTCATTATAGCTTACATTCCATTGCTTAAATAGTCTTGTCTCTCACAAACAATATCTCCCATTCCTTACCCCTTTTTAGCTTTTGCACAATCCCCTTCTCCAAGGGAAAAGCATACAATTTTTTTAAGAAAAAAAGGACAGCAAATATACAATTGTTCCCTCCACAAAGCTATTCCTTTGGCTTAATTACATCTCGACTTTATTGCCCTTTATTCTAATTGTTCACACAAGCTCTGAGAGACAGTACACCATTATCTCCACAATACTATTCCCAAATGCCTATGGTGTCCTGAGAAGAAAATATCTAGTCAGAGTTTGAAAGGCACTTTTTAATCTGTTTTATGCAGCCTAGCTAGCTCTCATCTCTCTTCAACAAGAACTCCCAAGTAATCCTTCTTACCAATGAGTGGGAGACGTAAGAGTCTCGTTGTTCAACCAGTTGCCATCTTTCATCCAGCGCAGAGCAAAATCACAATTTTTGCTGAAGGGCAGCTGCACAGTACAGTTCAGTGTTAACGGGCTTCCCAAATCATGCTTCAGAGTCACATTGCTCAAAGGGTAGACAAATTTGGGAAGCACTCGGCAAAGATCTTTGGAATAAGAGAAAGTGATTTATTGACAGGAGATATTTTTTAATGAAGGTTCTTGCACTTTTAGCTTTACTCTGCAACTCCTATGCTAGCCTTTGGGTTCAACAAATAGAAGTTATGTCACTCTTAGCCCTGAAATTGTGCATCCAAGCACACAGACACATTTGTACACATCTTGCTAAGCGCAGCAGTTTGACTGATGAAGGAGATACCTATCATAGAATCCTAGAGTTGGAAGGGACCCAGTGGATCATCTAGTCCAACCCCCTGCCTGTAGTAGGAGATCCTCATCTTGTGGGGACCCGGGTCTCAAACCCTGTCCTGCTGGTTAACAGGCACAGTGTCTTAACCACTTGCACCACCAGCTCTCTCCTAACCTCTGTTTGGCGGTGAAAAGATTTAATATGTCTGTTGTATATATATAACCATTTCCCCTTAAATGCAAAATTCCATAATAACTATTATGAAACAAGTCACAATGTCCAAATTCTCCAGGAAGTATGGAATTTGCCACTATAAAAAATGTCTGGAATGAAGATTGCTACAGAGCAGAATGAAATACTACAGTATAGGAGACTTGATGTTAACTATCCCTACAATCCAGAGTAACTACGGGAGCATGTAAGAGACTTTACGTATACCCATAGTTACTGCACCACCTAGTGAAAACCTATGGGAAATTCATTTTGCAATCCAGAGCACATTGTTCTTACACCGGAGCAAGGACCCCCCGTAGTTACTCAGGATTGCGCCCAGTGTCTAGAATTGGCAATGCTTTAATTATTCACATGCCTGTTCAGAATCCAGCACTATGTTCTTCTCTTGGCATCTTTCATTCCAACAGATCATTCACCCATAAAGGCTTTTCTAAGTTTTCAGAATCAGGTGGTACTGTTAGGAAGAAAATAATCTGTGCCGTAACATGGAAAATTACTTGAGTCTAGTGTAACAGCTGGTAGATTAGGGATATTGGGGACAACAGTAGCTACGCTACATTGCTTCTCTGAGCAAGAAATGAAAGCTTATCAATCCTTTCAAGGAGAATGAGCCACAGTGAAGCTGCTGGCTTTGCCAAGTAAAATGAACACCATTCACACTCACATACAGGCCAGGTGACAAGCGTTTAAGAAGTTTATCAAATAAATGAAAACCATTGACACATTAACCCAGCCTAACTTTTACAAATACCATACAATTTTTTTAACATAGGAAAGAGTGACAGGTGAGTTGAAGTGGTTTGATATCATGAAAAGGCGGAAATTAACTTGACAGTGAAGCTAAACAAACCCCAATCTCTCATAAATTATCTACTTATCATAAGTGGAGTACTACTTTACCAAGTCCCATTCTCAGGCACAAACCCAGAGGGAGGGGGTCTCTCTCCAATAGGACTGGTTTATAGACACCCTATCAAGTATTTGCATTTCATAAAAGGCAAGAATACAGACAAGTATGTAGTCTGCCTTTCAATCCAAAGCCAAGCCAGAACAGCTTTCAAAGTCTGAATACAAAAGCAATTGATCCCAAGGCCTTCCTGGGATCGCCGGAGACCACTTACTGCCAATTCATGCTGCTATTACACCCCCAAAAAGTGCTTCATCTTGTGTTTTGTGATTACAGCTTTGGGTTTAAATGTGTCACACAAAAATAAGGTGGAAGTGAAGGCATTTCTGTCCCAAGTCTTCTGGTGTAGGCTTTCCATTTGCAGCAGGCGTTTTCATTACAATTTCTCCAAGTCTGTCACCACACAGTTATTTATAACTTTCTCTGCAAATGAGCTGTCAATCAAAAGTTGGGGAATGAAGAAGAAATGAAAGTGGAGGAACAAATGAAGCTGCCTTAGACTGAATTAGGCTCTGGTCTATTTAAGACAGTATTATCTACTCAGACAGAGGGTTTTTTTAAAAAAAAATCTTTGGTTGTATCTCCACAACAGTAAAGCTTTCAGCAGGATTTTTTTGCACCAAACTGTGGTGTTTGATGGCACTATTCCTTACTATTCTTCTTCCTATTCTGTGGACAGTCTAAAAACAGTGAAGGGTTTCAAAAAAAGTTAAATAATTGTCATTTTATCACTGACAGAAAAAATGTCACCTTCTGTCACCCCCATTTCAGAACAAACTGCTGTAGTATGTGGGCCACCAAAAGCACGGTGGCCACAGTGCCACCTTTCCCCATGGTAAGTTTTAGTAAAGCAATGTCCCCAATCCCTGCACTCACCTGCCATGACAAGCCAGACAGTGAAGGAGACGTTTTTCTGACCGTTCAAGTATAGCGTGCAAGTGTAGTTCCCTGCATCATTAGCATCCAAGTGCTTGAAGGTGAGGTATGCAGTTGTGTTGTTAAGTGTGCTGTGCAAGTGGCCTAAAGTAGTGAGGTTAAGCAGGTGACAGTCTTTACTCCAATGGATGTTAAAGTCTGAGGCAGATTGAAGAAGGTGGAGGCTCTGGTTATCCAAAGGGCAGAATAAATGATTAACAGACTCAAGCTGGGTCCAAACAGTGTGAGTGTAGAAGCGATCTGGGTCCACACACGATAAATTAGAAGCTGAAAAGATCAATAGAGTAAAGGTAAAATCAGAGTACCATACATTAAACTGCAACTACTTCCATCTCTAGCTCACACCTTTAGCTCACACCTCCAAATAAGTCCAAATTGCACTCTCCAAGCTATTTATGCCTATCAAGGTAATACTGCCTACTTGAAGTATTTTTGTGTGTGCACATGTGTGTGTGTGTGTGTGTGTTAACAGAAACCATGTAGGTTTCTGTTAGATTTCTGTGCTAGGTTGCTTACAATGTGCTCAATAAAAGAGATACCCACCCCCAAATCCAGAGTAACTATGGGAGCACATAAGAGCCTGTATGTGTACCCGTAGTTACTGCACCACCTAGTGAAAACCTATGGGAAAATCATACTGGAATCCAGAGTAAGGCTGCAATCCTATACACACTTTCCTGAGAGTAAGTACCATAGAAGACAATGGGACTTACTTCTGAGTAGACATGCTCAGGATTGTGCCCTAAGTTGTTCTTACACTGGAACAAGGACTCCCCATAGTTACTCTGGATTTTGCCCCCAGTCAAAGATTTATCATCCAGCTAGACAAGACCAGTAAAACAAAGGATTTATGAATGAATAACAACTGAATAATAAAGGTAGTTACAGATTAGCCAGTGACTGTATGTGACAAATTCCATTTCAGTCCTTGTTCAGGTGAAGAAATGAATCAAGATCATTTCAGTTGCAATGAGGGCACTAAACTTTAGGTCACATTCCTCCACCCTCCATTCAATGGACATACATGCATGCAGAGGAAATTTTCAAAGAGAAAACCTGCTAAGCAAGTACTAGAAAAAGGGAGAGAAATTTTTAAATAGGTAACCAAATATACAAAGAATAATAACAGTAATATTTTATATTCAGTAATCTTGTAGTCTTGTTAGCACACAACCGTTACTTTTGTAGAAGAGCATAATCCTCTGCATCTACTGTTCAAAGCATAACAGTGTTGCTGAACTCTAGTTGGAGTAGATATTATGCTCTTCTATAAGAAGTATGGAATACCAGTGATAATGATGGGTGATAATCTCTTCATTCTACATATGGCACTGCTCTGCCAGCAGCAGGTAGCACTTGTGGTCACAGAAACACTCTTATACACAACCCGGTAGTTAACACATCATTAATAATGTAACATTTTGTCAAGTAAACACTCCATGCTTTGTCAGCATGGTCACAGCAGTGGTCCAAGTTATGTATATGAAGTTCAATGTATGGAAAGAGAATAAATGATGTAAAGGAGAACCAACCTATTAATGTTACATTTTGGTGTATCTAAGGCTACAATCCTACTGTTGCAAGGTAATCAAGTCCCTAAATGCTTCCTGATCCCAAGCATTGTATTTGCTTTACCAACGGTAGGGTTATTCTGCAGGGGACCATACACAGAATAGACCTGCCCAAACACTTTCATTTCATGTTTCACCCCTTACTATTCATCACCTATGAATGGCCAACAACTCCAAGCAGCTCCAACGCAACACATTTCAGGGCTGCTGCTAAGACTGGGCAGGGTGCCTACTTATATAAGCCAACAAGCTGCAGCCTATGTCTGCAAACACTCCTGTACTAGTCTCCAAGGAAAGGTCGCAAGAGGAAGCACTTCTTTGAAAAGGACAAACTCCGAGACACATCAACACCAGCCATTACAGCATTAAATTAAAGAAGGACCTTCTCTCAAAATTCTGTTTAATTCTCACCAGGTTCCTTCTCCAAACAAAAATGCTCACACAGATTTCCTAGTCTATTCACAAAGGTGACTTGTAGATTAGATCACAGCTGGATCATTGCTACATGTTCTAAAAGGGGCTGTAATTGAAGATCCTTTGGAAATTTTAGCGGGTACAAAATTCAGCTGTCCAGTTACTAACCCATGCAAGATGTCACGAGCTTGCCTCACTATTGTTGCGTCAGCTGCATTGCATTACCAGCATGTTTCCAGGCATGATTCAAAGCACTGGTTAATACCTTTAAAGTCCTATACATCTTGGGGCCAAAATAATGAAGCTTTTCCCCTTATGAATCTACCTGTCTACCAAGGTCAAGGAAAGAAGCTCTCTTGCATACCTTGCAACTCAGAGGTTCACCTGCTGACAACGCTAGAGGGGCCTTCACAGTGGCATCCCCCCAAAATATGGAATTCCCACTACCTCTGTTTGATGGTAAGGATTCTGCCAAAGGTTGAAGATCTGGCTTTTTACACAGATTTTTACCAAATATGATTTATTTACACTTCTTGATATTTTTTGTTTAATTACTACTAATAAGTAATTTTTGTTTAATTACTACTACTATATCATTTACAATAAATGTTAAAATCAGAGTAAAGTCAGTTGCATTTTTATTGAGAGATGAAGAGACAAACATTCCTCACAACACTGCTTTGATGTGGTTAAAAAGTAACAGCATGATCAGGTGTTCTTCTGCCCACACTTAAGGAACACGGCTGTGCATGGGATTTCCTGACTTGACAACAAGGACAGAAAGCTCTAAAAGTTTCCAAGGTCAGCCAAGTGCATGTGCAAAGATCCACTATGTCAATGCAGAGAACATGACAGAAAAAAATTTCTAAGGAAATATCAATCTATGTATAAATTCTAAATTTTCTTTCTGACTATGCATGTGCAGATAAGCTAATAGTGTAGTGCTTACCTAGTCCAGCCTTAAAAGTGAATATCCAAATGCTATACCTTCGCAACAGAGGCTTCACCTGTTGAACTTCAACATATCTCCACCAAAAAACAAACTCTCTACGCAAGGACAAGAAATTGTGCTACCAGTATTGAATAAAAGGTAGCACTAAAGTGGTCTTAAAAGATATGTGAGCAAGGATATTAATGGTGTGGGAGGCACTCAGGGTGCAATCCTAACCAATGTATGCTGGCATACTTCACCTGGCATAACTTGTTATGATGGTGTGGGAACCCTGGGATATAAATGTAAATTGACCAACCCCCCCTCCGCCCCAGGAGTGAGGCAGAGCATACCCCAGCCTTCCTGCACCATCACGGGAAGTTATGCCAGGTGAGTAATGCCAGCCTAATTGGTTAGTATTGCACCCGAAGAGAATATGCAATGGTCCCATGTTACACTAAGTTCCCCAGAATACAGAGGTCTGGGGAAACCTCATAATAAAGAACAGGCTTAGGAGATATTGATACCCATTAACATCAACACATAAGAACATAAGAAGATCCTCTACTGGATCAGGCCAAAGGCCCATCTAGTCCAGCTTCCCATATCTCATAGTGGCTCCCCAGATGCCTCAGGGAGCACACAAGATACCTACATCCAGGTACCCTCCTCTGCATCTGGCATTTTGAGGTTGCCTACATTTATGTCTATCTATGCACACATGTATGCACACACACACACACACAGCTTGTAAGTGTGATGACCCCTCCCTCTAGGGATTTGTCCAATCCATTCATAAAAGCATTGAGGCTAGACTCCATTGCCACATCATGCAGCAAGGAGTTCCACAAATCTATGACACACTGGGAAAAGAAATATTTTGTTTTTGTCTGTCCTAACCCTCCCAATGTTCAGTTTTAGTGGATGTCATTAATTCATATAACCCTACATGTTTCCAAGACCAGATGGCTTCATTCATACAAAGAAATTATCTTTGAATAGTGGTCTAGGTAGGGCTGCTGCACCAGCAACGACCAAACAATGTGCAACGGACAACCCAACCATGCCCTGATCACTGGTCCAATGAACAAGTATGTTATTGTAATGACATTGCCACACTGCAGACTTATGCAAAGCCTGTATTCAAGGGAGGAGCCGACAAAGATAAAGTTTATCTCAACTTCCATCTAGCTTTGGCATTCTTGGCTCAGGTTGCTTTGGGCACCAAGCTTAAGCGTGTGCAGGAGCATAGCCTTTCAGAAACAAGAACTGCAGAGAATTGTCAACAAGGCTGAATGGAAAATTACTTCCCCCCACCCCATAAGCTATTTCTTATTCCCATCAGACAGAAAATAAAGCAAGCCATTATTCTGAGATCCTTGCAGCATCACATCTCTAACTCCCTCAAGCTAACCAGTGCACGCTTTTCTCTGTTACTCACCAGGGAAGGTGAGATTCAGTTTTTTAAAGGTCAAACTAGATGTGATATGAGAGTTTTATTATGGAAATTCCCAAATTTTATTCTTTTTGCAAAAACAGCCTGGAAGCATTTGCATCAAGGCTATGGAGAGAGCACAGGATTAATTCAAGAGTTCCCCAGATTTTAATCACACAAGTCTAAAACTTGAGGAACACAAACTTGAAGTTCTGAGAACCACTTGAGGGGCTTCTGCCTTCTGCCATGGGACTACCTAAAATTTCCTTTTCCTGCTGTTAGGTACAAATTTGGATCAGGCACACATTCCAAGACAACAACACCAGATCACACATAGAGTTCATTTTTAAAGACTCAAAAGGGGTTCCAAATATGGAACTTCCACAGCTCATCTCACATGCCCCCAAAATCCAGACCATATTTCCAAAAAAACCACAAGTATAAAAAACATCAAAACATGGGGCCTCACACTGCAATATATACACATATGACGTTTTAACAGTCCAATATGAAGTTTAACACTTGGAGAAGTTTGTTGCAAGAATGTCATCCTTCTAAGGAAAGGTGATAGCATCTAGCATGAGACAGGATGAAGTAGGACTGAAACCTGGAAAGCCATGCAGCTTCCTGGGTAACCTTGGACTGGTCAATCACTCTCAGCCTCACCTACCTTGCAGGGTTGTTGTGAGGCAAAAAGATAAAAGTTTTGTTTATCAAGAGTCAGGACTTACTGAATTACTATATGGACAGGGAAAAAACAGTTTTAAAAAACAGCAATTTTGATTTTTATTAAAAAAATCCTCACTTTCTTTACACTTCATGTTTTTGAGGCACACTGTACTCCATGAACATTTAACACATAAAGATGTTTAAAAGTCTTATTTGGCTTCAGATTAAGGGTGCCAACCTAGGCCGGCACAACTTGTTGGTCTTCCCATTGTTGGTCTTCCCATGTAGGGGGAAGTGCATGTCTGTGCATCTGGCCTAAACCTTTCCCAAGAGGGGTGCTGAAGCACTTTTGTGACACCCCCCCCCCCAAAGTTGTGCAGTTTATGATTGCAGCCTAAGACACCTGTGCCTTTGAAATTGTTACTGTACTGTAAGGGTAGTGTTAATTCCCTCATCCAGTGAGAATAATAAACGCATGGAGACACTTTCTGGAAATTGGCTTCAGTTCTGGAATTGGAGCCATATGCAAAAAAATGTGGGTGCATATCTGGATATACCTGTGCAGTGCAACACACAGCGAGACAAAAGTATGGCAAGATTTTTTCATCCACAGTGTATGGTTGATTAGAGCATGAACTTCCAAACTCTCTCTTAAGAACCATTCACTAACTTTCCAGTGCAAATTCTGCTGCAACCAAAGCCCTGCCATAAATGAACAAAATATTCAATTTCCTTGAGGAGGCCTCTACAATTGTCCTGCCACCACAGGATGCAGCACACACTCCATTGGCACAGCTGGAAAGAATTGGGCTCTTAATTTGGACATACATTGTGGTACATGAATGGTACATGAATATGTTTGACTTGAGGCCATGAGTCTACAGTTGTCCAGAATGGTAAGAGTTACATAATCATGTCCCCAAGTGGGAACAACTTGTCATAATCTATTACTACTGTGGCTTGGAATGAGGAAGTCCAAAACGAATGTGACCTTTTCAGAAATCTCTCTGTTTTCCCCAGTACTTAAATGGAATAATTTGCTCTTCAACTCATCCACACCTTTCAGAGGCCTTATCACTAGAGAGTTATAAAGGTATTTTGGATATGTCCAATAATAATATAAAATACCTCTGGCAAGACATCTGAAATTTACAATTGCCTTGTCTACATTAGACTTTGAGAATGTATCAAATGGTTGCACATATGAAGCTCAGCTGTCCTATCAGGATAACATCACAACATCTTGCACTGCAAAGATCTATTTCCTCTAACCTCGTTTGAGTACGAAAGATTACAAATCGTTGCATGTAACGATGTCCAGTCCGTACAATGATGGAGAGAATTTTTACAAGTACAAGTATGGAGAGAATTTTTTAAATCTTGCCAACAGGAGCAAGCTCAACATGAAATAATCTAGAACTGAGAAGCAAGGCCTGGGAAACCGCATTACGCCAAACTGTCAGAATCAACGGTAGGCCAAATTTCGAATAAGTTCTCATAATACTGATATTCTTCAAATAGAGGGTATCCCTTCCCAAAAAAGGGCACTCATCATGAGGATAAGTTACAGGTGCTGTAAATATAAGTGACTGGAGAAGATGAGACCACGAGGACAGAAAAAGGAAAAATAGTGGGTTGCTCTGTATGCAGTGATGGGCTTCAACGAAATTAAGAATTGGTTCTCTGTCCATCTGGCAGCCACTTTTAAATGGCTATTTTTAAACTTTATATGTACTATCTCTTGTTAACAGCCGGTTCTATAGAGTAGGTGCGAACCTGCTGGTGCCCACCACTGTCTGTATGCTTCCGTCCCAGCAGCAGAAATCTGCATCTACTTATCTATCACGTACAGACCGCATCACCCCATTTTTCTTGTATCTCACCTTGTGAAGCTGTCGTCCTTTCCTGCTCACTCCCAGTGGTCAAGCAGAAAACCAAGAGCACAGATGGCACAAAGAGAAGAGAGAGAGATTTCACCGTCATTTTAGCTTGTCCATGAACAGCTAGCACGCTGCAAACTGGAAAAATACAAGAGGAAAGCATTACCTTTCTGGGCAACCAGATTCCAGCAGACACCTTCACCTTCAGAGAAATGCTCTGTATGTCCTTGCTGTGTACTCCCTCTTTGGAGCCACATTCATCACATGACTGTCCAAAAGACTGGCTTTGCCGGTTAAGGATCTCCCCTCCCTACACACACACAAACACACCATTCACTTTATGTTCTCCTTTAATGATTTGTTCCATTCTCCGTTCCCAATCACAATCCTCCAGGCCTGCACTAGCGAGAGCTCGTCCCTCCCACCTGCTATCATCACACCTCCCACCTTTCCACCTGCCTAGGATGGGAAAATGAAACCTGCACATGAAAAAGAAGGAAAAAAAACAACAATTCACCCAACCTGTTGGCAGCAAAACAACCGAGCAGACGTTGGCTCAGCATAAGACTGGGAAGTGGATTGCACAAGAGCTCTGCAGCTCTGAGGATTGCTGCTCGGGGATACTAAGCCAGCTAGTCCAGACTGGCAAAAGCTGTGACCTCACTGAGAACATACAAACAGGGTGACCAGATGCCCAAACCTCAAAAGGAAGACAAGGTTTTGGATTCCGCTCAGCCTGGGCTTTCTGGCAAACAATAGCATGTTTGCCTACTCAAGAGCAAAGGCATGATATTGGGCACTTTCACTTTCCCATAAAGCTCAATGCATATTTTTGAGTTTTAGTTTTTTGACCATGGGGTTTGATAGGAGATATTTCAAAAGTGAATTTTGCATTGGATTCTGCTCTTCAATATGAATCCAACAACATATGACTTGATGGGGTACTGTACACCATTGCAATGTTCCAAAATGAAGCCAAAATGGAGGACAATGAAGCCCTTTTGGAGGACACCTGGACAGGAGGTTAAAAAAGAGAACAAATCTGGAAATTTCTGATCATATGATCACCCTGCATACAAAGAGCCCTGCTGGATCAAGTCAAAGGTCCATCTAGTCCAGCCCATCAAATGCCACATCAGACAACAAGACATATGCATCCATCCCCTTGGACCAATTCACCACCTGTGAACATCTGGAATCTGCTGGTGTGTGGAGCTTCACACTTGCAGTGGCCACCATCCCATGTGCATTGGCCTTGTCATGTTTGCAACTGCCATAAAGGAAGCTATCCTACATTCCACTGCTGCAATTTTTGAAGACAACTGGGCCATAAAACGGCCACCCCACATAAGCAGACACTAAAAGCCTTTTTGTGCTCCCAGTATATGTTGACTATATGAATATAGAGCAGGTTTTAGAGGCAAGGATACATAATCTATGGCACATGGTCACTATACAGCCAAAAAAAATGTTAGGCAGTGTGGTGTGTCTTACAGGTATAAAATATACCTCTATATCAGTGGTTCTCAATCTTCCTAACACCGTGACCCCTTTATAAGTTCCTCATGTTGTGGGGACCCCCAACCATAAAGTTATTTTCACTGCTACTTTATAACTGTAATTTTGCTACTGTTATGAATCATAATGTAAATATCCGATATGCAGGATGTATTTTCATGGTTACAAATGAAATGTGTGTTCTATGCACATATTGAACACAATGGGATTTATTTCAGAGTAGGCATGCATAGGATTGGGCCCTGAGACTGTCAGTCAGCCCCAGTGTGCGCACAGCTACAGCCGGAAGTCTGGCAAGCCTGACCTGGCCCCCTGCACCAGGGGTCTTTAGGCGACCCCCAAAGGGGTCCCGACTTCCACTTTGAGAAACACTGCTCTATATCATATAGTACAGAGATTTTTAATTTTTTTCATCTCATGGCACATCATCTTCAGACAATTGACAAGGCTGATGGTGGGAGGTTCAATTCTTTAATAATCCTATTAATAAATGATATTTATTTGATAGATAAATAAATTTGCCAAAATCCCACAACACACCAGTAACCACACCAGAAAATAACTGGTGTAATATAATAAAATATAATAATGGACAATCTGCTGCTTTTAATGCTACCCTGAACCCTAGGCAAACTACTAATATCATCTCAAGATGATATTGAGATGGCCAAGAAAGACCTCTTGTACAAGACAGACAAACAAATTGTGAGTGTTCGTCCAAAGTGCATGTCCCTTTCTCTGTGGCTCCTACAGAGCGTAGTCTGCAAGAGTGAAGTGTATGTATGACTGTGTTAGCAAATGCATTGTGGTTCTGTTTGAAGACTATCATAGGGGTTTGGGTACCAAGTTACCATGCTTTTATTTGATGAGAGTCATTAATCAGATGCTTTCAGTTTTCAAGCTATTTGCAGCCACTTAATTTACACTGGGTATAGTCATAACACTGTATTACAACAGACTGAAGTTGGGAGGTTCCTGGCCTCCTTGTCATGGACAGGATTATGCATGCTGCCTGGCGTGCCCATATCTGCCTTGCATATTATACCTGCAGACCTCAGAAATCTAAAACCTCTGGAACATGCCGGCTGCTTTTTTATACAGATGGAACACACATTAGATTTAACAACGTCGAACTAGCTAGCACCTCATTTCTTGGCACCCTATGCTATCAAGTTATATCAAGAATATTAAGAGTAAAATAGTTGTTTTATTTACAAAAAATGGAAGTTAGAATTTTCAAAGTACAGAATTCTGCAAACAACCAGCATTTTTTGCACATGTATGGTAATGGGACTGAGAATAAACCCAATTGTTAATTTAGTTTTCATATTTTTATACTGCCTATCAGGGTTTCCCCAATTTACCATGTCCCAAGCCTAATCCCCTGCAGGTGCAAGAGTACAGGCAGCAGCCTCTGCAGCCTGGCTGAGTGGGTGTGCGGATTTAGCCTGGGTTTTACCCCATCCTAGCTCTCATTCTAAGACCTTAGCCAATTTTGCTGGTCAGTGAATTGACCAGTGGGTCTAATTTTCTCTAGCAGGTAGTCTAGCCCTTCAATCTGGTTTTATTAAGTACTGGTGAAATGTACCTGCATTGCAGGAGTAAAATATTCCCCTTATGCTATCCCTCCATTGTGCATCACCCCCCCCCATTGCGCATCAAAGGCCTGCATGTGCATAAACATGTTGCGGGAGAAAAATCCCCCTTATACTATCCCCCCATTGCGCATCACGCCCATGCACATCAAACCCTCATGCACAACACCCCCATGCGCATCAAACATAGATTTTGTATGTGTTTTTTCCAGCTACAACCTGCTCTAAGCCGTGTGGCTGAAGCTAATAATACATTTGTATACAGCGCCTCACAAAGTGGGTTGCAAGCCCAAGCACAATGGGTTGCAATCTGGATCCTCTCACCTACTCATGTGCCCCCTTACTCACCACAGTCACCTGAGCCTATCCCACACCTGAGTTGAAAGGAATGTGTTATCTCTTCTTTGATAGCCAGAAAGATAACCAAGTTACAACCAGTTAGTGGGCAGAGAACTCCTGTGGGCAGAGGTATTCTTACCAAGTGTGATTAAGTCCAGGTGCAGATCTTCAAATGGGAGGGGGAAGAATTGAGAGCTGTTTAGCAACTAGCCTTCGTCAGGATTTCTAGTCATCAAACCACCTGAGTGGTCAGATCAATAATTATTCAGTCACCTCAGTAATTTTTGGCTCAGGCTACTATCCAGAGTAACTATGGGACATTTTACACTGACATAGTTACAGTGCTACCTATGGGGAAACTATGGGAAATACATACAGCAATTCAGAGTAAGCGCCTCTTACATCTTCCGGTAGTTACTCTGGATTGTAGGATTAAAGGAATAAAAGCTGACTCCAAGCTGAGGCCATATGTCATAATTACAAAAGAGGACAAGGACTTCCCATAATGTAGAACATCAAGAAAAATGTAGAACATGACAAAATAAAAGCTAAAAAGACTCATATATTGCTTTCATATATGTCATTTACATTACTGTTTATTACTTATTATTATTAAATTTAAAACCATTACAGGTATCCCCCGCTGACCATTCATTTTCTGACAATCAGCTCTTTTTACTTTTCAATTGTAAACAGAACTCATTCATTCAACATATGTTCTGCCCCTTCAACCTCTCTCTGCTGTTCTAAATGTCAAAATTACCCACCCCCATGTTGTAGCTCCTGTTCTAACCCCATTCCCACAGGAGTAATGAGAATGCATTTGCAGAAATATTTTGTGTGGCAGCAGGAATTTGCAATTTGCTAGCTAAAAAAAGCACTGGAAGCAAAATTTATAAACTAAAAAATATTGGTTTCACTTTTCAATGTTTTTCATTTTTGGATAGTGCTCTGGTCCCTTACCCAACAATAAGTGAGGGATGTCTGTACCTATAATTTATTTAATATAATTTATTAATTATTAATTTATTAATTACAAGAAGGCTATTTGCTACCTCCTCACAAGGAAACAGAGGACAATGAAGGTTTTTTTTCCCATAAGACAAGGCTAAAATCCAGGACATGTCCTGGAAAAAGAGGATACCGTCTATGGCACCCTGACTCCAAGGTGTCTGGTGTGTGGCACCATCTGCTATTCATGGTTATCTCCAAAGTCCAGCATGGGCACCTAGCTTATGAGCCAAATGTTCTTCAGTGGGTAGCTGACTTAAGGTGAAAGATAGGTTTAGTGTTAAGTTTGGAAAGCTAGTTTTATTTTAAACTGATACATTTTTAACTAGATGATTTTGTCTCTTGCAGTTGCTGCCATAAGCTTTTATATTCCATGTGATTTTGTCTATCTTTGGGCACAGTCCTAAACAATTTAGGCATGATGGTGAGGGAAGTTCAGCATATATGTCTGTGCGCTGGCCTAACACACCTGCCCTCCAGGAGTAGGGCCAAAGTGCCTCATGGCATTTTTGTGACACCACTAGATCAGCACAGGACTTATGCCAGGGCCTAGGCAGCCTAACTGGAGCTCAGGATTGTAGTCTCAATAAACTATCACTTATAAGCTTGTATATTGGAGACGGGAGTTCACAATTCTGTCTAGCTGCTCAGTCAAGCTCACAAGTACTCATTGAGATCTAGACTCTAGAGATTTGAATCTGGATCCCAAATGGGGTTAGGGAGCCAAGCCTAATGCCTGCAAAGGCTAGAGCATGCAGGGTGACCATATGACCGAAAAAACCCAGATTTGTCCAGATTTTTAGCCTCCTGTCCAGGTGTCCTACATTTTGGCTTCATTTTGGAACTTCATGATGGTGTACAATACACCATCATGTCATATGTTGTTGGATTTGTATTGAAGAGCAGAATCCAATGCAAAAATCAGTTTTGAGATATCTCCTTCCTGTCAAAAGTTAAGGCTAAAAGACCAAAAAATAAAAACAAAAAAATTATATTTTTTGGCAATTTTTTTAAAGTGGGCAGGAATTTTGGCCTTGGGGTTCAGGAATTTTGGATTTGGCATCTGGTCACCCTGCTAGAGCAGTGATTCTCAAACTCTAATTGTAGCTGAGCCATTATACTGAGTTAGAAACACTGATATGTGTGTGCGGGATGGGAGGGGGCAGCAATGCAATCACCAGGATTGTGTTGCCACTGAGAGCGCAGCAGCTTCCCTGGACTCACCACAGCATGCAGCAGCCTCCAAAGTGCATGGAAATCCAACACAAGCTTCTGCAGGGCCTTTCACATAGCGGAGAGAGTGAGGAAAACGATGACAACCCATTTCCAGTTTTGCAACTGCAAACTGGAAGTGGGTCATGATCATAGCTTTCAGTTGAGATACAACATACAGTGTTTATTAACTTTTACAAGTTCAGTTCACATTCTTGACAGTACAACAAATTGTGCCTTGACAACTAACAGCACTCAAGAAAATTAAAGCAAAAATCTTCTCACATCCTTTACACAAAAGATGAATTCATTACCAAATTTATCACCTTACAAACCAGGCTACAGAATTTCAGCTCTGAAGTTTCCCTAGTGATCAATTGTCTTTCAGTCATTTCACTTCCTTCTTTATTCATGATAATCTTTTTGAAAACAGTTTCAACATAAAATGTTGGATATTTGCTATAATCTCCTTTTCTATGTGGAATTTTTAAATTTCAGAAGCAGTGATGTAGCTTCTCATAAAAGAAGTCTGATCAGAAAATAGAGCATGATGATCTTATGTTTGGGGTCTCCAAACATCTTGGCAGGAGGGCCACATCATCTCTCTGACACTACTGGGGGCCAAAAATCTAATTTATATTTCAAATTTGAATAAATTTACATATAATATTGCATTGGAGTGGATTACAGGCTTGTTCAAGGGTGGGATAGAGGGGTCTTTCCAGGGGCTATATTTGGGCTCACCAAAGGCCACATCTGGCCCCTGGGCTGAGGTTCGGAGACCCCTGATCTAAGCACTTCTTAAGACTCAATTATTTCAATAATAAGTCAAAGATACATGCAGCACAAACTTAAACATGAATTCAATTCACAGTCCTAAACACTGCATTCAATGAGACCTGTTCACCGCACAAACTTAAACTGAAATCTTAAAATTGGTGAGTTTTAGTTCAGGGTAGAACTGAAAATCCTCTCATTTATTATTATCTCAGTGGGAGACAAGAAAAAGAAAATCTTATTTAATTTAATATGTTTGACTTCCAAATCAGAAATTTCCCAACCAAGTGACAGGTCTTTTTGTTAAAGACAGCCAGTGCTTCCAATAAAAATAAATCACTACTGCCTTAAAACAAGGTAAGATAAAAAAATAGATATTCATAAACATTGCCACAAAGAAGGATAACATGGCCAAGTTATACAGTAACCAGTTTTCACTGTCTTGCACACGGTATTTGAAATCTGATCACTAGGTGGGGATCCCTGCAAAGTAAAATCAAAGCAGAGTTAAAATGTGAGGATGTTTTTACCACAATAGGGAATAAACCTATAAAAAATTCAATAATTTTTTTTTAAATCTCCAGAAGATGACCCAAGGCATGTAAAGCTGCCAATTTTTCCAAAATAATGTTCTTATATTGTTGACACTTGAACTCTGCGGAAAAGGTGAAGAGGAGCAGAATCCCACTTTCAGTGTAATTAAATATAACTTGATCCACTGGGATCTATGTAGGTACAGTAGTTCTATTGCTGGACCACAGAGACTATACATCATACAAGATTTCAAGCCATCAGTTACCAATACCAACCTCTTTTGAAGAGGTGACATCTCAGGTGCCCTGATGGATCCTCTTCTCAAAGCCCACTTTCAGTTGCTGAAGGAACAGAAGATTCTTCATAACCTTCTTCCTTGTTACCATGGAAATCCATACCTGCATGCAGGTAAGCCAAAGGGTGGTTCCTCACCTATGTTCAGGTTGCACGTTGGGTAACGTAGTGCGATGACTCCACCACAGCTGTGATGTCTTGTAAAAAAAAAACTACATTTCCCAGCATACGTCCACCTGCCTTGACATTATACCTACTCACCTGAATAGGTGGTGTTTTTCTGGTTGTTGACACTCTGCAGCACAGGTGAATGGGAGGAACTGAGAGGAAGGATCAGGTGCATATTCAGACCCAGCATGAAAGTTGTACGGTTGTATAACTACTTACCCTGGGGCAAGTAGTTACGGTGTCTGATTTTAGATAAAAGTGCTTCGCTCAATCCTGTTCCTGAACACCAACCTGTTGGCAGGTGCGAGAAACAAAACAGGGTTATCATTTGGTTGGAATCTCAGGAATGCCAATATTAGTTTCTTTAGAAAGGGGTATGTTATCAGAGCAAAGTTTTAGATAGTTATACTCCCACCTATTGAGCAAATATATTCTTGGTCATTTTTAAAGTGTATTTCCATAAAACATTAACTCCTGTTTTAAATCCTTTACAGTAACTGCTTGCTATCAGCTACAAGAGGTGTGCGTGTCCATTTAGTAATTGGGGTTTTACTTCAGTCATTTTTTTTAAAGATCCTGTACCAGCATTGACTGTGATGGCCATTTGGAAATGGAGATTGGAGTTTCTTATAGGTAATTGAACTTCGAAAGAGGTAATTCAGCACATCACAGCAAGATGGAACAAGGTGGTGCTTCTTTATGGGGGAGACTCACTATAAAACTGCATTACAGAACCAGCCAGCCCTGTAGCTAATCTAGTCCTCTTGAAAATTGGTAATCTAACACCTGATGGCACACTGATTTATTAGCTTTCCACCAACTTTCCACCCATGCTCCAGTACAGTAACAGTCCTTCTGAGTGTTCAAAGCACTTCACATAATTGTCGTAATGTATATGACAGCCCTGGAACACTGATTTTTATTACTATCCATAGTATTGCAGAGGTGGCTGAGATTGAGAGGTTGTGTGTGTATATATCTTGCTTGAAATACCTGATGACGTTATGGCAGTAATAAAACTCAAATGGAAGGCTTCTCAATTAATAGCTGAGGATGCAATTCTAAGCTCCACTTAGGCTGGCATAAACCCTGTGCTGACCTGGGGGTATCACAAAAGAGCCATAAGGCCCTTCTACCCCACTCCTCCAGGGATTAGGCCACTGCACAGGGATATGGTGACCTCTCCACTCCACCATGGGTAGATATGCCAGTTGAGTTAGGTCAGCCTAAATTTGTTAGGATTGTACCCATCGTCTCTTAGCTGTTATATTCCCGCAGCTCTTTTGCAGCCTATTTGTATTGAAGAGATGTTTGCTCCATCTTTCCTCTGCTGTAGGAGATGCCCAAGGTGGCTTATAATTCCAGCTAAAATATACAAAATATACAAAACAAAAAAATAAAAAATAAAAAATCATTCAAATGAGGAAGGTAAACTACTTACAAGCAAACTACTGCTATAGAGGCAGACCATCACCCAAATAACAGACAACACAAATGTTTTTCATCCCTCACCAAAACACCATGAGGGGAGGTATAGAGCTTCTGTTAGTAGGGAATTCCATATTTGTAGTAGTACTACTGAAAGCTTTTTGCTGCCATCCCCGTAACTTGGGAGAAAGCATTTGCAGGAAAGGTACCCTCAGATGACTTAAGAGGGCAGGTCAGAATGTATGGCAGAAGGTGGTCCTTCAGATAACCTGGCCCCAAACCATTTTTACATGGTGTGGAACAGCTAAAAAATTCCCCTAATGTGAATCCATCTTGTGAACCAAGTCTGAGAACACTTCACACTCTTGTTGAAGAGATAATTGGAAAAGTACAGAGAGCTGGAGACTCTCAGAGGGTGATAAGCACAAGTGTGAGAACTTAGCCAAGTGGGTGGTACTTGGTTCCTCTTTGATACGTTCTGCCTATGCTGCTAAGGAGGACACCGTATCAGACTTCACTAGACAATGGGGTGAGCCTCTGCCAGGTTGATGGGTTCAGAGACACCCTTATGCAGAAGAGTAAACTTTGACCCTTGATGGACTTAGGTTAATCTGATGTGTCTAAGGAAACCAGCAAGATGTATGCAGCTAGTTAGATGAAACCTAAGAATAGGCAAGGGCAAATGTTGCCAGCTGGCACCACAGTGGGAGGTCTATGCCAATCTGAACCCCAGAGGCACTGCCACAGTAGGATGCAGAGCCTCTAGATTCTGTGGAGTTCTTGAATTCCAGTAACAAAAAAATAATGTTTTAATGCTATTTTTTCTCTCTTCTAATGCCGAGCATAATGTATTTCATGCCTTGTTTTCAACTTGTAAAAATTAAGGATTCTGGTGCCATGTTTGGGATTTTATTTACATGTAATGGTATATTACTACTGAGTAATTTTAAAAATTTTATAAACTTGGGCATTTGATTTGGCCTGGGAAAGGCAAAGTATAAATCACTTAACAGTGAGGGACTCTTGTGCAAAACACCAAGATTCATAAGGAGGAGGGATCCCTTGGCGTCAATCTGCTTTTCTGTTCCCTTCTCAAATCCCACCCAACAGCCGTGGGTAAGAACAGATATCCTGCCAACCCAGCAGTTAAAAAGAATGTACAGTAAATCAAATTCCTAGTGTTGTTCCCACTGTGGCAGTGTCCGCTTCCTGAAAGCATGTAAATGCAAGTAGATAAATAGGTACCACCTCTGGTGGGAAGGTAAAACAGTTCTGTGTGCCTTCAGCAGTCATGCCAGCCATGTGTTTTGGGACAACGCTGGCTCTAAAGGCTTAAAGACGGGAAAGAGCACTGCACCCTACAGTTGGTCACAATTAGTAGTATAACCTGTGGAGGACACCTTTACCTTTTAAGAACAGATATGATCTGGGAAAGGAGACAGACTACAATGAAGAAGTGGGGAAGAGCATTCCAAGTGCTGCCAGCGGAAGATATAGCATGTTGTTGTTCATAAGGAGTATTGTGTCACCTTTTTCAGATCCAGTGTTCAATCTTTATATTGGCTGAATCTCACACACAGGAAATCTCCAGTGAGAGATTTCTTCCAAAGGAAGTCAGAATTCAGGTAGTGATGCAGCCCTGTACCATTCAGAAAAGCAAGCATATGAATATAACACTGGTGTTGGGGAGGAACAGAGAGAATTAAAGATATAAAATGCTTAAACATCACACTGAGACCAATTAGAAAATATACAAATTAACTGTATTTAAGGAGATGTCTTTTAATCATTAACCAGCTGATTCTAACCCCTGAATTTATTATTACTCCCTCTGGCACTGATGACTATGACAGGGAAGACACAGCAAAATTACAGTAAGGAAAGAAAGCAATCACAGACATTAAACAAACTTTAGAGTTAGTTTTAATGATGTGTGTAATTTCACTTTCTTGCTTCTGCACTCCTGAGCATAAATAAATGACTGTAACTTACAATAATGAGCACATCAAATTAATCCTGTTTATGAGAATTTACTGCAACACTAAAAGCCTTGTCTTCTAAAATAAACCTCTTTTTATCATGCTAGCACCATAAAGAGCCTTAAGAGGCAGACGAGCTCTCTCCATGGCAATTCATGTGCAGGTGCAAGGATGTTTCCTCGGCTGAATGTGTTCCAATAATATTCTGGCTGTGTTAGAAGTGTCCTTTAATAGGGGTTGCTGTGTTAACCCAAACACGATGAGAAGGGAGCTCTACCCCATTCAGTGAATTCACACAGACTGGATTTCAAACTCTGAATATTAAGACTCTGCACTTCTACATGCCAGAGTCCCCCTCATTTTAATTCAAAATGATAAACAAATGCCATGAAGGTCAAACTGTTACATCAGCATAGAAAATAACACACTTTTGAACATATAGGTATTCTCTCTAGTGCAGTTAACAAATACAAATATGTTGGTGGGGGTATTTAGCAGCTTTTTTTACAGAAGGACTTCATTTTCAGGCATGTAGGTGTGAGTACCTCTGTATTTAAAGGAGAAGTGGCCAACCTTTCAATTTCATGTTCACAGACATCTGTCTTCTTACAGATCACAAACTGCAACTGCTGAAATTGGCAGGAGGCCACATGATCTCTCTGACTCTGCATTGGGGGCCAGAAAAGTAATTTACATTTCAAATTTGAATACATTTACATATAAGAATGTATTAGAATAGATTACAAGGCTTGCCCAAGGGCCAGATAGAGGGGTCTTGCTGGGGGCCACATTGAGGCTCGCAGAGGGGCACATCTGGCTCCCAGGCTGAGGTTTGGAGACCTCTGTCCTTCGTAATTGCTAAAGGTCCTGGTGTCCTAAAGCTCAAAGGTGGCCACCCGTGGTGTTATAGGAACTTAGCTGAGAAGCAGCACCAGGCTTGATGGGAGGCACATTGTAAAATTTGCCTAGGGGTGTATGTTACTGTAGGATAGACAAATATTTTGGCAGGAGGGCACATTATCTCTCTGACACTGTGTTTTGGGCCAGAAATAAGAATTGATTTGCATTTCAAATTTGAATACATTTACATAAATGAAAATTAGAGATGAAACTTATATGAATGAATAAATTTCACTGAGCTTATTTATAATACACATGCATGCTATATATAATACAAGCATGGAGAATCGCATGACCACTATGAACTTTGCCACACAAATCTTGCACAAGGGATACATACAAACCAAACCAGAAACACAGGGAAACACAAATCAAAAACATAAGTTGTTCAGAGGAAATGGTTAAAATAATTCCCAGGGGAAAGCAGAAAACACATGGAGACATGAATTGATGTTCTTGGGAATATTATGGATGTCACAACCTGCAGCTGTGGACCAACACAGGCTCCAACAGTCTTCAATACACCAAGGGTACAAATTGAAGATTACACATATGGCCACCAAGCTAAGGTTTGCCACCCCTGCTTTGGGCTATCATCTCTCTGCATAGGATTATAGTCTAAATGTGACATGAATTCCATGTTGCCTCTTGGGCATCCTTTCAAAAGATGGACTAAAGCAGGGGTGGTAAACCCCAGCTTGGTGGACATATACTGTTGGACTTTGGGGGAAGTCCAGTGGTAGCCTTCAGGGGGTCCTTTGCTAATGAGCGCCTGGTTCTGAGAATCGGTTACTAATGGGACATAGAACCTGTTGTTAATTTAAGCTATTAGGACATAGAACCTGTTGTTAATTGATTTGAATCCTACCACTGGGGAGGTCTGTTTATTAATACAGTACAGCCATTGGAGGGTGTGTCTCCCGCTGGCAGCATGGTGTGTATTGTCATTATTTTAAAAAAAACAACAACCTGGTGGTCCTTCCTGACAATTTTAACACCTTGTCAGTGTGATGTGACATCAAAGAGAATGAAAATCACTGTTCTCAAGCATGCATAGTCTGGGATTTGGACTTGTCTTACACTATTGCACCTCACACCAGAAGTCAAAATAACATATTTTAAATGAATAAGGGGCAGAAGTAGAAAATACACCAATAAAGAAATTATTTTTTTCAAATAATCAAATTATTTATTTTGTTGCTAAATAGTCTTGCAGGGCATGTCATAAGCTCCCTGACTTCAGAGTTTACCATTACAGCACTGTTTATACTGAACAGTAAAATTGAGATAGTTGTTGTTTAGTCATTCAGTTCTGTCCAACTCTTCATGACCCCATAGACTGTAGCATGCCAAGCCTCCTCCCCTAGTTTCCGAAGTCCATCCAAATACATGTTCATTGCCTGTTCATTACCACTTTATCCTCTGCTGTCCCTTCTCCTTTTGCCTTCAGTTTCTCCTAGCATCAGGGTCTTTTCTAAGGAAGTATAATATTGAATTTCCCTTTATTTTAAAAATAAGATACCTTTATTGTCATTTGTTCTGGCACACACAGGTACACACCCAATGGTACACACAAATGAAATTATGTTGCTTGCTCCCAGGAGTAAACTCATACTCAAACTTCCCGAGGGTAACAAAAAGAACAGGTGATTAAGTGGATGAGTAGCATCCTGAACAATATTATGAACCCTACTCAAGCATCACTTTTGTGCAATGTCCTAGATGGGAGTGGAATACCAATGATCTTTTCTGCCTTCCTCACCACTCTCTGCACCGCTTTCCAATCGGAAACAGTAATACTCCCAAACCAGACTGTGAGGCCATATGACAGGATGCTCTCAAAACCCTCTATCGGTAAGAACCGGGAGGGGAGAGAGGTGTTTTCCTGATACACCTTAGAAAGTACAAATGCTGCTGAGCCCACTTCACCAGTGACCCAGTGTTTAACGACTAGGCCAACCTATTTGTTTGTTGCATTCCTAAGAACTTGATACTACTGACCATTTCAACTGGTAAATCGTCAATAACTAGTGGTGAGCGGCTTAACTTGCCCTTTAAAGTCAATGACAATCTCTTTGGTCTTTTCAACATTTAAAACAAGGCTGTAATTCTTACACCAGTTCACTAATCCCATTACCTCCTCACAATAGGCAACCTCATTATCATTCTGTATAAGACCCAGCACTATACTAGCACAGGGCCAAATAGTACTATCTGCTTGTGCTTCAGTTGTACAAGCAGTGAAAATTTTTAGGAACTGTAGTAATACCCTGATTTGGGCATCTTCTGGAAGAAAAATAACTATTATTTTTATTTATTTTATTTTATTAATTTATATCCCGCCTTTCCTCCCCTGCAAGAGGGAGCTCAAGGCGGCTGACATCAGGGAATAAAACATCAAACATCTTATGTATCCTTGTAATATTTACTGGTCTAAGTTTGAATATCTGCATGTGGTAGGATAACAGGCTCCTACCTGCTCCTGCCTCCTACCTTACACAGGGCAATGTCCCTCCATGCACTGATTGGTTCTTTCATTTCACTTTCATTCCAACCTCTTCCATCACATGTTGCTTTTATTTTATTCATTGATTCAGAGATGAGGAGTGGGCTACTTTACACCCTGGTCCCTTCCTCAGGTTTTATTACAGTTAAGTGATGGGCTTTTAAGCATGAATGAAGTTGCCCTACCAAAATCATTAGGGAGTTGTAAAGAAGTTTTAACTAGCTTCATAGGACCAGAAGCACAAATATTTTGGAAGCTACTTTATGCATGTGCTCGGAGCCCCCTTGATCCTTTAATGACTGGCAGCTCACTCATTGCTCTCACTCTTTGCACACCACTCACTCTTTGCTCTCCACGCACTCATGGGAGCCTGGGATTGTAGTTTTCACTGGCACTACCCATGGCGTTAAAGCCCACCCACAAGAGGAGGTGGGTGAGGCAATTCACTTTTTAATGCGTCATTTCAGGAGTCAACAGCTTCCATTCCAAACCTCTAGTAAATTTACATATGGCTGTACTTAAGTTTCTGAAGTAGAGGGTCTCATCCAAACACCACATGCTTTCCAAATGCTGTTAAATTCTAATTACCAAAATAAACCCAAACAACTCTCTTTGGGTAAAAGTTTATTTTTAAAAAGTTTATTGTATAAAATTTCATTTAATAAAATGTACACATATTGCACAGAATTTCAGAGTAATTGCTTTGTTTAAAAGTACAACTTGAGATATACAAGATCAGAAAGTCTTGGAGATTGCAGATGGAATTAAGGCCCTCAATTCGATTTACAGTATAACCATTCCTTCTCAAGTAAACCACAGAATCAAACACTCTGATCTTAACATTCCCGCAATATTCCATACATGTTAAAGGAAGTTCCCTGAGCAAAATGTCATGTATTCATGACTGAGGCATTATACAGTTTCTCAAACATATCTAGCTAGAATTCTCACTAAATTTCAAAAAAGGACTTTTTTTAGCTGCTTAAGCCTAACTTGCAATTAAATTTAGAATTTGTAGAAATAAAGATACAAAAAAGGCACTTAACTTCTATTGGGTTCTGGCGGATCTAACTTCTCGGTCAATTTGGAACTATGGTTCATTTTGACCTTGGATGCCCTTTTGGGTCAAGAGTGCTATTACAAAAGTATCTTCATGGGCCAGAAAACATTGTTGTGTATCTATTAAATTAATTGCAAAGAATCAAGGTAAAAATGCAGACATGCCCCTTATTCTAAGCCTTTATCATACACCTTTACATTCTCAGTGGTGTGATTCAGTTCTGATATAACTGAGTTAATAAAACAATACAAAATGTAGTAAATTTTTCAAACCATGAAATGTGTGATTAAAGATCAATCTGTTAAACAGTTAACTATAACTAGAATATCTATTCAGCCATTTTATTCTGTCCATAAAATATAAAATGAAATGTTACAAGTATTTATCACATACATTTAAAAAAGACAACTAGAAGCCTCAACCTTTGCTGGATTGTGTTTTCTTTGTTAGGGCCCTTGTGCCTTTATAGCAATGTGAAAGAATGAACTTCAGATGGTGCAGCTTATTTCGCGCATGTAATACCGCGATGCAACAAGCTATGCCTGCTCCAAGTACCCTCATTGGTATAAAATTCCTATGTCCTGAGCCCTGATTTATGTAAATCTACACTTCAGTGATCAGCTAACCTCTCTGGGATGAACAATGATAATGAATAATGATAAAGCAGTTATTAAAAAAATATGCATACAATGTCCATAGTAGTCATAAATACTACAGATACGTGGCATTCTTACAGCATCTTGAAAAAGAATCCAAGGTACGTGCTGATACTAGTCAGGCATGGTGAAAGAGTGCATCAATTTGGGGCCAAATTATAAGGATAAGAGTCAGGTGAAGTGACACACAGACTCAAACTGTGGCTTAAATGACGACATTTACTGAGTGGCTCATTTGAATGATAGAGACAACACCTAAATATGCTTTTCAGATCTGAATAAGCCTCTCATAATCAAAAAGTGAGGTATGTAGTCAACTGGCCCTGTTTTACAGAGAAACTCACAAAGGTTAAGAAACTCGCACCCGTTTCGCATAACATGCCATTAAACAGGCAAGGAAGTGGTCAAAAACACATATGCAACACCCCAGAGGTATTCTGAAGAGTCTCCAAATACACTCACTTGAGTTGAAAGATCATTTTGGGTGTTTACTATGAGATCTCCTGATGGCAAAACTCCTCAAGGATGTGTATTATTTCAAGGGGTATATTAACCTTTTAGCAGCTCTCATAAACTGCTCAGAGCTGCTTTTAAGAACTTGTGGAAATTTCTAAAAGCCATTTAGGGCTTTGCTGGGATTACTGGCAATAAGGAACTTTAAAAATACCTTTAGGGTACATTTTGCAGATATGCATTTAGATTACACCCACAGAATGAAGACTCCACAAGCAAAGTATTTTTATCTAACCAAGGTATGGGAAATGTAAATAAGGTTTTGATATGTTTCAACAAACTCAAGAGAGTCTTAATTAAGAAATTATTGACAGTGCAAATATTCCATTGAGTTCAGCCACATGTGTGGTCTGCCTTTTCTGAGAAACAGTGAAAGCAGACATCATGCAACACTATGTTTATATTATTCTACTTCTGTGTAGAGGCAAAGTCTAAGAACAGTGTAAAAAAACAAAACCAGGAAAGCCTGCAAATTTTTGCTGGCATCTTCAAAGATATGTAGCACCATCCTCCTAGGCACTGCCTCTAGGATTTATTTTCTTGATCCCAATACCATCTTCAGTGTGTCACTACACATCAGTGGAATCATCCATTAATCTAAAATACAGACACAGTTCTCATTATTTCTGTTGCATCCAACGGCATTTGAACAGCATTTCTATGTAATAATGAAACTAATGAAGCACTGCCTTGATGAAAACCATTAGAACCCCTTGCAAGCCACTCAGAGCTTTTTAAAGAAACATAGGACATGACACTATTTAGAGTCATATAAAAGATAAGTATAGCCGACCCCCACTTTCTGATGGTTCGTTTTCTGATGATTCCACTTCTTCAACACTTTTCAATTGTACCCAGGTTTCGTTCATTCAATATGTTTCACTCTTTCAACCTATCTCTGCTGGTCTAAAGGCTAAAATTATCTTCCCTAATGTTGAGTTGCATGTTTTTGGCATTTCCTTATGACTTTCTTCAGAAAATAACCATCATTTAAAGACATAACATATTCACTGCCCACACATGCCTTGGTTCAGTTTACTGTAATTTGTTTACTGTAATTTTGCTGAGTATTAATAAATATGTGTTATTTATTAACACTTTTGCAAGTGATTTATGTCAACAGTTTTCACTTTTGGATGGTGCTCTGGTCCCTAACGCAGGGATGTCTGTACAGTAAGTTATCTAGGACATGGGTCCCCTACTTTTTTGGTACCAAGGACTGGTTTCATGGAAGACAAGTTGTCTCCAGTCAGCACATACCTTGCAATGAATACACTGATTCACTGATACCAGTGCAAGTTAGAATTGTGCTTTTAGCCTGTCTTCCTGCCAACATGCAGAATTCATGTCTGAGCCACTTGCAGGTCAAAACCAGTCAGGAGAGAATGGATCATTTGCTGGTTATGGATGTTCAATGCTTTGTTCAGGAAAGTCAGAGATCTCTGCCAGATCAGCTCAAATCAACGAGTGATTCACAGTCCATCCTTGCATAGGGCACTCTTAGGGCTGAATCCTATCCAAATTTCCAGCACTGATGCAGCTGCACTAATGGGATGTACACTGCATCTTGTGGTGAAGAACAGTCATGGAGATCTCCTCAATGTAACAGAAAATTTGTTCCCCTGCCATGGGGCTGAACCGAGACTGCATTGGTGGTAGAAAATTGGATAGTATTGGAACCTTACAGCCCACTCCTGAGCACTGGCTTAACACTGTTACTTACTGTTCCAAGTATGCCATATGGCACATTTGCAGGCTTTTACTGCAGTCCCAGTGCCAGCTAGTGCTGGGTTAGAACCAGTGGGAAGCTGGTGCTCCACCACTTATAGGTCATCCACACCACTAGGCAGTGGAGATGAGCATGGAACATGAGGGAAGGCAGCATTCCAGGGTGAGAGAAGGTGGAGGTCACAGGTGGGCACTAGGGGGATTGCACCGGCTCGCCAGAGCTGGTACTTGGAATTTTGGGGCGATGGCTAGCTGGCTGTGAAGGGGGAAGGGGAAAAAGCAAGGGACCGGTTCAGAGGGGGCTTGTTGGGGGGCAGTGCGGGCTCTTTAGAGCCAGTTCTGGGGTGTGGGAGGGTTACTGAGGGCAGTTGTGGGCAGGGGGGGCTGTTCAGAGGCAATTCCAGGGAGTGGGGGGGTCACTGGGGGCTTCCTACACTCAGTAGCGGTAGCCGCGGCTGACCGCTACTGAGAAATTCTTTAAAAATCACTGTGCATGACAACGCAGCTAATTAGTTCCCTGGGAGAGTCCTAGAGAGGCCCTGCGTAGGCGGGACCTCAAATGAACTCTTCAGTACTTTCACTTCCTGGAAGAGTTCAATTCATAGGCGGAAGCCTATACAGGGCCTCTCTAAGACTCTCTCAGGGAACTAATTAGCTGCGTTGTCATGCACAGTGATTTTTTCAATATATTTCAGCAGCGGCTAGCCGCTGCTGATCCTAGCAAGCCCCCAGTGCCTCCACTCTCCCACCCCCCGGAACTGCCTCTCAAGAGCCCCCACTTCCCCCAAGTGCCCCCAGTCACTTGCTGCTCCTGTGCCCCCCTCTAGCTATGATCCCACCTCCTCACTTCCAAGCCCCATTGCTCCCCCTCACCACTCACTGCTGCTCCTGTGCCCCCCTCTAGCTATGCTCCCACCTCCTCCCTTCCAAGCCCCCTGCTCCCCCTCACCACTCACTGCTGCTCCTGTGCCCCCTCTAGCTATGCTCCCACCTTCTCCCTTCTGCCATTCTGAGTAGGCTGTCCCTCAGGGCTCTTCAGTCACTCGCCCTAATCATGACTACTCAGAAGTAAATCCCATAATAGTCAATGGGATTTACTCCCATGAAAGTAGCTGGCACTGCAGTCTCAGAGCCCAACCTGACAACTCAGAGGTAAGTCCCATGAGTCAATTTTAATTTTTAAAATTTTTAAAAAAATTTTAAATTTTTTAATTTAATTTTCCCCCAGCCCCTCCCCTGACCCTTGACCCCAGCCCTGCCCCCTGACCCAGCCTGGGCCCGCCCAATTCCGGGGAACCAGTTCTTGTGCCAGGCTGGGCCCATCACTGGTGGAGGTATGTGGAAAGAAAGCATGGCAGGGAGAGGGAGAAGAACCAACAGCTTTGTTTGATCCAGACTCTAATGTTGGACCACAAGGTCTGCTGCAGAGTCACACAGCTGTATTGTGGGGCTACTTTCCTTAACTGGGGGGAAGGGGACTACTGGCAGAACTGCTGATGGCACAGCAGCAGTCTCAGTGCTCTGGGCAGCTTTGGATTGCCTGTCTCCAGCTACCAAAAGCAGGATTTTGTAATGTCTTATGTTTTGCAGCTTACATCTGAAAAGTAGTCAAGCAACTAAGCATCTTTATGATCAAATATGGTGTTTTTATAAACTGATAAGGTCTCATGACAGCTTGCATATCTTTATATTCTCTGATTGTTAAACTGCAGTCCAATTGCCCATTGCTTGACTGCTCAGGAGGATCATGCATGCCTAAAACAAAAAATCCTCACTCACCTGAGCCTTTCTGATAACTGTTTATGTTTTTCTCTCAGATGCTGGTTCTTCACAGTTAGAGAGATATCTGGTACATACCAGGCTGCAACAAATTTAATGCACAGGGCGATATGCTGCAAAAAGCCAACAGCTGGATCACATTTTGTTGGTCAGAGGAAAGAAGATGCAGGGTGAAATCCTAACCTAGTCTGGCACAACTCATCAATTATTATAACTTTATGTTCTGCCTTCTTCACAAGACTCAAGGTGATCTTCCCACTCCCATGGTGTTATAGGGAGGCAAGCACATGTCTGTGTATTGGCCTAACCCCAGGAGTGGCGCAGAAGTGTTTTCCAGCCCTTTTGTGACACTCTCAGGCAAGATGTATTCAGTGCTGAGGCTTATGGGAGCCTAACTGGGATTTGGATTGCAGCCACAATTACCACCTAGGCAGTGACCAACACAAATTGAAGTACAGTGGTACCTCGCATAACAAGTGCCCCCCATTAAGAGTGATTCACTTACAAGCACAAATTCCCATTGGAAGTGTGCTCCACTTAACAAGCCCCAGGCAACTGCCCCCAAGTTGCTCCGTGCTGACGCTCCGCGTGGAGCCTAATTTAAAGGGTGACCAATTGTCTTCTTTTACCAGGACATGTCCACTTTTTGTGCCACATGTCCTGGAATCATGTCCACCTTTTCCCTATGAAGCCTCTAGGCCACTCATAGTCTTTAAAAAATTGATAAAATGTAGTAGTATAAGGAATAGCAGCACAATCACAATAAGTCACATCACAGTGAAATAATCATATATGTCATATTACATTAAGCATATGATAAATAAAACCAAATGTTAAATATGGCTGTAATTCGAAGCACACTGTCCTGGGAGTAGGCCCCATTGAATACAATAGGACTAACTTCTGAGTAGATATGCTTAAGATTGCACTGTAAGACTCTTAAAATTGCCAAATGACTCCAAATATGACTCTTATAATTGCCAAATGTTTTTTTTTTCACACTGAACTAAAACCACCTGTTGGGTCTGTCTTCTGTAGGAAATAACCTCCATATTGAAACTTGCAGCCCTGGGGTAATAATGAGTGAAAAAAATACTCTATTATTAAGATTTAATACTCTGCTATTAAGATTTAGAACAATGGTTCCCAAAATTTTTAGTACTGCCACCTACCTCGTCAACCATGACAGATTGCAACATTATGCTCCCTGTATTGCCACAATGCCTTCTTGAGAACCTCTGGATGCTGCTTTCAGGTCACACAGGACAATGTGACTTTTTCCCATATGCACATCCAGAATGGCCATGAAAGTAATTAGAAACCTCTTCCGGTTTGCAGAAGCAAACCGGTGGTTGTATCTACAAACTAGCAGCTGCTTTTGGTCACTTCATGAGGCATTCTGGGGCCTGTGGAGGCAAATGGAATGGATTGTCACCCTGGTGTGATCTGAAAGTGGTTTCTGGGTGCTCCCAATAAGGCAGTGGAGAACTTGGGGAGAAATTTAAATCTCTCCCTAAATATTTGCTGGGAGGAGCTGAGTCCCACCTGTTTGAGTAGCACTATAATGAAGTGTTGCAGTACTACAGATAGCATCAATTCATGGCCCATGACGTGATCGCAGCCCATAGTTTAGAAAACAAAGTATCTAGAAAAATGCTACTCTGAGCCCATGAGATGTAATCATATAAACAAACACTTACTTCAAATAGGAAAAGGAAGGCAAGGCGTGATGCAAAAATATGCCAAAACTGTACAGTGTAACTATAGTCATCACTGTTCCTGTAGTCTCGGTACCTGCATTAATGGTATAGCAATACATAAATGCTGCAATGTGCACTGTCCTGTCAACATTTTCCTTATCATACACTATTTAGAGGCAAAATATAACAATGGAAAAGAGTCTCTATTACTCTATTAGCATCGAGTACAAGGAGTACTATTGCCTTTACCAGAATAATCATTCAAACAAAGTTTTTCAAACAATAAAATTGTGGGCTACAAACAATTCCTTAACAATTCTTTCTAATTGTTTCTTCTAGGACAAAAGTAGAGCTTGCCACATCTTCATTCTGGAACAATCCTCCTCCCTGAAAACAGGTTTTTAGTCAGAATTTACATTACAAGCAACTGTAATTGCTTTAAAAGTGTGCTAGTTTGATATTAGGTTGGTGATATAGGTGGTAGAGTGTCAGCAGATGCAGCCAAAGTCATTACCTATGCATCTCCACCACTAAATAATAAATTAAATAATAATAAACTAAAACCTAATAAAACTTTTTCCTCTTATAAATTTTGGAGTTGTTTTTAGTGTTCGTTTACAAAAGTGGAAAGTGCAGAAAGCTGTGTTCTTTTATTTGACGGGGACGTTTAACTGCTCTAGTGGTTGTTTGTTACTGTTCTTTTTACATCTTTTTAGACTGTAAAGTCTTTTGGGTCAGGGAGCCATTAGTTACTGGATTTTTTATAAACTGCTTCATGAACTTTTTGTGTACAGTGGTATATAAATAATGCTGATGATTTTTTTTTCTCCCACCTATCTACATGGGTCCCACTCCTACCTCTAGCCACTTATGTAATATTAATAACACAAATTCTGTTGAATAACAAGATTCACATTAATATTGTGCATAATGGATTGGGTTGTGAGGCTCTTAATACCTGCAGTGGGTTATCTCCTGTCCTTTTGAGTCTATAAATTCTACCATCTCCTCAGGATTCTCAAAGTCCCGGACACTGAATACTGAGAGACTCTGGTTGATGTAACCTGTGAAACAGCTTCCGACAAAACAAACAGACTGCTATAGTTAAGGTACAATAGTATCCCAGTAAAATTATGGAGGTCATGTGACACCGGCAAGAAAAAACCCGTTTTCATCAATTTGTTGAAATATATTGGAAACATTTGATTTTCATTACATAGTAGGGCGTATTAGCAAGCATTTTAAATAAATGAATTTTGTTATGGGCAGGTAATTCAATGCAATTTTGTAATAAATCAAGATACTTTTGTGCTGGTATAGCATATGTTTCTTAACTCTTTTACAATTTACGTTAGAAGAGGTAAGAGATGTGCTGGTTTTCTTTTTCAGATTTCCATCACATATGAATCTTGTTCTTATTGGAAACATTTTCTTTGACCTCATTGTTATAGGAAAAATAGAAAATACAACAATGTTTTGTATGTAAATTATCTCCATTATGGAGAATACTTTAAAAAATTGGTTTCTAGGATGTTCTAAATTTTTGTTAAGTGCAATATTTCTTTGCTACAGGGTGACCTGATGTCATAACCATAAAAGAGGACAAGGAGCCCCCAAAATGCAGGACACCCAAGAAACATGTATGGCATAACAAAATAAAAGCTAAAAGCCGTCCTATATATGGCTTTTATGTACTTAATTTATACAATATATTACTTATTATTAAATTTGAATCTATTACATATAATTTATTACATAGAATTTATGAATTCCAAGAAGGCTAGATGCTGTCTGATCACAAGGAAAAGGAGAACAAGGAAGTTTTTTTTTCTAGGACATAATGCTAAAAAAAGAAGACATGTCCTGGAAAAAGAGGACATATGAGGACAAAAAGAGGGCAGCTAGGGTTGGAAGGGGCAGAGAAAGCCACCAGTCAGCAGTCCACTGTGGACCAACAGCAACAGTGACCCTGGCTGGCACCAAGACTATATTGGCCCATTTTAAGGGGGTGGTGAGTGGGAAGAAGTGATAGGACCTCATAGCATGATCCGTCACAGCATCCCTTGCTTAACTGGTGCTGTTGCCAGTCTGCAGTGGAGGTGGAGGTCCTTGTGCCTGTTCTCCAGTTCCTCCTGGTGGCTTGCTTTATGCAACCTGCCTGCTTGCATATCTACCTATCTAGCTATTTATGCCTTTGAGGAGTCATACGCCAGGACAGGAGTGCCAGGAAAGGGGTGTCTGGAGAGTGTGCAGGGCCTGGCTGGAGACAGAGTCCCAGACTCTCTACCTACTCTCCAACAGAGCCTGCAGCCAACGAGAGCATGGGAGGCTGATACTGGCTGCAGCCCCGGGTGGTGCTGCTCCTCCTCCAATTCCTCTTACAGGCCTTGGGGGAGGAAGAGGTGGACCCCGACAGGCAGTGGGCTGGGGAGGCAGCTGGGGCTGCAATCCTGGTCCTGTTTGCCAGGCTGGGAATGAACTCCATGAATTGCAAAGGGACTTAATCCCAAATAGACGTGCTTGGGATTGGTGGGTATCACCACCTTTTTCCAGAAAGAAAGCTCTGGGTATTACTACATGGTTATTTTGGAGAGATTATAATTTAGGAGAAAATTATAGAATGGCCCTAAGGCTACAATTTAGGAGAAAACAGCCATGAACAGTTTTTCATGTCATGAAAACAGTAAGCAAGCACCCCACAGACACATGAAAACTTGTCTTGGTGGGGCCCTTACTAAAGTTATCTCCAGAGTCTTATACATGCATAACTTGCGAGTTGGCAAGTTGGCAAAAAATGTTAATTTTTGCAACTCAAGACCGAGTCATTCAAGTTGAGTTTCCAACACTGCTGACAACTATAACACTTTCTCAAGTGATACCTACTCTATGTCTGTGTGATTTTCCATGCGGCATGGGCTGAATTCATATTTGTACACCTGCCTGGGGATGAATTCTGAAGTGATAGCAATCACCAAGCCATTGCCAATGACAGACAAAATACCAATCGCCTCTAGGACCTGCAGCCAGACACCTGCAAAAGGAGAAAGTCCAAAAGAAAACATTGGTCAACTTGGTGCAGAGGATATTGGATTCAGCTCTTTATTGACACCTCTCCCTACTCTCTCCCTGACACCTCAATCTATTACTGTATATACTTGTGTATAAGCCGACCCGCGTATAAGCCGAGGCACCTAATTTTACCACAAATACTGGGAAAACTTATTGACCAGAGTATAAGCTGAGGGTGGGAAATGCAGCAACAGCAGGAAAGTGTGGCTGGCCTTGTAGCCTCAGGGCCCAATTCTGGGCATATCTACTCAGAAATAAGGCCCACAAAGAAGAACCTGAGTCTGTGGAGGGGCTTGGCTGCAGCGGGTTCCATGTCTTGCTGCCATGCGCCTCCTCCGCAGCCTGGAGAGCCAGCACCAGCAGCTGGAGAGGCTGTAGAGCCTCTGAGGGCGCGCCTGCCATTTTTCTTATTTTTTTTTACTGACTCGCTTATAAGCCAAGGTTGATTTTGGGGCTCATTTTTTGGGCCCAAAAAACTAGGCTTATACGCGAGTATATATGGGTAACTGAAATAGCATAGGTTCTGGTATATTACTTCAGGGAGAAGTAATGTTGAAGATAGTGGTGGATTCATCTTTTAACGAAAGGCTCATGACCAATAAGGTTACACCCACATTCATTTCTTCCTCCTCCTCCTAACTAAATTCCTGTATTGGGTTTTGTTGCCAAGCTCAGACTGGGATCTCTGGCAGGCACATATAGACCTCTTGCCATTTACATTCTCTTCAAAGGGGATTCATGCAGGTCACAATGATCCTATAATGAGTTCTGATATCTTCAGGATGACCATAGAGAATGGAGGAATGAATTTTGGCAAGTGCTGCTTTTTAAACCCATCTATGTTGAACTAAACCATCCTAAACTCCCTCTTCTATGCAATGGAGTTGCAGGCATCCTGTCCTCCATTCCATATGGTAACCCTGTGACATCTTGCCCCTTTTCACTTTTTTTCTGAGGTCCTATAACCAGAAATGACAAGCAACCAGCAAATGTAGATGCCAAGGGTTTCAACTGTTTTCACTCGCCCCCAGTACCCATAAGAAATGCTTGCACTAATCTCTTTGTACTGAGCAACAGCAGGAAATTAAATCAGTCCCTTGTCTGAGCAAACCAAATACCTCATAAAAAGTTGAGAACAACTCACTGGATCAGGCCAAGGGCCCATCTGGTCCAGCTTCCTGTATCACACAGCGACCCACCACATGCCTCAGGGAGCACATATGACACCTGCATCCAGGTGCTCTCCTCTGCATCTGGCATTTTGAGGTTCTCCACGTCTACACACATCCTTCATGGCTTGTAGCCTATGATAGCCATTTCCTTAGGAATTTATCCAAGCCCTTCTTAAAGCCATTAAGGCTAGTACCAATAGTAAAGCCATTATGGTTAGTAGTACCTGCACCACAGCAATAACCTTGATGCAAATGGATACTATGGAGCAAAAAAGATACTATGTTATCTGGAAGTGGAAGCTTTTTTTGGTCTTCATCTTACCAATGTCCTTGGCTTTCCTAGGTACCATGCGTCTCTGCAGTGTCATCATCTTGATAGCATCAAATCGAATCTCAACAATGTTGTTCAGAAAGGCCAGTAATGGAGCAAGAGGAAAAGCAGCCACAAAAATAGTGGTGAAACTGTACTGGATCACTGAGGATTTAAAACACAGTATGGTAAGAAAAATAGCAGCAAACCCAGGGCAAAGCTCTAGGGGTTATTATTCACACATGAGGATTAAGGGGTTCACATAAGTTCAATAGTTTGAATTCCATAATCCACAGTGGTGCAAACCCAAGACCAGTGGCGTACTGAGGGGGTAGCAGAAGATGTGTTTTGCCCTGAGGGGGCAACCAAACCAGAGGCACTTTGCCACTGCAGCCTTGGATGAAGCCCAGTCAGCTGGTCAGCAGCTGCGGGGAAGTGCGCCTGCCCCAGAGAGAGCAGCGGCCCTGAGGAGAGTGTCTCTGGAACAAATTAAACTTGTTACGTGAGGCGCCACTATACATTGTTGTTGATGTTTGTTAGCTACCTTGAGTCGGCTTTGCCGAGAAAGGTAAGATACAAATCCAGTAAGTAAATAAATAAATACAAGAAGGCTACATGCCTTCCACTCACAAGGAAAAGGAGGACAATGGAGAATTTTTTCCAGGACTTAAGGGTAAAAAAGAGGATAAGTCTTGAAAAAAGAGAATAGGATTGGGCTGTTAGAGAAGTATGAAGTCAGTGGGACTTCCTTTGTGTGTGTGTGTGTGTGTGTATATATATATATACATATATAAATATATATATATATATATAAAATCCATACATTTATATATATATATAAAATCCATACATTTATATATATATATAAAATCCATACATTTTTATATATATATAAAATCCATACATTGGGTGAGGCTTCTCCTATTTTTCAGTAATGATGACCTATGATCATCCTGACTGAGCTTTTCACTGCTGTCTCCCCTGAGAGTCAGATCTTGCTGTTCAGGGAACCCAGTGTGACTGCCAAAGAGGACATGACCCCCAAAAGCTAGGACACCCATGAAAAATGTAAGATGGAAAAATATAAGCTAAAACATATATTGCTTTCATGTGGTTAATTAACACTATTTTTACTAATTACTAATTAATTACTATATATATAGTAATATATATAATTTTTTAACATATAATTTATTATAATTTTATATATACAGTGCAATCCTAAGCATATCTACTCAAAAGTAAGTCCTATTATGTTCAGTAGTTCTTACTCCCAGGAAAGTGGTTAGGATTGCAGCCATAATTTATTAATTACAAAAAGGCTATGGCTGCAATCCTAAAGACACATTCCTGGGAGCAAGACCCATTGAACACCGTGGGGGTTACTTTTGAGTAGACCTAATTAGGATTGTGCTCTTTATGATGCTCACAATGAAAAGAGGGACAATTTTTTCTAGGGCACAAGGCTAGATTTCTAGCTTCTTTTCTAGGGCACAAAGAGCTCTTTGTTCTGGAAAAAGTGGACTATAGACACCTTATAGTCACCCCTCTGAATTAAAATTGATTACAATGGGACTGGACCCCTTACTTTGGAGTAAGACCTTAGATTATAATGGGACTTACTTCTGAGTAGTAGGATTGGGCTCTCTGTCCTTTTTGAAAGGATACACTTTAACTCAAACCACCCCCTCTACAAGCCTTTCTCTCAGCTTCACTTACTCATTTCCATGAACTCATCAAACAAACTGAAGACATTGATTTCATTAAGCTGGTAGTTCCACAGCCATTCCTCTTTGCATAGTTCCTGGGTGCTCTCCTCCATATAAACTCTGCCATTGGTACAGGGCTTTGCACTCAGCTTTTTGTATTTATTTTTCATCCAGCTATGAGGGAAATAAAAATTAAGCAAGTCAAGAAAGCTTCAAAGTATCACACCTGTGAACTGCCAAAAGTATTCTTGAATATCTACTTTTAAGAAACCAGTATAGGTTTAGGTCATTCCAATTCCCTTTTCCAGAGCAACTTGATGACTACTATTTCCTTAGGAAGTTCCAAAATACCTGTTCCCTAGGCACCTCCCCAAAAGTGTCGCACTTTGGCTATTGCTATGCTTTTGTAAAGTGGATTATTTCAAGCTTTGACTGACACTTAAGTCAGCCACACAGTAATACCATGGGAACAAGTAGGTAACTTGTATGCACTGTTACAAAGATGCAAATAGCCCCTACACTGATATGCCAGTTTTTACAAACAGCTTTTACGAGTGAAGCTCATTAGCAGCCTCCAAATGTTTCCAAAGGACTCACGTAGGGACAATTCAGAATCACAAAAGTGAAAAACTAGCTCACTAAGGGCTTAGTCCTATCCAGTTTTCCAGAGCCAGTGCAGCCATGCCAACTGGGTGTAAGCTGCATCCAAAAGGTGGGGGAGTCACAGAAACAAACTCAAGACAAGGGACTGTGTTCACTTACCTCAGGCTATATTGGCTCCAGAATATTTAAGCTAGAATCCTATACTCAGTGGGTTTACTTCTGAGTGAATTTGTACAGAAGGCATGGTAATTACCAAAATACCACCCTATGACAGTTTCCATACCTCCCAAAGACTGCACACATTTAAAAGTGGACTAGCACAATCAAAAAGGATATTTTGAATTGAGATGACTAATTTAAATGAGCCAAGTAACATGCTGCAGGAGAAGGAAATACCCAACCATATTCCAAGCCATCAGCCAGTCAAAATTCAGCCTGACCTTGAAACAATCTGTCATCTTCCAAGAATGAAACACAATTTAACAAATGTTTTCACCAAAAGAAATGTACCGTAATTAAAATACAAGCAACCTCACACCAACCGGTTCTCCGGAAGTAGGCGGGGCCAGGTCAGGGGGCAGGGTCAGGGGTGGGGCCAGCAAGAATTTTTTTAATTAAAATTTTTTAAAAAAAATTAAGCATGTGGCTTACTTCTGAGTAGACCTGCATAGGATGGTGCTCTGAGGCTGCTGTCCTTTCCACACTGTCCTGGGAGTAAGCCCCACTGACTGGCATGAGGCTTACTTCTGTGTAGTCAGGTTGGGATCTCAGGCTGCAATCAGGCACAGTTTCCTGGGAGTAAGTCCCATTGACTGTCATGACTACAAGTCCCATTGACTACTTCTGAGTAGTCAGGATTGGGCTCTGCCTTGTGGGGGTTGGTGGGGGACCTGAGAGCAGTTGTGGGCAGGGGGGGCTGTTTACATATAGTTCCAGGGGGTGGGGGGGTCACTGGAGGCTTCCTATGTTCAGTAGCGGCAGCCGCGGCTGAGCGCTACTGAAAAATGCTTTAAAATTCATTGCGCATGACAACGCAGCTAATTAGAAGCCTCCTAGAGTTCCTAGAGAGGACCTGCGTAGGCGGGTCCTCAGTTGAACTCTTCCAGACTTTCACTTGCCAGAAGAGTTCAGTTGAGGACCCGCCTACGCAGGACCTCTCTAGGAGGCTTCTAATTAGCTGCGTTGTCATGCGCAGTCAATTTTAAAGCATTTTTCAGTAGCGCTCAGCCGCGGCTGCCGCTACTGAACATAGGAAGCCTCCAGTGACCCCCCACCCCCCAGAACTGTATGTAAACAGTCCCCCCTGCCCACAACTGCCCCCAGGTCACCCTCCAACCCCCTGAACTGCCCCCCAAAAAACCCCAGAAAGGGGGGCCGAACCGGATCGCTGGCCCCCCTAACTACCGGTTCCGACCGGCGGCCTCCTGGTAACTATCAGTTTGGCTGATCCGGTCCGAACCGGTCTCAGCCCACCACTGCCTCACACAATCTCTTAACTCTAGTTGTGGTGGTCCATGGTAACTTGAGAACAGGTGGTGGTCAACATCCTATTATGAAAGCAAAGTCACATAAGTTATGCTGACTTACGGTAGTATGTACTCTGCAAAGTTGTTCAGGGTTTGCTTTAACGTCATGATTATAGCCAGTTGGATAAAGAGATCTATGAGGCACCCACTAGGGTGACACTGGAAAAAGAGAAAGAGATAATTTGTATCACAGAGATGTTTTCACTGTCACTTTTTGCTATTTTCATTCTGAACAAGAGACAGAATAGGAGACAGCCAGAAAATACCTGCATCTTTGTAATTCACTGAACAAGAATTTATTGTATTCCTTTTCAAAAACCTGAAATTATTCCAAGAAGCATGAGGATAATCATCCTTTGGAGGCAGGACACACATAAAATTCCTATCTCCTCTGGATTGGGGAAGAGACAAACCAGTCATATAAACCTAATTATGGTCAGTGTTATTAAATGCCTTTTTAACTGAATCACTTGATGAAGCCTATTAAAGTAGACTGGTAAACTCTCCTCAATCTTCATGCTCCTCAGGATTGTGTCCGTAACTCAGGTACACTTGCCCAACCTCCAGATAGTAGTTTCAATCACAATTGGTCTAGATGCAGGAGTGTCCTGATTAGCAGGTTGTGATTACTTGGAGTAGCAGGTTGTTGATTACTTGGAGTAGGTATAATGGAGCTTGTGTTTGTCATACTAGATCTGAGGTCCTTCTCTGTCAAGGAGGTACCCTGATTTCTAAAGCTTCCACTCTTACCTTCCTGATCATTTCCAATAAGAGAGTGATCAAAGCAAAGACATATAGCAAGACATTGTATTTAACCCTTCATGCTGGAATCTGATGAAATGCTTGTCTGTGACTTGAAGGGCACAATCCAGAGTTAGGCAGTGAAGAATGCCCTTGCGGGGCTGCCCAACTATTCTGAATCCAGAGCAAAAAGTTATGCTGCATCCAGAGAATCAGGAAGCCTGGGCTGCCCTAGCTGCTCCAGAGCATGCTCAGTAGACACAAAGTCAGTGACACCTGGGGAGGGATTGCTTCTGAGAAGAACCCCCTCAGATTACACTGAACAAGGAACAGCTGTGGTGCCTGCATTATAAGAAACCCAGAAGTTCCTGACAACTAGTAACAGCTGCAGTATGAGTCTCCAGCATACCAATACATCTAGTGGAGGGTGGATGCAAGGGGATTGTTCGGAGTGGTTAGTTGGCTGCCATAGTTGTGCCATATCCTGAGGTTGAGAGGCAGGAGTTGCAGCTAGGCTGGCCAAGAACTCAGATTTTTGGTCAACACCACCATTCTTACTCTGCCTTATCATGGACCCCTATGGGTCTTCTCATTACTATACCTGCTCCTGAGGTGGTAAAACTCTGAGGAGCTGGAAGAGGGAATTTCTGTCCTGGGAACAGGCTCTGGATACAGAGTGACTTCTCTGCCCTAGGCAATGCTAAACATGCCCTCAACATGCCTCTCCTGAACTGCCTAGGCTGCCCTGGCTAAGGCAGCCTAGGTCCATCTGTCTTGGGCAGCCTATGTTGCCTTAGGCCACTGCAAACCTTTTCCAGAGTAGCTAGGGTGAAGCATCTTGTAGTTGGGTCAGCCCAAGTGATAGATATGGTAACCCCAGTGATCTTCTGGATTATGCCCTAAGAGGTGTACCTGGTAATACCTGAAGTTCCAAATGACACCACTGAACATGTTAAGTGTTGAAGCAACATTGCATGGCCCAGATCTTACCAAATCAGCCAGCTTGCCTGAGTGGGAAATATTTCCCAACATACCTGTATTCTGTTACAGTAGACTTCAAATGAACTTTAGCCCAATTAAAAAGAAGTTTGGTTTCTCATTGGCAAGTGTGAACATGTACAATTGTGAACATGCAGCAATAAACACAGGCTTTTATGGAAGCATTTTCTTTCCTTATCAAAACTTTTCAGGTGCAGACAAGAAAGCTATCAACCTCACCTGCATGATATGAGCAATGGAGGCAGGAACCACTACCAAAGCCATATGCAGGGAAGTCCCTCCCAACCACGTTGGAGATCCAGTGCTAGAACCAGTCTGTCACAGTGTAAAATGGGTGGGGGAAAGGCAACTATTGGAATCAGGGACTGTAGCATTTTGGTTTGTCCCTTTGCCAGCCGTGTCTTATATTGCATCTTTCTGAGATGATTCAGCCTTGTCTGGTGGGCAAATTATTTCTGTCATGTGTTTGGGTTATGATTTCCAGTACCTCCTCATTGCTTCACAGGTCCTTCCTCTATAGGAATCTGTTTCACCAACATGCTCCACAAAACAGTGGGCAAAGTTTCTTTATCAATCACTTGTAGACAGCAAATCAACCAAGCCCCATAAAAGGACAGACAGAGCAGTCTCACTTATTCCCTAATGCTGTCCATTGCCTTAGAGCAGTTTTTCAAGAGGTCCTGTCATTGAAACCTCCTTATTCTCTCTCTCTTGAAAATGTCAGTACAGCAGAGAGACTGACACCTTTCAGAAGGAAGGAAAAGTTTACTCCAAGTATGGGTTTTCTTCACCTGAGGTGGGTTGAAATCTGGGAGTGAAGTCTCCTTATTGCTAGACACATGAATTTCATCTAAGCCCAGCATCTTAAGTTACCCTTCTCTTCTTGAATCTCCTTATTTAAAAGGGAAGAGAGATGCAACTGGCCAAACTCTAGGATGTTTTTGCCATTTTGCATCTTGAATTCAAGTGTTACTTATTCACACTAGATGACCTCTAAAGGCCCTTTAACATTCTATTGGAACATTTTATTGTAAGGTCTTTAATATTCTATAAATGACCTCTAAAGGTCTTTTAACATTTTAAAGGTTCTGCTGCCATTGATAGCCAGTGTGATGTAGTGATTAATTTTGATGCAGGACAATGTTGATTCAAATCCACACTTAGCCATGACAACATCCAGTTGGCGAATGACATTCCCTGGGTGGCTGTAAGTTATCTTTCAGACCTACTCCACAGTGTTGATGGGAGGATAAGAGAAAGGAGAGGAGCCACCCCAGGCTTCTTAGAGAAATGGTAATAATAAAAAGTGAAAAATAAAATAAATTCTTCGGCTATATTTGAATGAGAATTTCAGAAAGCAAAGTAATACTGGACTGTGGGAAATAGAATGATACTTATCAAGTAGAGACAGAGAAGAAATAAAGAGACTTACTTCTTCCAATCTCCATTTTCCAGCAACACGTACATAGCTCCCAGGACGACCATTAATCCTACCATGAAGTAAATATTGAGATCAATCAGACAAATTTTTTCAACACCCACAGTGTGGAAAATAGTTACAGTGAGAAAATATAAGCAATCAGATTAAAAAGAAGCATCTGAATAAGAAAAGTATTTATATGAGAAGTATAATAAGAGAAGTATAAGAGAAGAATACGAGAAGTATTTATATGAGGGGAATGTATGGTAAAATGATAAAACAGAAAAAGCCAAATAATCATCACCTCACACTTTCAGAATACAGGACCCAAGTTTTGTCAAAGATGGAAAACAGCTTTGCAGAATAATCCTGCAACTGTATGCATTTCCAACAAGCAAGTCTAACTCCCTGTTACTCCCTATCATTTAAATAACGTTTTGCTAACTTCAAAACATTATACAATATATATAGTTATGAGAAAGAAAGGCAGAGAGCAAGTGATAGAGACATAAAAGCCAGACCTTCTAGTCCCAAGTCTAACACAAAGGGCAGACTGCGACAGTGAAGTCTCCCTACAGTAATCCTTGCTGTTTACCTCCCTAAGAAGAAGGCAACGTAGATGAGCGAAGAGAAGTGGGTGAAGAACTGGAAGGTGAAGTATTTGATTGTGACGTTGTTCTCACGATCAGTAAGTGTTCTTGGCTTCTCTGAAAACAAGAACATAGATATCCATGAAATATGGCATTCATCATCTTTTTATGGATGTCTTATTCCAGTAGTTCTAAGTGGGGGGGTCATGAACCCCTTTAAAGGGTTGCGACTTCATTTCAGGGGGGTTGTATATAGATGGGCAATGGACACCGCCATCTTAGAATAGAGCACTCATTCTGCTTTCCTGTAAGTTTCATTGACCACAAAGAGACTTAATTCTGAGCAGAACTGGAGGAGTTCTGGAATCATAGTTGTGTCACTTCCTGTTTGGGGTCACTTCCAGCCATGACATCACTTTTCCAGGAGGAAAATCTCCCAGACAGATCGTCATTCTCAGAAGGGGATCCCATGCTGAAATGCTCAAGAACCACTACCTCGTTCTTCTCTGTGCAAGCCTGTTCTGTTCCAAAGATCTTCATGAATGGAACAGTTCCACAGGCAATACTTTCAACCATGTATAACCTCTAGAGATACTCAACCTAAATACATTTCATGTAGAAATATTTGTGTACCCAGCATAATATTTTTCTTACCCAGTTCACAGAGGTATATTGCCACAAGTTTATTCACCTGCAACAGAAACAGGCAAACAAATGATAAGACAGAAAGCAGACAACAATGGCAAGACAGCCAACTGGAAAATATGCATTACAACCCACATACCTTACTCATAAGGAGGATGGTTATGTAGTGCAATAAAGCTCCTGTGAGTACCGCCATAGTAGTGGCTTGTTCTTGGAAAAATTGTGAGCTGGATTTAGTAAAGATGACTGTCACTACAACCCGATAGACCACAAATGCATGGGCAATGCCAATCAGCAAAACGATCTATAAGGTACAAATGAACAGACAGCATTGTAAAGAATCCAGAGGGAATTGGGCAGAAACTCATTATCACTACCAAAAATACAAGGCAGAAAGTTGCTACAAACATTTTGACCTTATTACACTTTAACTGCTGCAGCTATCTAAGAAAATGGGGATGGGTGGAAGGAGAGGCACCTTTCTGTTCACAAATGTTCTACATCTACCCCTACTGAGGTATTGTGGCTCAGCTGGTTAAGACATCTTGCCTGTCATCTAGTAGGCTGGGGATCAAGACCCAGGTACTACAAGACAGTGATCTCTCCTCCCTTGCCAAGCTTCTGCCAATCTAGCAGTTTAAAAACATACAAATGCAAGTAGATAAATAGGTACCACCTCAGTGGGAAGGTAAAACAACATGACCACGTGACATCTTTGTGGAGGCATCTTTGGACAATGCTGCCTCTCAGCTTTAGAAATGAAGATGTATGTACTCGTACCCAACAGAGGTGGGCAGCAGGGCAACCTACAACTACAGGCAGCAGGGCAGGGCAACCTGCAACAGGCAGCAGGGCAACCTGCAACCAGTCACAGCTGGTAGGGCAAATTGTTAGGGAAGTTTACCTTTCTTTTTTATCTTACATCTGTCCCATTCTGGTGTATATGAGGAATGCCAACATTCCTCCAAACTTTGGTTCTGGGGCATTAGCATACCTGAGGGGGGAACAAGTGGTTCATGTGTTCTTCGGTCACATGTTTGAGGGGCTGTCGCCATTCCCTTCCCTGTAGTGATCCTACTCACTGCCCCAGTCACCTAGTAACCACGTGCCTGTGGTGTTCCACCCCGTGCAAACTGAGCTGCAAACAGCTATTGTATTTTTACTTTACCAGGAAATAAAAGGTAAATAAACCCTCAGTTTATTTCATCCAAAACTTGGTGATTATTTCATCCAAAACTTGGCCAATTTGCTTTGACACTGTTAACTCTGCACAGGAACTACTCTTATTGATTGAAGGGTCATAATATACAGTGAGAGAAAAAGGAGGATTCCTGAAACAGTGATCTGGAACTTGTTCCTCCTTGCTTTTTCACATGCCCCTTTCCTGTGGTATTGGTCTTTTCAGACAGCATGTTCCCTACCATGACGAACAGTGAAAGCTGTTGAAACGAGATCAATTACTCTGAACTCTAATCAGATGAGTGCTATGACTGAGGATCACACTCTACTGAACATTATGTCAATAATGTGCTTGGGCTGATGTGTTTAGTTTTTTTCAGTGCTAAGAGAAGCAGTGGAGAAGCCTGACCTGGAGATGAATCACAGCAGGAGGAAAAACTCTTTGTCCATGCCACAGACCTAAACCAGGTCAAGACTATCATAGCTACTGTTTGATAACTGGAAAAAAGGTCCCATTGGCAGTTGTAGGGTTTTTTCAATGAACCACAACTGCTGTTTTGCCAGCTAACAAACTTCAGTAGCAGCTGGAAACAGAAGGGAACATTGGGGGTGTGCCATGCAAAGGTTTTGTCAAGAGCACATTTTGTTCTTTAAGGAAAAAGGGAGAAAGTGAGATTGACAGAGTAAGCCCATCAATGGTTTAGTTCAGGAATGTTTACCAGAGAAGGGGTGATGGATGGTGCAGTTGGGACAACAAGCACAGCTCAATAAGTGGTGCATATGTCAATAGGTGGTGCACATGTGGGTGCCAGCCAGGCTGACGCATGGCTGAGATTGGTGCAGCCATAGAAGGAACAATGTTGGAACCCATTCCCCTCTGATGGCTGGTACCTGGACAGACCAAATACCCCACCCCCTTTTGCTACATCACTGTGACTTGACTTGATGCTGCATCAGGGGGGAGGGCATGTGGTAAATTTAAAATGTCGCTGTCTAGAAAAGGAGGTCCATCTACTGCCTCTCCTCTAGTTATTGCCTAACTGAAGACTCAATCCTAACCTGTTTAGGTGCAATCAAAACCTATTTAGGGTGGCCTGATTCACCTGGCATATCTTCCCATGGTGGTGTGGGGAGATCCCAATGTGGTGTGGCATATGCCTCTGCACTGGCCTAAACCCCCCACCCCGGAGAGGTTTTGTGATACACTCAGGTCAGCATAGGATTTATGTCAGAGCTTATGCCAGCCTAACTCGAGATTAGGATTGTAGCCTGAATGAAGGGTATAGCAATGCCAATGACAGATCTGTCCAGGCAGCCTTGTAAAGTGTGAGCCCTTTCATGAATATAAACTCTTAATATGCTTCTAATCAGGTACATGTGTGAAGTTGTCTCTGTTCCGGATATGTGTGTCAAATCCTTTGTAGCTAGATCTTGTAAAGACAAGGAAAGATAAAATATGATTCTCTGATACAGAGGCATGGCAATTAAAGTATTCAAAAATCCTTTGAATATCTGCTCTCATGCAAGTGCTTTTTCTAGTCTTATTCCAGGACATTTCAAAAATGCATATGAGAAGGACATCTTCCCCCCCAAAAAACAAATAAACAAACAAACCCCTAACAAACACATACCATCAACAGAGCTAAGATGAGCACAACAGTGCTGCGGAGATAAGAATGTTGGAACTGCCTTGGTGGATGGTCAGGGTCATTGATGAGCTCCATGGCCAGCTCCTCCTAGAAAAAGAAATGTAGTCATATTGATAGATTATTATATTATTATTGATGCACAATTATTATTACTCACGTGCAAAGTTCAGTGAAATGTTTATTAGCAAATGTCTTCCTGTTCAGACCAAGGAGAAACACAGTAGACATAAACAAACAAATTCAGGAAAATGGCAGCAGAACAAGAACTTACCTCTTCTTCATCCCACCAATACAATTTCCAGCCACTGACTACGGCAGCTCTCTGTCTCTTCCATAATTCCAAAAATATACTGGCTGTAAATTTTAAAACATAATATACAGAGCTACAGCGTTAGAGAGGACCAGAAAGTCATTATCTGCAACCCCTTGAGAGATCCTCCACCCAGGTGTTTTATATGGTCCATACACAAAATACAAAACAAATCTGTGAACTAACAAAATACATCACACAGATGAGAGAACCTGAAATGACTTCAGTTGCTGGTCATTCCAAGAAGAAGATGGTCCGAACACCTAAAACCTCCTTTTCATGAAACACCCTCCATGAAGGATAGGGTCACCATGATAGTCGTGATAAGCTAATCCCAAGAGACCATATTTGGACACATGAGATTCTATAGCAACCACTGTTTTGTGTTCAAAAGCTATATTGTCCAACCTTCTAAATTCGTCAGAGGTGTTTTTACCCATGAAAATTCTCAGACAAAAAAAAAAATACAATTCAGCCAGATCTGTTTTGTATACTGTTCATTTCAGTCAATGCAGTTTTTTTAATATACTTCATCATGATCCAGGGCAGGATCTGGGAGTAAAGTCACTTTTAAAACATTATGATATTGTATTCAAGGATTCAGGCTGCAATCCAGAGTTAGGGCAGTGAGGAGTGTCCTAACTGGGCTGCCCCAACTATGCTGAATCCACAGCAGAAAGCTGCTGGATCCAGGGAATCAGCAAGCCTGGGCTGCCCTAACTGCTCCACAGCATGCTCAGTAGGCACCAAATCAGTGGCACCTGGGGAGGGCTTGCTCTCGAGACTTCCCCTCAGATCACATTGAACAAGGAACAGCTGTGGTGCCTGCCTTATAAGGAGTCCTTGACAACCAGTAACTGTTGGAGGAAAAAAACACTGACCTGCAGTGACAGAAGGGGGCAGTGAACCATCCTCTGCCCTAACTGACTTCTCTACCTGTCCCCTCTCAATGGTCACTGCAGAAGGTGTGGCTTGGACCCCCCCCCTTCTCTCTCTGGAGATGTGAGCACATGGCTCTCCCCTAGACCCAAACCTTACATGCAAGCAGACCCCCATTCTTACATGCAAGCAGGAGCAGCTTTAGTGCTTCTGGTCCATTCAAGAGTTAGGAAACTCTGGTCTTCACCAGATGCTGTAAATATGAGCCTTCATGATTTGTAAATAAATCTATTCTAAAGTTTGATTCTGGTCTCAGTCTTGATTTTTTGCATGTGCCTAAGCAAACAGCCAGGGTGGTGGGAAAGGCTACTGAACCACAGAAGGGGATGCTCTGTGGTCATCACTCTGGTGAGCTGATTCAGCTTCCAATAGTAAAAGCTGCAGCATGAGGATCTACAGCAGTTTAAAGGGAATCAAAGGGGCTTGTTGGAGTGGCCTGCTGTATCCACAGTTTAGGGGATGCTGCTAGACTGGCCAAGAACTCAGATTTTTTGTCAACATTGCCATTCTTACTCTGCTTTATCATGAACCTCTATGGTCTACTCATTTCTATACCTGCTCCTAAGGTGGTAAAACTCTGAGAAGATGGAAGAGGGCATTTCTGCCTCAGAAACAGGTTCTGGATATAGCATAACTGCTCTGTTCTAGGCTATGCTGAACATGCTGTCAACATGCCTCTCCTGAACTGCCAAGGCTGGTCCAGCTAGGGCAGCCCAGGTCTACCTGTCTTGGGGCAGTCTATGTTGCCTTAGTCTGCCCCAAGCCTTTTCTGGCACAACTGGGCTGTCCAACCTTGGAATTGGGCCATCCCAGTGATAGATGGGGCAGCCTAAGTGCACTTTTGGATTGCAGGCTTAATGAAACATGTATATATTTGTGAACCAAAGTACTCCTCAGTCTAGACTGAATCATTCTCTGGTACAGACACAGAGATCCTAGATTTAATTTTTTTTAAATCATGTTTCCCCATCCAGTTGTCCAAATTCTGCCATGTCAATGGAAGAAATAAAATGTTTCTTTTGGGGGTAGGCCCTGGCAAAAGCATTAGGGTGTATATGTGAAAAGAAGTGGATTTCTAGCCAATCTTAGAAGAAACTGTAGCACAAGCCATGTTAAAGCTTACCCCAGAGAGCCATGAATATTGCAAAAAGTACAGTCATTTCATTGTCAAGCAAATGGGTGACCTAAATTATAAAGGAGAAAAAAAAATTCAATTAAAAAAACAGTCATTGTTGCAAGAGTAATTCAAATGATAAAAAGCAGCAGGGCTGTATAGTTCCTTCTAGGGCAGTATATTGCTTTCTATTGAACTTTCCATTGAAAATATATGCCAAGATAGAAAGTGTACAAAAGGGAGGGAGAAAGTATATTGTTGTTATGCTTTATACTTTATATACATCAGATGCATTTCCCCTTCGCTAGCATTTAGATTATCTGTAATTGGTTTTGAAAATGCATCTGATTTATTGCCACAATTTAACAGATAGCCTTTTTAGTCTCCAGAAAGTAATCAGCAGTTAATATTATTTTTTCTATAGGGATAAGACAGTTATAAGGGCATCACAATGTACAAATAATAAGGTATTCTTACCTTTGAATATAAGCAAGTGTCTGAGAGTTCCCAAAATGGGCACTTCTGGTCACAAAGTGGGCACATGATGGTCGTGTTGGCTGCACAGATCTCTTTGCTAAACAAGGAAGTGCAGTAAACAGTAAAATTATTTTATTTAAAACATTTAAAACACAAGCAAAGACTCCAACCCACTCAACAACAGGAAAAAAGCAGAACAAATGGAACCTCGACTTTGCCCCCATGTTTACAATGAGTGGAAGACACAGTATGAATGTACGAATATATATTGTCCACTTTGTTTATTTGGACTGCAATTTTCTCTCTCAACCTTCCCATGAAGATGGGCAATAACAATGACAAATGATTCCACTTTCTTGGATGCAAGTTCTGACCAAGTTCAAACAGGAATTGTGACCATATGATTGACTGACTGATTGACTGATTTTTAAACCACAACTTTTCTACCATAATGGAACACAAGGTAACAAGTACTCTGAAAAACTGTATACGTCAGAGGTGCAGAGACACAATTTAGATGAAAACAAAACAGGCTAAACCATGCATTTTCTTTCATTCTATAAATGCCAAGAATCATACACTCCCCAGAGTTATAAATTCCTTTGCAAAAACATTTACATGCTCAAGTATACCCAGGTACCTTTCACAAAGCAGGTCACGTTCAAAGTTTATCTTCTTTTCGGGTGTACATACCTGACCTGATCAAAATTGAAGTTTACAAGCCCAGAGAGAAAAATAATGACGCCTGGCAGAGCAGCAGCGAACAGGAAACGAGTGTAAAAGCCTAACCAAGCAAAATAGAGGGTAACTTTCTCCCCTAAATACTTCCTGAAAGGCAAACACAAAATATTCAGAGTATATAATCTTAATATAAACACTCCAGCTTGAGACTTATCCACTAGTTAAGACAATTGCACAGACGCCCACTGTTCAGTTGATGTCTCATCTTCCAAAGGCCTTCATGATTGTTCTAACCATATGGTTTTCATACAAGAAATATAAAATTGGCTGGAAAAAGTCCAATTTTGAGAAATCCAAGCATTGGCTGACAGGATTATGATGTCATTCCTGCTCCCGCAGGAATCTGGTACAGTTGAAATGCATCTGATATGAGTTTCCACACTTCTTCTACCCCCTATTTTTGAGAGCCCTGCTTTCAACTGCCAGGCCCCAAAATCTTGTCAAGTTTTTAAAATGATCATAATAAAAGCCCTGCTGGATCAGACCCAAGTGCCCATAAGTTTTCTATATGTCCACTATATTTCCAGTGGCCCACCAGAAGCCTCCATAGGATAATCAAGAGAATAAAATACCTGTACAAGAGAGGTTTTTAAGTCCTTATTATCTGAAAAGGAATCAAATCAATAATTTTATCAATAATTTGAGAAGGAATAAATCAATCACTGATCAATAATGATCAATGGCATCCATTGGAATGATATTCAGGTGGCATGGAGGAGACAAACCACTACTCATTTAGGTGGCACAGAGGAAACCACAAAAATTTAGATATTTTCAAATAATACCATCTTGTTATATGTAATTTTATGCAGAGTGTAATGAACAAATCATGTTAAAGTATGTTTATTTTTTCAAACGTTATAGTCCAAAAAAGTGGGTGGAACAATGGTACATTACTATGCCCATTGCCCCATGCACAGCATGGGAGGAGGTTCATCATAGGGGTGATATACTGGTCTCCCACACAAGGTGATGCAAATCCTAGTGAGGCCACTGTATATGATTCACTTCAAATTAGTGTCCCAACACTGATGGATGAATTTTTCTTCTTCTTCCTGACACACACACTGTACTCTTAACTACTACATACCAAGTTCTCATCCCAGTAGTGCCTTGACCTCACTGGATACGTAAGGACAGTTTTGACACCTAATAAGGTTTAGAAAAGGTAATTGGAGGAGTAAATGAAATGAATACATATGAACAGCAATTCACATGCTTTTTTATCTTTGTGATATAAACATAGGAAAGTAGGGTTTCCTTTTTTCTCTTCTATTCAGTTTAGGCTGCAATTTCATTGTCAATTACTGCAGAACTGAAGTCCTGAATGAAAGGCCTCTATGTAGCGGTTCTTTAAGCATAGGGACCAACTTTTTAGAATGACAATCTGTTTGAGATTGTTTGACATGATGCTTTTAATCTGGAAGTGACATCCTCAAGCAAGAAGAACATTCCTGAAAATGGAGTAAGCACTGAAATTGCCCACTACTGTATATCTTCTATATATATAAAAGAGAAAAGCCACTGACTAACTGACTGACTCACTGACTCACTCATCACCGCCCTGCCAAAACCGGTGGGCCTAGAAGTGTGAAATTTGGGGTGGGTGTTCCTTCCGTGACGGAGGGGTGCACTAAAAACCGGTTTTTGAAAATTCCAACCGGAAGGGGGTGAAAGGGGCGCAACGCGTTTTCCTCCCTATACTTTGCACTGAGAATTGCTGACTGAGCAACATTCCGACCCAACTGCTGGGCCTGAAGCATGGAATTCTGGGAGTTCCTTCTGTCACCTGAACACCCACCAAGAACCATCTGGAGAAATTTAACCCTTCAGGGGCTGAAAAGGGGGCAACGTGTTTTTTCTCCAATACTTATCATGGGAGACTGACCAACATCCAGCCAATTTGTTGCTCGGACCCTGGTGCACGGGGTGGGGGGGAGATTGTTAGGAGGAAGAGGTTGCACTGGCGAGGAAGTTGCGCATGGGGGGATGATACGCATGGGGGATGATGTGCATGGGTGGAAAGTTGGGCATGGGGGAAGTTGCGCAGGGGGGCATGATGCGCATGGGGGATGATGCGCATGGGGGAAATTGCACATGGGGGAAGTTGCGCATGGGGGGAGTTGCGCATGGGGGAAAGTTCCACATGGGGGAAAAGTTGCCCACGGAGGGAAGTTGCACATGGGGGTTGATGCGCATGGGGAAAGTTGCGCACGGGGAAGTTGTGCACGGGGGGATGATGCGCATGGGGGATGATGCACATGGGGGGTTGATGCGCATGGGGGGTTGATGCGCCTGGGGAGAAGTTGCGCATGGGGGAAAGTTGTGCATGGGGGAAGTTGCCCATGGGGAAGTTGCGCATGGGAGAAGTTGCGCATGGGGGAAGTTGCACATGGGGAAATTGCACATGGGGGATGATGCGCATGGGGGAAGTTGCACATGGGGATGATGCGCGTGGGGAAGATGTGCATGATGGAAGTTGCGCGTGGGGAAAATTGCGCATGGAGAAAGTTGCACATGGGGAAAGTTGTGCATGGCGGGAAGTTGTGCATGGGGGATGATGCGCACAGGGGGAAGTTGCGCATGGGGGAAATTGCACATGGGAAAAAGTTGCCCATGGGGGGAAGTTGCACATGGGGGTTGATGTGCATGGGAAAAGTTGCACACGGGGAAGTTGCACACGGGGTGATGATGCGCATGGTGGATGATGCACATGGGGGTTGATGCGCATGGGGATTGATGCACATGGGAGGTTGATGCGCATGGGGGAAGTTGCACATGGGGAAAGTTGTGCATGGGGGATGATACACATGAGGGGAAGTTGCGCATGAGGGATGATGTGCATGGTGGATGATGTGCATGGGTGGAAGTTGCGCATGGGGAAAGTTGCGCATGGGGGGAATGTTGCGCATGAGGGAAGTTGCGCATGGGGGAAGTTGCGCATGGGGGAAGTTGCGCATGGGGGTTGATGCACATGGGGGAAAGTTGCGCATGAGGGAAAGTTGCGCATGGGGGAAGTTGCGCATGGGGGAAAGTTGCGCATGGGGGATGGCACATGAGGGGAAGTTGCTCATGGGGGAAAGTTGCGCATGGGGGTTGATGCGCATGGGGAAAATTTTCTCATGGGGAAAGTTGCACATGGGGGTTGATGCGCATGGAGGATTTGTGCATTTGGGACTGATTCGCATGCGGGGAAGTTGCGCATGGGGAAAAGTTGCGCATTGGATGTTGATGCGCCATGGGGGATGGCATATGGGGAAATGTTACTCCTGCAACGCAGGTACGCTTTTTGCTAGTACTGGATAAAAATCCATGTATAAAGACAATGGAAAAATAGGTCTAAAGACCCACTTCCAGGTTTCTTGCTCCTCTAGTGAGCCAAATTGAATAAGGTAGTGCTTCAATATCTGCAAGATGTTTGATTCTGGTACTGAAAAATGGAATGATTGCTTGCATGACTACCTATCTGCAACAGTAGAGAAGCAGTTTTTAAAATTGTGATTTGCAGTGGCCATTCGTGTTGACTCTAATCTGTGTATAAAAAATCAATGTATAACAAGGTTGAACTTGTATTTGGGCACAATCCAGAAATGCACTTGGGTTATCCTATCTCTCACTGGGCTGACCCAACTGCAAGATGCTCCACCCTAGTTATTCTGGAAAAGTTTTGGGACAGCCTAAGGAAACATAGGCTGCCCCAACACAGGTGGACCTGGGCTGCCCTAGCTGGGGCACCCTAGGCAGTTCAGGAGAGGCATGTTGAGGGCATATTTAGCATTGCCTACGGCAGATCAGTGACTCTGTATCCAGAGCCTGTTTCCAGGGCAGAAATTCCCTCTTCCAGCTCCTCAGGAACAGGTATAGTAATGAGTAGACCAATAGGGTTAGCCTAGCTGCAACCCCTGCCTCTCAGCTTCAGGATATGGCGCAACTATGGCAGCCCACTAATGTCAGGGGATACAGCAGGCCGCTCCAAGAAGCCCCCCATATTCACTGTAGACTGTACTAGCATCTAATCAAGAACTCCTTCTAAGGCAGGCATCACAGCTGTTCCTTGTTCAGTATGTTCTGTGGGGGGGGGTCTCCTTGGGAGCAAACACTCCCCAGCTGTCACTGACTTGGTGCCTACTGAGCATGCTCTGGAGCAGCTAGGGCAGCCCAGGCTTCCTGACTCTCTGGTTGCAGCATGACTTTCTGTTCTGGATTTAGAATAGTTAGGGCAGCCCAGCTAGGACACTCCTCACTGCCCAAACTCTGGATTGTGCCCTCAGTCAGCTTGAAGGAAGGGACTTCTTTTTGGGTGTTTTGGGGGAGCTGCATTCATTGAATCAGGGCCATTTTAGTGGTGTTTCCTCTTAGTCTGTCCTCTCAGTCTTCCTGTCAGTTCTCTCAGTCTGTCCTTTGCAGTAGACTATGAACCAGGGTGACCATATGACCAGAAAATTCCAAGATTTATCCTCTTTTTTAGCCTCTTGTCTGGGTGTCCTCCAAAAGGGCTTCATTGTCCTCCGTTTTGGAACTTTGTTATGGTGTGGAATTCCCCATCAAGCCATATGTCATTGGATTTGTATTGAAGAGCCATTTGTCATTTGGATTTGTATTGTACTTCCCATCAAAAGTTATGGCTGAAAAACTAAGATCAAAAATATGCATTTTGCATTATGGGAATGTGAAAGTGCTCCATAAATCAGCTTTATTCATAGGTAGGTGAACATGCCATAGTCTGCCAGAAAAGCCAGGCTGAGAGGAATCCAAGGACACCAGAATGGTCCTGATCCAATGCAGCCTCCAAAATCTACCTACAGTATTTAGACATCATTTTTCAACTAAAAAATTTACAAAGCGGTTTACAAGAAAATGAAAAAAAATTAATAGCTAATTAATAGCTAATGGATCCCTGTCCCAAAAGGGCTGATCCAAAAAAATGCAAATGCAAAATGCAAAAAAAAAAAGAAAAAAAGAAAAAAGAAAAAAGAAAAATCACTCCAAAAAGATGATCTCTGATAATTGCATTGATCTCTATGGAAACTGAAAGGGAGCCATATTGTGCCTTTATTCATGTGTAGGCGAACCTGCCTTAGATATTTGGAAAGGGCAAGCTGAGAGGAATCTGGTCCTGATCCAATGAAGTTCCTACTAGGCACCCAACAAGGAAACTCCTCCTCCAAGCCACACTGCATTAAATCCTTTTGAAAGTGAGACTGCACAGCCACTTTTATTCTCAAGCAAGCAAGCATGCCTTGGCAAGTGTGGAAGGTCATTCCACAGTGTGCAAGGCTTCCAGAATGGTCCTGATCCTGTGCACCTGGAGCTCAGCAAAAGCTCCACAAGGTAGCATTTGAGTGTTATTATCTTTTATTGTGTCATGTCCTACGTTTTGCTTGGATGTTCTACATTTTGTTCAACATGTTCCTCTTTTTTGGGTTATGGCATATGGCCACCCTGGGTTTTGAATCACTTAAATACTGTATGTGCATTTTTGGTTCTGGAATCAGATCTTACAAAGAAGATGCTGGCCTGAGAAATGTTGGCTGCTTTGGATCACTTAAACATGTGCCTTTTTGGATTTACAATTTAACAATAAGTAATATAGTGTTGAAATTAAGTACAGGGAAGCAATATGAGTGTTCTTAGCTTTTATTTTAACATGTCCCACATTAGTCCTACATTTTGGGGGGTATCCAACATTAAAAAAAACATGTCAGGAATTTTGCTTGGATGTCAGGTATTTTCGGGAACTTTGTCCTCTTTTTTGGGTTCAGGCATCTGGACACCCTGACCATGACACATTCACCTACTCATGAGGAAGTGTATGGTATCATTCAGTTTCACAGTTCACAGAACCACAGTTCAAGAAACACTGCTCTATCAAAGTAGATCTTTAATAAACTATTAGGTTTTGTTTTAAACCAGGACTCTTTAATCCCAACCTATGGATTTGGGATTCCTCTGAGCAGTGCTTACCACTTCCCCACATTACCACATTTCTTCCAAACTGATCTGGGTACAGGGATGCTGTGGGCAGCCTTCTGCACAATTTTATGGAATACTGGGCAATAGATGAGATGGCTCAGAGCATCCCTGTGAACAGATCCCCTTGGGGAAAAACAGAAATGCAGTGGAACAGTAAGCACCAGTTGGAATGGGGAGGGCCTTTTGGGGACACAGCTGTTTTCAGTGTGGAGACTGCTGCTCAGTGGCATAGGTAAGGGAATGCAGGAAGTAGCAAGTGCACTGGGCAACAAGCTGTAACCCTTAGATGACCAACCAGATTTATTGACTGGCAATTATAATTTATGCACATTAGGCTATTTTTAGATGGTCATCTAAAAGCAAAAGGCACTACTTGACAGTAGTGGTCAAAATTGTGAAAACCTTGATTTTTTAAAAAACCATCATGTTATATTTCATTGGAAAGGTAATTTAATTTGGAATGCAATGAAACAAACAGCACTGGAATATCTCTATTCTATCAAAAGTTATAGCCAATTAACCAAAAATGTTTTATTGATTTGGGGGATTACAAAATATTTTTTATTTGCACAAAGCAGATGCCTTAACAACATTTTTAAAAGTATGGATACGATGGCACTTCTAGGAGTGACATCAGTTCTAAAACATCATTTACACCTGGAACCAAGCTATATATACTCTCAATAGTGCTTATTAGTTAAATGAACTAATGCTTTGCATTAACTAATGTATAATGAACATAATATCATTTATTTAACCTTCTAAGCTTTGGTGACTGAAAGCAAGCATTGCTGCTTGCTTTCATCTGCTGTCTGTTCAGTGTCCATCTATGCACATAACATGCACAGTCACTCTTCATAACTGCATAGCATAGGAAGATGAGAAAACAAGGCAGAGTCAGTGTGTGGAAACTCATACCAAATCTATTTCTAATGAATGAGACATCATAACCCTATTAGCCACGAGGCTGTCTTCCATGCTTGTGGAAGGCCGTCTTCCATGTCTTCCATCTTGTGTCTTCCATGTTTCTCACTTAACATTAAAGTGCATTTTCTAAAAAATGGTAAAAATTACAGTGGTGATGTTTTTTAAAACCTCACCCTATAGAATGTATGCCTAATTTAATTGTGGAACTGACACTGAAATCTGAGCTAATTAAAATCTTCATTTAGAGTAAAAAGAAGTAGGGCCTAAATATTATAGTATAGACACTAAAAATAAGTTCATTCACTTTCTTTTTCTCTCTCCTATATGTGGTGCAGTGCTAACTTAAGCCTGCACAACTCACTGGTCTTCCCATTCCTGTGGTGATGTAGGAAGGCAAGTGCATGTCTGTGCACTGGCCTAGCCCACGCCTGGGAGTGGTGCAACAATGCCTTACAGTCCCTTTGTGAAATTCCCAGGCCAGCACAGAACTTGTGCTGGAGCTTAGGCTGGCCTAGCTGGAGCTTAGGATTGCAGCCAGAGCACAATCCTAACCATGTCTACTCAAAAGTAAGTCCCATTGTGTTCAATGGTCTTACTCCCAGGAAAGTGTATTTAGGATTGCAGTCATAGTCTATATTAAGATTAAATAATTATTTAATAATATAATTAAATAATTACATGACTGCAGTCTCTTGCTGTTTAAAACATATTCAGTATTATTGGTATCCTTTTTACCTCATTTCTTCAATTGGTTGTTCGTAGACGATGTCTCTCCATCGAGTCCAATTTTCCTGCAGAAATCTTTCCACATTTTTTCTCTAGATACAGCAATATAGTTATATATGTTAAAATTTCTGATAAGATAAGCCATTCTATAGGCTATTTTTCTTCAGACCAAAGCAAGAAGCATATAAAAGATACTGAACACAAATGCTAACAATCCCCAAGTAATGATTCTTTATCATCAGCAAACATATTTTTAGGACATTTAGACTGCAATCCTGAAGTGCAGGAATGTGTGTCCTGAAGCCTATCTTCACTGGGCTGACCTAATTCCAAAATAGCCCAAGTAAAAATGGAAGCAAAAGTTCTAAGTTTAAGGCTAGCCTAATTACCAGTCCTGCCCAGAATCATGCTGTTGCCAGGAAAGGGAGAAGTTTTTTCACTTACCTCCTCCAATAGCAGGAGTCAGAGGAGATTCAAAATGACCTTCACAGAATTCTGCAAGCTTCTGTACATCTATATAAAAAGGCACTTCCAATTTTCATAATGAAAAAAATGCCATTTTCCCTATTGTTCAGATGTATGAGGTTTGGGGAGCCCTGCAGGATCTCTCAAGACTCCAGTGTTGTCTGGAAGTAAGTGAATACCCTCCTCCCTGGCAGCAGCATAACCTTGAGGGTTGTGTAGATGCAATGGCCCCGCCCTAGCAAATATTTATGTGGTTCCCTCCTCCTAAAGAGTACTTTGGGAACCACTGGTTCCCCAGTACACTGAGAGTGACTAACACAAAACTACATTCACAGCAGCCACTGGACCCGTGCTTTTCAACTGGTGATACTTCACAATATGCAAATGATAAGAGTGCCACTAGTCACAAACTCTGGACTATGTCAAACAGAACCTTCTTCGAGTTCAGTGTGGATGTTCAAGGTATTATCAATCCTTGCATACTACAGTTTAAGACTAGTCAGTCCATAAGCACAGGATCTACACAACTACCAAAATCTGGCATGTGTACTTTAGATTGCCTCACCTCATGCAGAGGAAAAGCTGTTTCAAAGACTTTCTGCTTTATCAGGTCTTGAAGCTTCTCTAACAGCAAAAGCAGAAAAAATAATTAAAGACAAAAGGCACAGTTCTTCCAAAACACATCTGAACCTATAAACCAAGACTCAGCTGAAACTACTGCATAATTTGAAAGGAATTAAAATATTTGTTAAGCTATCTGCTGACATGAAGAAGCCAACACGAATGCCTTTAGCAGCTTAGATTTGATTGGACAAAATTTTACCACATCTAACCCCTTGATGCTCCAAAGCTGGTAATAGTTAACCAGTCTCCTCAATCCAGATCCACATGTGCCAATTAAGATGAATGTGAGAAAAGCAAATTTTTGTGGATGACAAAAGCAAGCAAGTCAGACGACATCCTATAAACAGAGGCAGAGTCCCCTTCCTCTGTCCACACCATGTCTCTGCAGTTTTTATGGACAGTTAATTTCTCTTCACAAATGCTTTGGACCACACTTAAATTTAACAGTCCAGATTAAAGAGTTGAATTTACAACAAAACTTCAAGGAGCTGCTTCAGACACATGCATGAGTAAAAACATCACACAGTACCCACTTCCAAGGTATTTCCCTAACTATATTGGAAGTTACTGCATATATCTCAGGGTAACATTTGCTGTCAGTGATGTATCAAATTGTAGTTACTTTTTGACTGAACACAATTTGCATGCTTTTTCTTCATAGCTGCTAACCCACACCCAAACATGCAAAAATACTAGTCTGAATTTCTCAAACCTGTAATCACAATTTGTAGAATGCAGAAACTGTAGATAGGATACTGCAAACAGATGAAGGAAAAAAATAGGTTATCAGCATTATATTATAAAACAAGAGAGAAAAATGCTTTACCTCCAGTGTGAATCTTTGTGTTGTGCAGGATAAAGCTAACAATACGAATCCTAAAACATATAAGAATCAAGTGACAGAGTGAAAAGCTTTCCATCCTGAGGGTGTCACCTCTGCAATAAACCCAAAACAACAGATGCAGCTTTCCTCATCCATGCCAGGAAAAAGATTTCTGCCTGAAATGCAGCAGTTCTCTCTGACTTTTCAAAAGTGACAGACCTAACTTGTCACTAGTTAGTCACATGTCACATGTACAGTGTAAGGAAGAAATCGACCCTAGAAACCAGCGCAGATGAGACAGTAATGCAGGACAAAAATGCATCTTAGGCAGTGTGACTGTATGTGCCCGTTTTCCAGGACACATCCTGGATTTTAGTCTTTTGTCCTGAAAAATAACTTAAGTGTCCTCCTTTTTCTTGTAAGTGGCCAGCAGATAGTCTTATATTTAATAAATTTTATGTAATGAATTATATGTAATAGTTTAACATTTACTAACTAATACTGTGTTTAAATTAAATTTAAATCTATCTATCTACAGTATTTATATACCGCTTTTCAACTAACAAGTTCACAAAGCGGTTTAAAAGAAAATGGAAAAATAATAATAGCTAATTAAAAGCTAATGGGTTCCTGTCCCAAAACGGCTCACAATCTAAAATGCAAAAAAGAACACCAGCAGAAGCCACTTGAACAGACACTGCTGGGGTGTGTAGGGCCAGTTACTCTATACAGTGTTTAAATTAACCACATGAAAAGCAATATGTATGAGCATTTATATTGTCATGTCCTACATTTTTTGGGAGGTCCTTGTCCTTTTTTTGGTTATGTTGAACAACTTTAAAATATATGTACTACAACATTACTGATGTCTTTGTTGTTTCACAGTGCCTTACAAGGCTTTCCGAGTATATTTTTAGCCCCCCATATACATCCTAAACCGGAAGATTTCCAACACAATGCATTCACTTGACAATTTTGCTCACTATGCCAGTGCAATCTTCGCTCCCCCCCCCCCCCCGCTTCTACCCGGAGCATTTACATTTGCATGGAGAAAACTGCTTTGGGCGCAATCCTAACAAATTTAGTCTGGCCTAACTCACATGGCATATCTTTCCATGGTGGTGTGGGGAGGTCAGCATATGCAATAGCCTAAACCCTCCCCCCTCCACAAATTGGACATAAGTGTCTTATGGCCAGAGGTGTCACTAGGGTTCAAATCACCTGGTGCGGGAGGCCAGTGTGTCATCCCCATACATTGGGTGGGGCCAAAATATGAATAGTAGGTGTGGTTATGTGCCCTTGCCACACCTCCACTGGTTTTTTAGCCATACATTTTACAGAATGCAGTAAATTTTACAGAATTACAGTAAATTACTGTAATTTACAGTAAATTACAGAATTACAGAATTTACAAAATGCAGAATGCAGTAAATTGCACATTCAAAGGTGTATAACATGATGAGATTATTTTTACAAACCATTATTTTAGCCATTTAGGTCACAAGGGCTGACAACCCCTTCAAGGGTGCTCCCTTTCTAACGCACTAATAATGTTCCTAATCGGGATCATTATGCAAGTCTTGTACTCTCCTGGACACACCTTCCACTCCAGCCAAGGCATGCTTGCTTACTCGCCAGTAAACACAGCTGTGCAGTTCATATTCATTTTCAATCAATTTCAATACAATCATCAGGGACCTCCTTCTGGGGTAATTTGTAGGGGCTGTGTTCACTGGATCAGGACAATTCTGGTGTCCTTAGATTCCTCTTTCCAATGAACTATGGCTGTGTTAGGGGCAGTCCTCCCTCCTTACCCCTTCCAACAGGGTCCAGGGGCGGAGGCCGGTTGCAGTGGGGGAGAGGGAACCCTGGGACACCCCTAAGTGCCCAGTGACGTGCCCCTGAGAGCTCAGAGGTCTCTGGCCCCCGCCAAGCACCGGCAGAGCCGGGCGAGTGACAGCCGACAGCTACCCCAGCTTGCGGGACTGCGCTGGAGGGCACGCCCACTGCCAGTGCTGGGGACACTCCTTTTGGAGGCATCTGCTGGGTCCCAGCACCAGTCAGACACCAAGTGCTGGGAGCAGAGGGGGCCATCACAGGTGGGGGAGCCAGGGATAGGGCAGGAGGAAGAGGAGTGGGGAGGTAGAAGGAGACACAGGACAGACTGGGGGCTGTAATGGACAAGGGGCAAGGGAAGGGGGCAGGTCTTGGTAAGGAAGGGAGACATGGAGAAAGCACCTGGTGCAGGAAGGGTTAAGGGATGTGAAGCCAAACCGGGAAGTCCACCCCGGACCAAGCAAAGCAATAAAGAGGGAGAACACTGAGGATGAGGGTGGAGCGAGGAAGATCTGACTGCCAGCAGGGTGTGTGATGAATGTGCTCTGGGAGCGGAGGGCCAGGATGCTGTAACCCCCTCCCTCCCATAGCTACTGAGGCATTCTGGATATCTAAGTGCTTCTTCTTCTGGGGTGGACCCCGTGAAAGGCCTTTGAGCAGGGGTGACAGGGCACAGCCAACTTAGGAACCCTACATTGCCTTCTCATGAGTAAAGCTGTGATATGGGTCACTTTCACTTTTCCTGGGGTTCAATGCATATTTAGTTTTTTGGTCATAACATTTGATAGGAAGGTACTATTTCAAAATGGCCTTTTGCTTTGGATTCCACTCTTCATTACGAATCCAACAGTATATGACATGATGTGGTTTGACACACCATCATGAAGTCACAATTTTTAGGATCCCCAATGCACATCATCCCTCTGGGGTGCATCACCTGGTGCAGACCACACCACCCACAATGCCCTAGTGATGCCACTGCTTATGGCATTTTTGTGACATCCGCAGGTTATCACAGGACTTATGTCAGGGCTTATACCTATGTGGAAGTTAGGATCGCCGCCTTCAATGATGAAGTGAGCTACTCCATCTGAATAACAAACCACCTAAAAGCACTTGTCACCTAGTGCAATTGAATGGCCTGGCATAGTGGCTGACGCTTGTAGAGAAACAAGGATTTGAGAGAGTGGTTAATTTTGTTTTTACCTTGTGGTATAAGGCACACTCTGCTCCTCATCTTGTTGTGCCGATTCATTGTCAGGATCCTTCAAAAGCCACTGATATTTTCGGAAGATTCCACTTGGAGCATGTACTCCATAAAAAAGCTTTTTGTCAGTAATCATCTAAGAAATTGGAGAACAAAAAGAAGAAGGAAGTGAAGGAACTAATCTTGTATGGAATGGGAAAGAGATTGGATGGACTTTTTTGTTTTCAGATTTCAAAGACTTAGAGGCCAATCCTATGCCTATCTACTCAGATGTAAGTCCCATTATAGCCAATGGCGCTTAGTCCCAGGAAAAGTATGCATAGGATTGCACCCTAAACTAAAATTAGTTAATTCATAATTGGTTCAGCATACGATGAAGTAAGTGTGTGAGTGTATGGGCATTGTGTGATATAGGGCATTGTGTGCCCTATAATAAAATAAGGTTTGCTATACAATAAAAATTTTGCACTGTGGGAGATAACCCTCAGTGGGGCTTTTGAACTGTTGCTGATACTCACAACCCCCCAAATGCTACTACTGTATACTATAAAAAGAAAAACCTCCACTGGACTAATGCATGCATCGCTCTGTATCAGGGTGACCAAATGGTAGTCCTCCAAATTTAGGACAAGGATCCCCATAAATTTAGTTTTGGAGGACTTTAGTTTTGGAGGACGTTGTCCTACATTTTTAAAAATGTAGGACATCCTACATTTTGCCCTACATTTAAAAAACACTCCCAGGCTTACCTTGTTTGGAGGTCTGCAGGACTGCATGGAGCCTCTGAGCAACCCCCCGGCCTGCCAGGGGAGGCTGTAGCCACGCGGAGGAACCACGCGGGTGACTTTAAATCCCCCCGGCGGGCCGGGGAGAGGCTGGAGAGGCGTGGTGGTGCCGCGCAAGTACCCCTGAGCCCCCTGGCCAGCCGGAGAGAGCCCTGAGCCCTCCCGGCCGGCTCCACGCAGCTGCAGAGGATGCGAGGGGCTGGAGCTTGGGCAGGGCTTCCAGCCCTCAGCCAGTCAGGAGGCGGGGCAGGAACTCCTCCTGACCGCCTCCATTTTCCTACGCTGTGAAGCGCAGAGGAGTATGCGCACTGAGGTGCACACACAATTTAAAATGGCGGCACCCATGGGCCGTTTCCCTATCGTGCCAGACCCTCTGCCATTTCCGGAGGTGTCCAGGCGTTTCCGGACGTCTGAACAGCCTGCTCTGTATTGTTTGGCAGCCAGGAAAAAAAGAAGGCAAAGAAGCTAATACCTGCTCAGCTTAGGGAAAGCATTAGCCTCACCTTGGTAATGAATCCTTTCTTGTGCAATTCTTCCAAAAACTTCCTTTTCTTCTCATCCTTCTCACTGAAGAGTTTGTGATCATCACAAACTAGAACAAAATCCCATTTGGTTGGGTTCTGATAAAAAAAAGAAGCAATTGATTCAATAAGTAACATGTCACACAAGGGCTTCTCTTCTGCTCATGTGCACCATCTATTTTGTATATACCAATAAGTATATACTATTCTGTATATACCAATAAGTAAGAACTCAAGTGGTTGAATCTGTATCAGCATATAAGCCAAATAGCTCTCCTCTGAAAACATTTCATTCTTCAGCAACCTCAAACTTTCATGTGGATAAATGTTGAGAAGTTCATAGTATTAAAATGCAGATGCCCCTCCACTACGATGCTTATCCACTAAGGTTCTATCCTGGGACCTCCAGTAGATAAAAAAATCTGCAGATAAAAAAGCAGTGGAAAAATTGATATAAAGATACACTTCCAGGTTTCTTGCTCCTCCATTGATCATAATGGAATAAGATAATGCCTCAATATCTGTAGGTGTTTGATTCTGGGACTCACTGCTTATAGCAAAAAACATGTTAAATAAAAGCAGTTTAAAAAAAAGTATGTCCCTTTACAATTGTTTAAAACAGCTTTTCTACTGTTGTAGTCAGCAATTACAGATGCAAAGAACCGCGCTGCCCTTGCCTGGCACAGCTGAAGAATTGAATGATTGCTTGCATGACTGCTTCTTTACAGCAACAGAAAAGCAGTTTTTTAAACTATGCTTTGTAATGGCCATTCATGCTGAGTCAAATCTGTGTGTAAAAAAATTCTGTGTAACATGGTTGTACCTGTATTTCCAAACAGCCTACTTGCCATTTTACTGACATAGGTAGTGTCTAAACATGTTTACCTTAGCAAAGCTTATTATCACCCAATTTCTTTTTCATCCAATAACTTTAGTTCCCACTAACACATAAGAATTCATTATTATTTTTTTAATTTGGGAGAGGGGAGATTTGGTAACTACTGTATATAGCTATATAGTATTATTAACAAATCCTACAACTACTTTAAGCATTTTCCTGTCTCTTACAAGCCTCATTAGCTGTCAGGTTTGCAGCCAGTTTATAACCTGCTCCAGCCACTCCTTGAAGGAAGTGAATTACAAACTGAGAATATATGATTAATTATTCCAGTTATATATGCAGGAAGTAAAGATGAATAAGCTAATCCCATACCACACACTGCTCTTGGAATATGAATTCCAATATTCATCAAGATCTTCAATACATGCCTTTTTCTGAGTATCTATTATCATTATACAAGCTAACACAGAGCACAGCGTAGAATCAGCCTTTGATAATGCTTGCCCCCAGTAATAAAACAATCCTCCAAAGAAGTCCTGTTAGCAGGGGGATTACTAGAGGGTGTTAGAGGTGTCCTCCACACCAGGTGACACATCCAGGGGATGACATGCACTGGGAGATCCCCAAAATACAACTTCATAATGGTGTGTCAAACCTCATCATGTCATATACTGTTGGATTCGTATTGAAGAGCAGAATCTAATGCAAAAATCCATTTTGAAATGTATATCAAAAATTATGTCCAGAAAACTTTAAAAAACTAAAATATGCATTGAATTCCATTGAAAGTGAAAGTGACCCACACGGCGGCTTTACTCGGGAGTTGGGAAATGTGCCTTAGTTCATTGGAACTACTCTTGAGAAGGCATAGTTCATTGAAAAGGGCATAGGAAAGGGCATTGTCATAGTTCATTGGAAAGGGCAGGCTAAGAGGAATCCAAGGACACCAGATTTGTCCTGATCCAATGAACACAATCCCTACAAATCACCCCAGAAGGAGGTCCCTGATGATTGTTTTGAAATTCATTGAAAATGGAAGTGAAGTTAACTACACAACCATATTTACTAGCAAGTAAGCAAGCAGGCCTTGGCTGGAGTGGAAGGTCAGTGCAGGGGACTGCAAGGCTTCCAAAATGATCCTGATCAGGGACATCACTAGGGTGTCAGAAAGGTGGCATCCTTGATTGGGCTGACACGCCTTGTTACCTAAATGGCTAAAATCATGGTTTTTAGAAATATTCCCATCATGTTATATACCTTTGGATGTGTAATTTACATCAGAATGCAGTGAAACAAACCATTTTGAAATATCTTTATTCTACTGTATTAAAATGTGTGGCTAAAAAAACCAGTAGACGCAGAGCAATGGCACATAACCATGCCCACCATTCATACTGTTGCCCTCCCCACTGCATGGGGTGACGCACTGGCTTCTAGCAATGGGTGACATGAACCTTAGTGACACCTCTGCCTGTTAAGAGTCCTCTATTGGTGTTTAGGAAAGGCTATAATTACATCCGTATTGAAACAGAGTAGGCTACCTGGTTGAGTTAATTTGCTCTGTAAATTCAGCAGTATGGGTGCAGTCCTAAACTAGGCTGGTAGAATTCATCTGTCTTGCTATTCCAGTGGTGATATAGGGAGGCAAGCACATGTTTGTCTACTGGCATAACTCTCCCCAAGGAGTGGCGCAGAACTGTCTTACTTTTGTGACCAACCCAGGTCAGCACAGGATTTATGCCAGGTCTTAGGCCGGCCTAACTGCAGATTAGGATTGCAGTCTTTCTAACATTTTTTAAAAAGTTTTTTTAAATGTAGCATACCTTGAGATTCTTGAAAGGCAATATATAATATGATATGGTATTTTGATATGGTACTAAAAACTGAATCCAAATTAAGGCTGCAATCCTAAGCTCCACTTAGGCCAGCCTAAGCCTCAGTATAAGTCCTGTGCTTACCTTGGGGGTATCATAAAAGATGCGGTAAAACACTTCTACCCCAATCCTTGGGGAAGGGAGGGAGGTTAGGCCAATACACAGGCATACGCCAACCCCACCACATATTCATTCATTGCCATCCTTCAGTATCAAAAGACTATGGTATCTTGCTCTGAGTGAGAACAGTAGCATTTTTTTTACGTGTTTTTTTACGCTGTATGCGAAGCTGGAGTGTGCTCTCCGGAACACGAAGGCCTGGGTAGATTAAAATGAAGGATAGGCTGTTACCCAAGCAGCAAATCCCCCCTCTCCACACTATTGAAGTAGTCCAATGGAACGGCAGAGCCAATACAATTAGTTCCAGCTGCGTCGCAGGAGTTACCAGAATGTGATTGTAGCACAGTCACGAACTGCTTCCGGGACTCTGACTCTGGATTTTATCTCAGGGTTGACTCCTGAAGCCTTTCCCATAGATGGGTATAGCCCAGTGATGTGATTAAAAAAAAATTAACAACCAGTTCTATGCCCATTTGGCAGCCACTTTTAAATGGCTATTTTTAAACTTTATATATCCTATCTCTCATTAACAACTGGTTCTACAAAGTAGGTGCAAACCTACTGAAGCCTACCACTGGTATAGCCACAAGGTAGTGGCGTTTTCCTTCTCCTAACCTAACCACACCATCATGGAAAAATAAGCTAGGTGAGTTAGGCCAGCCTAAATTTCTTAGGATTGTGCTCTAACAGCACAATCCAGAGCAACTAATCTGTCCACATAAGAGCCCTTGGGCTGCCCTATCTATCACTAGGATGGAGCAACTGCAAGATGCTCCAGCCCAGTTACTCTGGAAGAGGCTTAGGGCAGAGCAAGGCAACATAGGGTGCCCTAAGAGAGGTGGACCTGCTCTGCCCTAACTGGGGCAGCCTAAGCAGCTCAGGAGAGGCCTGTTGAGGGCATGTTTAGCATTGCTTAGGGCAGAGCAGTTACTCTGTATCCAAAGTCTGTTTCAAGGCAGAAATGCCCTCTTCCAGTTCCTCAGAGATATACCACCTCACAAGCAGGTATAGTAATGAGTAGACCCATAGGGGTCCATGATAAGGCCTGAGTAAGAATGGCAGTGTTGACCAAAAATCTGAGTACTTGGCCAGCCTACCTGCTACCCCTGCCTCTCATCCTCAGGATATGGATCAAACTACGGCTGCCCACAAACCTCAGGATACAGCAGGCCACTCCAAGAAGCCCCTTGTATTCATTGTAGAATGTATTGGCATCTCATCAGGGACGCCTTATAAGGCAAGCACCCAGTGACGTCACCAGATTGCTGCGGCTGGTGTGGGCCACATTGGGTGATGCGCTCCATATGGGGTGATGCACCATAGGAGTTTGACTGTCCTTTGGCAGGCCCCAGGCGTCAGCACGCCCAAGGCGGAGCAGCAGCCAGAAGCTGCCACTTGTCCGCGGAGCTGGCCCGAACGGCCAGCTGAGGTGCACTGGACAGAAACACACTGAGCATGCCAAACAGCTTCAGAGGAGACTTCCTTAGAGCGGAGAAAGTCTGCGCCTCTGCACAACCATTCGGCCTCACTCAGGAAGCGGTGCAGCAGCCGAATGGCTTCAGAAAGAGTACTGCACAGGCACCAATTCTGACACCTGCACAGTCTCCCCCGAAGCCAAAAGGCTTCAGAAAAGTACTGCACAAATGTCAGAGATGGTGCCTGCGCAGTACTCTTTTTGAAGCCAGTTGGCTTCAGAAACAACTGCGCAGGCATCAGCTTTGGCGACTGTGCAGTCCAGGTAGAGGGTGCGCGCATCCCAGGGTGATGCATTGGGTGATGTGCAGAGTTGTGTCACCACTGTAGGCACCACAGCTGTTCCTTGTTCAGTGTGATCTGAGGGGTGTCTCCTCAGGAGCAAGTCCTCCCCATGAGTCAATTACTTAGCATGCTATGGAGCAGTTAGGGTAGCCCAGGCTTCCTGACTCTCTGGATGCAGCATAACTTTCTGCTCTGGATACAGAATAGTTAGGAGAGAGCAGTTAGGGCAGAGCAGGCTGAACTTGCTCTGGATTGTGCCCTAAGTAACCTGCATGGCAAATTAAATGATCTTGATTTATCCATGACACTTCCTTTGGTAATGAATCAAAAATATTGTATATATATTTACTGTTAAGAAATTGGGATAAAACTATACACTAATTAATGCAGAAAAGAAAGCAATGATGACATAAGCAGATGTGAGAGAATACTGTTGCCAATGAAGGTGGTAACATATTTATGTACATTAACTGAAAACTGAAACAGCCTAGACATACATACCTCTGCATTGTGTTTGGATGATGAGAATATAAGGTCTGGATATCCAATTAGCTGTTGTCAAAATCTAAATTATTATCAGCCTGAGCTTTAAATAGTTTTAACTCTAAATAGAAGGTATGCAACTTACTGGGAGCAGAGACTCATGTTCTTCTAAGGGGGAAAAATTCATCAATGCGATGTCCTCCTGGAGGGACAGAGAGAGAAAGATTTATTTATTTAAAAAAATTATATGCCACCTTTCTCGGGCCCAATAGCCCGACTCAAGGTGGCTGACATAAAACATAATTTAAAACATAAACAATACAATTCAGTAAAAACAATTAAAACATACAAGCTAAAAACATATAGGTTAAAAACAATAAAACAACAGCCCCCCTAACCTCTGCCCCCTTAAAAAGCTTTTTTTGAAATAAAGCACAGGTGGGCAGAGGCCTATTCGCTCTGGTCCCCGAGGACCGGATCTTACAAATCCCCTGCCGCTGGCGAGTAGGTAGCGGCGAGGGGAGGGAGAAGTGGGCGGACCGGTTCGGGGTCCCACACCTGCACGGTGGGGGATCAGGGAGCCACCCGCTGCAGCACCGCGCTCAGTGCAGCCTCTCCCCGCCGGCGGGGGGAGCAGGGAGCCACCCACTGCAGCACCGTGCTCAGCGCAGTCTCTACCTGCCGGCGGGGGTGGGGGTCTGAGAGGCACATAGCCCCATCCTATGGAGGTCTACGCAGAAGTAAGTCCCATGACAGTCAGTGGGACTTACTCCCAGGCCAGTGTGGAGAGGACTGCAGCTTCAGAGCCCCATCCTATGCAGGTCTACTCAGAAGTAAGTCCCAGTATAGTCAATGAGACGTACCCCCAGGCCAGTGTGGAGAGGACTGCAGCCTCAGAACCCCATGCTATGCAGGTCTACTCAGAAGGAAGTTTTTTTATTTTTAAATTGAAAACCTCCCCGCCCCTTGACCCTGGCCCCGCCCCTGGCCCTGACCCCACCCCTGGCCCCGCCCACTTCTAGAGAACCAGATCTTGGGGCTGGCTGGGCCCATCCCTGAATAAAAGGTTTTAAGGCTCTGCCTGAAGCTCTGTACTGAGGGAGCTTTCCTCAGTTCTAAGAAGAGGGAGTTCCAAAGCCGGGGTGCCACCACCGAGAAGGCCCTATCTCTGGCTGCCACACCTCTCACATCTCTTAGTGGCGGCACATTCAGTAGGTCCCCCTCAGATGACCTTAGGTGATGGGACGGATTGTACAGAAGAAGGTGGTCCCTCAGATACCCTGGACCCAAGCCGTTTAGGGCTTTAAAGGTCTGGACCAGCACTTTGAATTGTCAAAACAAACAATTTTTTTCCTATTACAACAGTCAAAGAGAATTGCACATTCCTAATCTTTGTATAATGCAGTTCCTGTACAGGAATGGTTTCCAAACCATGGGTTGTGATCCAAACAAGAGATACATGGAGATTATTGAGTGTTACAGAAAGATCTTAATAACAACAACATCACTGTGGTTGAGGAAAAACAGGTCTGGATAATTGACATTGCAATACCCAGAGATCGTCAACTTCAATAGAAAGAACATGAGAAGACCTATAGATAGAAATTTAGAGAATCTGGGAAAAGAAAGCCACTGTGATTCCAATAATAAAGGTGCTCTTGGAGTGATTCCATTAAGTCTCCAGGAACATCTAACCTTAATGGGCCTCCAGAAGATCACAACTGCCCAGTTACAAAAAGCAGCACTGCTGGGAACTTCACACATATTAAGACAATACCTTTGTGATTCCTAGTTCCTTGGATAGGAATCAAATCACAATAAAGCCAATTCCAGTCAAACACCTGGTGACTGTGAAATAGTATATAACAACAACAACAACAATCCTAACCATGTCTATTCAAAAGTAAGCATCATTATGTTTGACGGATCTTACTCCCAGGAAAGTGTTTTTAGGATTGCAGCCAACATGTACCAATTCCAGGGGCCAGTCATGGTCAAAAATGGGAGAAACTGTTATTCAGTTGTTGCCAATCCTTGTATTCACTCTGCTCTTGTACCTTAAATTTCTACATAGTCAGGCTGTTGTTAACTAGGTACCATTTTCTCTATCACTGTATCTCCACACTACATCAGGAAGTAAATTTCTGCTACAGTTGTGCAAAGCAAAATGGACCTAAAGGCACCGGAGCAAAGTCAACATAGGCTAATTCTAACACGAAACTGATATGAAGAATAGATAGAAGATCAGACAGCTAAACCAGTTTCAAAAGATGAAATGTTTGCACACCACAGAAAGTAAAGCCTCTTTCAGCTCTTACAAAACCCTCCACCCATATACCCCCAATTACTGTATACCTTATTGCTTCTGCAAAAGAGAAGCCTACAGAATTATGGTAAACTCTTGGAAAGACAGATCAGCAACCCAGACTTAATGACTATTTTATATTTGTTACTAGTGAAAAGGTACCCATGTAAAATTTTCCCCGTACGCCATCGCACCACTGCACATCGTCGTCTCCCCACTGTGCATTGTCCCCCTCTGCGCATAGTCCCGCCATGCGCGATACCCTGTACAACATCCCCCATGCCCACCCTCCCCATGTGCACCCTCCCCATGTGCACCATCCCCCCATGCACACCCTCCCCCAGGCACACCATATGCAACACCCCCATGTGCATCATTCCCCATGAGCAAAATCCCCATACACATCATCCCCGTACAACATCCCCTATGCGCTCTGTAATCCCATGTGCACGTTCACCCATGCACACCACATTATGTTCAATGAGTCTTATTTCCAGAAAAGAGTCTTTAGGATTGCAGCCTAAATCACATTAAATTATAATTTACTTCAGAGTAAACATGCTCACAACTGAGATTTTTTTTAAAATCTGAATTAGGTTCAGAATCACAGACTGAAAAAGTTATAAATTAACCAAGTGGAGATGGAGATGTGAGAACTCACTATCATCATGCATGCATTATCAGATTATTAACTATGTTCTATAAAGCCCATCCTAAACTGGAAATCTGCCCTAAACCTACTTCTCTAGAGTAGTTTTTCTTTTCCTCTAGAGTAGTTTTTCTTTTCCTTTTTCTTTTCCTCTACTTCTCTAGAGTAGTTTTTCTTTTCCTCTGTGTCCTTGGAGGAAGGCCAAGTTCCGTTCTTGTTTGAACATTATATAAAAAGTACAGCACTGTGAAAACTACCTGTAAGCAACTGAAGAACAAAAAACATAAATATATTGTAGGATTATATTCTAATCCAGCCTTCTCTTTCTTTCCTTTTATCCAAGAGATACGTCTGAATATCCTCCATGGAGAAAACTCCCTGCATGCAATATCTACACAATGGTAAGACCAGTGGTGGGCACCAGCAGGTTCGCACCTACTCTATAGAACCGGTTCTTAACAACAGATAGTACATATAAAGTTTAAAAATAGCCATTTAAAAGTGGCTGCCAGATGGACAGAGAACCGGTTCTTAATTTCTTTGAAGCCCATCACTGGGTAAGACAAACTATATGAATGCTTTGTAAGACAAACTTGAATTTCTAAAGAATTCTGCCTTGTAAAACAAATAGTTTTACAACAAAAATTTGATGTAAAATGAACGAATGCCCTGCACCAATCCCTGGACCTAGAAGCATGAAATTTGGGAATGGTATTCTTTCCATGATGTGAGCACCCCACTAAGATCTGATTTCTGGAAGTTTAACCCCTAAGGGGATGAAAAGGGGTGCAAAGCATTTTTGTTCTATACTTAACATTGAAGACTGATAAAACCTAGCCCCAAGCCCTGCACCTGTCTGGTAGGGGTGCCCATGGTCAAGGGAGGGTGGTGCACGGAGGTGGGGACATTTGGAGGGGGGTGTTGCCCAGGGGTGTGTGTTGCATGAGGGGTGCTGCACCAGGGGGAGTGCTGCACAGGGGTGTGTTTTGCACCGGGGGATGTTGCCGGGGGAGTGTGTTGCACAAGGGGAGGAATGTTGTACAGAGTGTGTGTGTGTTGCATGAGGGTGCTGCATGATGGGAGTGCTGCATGGGGGGGGTGTAATACATGGGGAGTGTTGCATGGGCGTGTTGCATGGGGAGGTTAAGGGTGTGACCAGGCACACAAATATTCTTGAAATTTTACTCCCATAATCTGGGTACAGTTCACTAGTTAATCACTTTTATGATATTGATCATAACCAACATTCATTGCTAGTGTCTAGTGATGAAGGAAAATATTATCTGTCTTATTCTTTGATTTAGAAGTTATGGTATCTTCCTTTTGCTTTCAATGTCATCTAATCCACTTGGATAAAAATACTTCCTAAATGAGACAATGGGTGCAATCCTAAGCAGGTCTACTCAGAAGTAAGTATGTCCATTCCAATGTCCATTCCCATTCAGTTCTATGGGACTTACTCGCAGGAAAGTGTGTTTAGGATTGCAGCCAATATAATACAAGATTCCCTACGCGGGTCAGAAGTTCATTGCAACAGTGACATGTAGTATGTGAGCAGAAGGTGATGCAGCGACTCTGCACCACCTGTTTTAGAAGAGAGTGGCTGTAGTGGCAGTGCTTATGCAAACACAATTCATGTGCTCCAGCTGCTCAGAGTGTACGGTTGTATTTGTGTAAGCATGGCAGCAGTGCTTTTCAAAGCAACTCAACAAGGCATCACTACCTCACCTTCCACCCACACACTGTTTGTCTCCGCATTCCAATGTCCAGCAAGTACTGCATATCCACAATTTCAAACTTATGTGACAATCTTCACATGGTATATCCATGTACTTTGAAATTACTTTGATGGAGGAATTTCATCATGTGAGAAGTAGCATTAAGTTAAGAAAAATATTTTAGGAACAGAAATGAAATGTAGTTACATTTAAATAGACTGGTTTTCAAAGAATCAGTTGTTACAACTGTACAATTTTACATTGTTTGTGGCAAACAGAACAAGGTTAGTGGTTAATTTTAGTCTGAGGGAACTTTAATAGCTAGAGACAGGAGAAAAGAGTGATAATGAAATAAAAACATGTAACACTTTCTTCTGCACTTCTCATTTAAAACAAAAACAAAACCCCAAAAACCTGCCTTTAAAAAAATCCCCATTTTATTTATTTATTATTTAATGGGGAATGCATGGATAATGTCTGTGGCTGCATTTGCTGACACTGTATCATCTATGATCATAACTAATATACATTTAAAACAATTATAATGTAAATTTTGAATAAAAACACACTTTCTGCACTTCCTGCACTTCTAACCACTTTCTGCACTTCTAACCTTGAAAAACACCAAAATCTGTGAAACATTAAAGCAGGGGTGTCCAAATTTTTAACTTCTCTGGGCCTCATTGGAAGAAGACAAGTTGGTTTGGGCCGCACATAAACACTAACAACTTTTTTAAAAAATGTGGGACAAAATGTAGGATGTCCTATATTTTGTCCTACATTTTTTAAACCTTGGAGTAAGTCTAATTGATTTTAATGGTGCTTACTTCTAAGTAGGCATGATGCATAGGATGGGCAGCGATCCTCTCCAAGCAAAACCTTGGAGTAAGTCTCATTGATTATCATGGGGTTTTCTGCTGCATAGCCATGCATAGAATTGGGCTCTCAGACTGCAACTTGGTCTGAGATTGGTAGTATGCCTCATTGACTTTAGTGGGTCTTACTTCTGAGGAGGCGTGATGCATAGGCTGGGCTGTGATCCTCTCCAAGCTTAACCTTGGAGATATGCTGCAATCCTGACCACACTTTCCTGGGAGTAACACCCACTGGGTACAATGGGTCTTACTTCTGAGTAGACACGGTTAGGGTTGAAGCATATCTCCAAGGTTAAGGTTGGAGAGGATCACAGCCCATCCTATGCATCGTTGGGCTCTCAGACTGCAACTTGGGAGTAAGCCTCACTGACTTTAGTGGGGCTTACTTCTGAGTAGATCTCAAGGGCAGCAGGCAGCAGCTGGGATAGAGGCTGACGCTGCTTTTGGGGGATGCGGGTGGGCAAGCGTTGCAAGGTCTGCAGGGGCCTGAAGCACTCTGAGTGCCAGGAGGCAGGTAGGGGGAGCTACCAGACAGCCCAGACCAGCTTTGTGGCGGCCGCCCAGGGCAGTGCACTGAGAAGCACGTGAAATTTGAAAATGGCTGCTGCCACAAAGCCAATTTTTCCAATGGTGGTGGCCAGCTTTGCAGGAGGGCCGCATCCACCCTCGTCCTGGGCCGCATGCGGCCCTTGGGCCTCGTGTTGGACACCCCTGCATTAAAGCATTTTCTCCCACCTCTATTGTGGGAGTACCTGTGTAAAGTTAGTGACATAGAAGAGCCACTTGGAGCTTTCCTTCCAGACATACAACATCCACCAGGGCTGTATCAGGGGAGATCTATATTTGAGACCATGAGCAAAGGATTAAAACTTCCTGCAATCATGATCTGGATCATAGTCCCTGCTAACTGAGCAAGAGGCACTCAAGTGGGTGCTCCTCTTTTATTTAGCAGGGGGAGAGTAACTGGCCCTACACACCCCAGCAATGTCTGTTCTAGTGGCTTCTGCTGGTGTTCTTTTTGCATTTTAGATTGTGAGCCCACAAACCCATTAGCTTTTAATTAGCTATTATAATTTTTTCATTTTCTTTGTAAACCAATTTGTGAACTTTTTAGTTGAAAAGCGGTATATAAATACTGTAGATAGATAGATAGTCTTCCACTAATGCTGTTTTAGTAAAAAAAAGTAAGCACGTTCATTCTAGTCTAAGCATGCGCTTCACACTTTATTTAGCCTTCAAGGTTCCTTCCATTCTCCTGACTTGCGTGAATTCTTGTGTGATATGGTAGATCTCCTAAGGGCCCAGTCCTATCCAGATTTCCAGCACTGTTGTCCCACTGGGGTGTGTGCTACATCTTGTTGAGGGGCAGACACTGGGCAGGGTGACCAGATGCCCAAACTTCAAGAGGACGATGTCTTGGATTCCTCTCAGCCTGGCCTTTCCAGCGGACAATGGCATATTGTAAAGTAAAGCCATGTATTGGCTTTCACTTTCCCATAGAGCACAATTTTTTATTTTTAGCTTTTTCACCAGAACATTTGATAGAAAGGAGATATTTCAAAACAGATTTTTGCATTGAATTCTGCTCTTCAATACAAATCCAAGGACATATGACATGATGGGGTACTGCACCACTGCAAAGTTCCAAAATGAAGTCAAAATGGAGGACAATGAAGCCCTTTTGGAGGTCAACTGGACAGGAGGCTAAAAAAAGAGGCCAAATCTGGAAATTTCAGGTCATATGATCACCCTGACACTGGGGCCTTCTCAAGGTATGGGAACATGTGTTCCCTTACCATAGGATTGCATTATGGCTACACTGGAGCTGGAAAGTTGATAGGATTGGACCCTAAAAGCTGTTAGAACTGAGAAGTATGTGCACAAAGATGTGTTTCTTCTAAAATATACCTATAATGCAATGAGGGGAAAAATAAGTAGGGTTTCATTTGAAGAACCTCATGGATTTCAACATAGTGACAATCTGAGTATCATCTGAGAGTCTTTCTCATTCTTTCTTCACCATACTCCCTATTTTTGAAATATTTGAAAGGAAACACAAATAAATAGATACCTGCCACCAGGGTTTTTATTCTGGGGTTACTCACCAGTACTCAGCAACGACACCTTTTCCACCTACCCTCCTCCCAGCAGCTAATTACTAATTAGTCATATGGGGCTAACTAGCTATGCCACTATAGTGAGTACTAGCACCTTTTTCCCCAAGAAAAAAAGCACTGCCTGCAACTATTTATTGTAAATATTGCTCCATTCAAAGAATTATCTGAAAATGAGAATCTAGTGAAGTTCCTGTTTGGAGTACATGTGTGTGAGAGAGCGAGTGAGCAGAAACAGTCATGTGAAAATCTTCCTGCAGTCTGGAGTGATACCACCCAGATTCAGGCTCACCACCTCTGAGAAAGGTATACTGCAAAGGATGGTTTTGCATCCAGTAGAGCATTCAGGAATAAAAGATGTGCTCCAGTAAAGCCCTCATGTTTCCAAGTAGACCTGCCTATTGAGCCCTTGGTTGGGCTATTGCTTTCAGTAGCACAGGGGAAGTGATGTGGTTCTGTGCGAGCTGGAGAGTCCAGTGAGGAAAGAAAACAAAGACACTGTATGATTTCTGAGGAGAAATATGTATTTACAAAATCCAGAGAGCAATCCAATAAACAGAGTCAAACGGTCCATAGATCAAGTGCGCATTTTAGGGTTGCCATAATTCTTTTCCACAAAGGACACAATCCTATGCATATCTACTCAGAAGCTAGTCCTATTGTCTATAGGGCTTACTCCCAGGAAAGTGTGTATAGGATTGCAGCCAAAATCAGGACAGGACCATTTGCCAGTACGTGAACGTGTTTACAATTTGCCAGTACGTGAACGCAATCCCCCCAAATTGGGATTGTCTCTGTTTTGGGGGACATATAGCAACCCTACACTTAGAGGCAGTACAAGTTTACCTCACGCTCTGAGGTTTTACCTCACAAAACACAGAATCACTCTCCGTGACAGAGCTATCCCTCAGTCCTTTCTCTCATAAGTTCTCCACAGAACTCATACAGAACTCCACAGAACACTCTCATAAACTCTCCACAGAACCATCTGGAAGGTTCCCTCACAAAACCTTGCATAACCATCTTCTGAGGCCCAGCAACAGAGATCCTCCAAATAGGGGGCGAGTGACTAGTGGTCATAACGCTGCTAACTGGGCAAAGGGAACTTTTTAGAATGGTGGTGGGTCTCTTGTATTTAAAGGAGTTAGACTTGGAAGATCTAGGTTCAAATCCCTCCTTGTCCGTGAAACTTCCTGGGTGACCTTGGGCCAGTCACTCACTCTCAGCCTCACCTACCTCACAGGGTTGTTGTGAGCACCAAAGGAGGGGAGGAAATGAAGCTTTGTAAGCCGCCTTGAGCATCTATGTTAGCATGGGAAAGGCATGAATAAACAAACAAATATTTACCCCAGCATAGTATCTTTTACAGTGGGTATTTATTCATGTTTTCTTTTGCATCTTTTTAGATTGTAAGCTGATATGGGATCACTTTTCTTATGCTCTGTGCTTTTTTTCCTGGGGGAAAAAGATGCTGGTACTCATCACAGTGCAGGTCATTTGGCAACCAGGGCCCACAATTTTTTGACACCTCAATAATCATTTTAATTAATTATTTAATAACTTATTATCCATATTAATTAATACAATATTTTTAAAATCACCTTACCAATAGACAGCATAATCCTAACCATTGAGTTCATTGAGAATTGAGTTCAATGGGTCTTGCTCCCAGGAAAGTGTGTTTAGGACTGCTGTGTAAGCTTTTGTTTTATTCTTTCCTGGGAGGGGAACAGGCTGCCTTCTGTAGCACTTGTTGAGCTCCACTTTCACTGAATTGGGACTGTTCCGGTGGCCTTGCATTCCTCTATGCCTGACCTGAACACAAGCCAAGACATGTTTGCTTATCCACGCGTTTGTGTAGCTCAGTCCCACTCTCCATAGGACTCAATGCACGTATCCGTGACTTTCTTCTGGGTTGATTTGTGGGGGCTGCGCTCATTGTAGCAAGACCATTCTGGGGGCATTTAATTCCTCTCAATCTGCCCTTTCCAATGGAGTAAGGCACTTTGTCTACTCGTGAGTAAAGATGTGATACAGTTCCATTTCACTTTCCATAGGGCTCTATACATTTTTGTTGTGTTTTTTGGCCATAACTTTGGATAGGAAGGAGATATTTCAAAGCTGTTTGTTGCATTGGATTCTGCTAGAAAATACACATCCTATGTCATGATGGGGTTATTCAAAAATCCTAGCATTTTAGCAATTTTTGTGATTTTTGACACTCACTGTATGTCACTCCCCTGAGGGTGGTACCTGGGACCAAGGGCCCCTTGAACCTCCCCCCCCCCCCCCCCGGTATGCCAGTGACACAGTGGCATAGCTAGGTCATTCCAATATGACTAATTTTTAATTAGTTGCTGGGGGAGGCAGGTGGAAAAAGGTGTACCGGTGACTGTGTACCGGTGACTACCCCCAGAAAAAGTCCTGCTTATCTATATATTACTGTATATAAAAATGAAAAGTCACTGACTCACAGACTGACGGACTCACTGACTGATTCATCAACACCCAGCCAAAACCACTGGGCCTAGAAGAAATTTGGGGAGGGTGTTCTTTATGTGATGGAGGCACGCATTAAGAATCAGTTTTCGGAAATTCCCACTGGAAGGGGGTAAAAGGGGGCGCAACACATTTTCCTCCCTATATTTTACATTGAAGAATCCCTAGCTGAGGGCCGCTCTCCCCCAACCCCTGGACCTAGAAGCATTAAATTCAGAGACCCTATTCCTTCCGTGAGGACCTTCCGAGAACCAATTTCTAGAAATTTAACCCCTAAAGGTCTGAAAAGGGATGCAAGGCATTTTCTGCCTATTCATAACATTGAAGACTGACTGATCAACATCCAACTGATGCAATTGGAGAGAGGATCAACATCCAATTGATGCACCGTCACAGAGGGTGACGGTGTGCATGGGGGGATGGTGTGCATGGAGGTGATGGTGTGCATGCAGGTGGTAGTGCAAATGGAAGTGGAGGTGTGAATGGGGTGGTGGTGTGGTGCACACACACGGGAACGATGAGCATGGGGAGGTTGGTGCAGATGGGGGTTTTTGTGTATGGGGGTGGTGTGCATGGGAGGTTGGTGCACATGAGGAGTGAATGTGTGCATCTGGGGATGTGCATGGGAGGGTATTGCGCATGGGGGATTGGTGCGCATGGGGTATGGTGTGCATGGGAGATGGTGCACATGGAGGGTTAGGCCACAGTGGGTGGTGGTGCACATGGGGTGTGATGCTCAGTGGGGGATGTTGCGCATGTGGGGTTGGTCCACAGTGGGAGGTTGGAGTGCATGGGGGTGTGTGCATGGGGGCTGTTGCATATGAGGGGTTGTTGTGGAGATGGCATATGGGGGGAATTTTACTCCTGCAACACAGGTATGTTTTCAATAGTGTTATATAAACTTTATGCTTACATAATTTTCTTTTTGTGAAAAGTTGTATATTAATAATGATACAGTGCTTTCCTAGGTTTGTCTACTCAAAAGGAAGTCCCATTGTGTTCAATTGTACTTACTCCCAGGAAAGTGTGATTAGGATTGCAGCATAAGGGTACAATCCTAACCTAGGCTGGCACAACTCATTGGTCTTCCTGTTCCCATGATGATGTAGGGAGGCAAGCACATGTTTGTGCACTGGACTAGCTCTACTCCAGAAGTGGATCAGAAGTGCTTTATGGCACTTTTGTGACACCCCCAGTGTGGCACAGAAGTCCCTTTAAGCACTTTTGTGAAACCCCCAGGTCAGCACAGGACTTATGCCAGGGCTTAGGCTGGCCCAAGTGGAGATTAGGATTGCAGCCCAAGAGAGGAGAAAGGGAGAAGCTGCTGAAGAACTGGGAAACCTCAATTATCATGAAATCCACCCTTTCAGCAATGCCACATCTACAGAGGTGTCATTGAGCAGCTGATATTACTGGGTTCAGCAATTTTGCTTACTGACATTGCTTACTGAAAAGGTACTTGCTACTGAAAAGCCCATTTACTGAAAGCTATTTGACCCTCTCTATGAAATGAGTTTGACACCCTGTCTGCTTAGCAAATTTAACTCTGGTATAATTATGCTTCAAGCTCTATCCATTTGAAATTCTTCAGCTATGATTTTTTTTCAGCAACGGCCTTCTATCAGACTTTTTGTTGCATCAAGGAGGTTGTCAAACCTTGATCTCATGTCAAGAATCACACATGAAAGTATAATAACTGATAATGAATCATTTTGCAGTCTTCATGATACTTGACTATCTGATGCTATCCACCCAGGTTGGTTCAAAATAGCTTCCACTCCTCTTCTTGCTTTCAGTAGATTGGATGACATCACCCCAGCCTTAGAAGTGAAACTCTTGGGAAACTTTAATTGCACAATTAAATAGTTATTTGCACTGTAATTAATTTTTTTTATTTTGTATTTTTTGGTTCCTGATGTTTTAAAACTGTTTTGTGTATTTTTGTCATTTCTTGTTTTAATATTTTATTGACATAAGTTTTTATGGTTTCTTTTTCATAAGAATTATGAGATAGATATAATAGTCTAATCTAAACCACACAAACAAATGTGTCTGCATTTCTCAGTTGTCACACTCCTGGCAAAGCAGACAATTCTATTGATCAGACTTTTAAAAATTTTAGTTAGTTTAGTTGCTGCTTAAGAATTACTTGTACAGTGACGCCTCACATAAAGAATGCCTCACCTAAAGTATGTTTCATGTAACAAACAAAAATTTCTCAAGGATTCTGCTTCATGTAAAGAACTTCACGTAAAGAAAACATTCGTTGGCAGTTGGGGCAGACGCACTGGCCGGCAGCCTGCTTAAAAAGCATCAGGGCTGCCTAGCGCACCTGCCCATAGTGAAAGCAACACTTCCATGCTGTTCCTCCTGTGGCCGGGGGTCCGCTGGGCAGAGGGAGAGAAGAGCAGTGGAGAGAGAAGCAGCTCAGGGCTAGCCAGAAGGGAGCAGGGGAGAGAAAGGCTCAGGATGAAGAGAAGGAGAAAGTGGGGAGACACTTGGAAAGTGTCTTGGATTGCAGCCTCTTAACCATATCTACCCAGATGTAAGCCCCATTGTGTTCAGTGGGGCTTACTCCCAGGAAAGTGTCTTTAGGACTGCAGCCTAAGTAGACTTCATAAGATCATACATATTGAATGCATGTTTTGAATTCAATCCCAGTGTTTTGTCATCATTTTTACATCCAGTTAATATTTTTATATGAATATCTTGGTGGTTGTGGAACCAATTGTCTGAGTTTCCATTATTTCCTATGGGAAAATCCGCTTCACATAAAGAACATGCCTTCGGAACGAATTAAATTTATTACGTGAGGCGCCACTGTATTACTGTGTGGAAGTAAGTTTCCTGAACTTGATGGGATTTGCTTCTGACTAAATATCCATAGACTTGGGCAGCACAGCAATTTATTTCAAATGTGTTGTTCTTTCCAGGTCAACAGAGGTTGATTTGTTGGCAAACTCACTCAGATCTATTACTTAATTGGGTTATACAATAATGCTATTAGCACAAATTACTGTACTTATGCATTGAGACGAATGCAGAACAGGTTGGGCTCCTTTCCAAAATACAGAGTATTCCCAAATATGGACTTTTTAAATGCCTGCACTTTCTAAAGAAATAAAATAGTAGCCATTCCCAAATGGCTGTTCCTAGCAATGGCTCCCAGTCCCTGCAGAGGAAAAGGTCTAGGGGAGGAAACTATGCTTGAGGCAAAGGAAGGAAGGACCTGAAGCTGCTGGTGAGGAGAGCAGAGCAGGGGAAGGAGGCAGCCTGCTCTGAAACTTTGCAGTGAGTTTGGCTCTGGAAAAAACGGGGGAAGAATTAATTTTTTTTTAAGCAGGGTTGCCAACTGACCTGAGAAACCTCAGCCTCCCCTGTTTTCATGCATTTGTAGATGGAACCACCAATATATACTTTGCACAAAAAAGCATGTTATTCACAACAAGGGCTTGAGTCAAAGGCGTTCCTAGGGTATAGCCATGGGTGCGGAAAGCCATGGGCGGGGTTTGGCAGCTCATTGCATGGGCGCCAAAAGCTTCAGTAGTTCAAAGAAGCCTCCCCTGAGCTGGAGGCTGCTGGGCGACATGAGCATCCCCAGGCCCTGCTCTGCTGGGCCAGCTGCTCCAAAGGATCCTGCCTTCTCCTCCCTCTCCCTGCTCCAGGTATGGCTACTCACAAGTGGACACAAACAGCCCCTGCCTGCCTGGAGTTCTTTCCTTTTTCCCTTCCAAATGGTTTGGCATTTAAAGGAACAACAGCCCTTCTAACCACAGCCTGCATTGACAATATGTAGGCATTTTCTCCCTTCCCCTGACCTACTCAGAGGTAAGCCCATTATCATCAATGGGGCTTACTTCCAGGTAAATGGGAATAGTATTAAAGTCTCAGGATGAAATCCTATACACACTTACCTGTGGGTAAGCTCACTATATTATAATGAGACTTACTTCTGAATAGACATGGATAGGACTCAGGGTGACCAGATATCCTTACTGCAAAAGAGGAAACCCCCCAAATGTAGGACACCCAAGAAAAATGTAGGACATCACAAAATAAAACCTAAAAGCACTCATATATTGCTTCCATGGGGTTAATTAAAAACTACATATTATTAAATTAAAAATTATTACATATAATTTATTAATTACAAAAGGCTCCCTACCCAACCACACCTGCATGCACCCACTTCCTCCCCCCAGAAACCCCTACTCAGGGGGAGTAGAGAGTTCCATCAGTTTTCAATTTAAAAAAGAAGTAATATAGCGTTGAAAGTACAGGAAAGCAGTACAAGTGTTTTTAGCTTATTTTAACATGTTCTACATTTGTCCTACTTTTGGGGTGTCCTACAATTTTTTTAAGCGGGTAGGAATTTTGGTTTTGGGGGGTAGGAATTTTGGAGAGCTTAGCAGGGAATTTCGGGTTCAGCATCTGGTCACCCTGGGCAAACGTAACTGTCATTAAGGAAATGCAACTTGCTAAATGGGCATGGAGGCACTTTTTAAATTCAAAACTATGTCCTCTTATATTTAGCAGGAGAACAACTGTCCCTTTTTGAGCCAGAATGGCATCTCTTCCAGTGGCTGTTACTGGCGTCTCTTTTGTATCTTGTTTTAGATTGGGAGCCCTTTAGGAACACAGAACCATTTATTGATTTCTTTTATTAAGTCCACTCTGCGAACTATTCTTGTTGAAAAGTGGTGTAGATCAGTGTTCCTCAATCTTTTTGACCCCAGGGACTTGTTCTGTGGAAAAAAAATTTCCAGGGACCAGCCCAGAGATGGGGCGGGAGAGAGTTCTGCCTCTGGAAACTTGGAGGGAGGGTTTCCCCCCCTAGGGAACAGCACAGCTGCCTCCCGCTGTAAATCCCATTATAATAAATAGAGCTATTGCTAGGTTACTGTGGATAGGATTGCATGTGAGTCTCAATGTATGTCTACTCAGTGCAGGGATTTTCAACCTTTTTCAATGCTGGATGCATTGAAAATGCACAAAGCCATCCTAGTCACTCTTTATTGGAGAGTAAGCCTCACTGACTATAATGGGACCTATTTTGAGTAGACAGGCATTGGATTGGACTCTGAGGCTGCAATCTTATCTGTGCTTTCCTGGGAGTAAGCTCCACTGACTACAATGGGACTTACTACTGAGCAGACAGGCAGAGAACTGGTCTCTGAGGCTGCAATCCTCCAACAGAGCCCTCCTGCTGTAAGGGGAAGAAAACTGAAAAGTCACTCACTGACTCACTCATCGATGTCCAGCCAAAATCACTGGGCCTAGAAGCGTGAAATTTTGGCATGGGGAGTTGTGCATGGGTGTTTATGTGCATGGGGGGGGGGGGGTGATGCACCTGAGGAGTTGAAATAAATGAAATAAATCATGATGGAAAAGTGAAATCAACTTGCTGATATGGGTGACATAAGTGCCTGATTTTTACATGTTCCTGTGCATAAGTAGAACAAGTTTCAAGGGGTTTTACATCTCATAAGAAATCATTACTAATAGGAGGGTGATGTTTCTGAACAGTTGCAAAAGGAAAAGCAGTGACCTCATTCACAGGGCAGGGCAAGGGCAGGCGGCAGGTTCGGCAGGATGCATGAAGAGCTCCCCAGCACTTAATCCTCAACTTCCACACTGAAAAAAGGGGAGAAATCTAGCCTTGCAGACCCAGCAGTTAAGGAGCTGATTGGGCTTCCAGTGATGACTGCACCTTCATCAGACTTGGGGCAAGGAGGCTCTCCCTCCCAAGGAGAACCACTAAGGCTGCAATCCTAACCACACAATCCTGGGAGTAAACACTATTGAACTCAATGGGACTTACTTTTGAGTAGACATGCTTAGGATTGCACTGTTAGTCGAAGGTCCTCCAGCAGGAGAAGAAGCTTGAGCTCAACCTACTTGGAGCTCCACCTGCACCTGTCCAACCACCCGTGGTAGCATAGCTAGAGGGGGACGAAGCACTCAGAGGGACTCTGCTTGACTCCCCTGCCTGGAATGGCCCCTTGAATGCCTCCCTCCAAGGTAACCATATATCCTCTTTTTCCGGGACATATCCTGGACTTTGGACTTGTGAACTGGAAACAAAAATACTTCAAAGTTCAATGTCCTCCTTTTCCTTATAAGCGGAAAGCATGTAGTCTTCTTGTTACATTATATGTAACATTAAATCTGTAATGATAATGTAATATTATTAATAATAATCACATTATTAATAATAGTACTGTAGTAGTAGTAATTTTTGTGATACATCCTTTGTTAATGTACTGTGTGTTTCATGCCTTATGAATAAAATCAATAGTAATGATAATAATAAATTCTATGTAACAGTTTCAAATTTAATACTAAGCAATAAAGAGTACCATCCTATCCTTGTCTACTCAGATGTAGTAAGCCCCATTATAGTCAATGGGGCTTACTCCCAAGTAAGTGAGGTTAGGATTTCAGCCATAGTGTTTAAACTAAGCACATGAAAGCACTATACAAGAGTGTTTTTATTCGATCAAGTCCTACTTTTTGGGGGGGTGTCCTACAGGGTGGGGGTGCCTTGTCTTTTTGTTTGTTTGTTTTGGCATATGGTCACTCTGGATGGGTCCCCCCTTGCATGCTCCCTCCAACTGCTGACTGTTCAGCCCCCTCTAGCTACACCAGGGGTTCCAAGAAAGTGCAAGAGTTTATTATCTTACCTGCATAGTGGAAAGACGCCTCTGCCTCCTTCTTCTTGCCTCTTTCCTCCTACACCAAGTCTAGGGGCAAGATGTGCCCTCCTTCACTGGGACCTAAGCCACAGGGACACCCAAAGGACCCTGGACTCAAAGGATCTGGGACTGGCCCCCACCCCTCTTCTCCTTGCAAAGGCACTTCCGTGCCAGGTTGCCTGCCTGGCTGGACTGGATCTCCCTCCTTCCCAGTAAGAAGGAGCCGCCTGTTGCTCTTGTCATCGGTGCAGAGGGATCTTTCTGTCCCTCCCGCCCTCTGCTGCCTTACCTGTGCAAGACACTGAACTCAGGGTGACCAGCTATCCTCTTTTTTTAGGACACGTCCTCTTTTTTAGCCTTGTGCTCTGGAACAAAAATCTTCTTGTCCTCCTTTTCCTTGTGAGCAGGCAGCATGGAAGCCTTCTTTTAATTCATAAATTACTGTATATGTAATAGTTCTAATTTTAATCATAGGTAATATAATGTTTACATAGTGACTGTATGTCCTCTTTTTCCAGAACGCGTCCTCTTTTTTAGCCTTGTGCCCAGGAATAAAAATCTTCATTGTCCTCCTTTTCCCTGTGAGCAGGCAGCACAAAAGCCTTCTTGTAATTCATAAATTACTGTATATGTAATAGTTCTAAATTTAATAATAAGTACTGTAACATAGTGTTTACATGGTGACAGTATGTCCTCTTTTTCCAGAACGTCCTCTTTTTTAGCCTTGTGGCCTGTAACAAAAATCTTCATTGTCCTCCTTTCCCTTGTGAGCAGGCAGTTAGACACACCAGACAGATTTGGGATATCTAATGAATTAATTGGAACTTCCTGGAAAATGTGGGTTTCCTCTGTCAGGCACACCTGTGGGACTCCTGGTTCAGGCGCAGTGCGCCGCCTGACATGCACCTGTCATTAGCACCTAATTAAATCAATTCTAATGCTCTAAAAGTGATCAGTGACCTTTATTAGGATGTACAAAGAGATAATATTCAAAAAACCTCATTTATTAACCTTAAAGCAAGTAAAAATACTGAAATTTTTCAGGCACAGTCATGCGCAGGAGGCCACACTGGACAAACCTACATATTTCCACAAAAGGATGAGTTCAGGCGAAGGTGGCCTGAGAGGCCAGGAGAATCTCTACTGCACCCAATGCAGGCAGCGGGAAAACTGACTAGGGGGGTTTCGAACAGCACCTAGAGACAGGAAGGTACTAGGAGGGACAGGCCTCTTGGCCACCTTGGCGTGGAGAGGGGAGCAAGAACAGCTTTGATGTGCAGTATGTGACATATGTTTTCCATATGTGACAAGACAACACAGATGTAAGGACATTTGGTGAAGAGCTGCCCAAAAGACATCAATACAGGAAGCCTGGACTATAACGTAAAGGCTCAATCCAGACTAACTGCAACAATAACAGCAATGGTGTTTTTGAATGCAAACACAGTTAACTAAAAGATTAAGGAAGGGTAACATATGCACATGCACATCTTGTTAATAGTATTATTCAACCTGTATTAAAAAAACTGGACAGAGTAATTTTTTTAACAATGTCATGAGCCTGCCATCCTGTGGTACTAATTGTTACTGCAGGTTACTCAACAGAAAGCATGGATAATCAACTTAGAAAAAGGCGCTTGCATTCCAAAATTATATGTGCTCAAAAGAGAAATACATTTAATAATAGCAGAACATTATGACACCATAGCTTTCATTTGTCTCTGATGCAGAAAAACTTCAAGATCCTAGAAATACTTTGTTCCCATTAAGGTGCATATTTTCCTTCCAACTATCCTTAAATAAGGTAAATTAAATCAGTCAAAATAACATAGTTTTAAGTTCTGGACTCTTATTTTGAAAGTTGGATGTCTCAACTTTGATCAGGCTGATCTCGTTGATGTCTCAAGTTTAATCAAATTATTTTTTAGTGTCCAATACCTATACATTTTAACGTCTTTTGAAGGGCTTCTGAAACAGTTCAGTAATCACAAGGTGGTTTTGATCTCATCCATTTCATGGCATATTTTTCTTGTGGATAAGCCCCTAAGGGGTGACGGTTACTGTAGTATTTCAATGCCTGGAAAAGAAGTCTTGACAATGATAAGGCTTCCTGCCTTTGTTCAGGTTGTTCTTCAAATGAATCTAATTTCTTACACTGAAATATTGCCTCACAAATATCTTATTGGGAGTACACACACACACACACACACACACACACACACACTCCATAGAAGCAGGGATTTACCACACAAGAGAAGGCCCAAAGTGCAGGCTGTGCAGAGAAACCTCAGAGACAGTCCTGCACATTGTGGCAGGGTGTAAGATGCAGGCAGGAACAGCATACGTTGAACGGCACAACCAAGTAGCCGGCATTGTGTATAGGAACATCTGCTCAGCCTATGGACTAACCCCTCCCAAGACCAGATGGGAGACCCCTCTGAAGGTTGTGGAGAATGACAAGTAAGTTTTTCTTACCGTGAACTTCTTTTCCGGGATGAAGGAAGGAGGGTGTTCTGCACCAGTGGGTTGTCGCCCCTCCTTCACTTGGAGGCTGGACTCAGACAGTTCTCCTCCCTGAGGGGCGGCCCCTCTGCCCCAGTCTTGAAGAAGAGCCGAGCAGCAGCAGCCAACCCCAAGATAATGGAAACATCCAGGGCTAAGCTATCAAAGAACTTGCACAAGCCCTAGAAGAAAAGAAACTACTACAAACAAAGGAAAGGTTAGTGAAATAGGAAACCCTAAACCTTTCCTTCCAAGGTCCAACCAATGACCTATAACTTTTTAAGTCAACCAGGAACCAAGGGCCAGAGAGAGGTGGGTAGAACACCCTCCTTCCTTCATCCCGGAAAAGAAGTTCACGGTAAGAAAAACTTCCTTTCCCCTGGATTCAGGAAGGAGGGTGTTCTGCACCAGTGGGATATAGCAAAGCAGTATCCGTCCGGAGGAAGGGAGGGCTGGCCTGAGGGCCTAAAATTCTATTACCCATTGTAACACGCTCCTGCCAAAGGCTGCATCCGCAGCTGCTACCTTATCTATCTTGTAGTGCCTAATAAAAGTCGTGGGTGAGATCCATGTTGCAGCCTTGCAGATGGATTCTATAGAAGTTACCCCATCAAAAACCGCCGAGGCGGCTGCACTACAAGTAGAATGGGCAGTGATACCGGCAGGAGGGTCCCTTCCTAGGGACGAATAAGCTAATGCTATGGTTCCCTTTATCCAGTTCGCCAGCGTGCTCTTAGATGGACACTTGCCAACCGCCGAACCCTTAAAGAAAACGAAGAGCACGTCCGTCTTACGGATAGCTCTTGTCCTGTCAATATAATAATTGAGAGCCCTTCTCGCATCAATTTTGTGCCAGCCCTTTTCCCTGTCAGTCTTAGGATGGGGGCAAAAGGAAGGAACCACTATCTCTTGGGCTGTATGGAACCAAGAGTTAATTTTTGGAACGAAAGAAGGATCTAGTCGCAATATGACCTTATCCTCCTGAACTATGCACAGATTGGGGTTCACTGACAGGGCACCCAACTCTGAAACACGCTGTGCTGACATGATAGCAATCAAAAACAATGTTTTAAAGGTAAGAAATTTCAGATCAATACTGTGAAGTGGTTCAAAAGGGGGTTTTTCCAGTGCTCTCAATACCATAGGAAGGTCCCAGGAGGGAAAATGATGCATCTGCGGAGGGCATAGTTGTTTTGCCCCTTTTAAGAACCTGGTCACGTGGGGATGGGACAAAGCCTTCCCTCCCAACGACGCCCCCAGAGTGCTTCTCAAAGCTGCCACTTGCCTGCGAAGTGTACTAGCAGATAAGCCTTTATCAAGTCCTTCCTGAAGAAACCCCAGGAGAATCTTGGTTTTAAAATGAAAAGGAGAGACACCTTGAACTTTGCACCACACATGAAATTTACGCCAGGTGGTGTTGTAAACCCCTGAAGTGGACAACTTTTTGGATGCCAAAAGGGTACCGAGAACTTTGTCCGAGTACCCCTTAGTCGCTAACGCCTTCCGCTCAATCTCCAGGCCGTCAAGCTGAAGACTGTCGGCTGTGGATGCACTATGGGTCCCTGTGTCAGCATGTCCACCCTGAGCGGTGGGAGCGTGGGAGCGTGGGAGCGGTGGGAGCGGGAGCGTCCACCCCGGTTTCAGGGCCAGAGCCAGAATATCCGGGAACCACGGCCTTCTTTGCCATCGCGGAGCCACTAATACCACTTCTGCGCCCTCCCTTCTTACTCTCCTCAGAAAGAATAGAATTATCTCCAGAGGTGGAAAGGCGTAGAGCAGACCCCTTGGCCAGTCCAACTGAAGAGCGTCCAATCCCTTGGACCCCGTCACCTGGAAGCGGGAGAAGAAATTTGGTAGCTGGTTGTTTTGGTTTGATGCAAACAGGTCTATGACTGGATTGCCCCATTTTTTTACAATCATGAGGAAAATTTCTGGATGAAGCATCCACTCTGTATCGTTGACCTGTTGCCTGCTCAGCCAATCCACAGTCACGTTTAGTGTGCCCGCCAGATGCTCCGCTTTCAGAGAGCTCAGGTTGGCTTCCGCCCAAGCAAAGAGAAGACTGGCCTCCTTCATAAGCTGTTTGGATCTGGTCCCCTCCTGCTTGTTCACAAATGCCTTGGCAGTCATATTGTCCGTCCGGACTAGCAAGTGTGAACCTATTAATATATGGCAGAAGTGTATCAGAGCCAATCTGATTGCTCTGAGTTCCAACAGATTGATGCTCAGTTTCGATTCTGCTGGAGACCAGGTCCCCTGAACCATCTCGCCCCGTAGGTGAGCACCCCATCCCAACAGGGATGTGTCTGTTGTCAGGATCTCTCTGTTTGGAGGAATCAGAGAGGAGCCCTGAGACAGTCTGCCCGGGGAAAGCCACCAGGGAACACTCTGTATGAATTCTTTGGAAAGACGAATTTGTAAAGACTTCCCTTGTTCTAGATGTCGAGTGTAGGGACGCAGGAGGCTCTGCAGGGGTCTGAGATGGAATCTTGACCAGGGGATGATGTCCTGACAGGACACCATCAACCCCAGAAGTGAAGCTAACTCCCCCAGATCTGACATGGAGCGACCCTGGAGGTTCAGGAGAGCTCCCATCAACCGGTCTTGTCTCTCCTGAGAGAGCGAAACCATGCTCAATTGGGTGTTCAAATTCAGTCCCAGATGTTGCAGTGATTGGGTGGGGGTCAAGGCGCTCTTTGAAAAGTTGACCACGAACCCCAGTTGTGCAAGACCCGTCAAGGTGGTCGCCAGATCCTCCTCCGCCTTTTTCCTGGACGGTGATCTGATGAGAATATCGTCCAGGTAGGGGTGCAGAGTAATCCCCTTGCACCTCAGGTGTGCCACCAGCGCCACTAACAGCTTGGTGAACACTCTGAGTGCCGCCGTGAGTCCGAAAGGCAGGGCCCTGTACTGGTACTGTTGAGTCCCATAAGAGAACCTCAAATACCGTCTGTGTTTTTCCCGGATGGGGACATGGAGATAAGCCTCTGTGAGGTCCACTAACGACATGAAGTCCCCCTGTTGAAGGGACGCCACAATGGACCTCCCTGTCTCCATCCTGAACTTCCTCTTTTTGAGGAAGCGATTCAGCCACTTTAAATCCAGAATGGCCCTCCAATCGCCATTCTTCTTGGGCACTAGGAAAAACACGGAGTACACCCCCCTTCCCCTCTGACTCACAGGAACCGGCTCTATGGCGCCGATCTGCAGGAGGTGGGATATGGCTTCCAGCTTTAGTCGATGTTTGACAGGGTCCCGAGAGATCAGAATTTGCCAAAAACGATCCCTGGGGAGCCTGAGGAACTCCAAAGAGTATCCTTTGCCAACTGTTTGCAGAACCCAGGAGTCCATGGTGACAGATCTCCAGGCTTCTGCGAATTTGAGGAGACGTGCCCCCACTGGGATCGTCCCCTCCGGGCCGGTCATGTCAGGTTGATTGGGCTTCCTTTGCGGGCTTCCCTGATTCAGAGGCCGCCGGAGTTGCACGTTTTTTGAATTGTGCCTTAGTTTTGTCCCATTTAGGTTTGCCCCGTGGTGGGTAACCCTTAGCTTTGTAACCCGAGCCTGACTGACGAAAGGAATAAGACCGTTTAGACTGGTCCTTTTTGGTAGTGGGAAGGACTTTTTGTTTATCCTTGTTTTCAACAAGGAGCGGTTCTAGGGCCTCGCCAAAGAGCTTCTCACCTTTGAACGGGATATTGAGAATTCTCGATGCAGACCCAGTGTCTCCTTCCCATTGTCGCAGCCAGATATGCCTTCTGGCTAAGACCCCCCATAGCCATCGATCTTGTGGACAGCTGTAATGAGTCGTAGGCGCAGTCAGCTGCCGCCGCGGAAGCCATTGCTATCTTTTTCAAGGTACAACGTGCCTTCCGAGACAATGACTTGTCCTGTTGCACCAGCTCTTCTGCCCAAATATATGCTGCCCTAGAAAAAATCATTTTTTCTAGAATTAGTAACAGCAACTCTGAAGGACTGAGCATCAAATTCAAAACCCCTTTTTAGAGCATTCTCCACTCTTTTGTCACAAGGGTCCTTCGGACCAGATTCACCCTCCGAAGGAAGAGATGTAGATGCTGACACTGCAACCACTGGTGCATCCAAGACCCTTCCCAATGCTTCTGGGAATGGGACGACCTGGGGCTTAACCGGACCCTGCGGATATGTCTTAGCCCTATGACCAGGAGTGTCAGGTTTTGTTGGGGCAGCAGGCATAGTAAGATCCATTGCGGTGGCCGATTTGGAAAGCATCCTGGGGTAGATCTCGGGGGGACATAGTCTATCCACTTTAGGAGTGGACGAGATGTCGTGTTCATTGCCACCGGACAGTTCCCCCTCCTCCCCATCCGAATGCGAGTGAGAGGACAAGGAATCCTCCTGAGACTGAGATTCGGCCATACTATAGAAACCTTTGTGTCTCTTAGGTGAGGCCTCTACGTCTTCAGACTCAGAGTCTAAAACCACGCGTCTATGCTTGATTTTAGCCGTGGCTTTCTTAGGTTGAGGTGCATGCATGGGTAAAAGTTCCTCAAGCTGCTCTTGTAAAATCCCCTTTACAGCATCTCTCACTAACTGAGAGAGAGAAGGTAGAGATATGGGGCAATCTTGCTGGTTATTGGGGTCCTGAGTGACCTCCACCCGCTCCCCAGACTCATCCCCAGAAGCCATCCTGTCTTTACTTACAAAATGGCGCCGTGTGCCAAAACAGGGCACCTCAAAATGGCTGCTGGCACTGAACTCTCGGGAGGACCACGCGGTTCCCGCCAAGCAGCCTCCAGCCTGAAAGGAGTCCCCCAGTAGCGTCCTGCCTCTGTGCGCGCTGCCCGCTGCAGCCCCTTGGCTGTCGTCCAAGCCGCGCCGTCCACAGGCGCGCTCCGCGGTGTCCGCTCCTCCCTGACGCTCCGTTCCTGGCCGCGAGGCTTGCGAGCCTCGCTGGGGCGAAGGGAGGCTGTCCCAGCTGCAGCAGTCAGCTCCCCAGGAGACCCCGATGGCCGAAGGCCAGGACCCAGGAGGGAAGAGGGGAAAGAGAGAGAAGAAAAGAGAGAGAGAAAGATAGAGAGGAGATAGGGAGAAGGAGAGCTCCCTAGTTGAGTCCTGTCTGACTGCGAGGCCGGACGAGACTGGGGCAGTGGGGCCGCCCCTCAGGGAGGAGAACTGTCTGAGTCCAGCCTCCAAGTGAAGGAGGGGCGACAACCCACTGGTGCAGAACACCCTCCTTCCTGAATCTAGGGAAAGGGCTAAGGTCCTGTGGACTTCCATATCCAGACAGACAAGAAGGTACTGGCTAACCAGCCAGACATTGTGGTGGTAGGTAAGGCCCAGAAGACAGCCCTGGTGATAGATGTAGCAATACCAAATGACAACAACATCAGGAAAAAAGAGCATGAAAAGGTGGAAAAGTATCAGGGTTTGAAGGAGGAATTAGAAAGGATGTGGAAAGTGAAGGTGAATGCGATCCCAATAGTGATTGGAGCACATGGGGCTGTGACATCCAAGCTGGAAGAATGGCTCCAACAGATTCCAGGAAGGACATCACAACACTCGATCCAGCAAAGCGTATTGCTAGGAACAGCTAAGATACTGCGCAGAACCCTCAAACTCCCAGGCCTCTGGTAGAAGACCCGAGACTGAGGATAACATACATACACCACCCATGGAGGGTGATAAAACTATTTATACACACACAGACACACACACACACACGAGTAGGTGTAGCTAGGGCTGGTGCAAGGGGTGCAGTGGCACTGGGCTACAAGATTTAGGGGGGCTACAAGCTGAGCTTAACACTAGTGACTAAAATTGTGAAAAACAGTTTGTATGAATGATAATACCATCATGTTATATATGGTTGGAAAGGTAATTTTCTGCAGAATGCAATGAAACAAACTGAATTGGAATATCTATATTCTATCAGATGTTATGGCCAATTAACCAGAAAATGAAAACAAAAAAGCTTATGGAACAAAAGTGGATTTTCTTAACTCAAACTTTCCCATACTGATGGTTCTGAAAGCCAATGAGATGTAATTCTGATACTGTGTGGAATTAATAAGGTGTTAATATGAATCAGTTCTCAGGACATATATCATATACTGTACAGTACATAAATCATAATACTGCATAATACCTATGCTTACTGGGTATACAGGCACTTCTAAGTAATGTTCCTCTTCTGTTTCGCAGGGAAAGAATAACTATTTCTCTTTGCCCCTGCACCAAGGGACAAAATTTTCATTTTTTTTTTACTTAATTAAATTTGATTTTGTTGTTGCAAAGTGGGTGGGGGGCAACGAAATCTTCTTCAACTCCAGATAGCAAACAGGTACCTTAGCTATGCCATTAGCAGAGCAAATGGTGAACTGCTGAGGAGGCGGCAGCAGGTTTTCCCCCAATTTTCTTTTTAAAAATACCTGGGGATGATGTCTTTTCTGGTTGAGACCTCACTTTTGGGGCTACATTTTGAGCTTTGCACTGGCCTACATGATCATTAACTACACCACTGCCAGTGGTCATATTCAAAGCCTGCATTTCCTTTAAGGAGCTCAAGACAACATATGAAAACTTATAACTGACCCTACAATCCAGAGTAACTACGGGAGCACGTAAGAGACATTACGTGTACCCTTAGTTACTGCACTACCTAGTGAAAACCTATGGGAAATTCGTATTGCAATCCAGAGCAAATTGTTCTTACACTGGAGCAAGGACTCCACGTAGTTACTCTGGATTGCGCCCTTATTTGAAAACTATAACCTTGCAAAGATACATGAGGCTAAAAAGGAAGAAACCTTGGCCAAAATCTCCTTCTACCCTGTAAGCTTCACCACTGAGTGCTGATTTGAACTTATCACATCACTTCATAACTTTATTTGTGGGTGGTGTGAACATCATTTACAGGTGTACACTTATGACAGGATCAGGTGTGCAGCAAAATACAACAGTCAGCCATCCTTTATCAGAATTCTCATGATCTCACATAACAGCACACGTGTCTCTTTTGATAATAAGGATCAATACCTGAGCCACATCGCATCCACCCACTAATTACTGTATTCACATTCCCAATACTCCAGCACTTCCCAATTTTCTTTGCCTGTGACATCCTTTACACTGCAAACATAGTGCACAGCAGCTGGAAGTGACTTGTGATGACATCACCACCAGTTACTTCCAGACTCAGAAACCCACAATGGACCTTCTGGTGGGACCTGGTGGGCCATTGTGTGAAACCATAGGCTTTTCTCACCAAACCTTTCTCGAGCTTGTGTACTATTATCTGTGCTATATTTCCGGCTTCAGAGCTGAAGGGCCTATCGCAGTGTAGAGCAGACAAGATCATTCTCCAGAGGCATCAAGGGACACCCTGGGTTCCAGGTATACCAGGAACAAATGGGCTTCCTGGGGTTAAAGGTGACACAGGACCCCAAGGTGAGAATGCTTTTGACCAGCTAAATGGGAACACTTCTTTGTCTTATTCCATTTAAGTGTCAGTAAAAGAGAGTCACTGAACCAGTCACTCCTCTACCTTTGGAGTGGGAGTGGCAGGGGGCAGCTGGTGTCTCTGAATGAAAGACTAAAGGCATAATTCTAAATGCACTTATCTGGGAGTCCCACTGAAATCAATAGCACTTACTTCTGAGTAGACATAGGCAGAATTGTGCTGTTTCCCAAGGATTAGGTGATGCTATTATGGGAAAGGTTCACATTGCTCACCCACGTTCCTGCAGACATTACTGGAGTAGCAAAGAATCAGCTTCATGAAAGGCCTGCCACTCCTGTAATACACACACTGGCCTGAGACAGAGGTCTCCAAACACAGGCCTGATGTGGCCCTCAGCAAGTGTCTATCCAGCCCACAGCCTGCCTTTGGAACCCCAGTCCTCTTCACCAAATAGAACTGGAGGTGTGCTCTGGTTAAGTCTGGGGGGGTGGTATTCAGAGGGCCAAAAAAATAACTTCCTTGTTTTCCCCTTACCAGAAAGAACTTCCTAGGTCCTCTGAAGGCCTTAGAAAGTACTTGGGAGCTTGCCCACTCACTCGCACACAAAGAAAGGATGGTACAAATGTGGGCAGGTCTGACCATGTCCAGAGTGATGATTGGGCCACTGCCATTCCCTTAGCCAGGATTCTTATGGTGGGAGGGGAGCGACAGATCGTCCATGTGATCAAGTTGCACCCCTTTTCACCCCTTTAAGGGTTAAATTTATCCACTTCGGTTCTTGGTGGATGCTCCCATAATGGCTGGAATACGCTCCCCAAATTTCTTCTAGGGGGTTGGGGCAGAACATCCCTCAGTCAAGTATTTTTCAATATAAAGTGTAGGGAGGAAAACTCATTGTGCCACATTTCACCCCCTTCCAGTTGGAATTTCCAAAAACCGGTTCTTAGTGCACCCCTCGGTCACGGAAGGAACACCCACCCCAAATTTCACACTTCTAGGCCCAGCGGTTTTGGCTGGGCATTGATGAGTGAGTGAGTCAGTCAGTCAGTGACTTTTCTATCTATATATATAAGAGAATAGTCACTCACTGACTCACTGACTGACTGACTGACTCATCACCGCCCTGCCAAAACCGGTGGGCCTAGAAGTGTGAAATTTGGGGTGGGTGTTCCTTCCGTGACAGAGGGGTGCACTAAGAACCGGTTTTCAGAAATTCCAACGGGAAGGGGGTGAAAAGGGGCGCAACACATTTTCCTCCCTATACTTTGCATTGAGAATTGCTGACTCATCAACATTCCTCCCCAACTGCTGGGCCTGAAGCATGGAATTCTGGGAGTTCCTTCTGTCACCTGAACTCCCACCAAGAACCATCTGGAGAAATTTAACCCTTCAGGGGCTGAAAAGGGGGCAACGTGTTTCTGTCCTATACTTAACATGGGAGACTGAACAACATCCAGCCAATTTGGTGCTCAGACCCTGGTGAACTGGGGGATGTTTTTCGGAGGATGATGTTGCACTGGCGAGGATGCTGCACATGGGGGGAAGTTGCGCATGGGGGGAAGTTGTGCATGGGGGGAAGTGGCACATGGGGGGATGATGCGCGTGGGGAAAATTGCGCATAAGGGGATGATGCGCATGGGTGGAAGTTGCGCATGGGTGGAAGTTGCACATGGATGGAAGCTGCGCATGGGGGGATGATGCGCATGGGGGGATGATGTGCATGGGGGAAAGTTGCGCATGGGGGAAAGCTCTGCATGGGGAAAGTTGCGCATGGGGGAAAGTTGCGCATCGGCGAATGATGCGCACGGGGAAAGTTGCGCATGAGGGGATGATGCGCATGGGGAAGTTGCGCATGGGTGGAAGTTGCACATGGGGGGATGACATGCATGGGGGAAAGTTGCGCGTGGGGAAAAGTTGTGCATTGGCGGATGATGCGCATGGGGAAAGTTGCGCATGAGGGGATGATGCACACGGGTGGACGTTGCGCATGGGGAATGATGTGCATGGGGGAAGTTGTGCATGGGGGAAAGTTGCGCATGGGGGAAAGTTGTGCATGGGAGAAGTTGCGCATTGGGGAAGTTGCGCATTGGGGGAAGTTGCACATGGAGGAAGCTGCGCATTGGGGAAGTTGCGCATTGGGGGAAGTTGCGCATGGGGAAAAGTTGCGCATGGGGAAAAGTTGTGCATCGGCGGATGATGCGCATGGGGGAAGTTGCGCATGAGGGGATGATGCGCATGGGGGAAGTTGCGCATGGGTGGAAGTTGCACATGGGAGGATGATGTGCATGGGGGAAGTTGTGCATGGGGGAAAGCTGCGCATGGGGGAAAGTTGCGCATGGGGGAAGTTGCGCATCGGCAGATGATGCACATGGGGGAAGTTGTGCATTGGGGGAAGTTGCACATGGAGGAAGTTGCGCATTGGGGAAGTTGCGCATTGGGGGAAGTTGCGCATGGGGGAAAGTTGCGCATGGGGAAAAGTTGCGCATGGGGAAAAGTTGTGCATCGGCGGATGATGCGCATGGGGGAAGTTGTGCATTGGGGGAAGTTGCGCATTGGGGAAGTTGCGCATTGGGGGAAGTTGCACATGGAGGAAGTTGCGCATTGGGGAAGTTGCGCATTGGGGGAAGTTGCGCATGGGGGAAAGTTGCGCATGGGGAAAAGTTGCGCATGGGGAAAAGTTGTGCATCGGCGGATGATGCGCATGGGGGAAGTTGCGCATGAGGGGATGATGCGCATGGGGGAAGTTGTGCATGGGTGGAAGTTGCACATGGGAGGATGATGTGCATGGGGGAAGTTGTGCATGGGGGAAGTTGCACAAAGTTGCGCATTGGGGGAAAGTTGCGCATCGGCGGATGATGCGGGGGAAAGTTGCACATGAGGGGACGTTGCACATGGGAGGATGATGCGCATGGGGGAAGTGGCATATGGGGTGTTTCTGTGCCATGGGGGGATGGCATGGTTGTGCATGGCATCATGTTACACCCGCAATGTTACACCCGCAACGTGGGTACACTTTTAGCTAGTCTATATATATAAAAGAGAAAAGTCACTCACTCACTGACTCACTCATCACTGCCCTGGCAAAACCGATGGGCCTAGAAGCGTGAAATTTGGGGTGGGTGTTCCTTCCGTGACTGAGATGTGCACTAAGAACTGGTTTTCAGAAATTCCAACTGGAAGGGGGTGAAAAGGGGCGCAATGTTCTCTGAATGGGAAGTTGGTACAACGCCTAGCAGGGCCTCTCTTCTGAGACTGTGTGGTAAGGCCTAGTCAATGCCAAGCATCCACCATGTAAAATATAGGAAGTAATACCAAAGAAGAGGGTGCTTCAGAGCATCTGCAAAGTGTTTTTCCTCATCGCTGAGAAAGCACAGTGAGTTCAAATACATCTGGGATGGGAGAGGGAGAGACTTTAGTGTTGAAAATAGATTGTGGCCCAAATTCTATTCAACTTTCCAGTGCTGATGCAGTAGCCATGTGGGGGTTAGGACCCTCTTGGGGGTTGCAACTTAATTTCAGGGAGCACGAAAAACTGGGCGTAAACATCTTGAAATCTGGCACTGGGTACTACTGTCTTGGAATGGGGCACTTGGGCTGCAATCTAAACTTTCCTGGGCATAAATCTCATTGAACACAATGGGACTTCTAAGTAGACATGGAGGAGCTCTGGCATCACAGAAATGTCATTTCCTTTTTGATGACACTTCTGGCCATGACAACACTTCCAGGTTGTTCCAGGCTGAAACCCTCAAGAACCACTGCAGTGCGCTGCATCATTCTGCAGGTTGCACATGGAGATGTGTGTATGGAAGCAATAACAGAGGCCTCCTCAAGGTTCAGGAACATTTGTTCTTATCACAGGGCTGCATTGTGACTGTTTTGGTGTTGGAGAGGATTTTGCCCTCAGTCTCTGTGAACTTTATTTTAAAAAGTTAATTACTGATGGGTATGGACTTCAGAGACCCAGATATTGGGATTGCATAGTCTATATATACATATATATAACTGAAAAGTCACTCACTCACTCATCAACGCCCAGCCAAAACTGCTGGGCCAAGAAGCATGAAATTTGGGGTGGGCGTTCCTGCCATGATGGAGGGATCCAATAAGAACCAGTTTTTGGAAATTCCAACTGGAAGGGGGTGAAATGGGGTGCAATGTGTTTTCCTCCAAATACTTTGCATTGAAGAATTGGTGACTGAAAGACGCTCTGCCCCAACCCCCGGACCTAGAAGTGTGAAATTTGGAGAGGGTCACCCACCAAGAACTGATGTGGAGAAATTTAACCCTTAAGGTGGTGAAAAGGAGTGCAACGTGTTTTTGCCCTATACTTAACATGGACGTCTGACCAACATCCAGCCAATTTGGTGCTTAGTGCATGGTGCACTGGGGGGGATGTTGTTCAAAGGGAGGGGTTCCACTGCGGAGGATGCTTCGCATGGGGGGTGTTGCACATGGGGGGATGATGAGCATGGGGAGGAGATGTGCATGAGGGTGATGCATATTGGGGAGGTAATGCACATGGGCTTCCAACGAAGGTTGACGCATGTGCAGTGCATCCTGAAGCTGGCCGGCCAGCTTCAGGACGCACTGCGCGTGCGCCAACCTTGGCGCATGTGCAGTGCGTTGGGTTGGGGCCCGCCCCTCGCCCCACCCACCCGCACCCACAGCGCGCTGGGGTGGGTGGTGTTCCCTCCCTGGCCCCACCCATGACCCTCCCTGCCCCCGCCCAGACCCCTGACCCCAGCCTGGCCCCGCCCACTTCCAGCGAACCGGATGTTGGGCCAGGCCGGGCCCACCCCAGGATGATGCACATAGGAGGATGATGCGCATGGGGATATTGCACAGGGGGGATGTTGCGCATGGGAGGCTGGTGCACATGGGGGTGGATGCGCATAGGGGGACTGATGCACATGGGGGCTGATGCGCATGGGGGATGATTCGCTTTGGGATGATGCGCATGTGTGACAAATGTCACACAAATGACATTTGTTTAATAAATTAATTTGCTAAACTTCCATGTTACTCCTATGGACACCAGTCTGCCACGAAACACTGGAAGAAAATCACTGATCCGGTGACAAATGGATGACCATAAAGAGATTTCTCTTCAGCTGGTACAATGCATGGTTCTGGGCTATGTGATGTCTCAATTCATAGGACTCCCCTCCTATCTTTCCAGCTGAGATTTTTCAAGAAAAACAAGCTTTTCCAGTACTTATCTTTGCCACTGAAAAACTGACTCATGAATCACAATATGGTTAATTTGATGCAGTGATTATCTTGGGCTGATTCAAATTTTTAATTTGAGATGTTTAGTTTGATGCATTTGGTGACTGTGAAATACAAGATGCTGGATTAAATGGGCCCTCACCCTTATCCAGTAAGACTCTTCTTATGTTCTAGTCACCCAGGCATGCCAAGAATCCAGCTCTAGGCTACAACTTGCTTAAAGTAAATCTTTTTGGAATACATGAGCAGCAGCTGCTTTGTTCAAGTATTTGACACGTCATTATCTTTTGACTGTATGGATGATTGCACACTAACAGCTATGCTGAATGAATATTTTAGTTGCCAGTGTGCAATTGTAGGAACTTTGATACTGGGTTTTGACATTTTTCAAAAACTACAGTATAGGTTTGCTTGCTTACAAGCTAACAAGCCTACAAGCTAACTCCAAGCCTGGAATAGATGCATTTTTAAAATCATTTGCTATGGGTACCCGCATGATTTAACAGTACGAGGTTATGTTTTATGTCTGATTTGCAACAATGCTTGCAAACACTCCTGTATGAAATATGCTGACATTCTCATCATCTGGACCCAGCGAAATGAGACCCCTGATAAATTCTGCCAAGACTTTGGCAAACATACTCTACCATCATCTTGCACCTGGACTATTCTACAGCAGATTAACTTTCTGAACATCACACATTGCAATGAGCAAGTAAATCCCAGCCCTTGTTAATGTTTAGGAATTTGCATTTGTCAAAGCCACTGGCACAAACAGTTGACAGCTCTGTGAGTTCAATATTGATTGATTCATTCCAACAGTCGGTAAAATGGCTGTAGAGGTGGGCCATGGGCAGTTATAGGTTCAAGAAAGGGGAAGGGCGAGAGCTGGTTTGGGGTGGTTGGGAGCATGTGTATCACAGCAGCAATCACACATGCTGCGTCCAATCCACCTTTTCAGTTCAAACCTGGCCCAAAAGAAGAACCCCACCGTATCAGGGTGAGAGGCTATCCACCAGCACTCCAAGATCTCTTTCCTGATCTTTCACAGACAGCTCAGAAACCAGGGTTAACAAGGTTAACTAGGGTTAACCTATATAGTAAGTTTTGTTCCCCCCCCCCACAATGTGCATTACTTTACACTTCCTTATATTGAAATGTATCAGCCATTTTGCTGACCATTCTCGCAGTTTGGAGAGATCCTTCTGGAGCTCTTAATAATCATCTATATATTTAAAAGAGAAAAGTCACTCACTGACTCACTGACTGACTCACTGACTGACGCATCACCGCCCTGCCAAAACCGCTGGGCCTAGAAGTGTGAAAACTGGGGTGGGTGTTCCTTCCATGACAGAGGGGTGCACTAAGAACCAGTTTTCGGAAATTCCAACCGGAAAGGGGTGAAAAGGGGCGCAATGCGTTTTCCTCCCTATACTTTGCATTGAAAATTGCTGACTCATCAACATTCCGCCCCAACTGCTGGGCCTGAAGCATGGAATTCTGGGAGTTCCTTCTGTCACCGGAACACCCACCAAGAACCATCTGGAGAATTTAACCCTTCAGGGGCTGAAAAGGGGGCAACATGTTTTTGTCCCATACTTAACACGGGAGACTGAATAACATCCAGCCAGTTTGGTGCTCAGTGCCTGGTAAACTGGGGGATGTTTTCCGGAAGAAGAGGTTGCACTGGCGAGGATGCTGCGCATGGGGGGAAGTTGCGCATGGAGGAAAGTTGCACACGGGAGGATGATGCGCATGGGGGGAAGTTGCACATGGGGGAAAGTTGCACATGGGGGGAAGTTGCACATGGGGGAAGTTGCGCATGGGGAAAAGTTGCGCATTGGCGGATGATGCGCATGGGGAAAGTTGCGCATGGGGGAAGTTGCACATGAGGGGAAGTTGCGCATGGGGGGAAGTTGCGCATGAGCGGATGATGCGTATGGGGGAAGTTGCGCATGGGTGGAAGTTGCACATGGGTGGAAGTTGCGCATGGGGATTATGCGCATGGGGAAAGTTGTGCATGGGGGAAAGTTGCGCATGCAGGAAAGTTGTGCATGGGGGTTGATGCACATGGTGGAATGTTGCGCATGGGGGAAGTTGCGCATTGGGAGAACTTGCACATGGGGGAAAGTTGCGCATTGGCAGATGATGCGCATGGGGGAAGTTGCGCATGGGGAGAAGTTGCGCATGGGGAAAAGTTGCGCATCGGCGGATGATGCGCATGGGGTAAAGTTGCGCATGAGGGGGAGTTGCGCATGGGAGGAAGTTGCGCCAGGGGGAAAGTTGCGCCAGGGGAAAAGTTGCGCATTGGCGGATGATATGCATGGGGGAAGTTGCGCATGGGTGGAAGTTGCTGATAAAAAAGAAGTGAGCGACTCCCCCTAAATGCAAGAGACTGGCTGAGTCACCAGAACATAACCCAGGCCAAATGGCAACTTTACCCTTGGGTGTTCTTAGTGCTGCAGAAGGTTCAGGCCACTGACACTAGAGCTGTTCATGAGCCAGCACTACAAACTGCTGCCAAGATTCTTTTCCAGACATTTCCAGGAGATGCCAAGACACAAAGGAGAACATACGCACCTTTCATCTCCTTTGGCCCAGAGCTGTTCTATACGCCTTCCTTTCTAAGACTTCTTCGAAAGATAAGGCAAGAAGGGCCAAAGGACCATCATTGGCCCTGATGCTCATGGTTTTCTAAGCTCAAAGAGTTCTTAATATACCAACCTTTTCACCTTTCCCTGAGGCCAGACCTGCTATCTCAGGGTCTCATCATCCATCCTCCGATAGCAATGCTGCAACTACCTGCATGGGCCTTGAGCAATTAACAGTATATAAATTAGAATATTCAGAACCAGTCCTTAATACCCTGCCAGCTGATAGGAGAGCCTTGACCAAAAGAGTTTATAATTTTCCTGGACAGTTTTGGTAGATTAGTGTTCCAGCAACAATTAATGTTAGGGTCTGAATAAGGACATTACGAAAAGACAGGTATTGGCCACTTCATTTATTTCGGGGTATCCCAAAAGTATGTGTTCCTCATCTTTCCATTCTCATGTTGAAAAATGCATCAGGGGCATGGCCATGATAAACCCCTCTCTGGTGACCAGAGCTATTTTGTAGGACTTGGGTCTGGTTCTCAAGGCACTACACAGCCTCCTGTTGAGCCCGTGGGCTACAAGTCCTTCTCACATTATTTTCCAGAGAACATCCTTTTTGTGGGATAATGGCTGCAATCCTAAAGACACTTTCCTTGGGTGAAAGGCCCATTGAACACAATGGGGCTCACTTCTGAGTAGACATGGATAGGATTGTGCTCGATATCAGCTAGACATGGGTCTGAAAGGTAAGTTTTTCTACAGCTAGAACATGTGAGTGCAATCCTAACCATATCTACTCAGAAATAAGCTCCATTTTGTTCAATGGGTCTGTGGTGCACCCTGTTCCCTCTAGCCTGTTCTGACCCTCTCTCAGTGACAAGGCTTCTATTAGGGAACGAGATCTCAGTGTCTTCATCATCTTCTATCAAAGACATTTCTGAGGATTCCAAGGAGGAGACGCACACAGGTGGGTAAAGAATAAAAGCTTACTTTGCTTCAGGATGAGGCACACAAGCATAACGGTTCCTCTAGGCTCTTCGGAGCACGCAGGCTCTTTCAACAGGTAAGTCTAACAGCAAACACTAAAGTCTCTTTCTTTCTCCCTAGGGAAGGGGGCAGCTGGTCTAACAGTCTTCCTTCTCTGTTTCCCTTCACATCTCTTTACCCCTCCCTTTGCATACCAGCAAGGGGAAGGACCCACAGTGATCACCCTCCTTCGCCTGAAGTTCCCCCGTCCCCTGTTGTGTAACTCCACAAAGTCTTTCATGGAATACACCTCCACAGAGTCAGGGAAGAGGTCCATGTCTAAGGCGGGGTATCTGGGGCGACAACTCACGAAAAGGCTCTCCCCCATATAGATACCCATTGGCTCCATATTATAATATTCATAGTCCTCCCAGGCAATCTCACCACAGGGTCTTACTCCCAGGAAAGTGTCTTTAGGATTGCATCCTGTGTCTTTTTCTGCTTTCTTCCCAAGGTTAATTCTGTCTTCCACAATTCTGAACAGGTTGTACTTTCTGCCCAGGCCCCAAACCCTTCTCATTCTAGGTAGCAGGATCTGGATGTGTGGATGGCAGCAAGTATTTTATATTATTAGAATCTCCATTTTCAGACACACAGAAGCTATTTTAGTGTTCTGCAGGAAGACAAGAATTTATTTTTTCACCATCCACCATCTCCAGATTTGTAGAAGAGGCAGAGCGCGTGGGATCAGCCACCTCAAGGTATAGTTGTTCAACTGTTGCTGATCCTATAGTCAGGGCTTTTCCATTCTTGGAGAAGCTATTAAAGTGGAATTAATAGCGGAATTAATTAAGTGGAATTAAAGTGATTTTCAGCCTTTTTTCATCCCATGGCACACTGATAAGGCACTACAAATGTCAAGGCTCATGATCAGGTTTTTGATAATTGATAAGGCACATCATGTTGCCAGTGGGGGTGGCGGGGTCCATTGGCCCTAACAATAAATGACTTTCCCCCATATTCCTGTGGCACACCTATGGATCGCTCATGACATACCTATATGAGACAGCACAATGGTTGAAAATGGCTGGATTAGAGGGATTTACAGTCTGGTCCTATCCAAGTGTACACAGAAGTCCCATTATATTCAAAGGGGCTTACTCCCAGGTGAGTATGGATAGTCTTGCAGTCTTAAGGGTATTACATTCCTGGAGTTGGAACTATAATCCAACTTCTGAGTAGGTATTCATAGGATTGGACTGTTAGGCTGCCAACCTATGCACACTTTCGTAGGAGTAAATCTAATTGAACTCAATGGGACTTCTGAGTAGACATGCAAGGGAGTGGACTGCCAACCTATGCACACTTTCCTGGGAGTAAATCTAATTGAACTCAGTGAGACTTACTTCTGAGTAGACATGCAAGGGAGTTGTCTGCCAACCTATGCACTTTCCTGGGGGTAAATCTTATTGAACTCAATGGGACTTACTTCTGAGTAGACATGCAAGGGAGTGGACTGCCAATCTATGCACACTTTCCTGGGAGTAAATCTAATTGAACTCAATGGGACTTACTTCTGAGTAGACATGCAAGGGAGTTGTCTGCCAACCTATGCACTTTCCTGGGAGTAAATCTTATTGAACTCAATGGGACTTACTTCTGAGTAGACTTGCAAGGGAGTGGACCGCCAACCTATGCACACTTTCCTGGGAGTAAATCTAATTGAACTCAATGGGATTTACTTCTGAGTAGGCAGGCAAAGACTGATGCAGTTGTTCCCTAGTTGTGAAGATGCTGAGGTTTTGTTCCCTCTTTCGTGCATTGACTCTTCTGCTGCAACACCCTCTGCATCCTTATCCATTTTGATTGACAGCCGCAACGGCGCGTGCCGGAGACAAAGCTTTCCCTCTCGTGGCGCGCGCCAAACTTTCCCCGCTGCCCGGAGGGGGCGCGTCTACCACGCATGCGCGTCGCAGCCGACTTGTATTCGACGCCTACTGCGCACGCGCAGCTGCCGAGTCAAGCCCCGCCCCCTCCTCGACTGGCCCCGCCTCCAACTTCATCGACGTGAGGTCACGAGCCGGGGGGGAGGGGGACGGTGAGGGGCGAGCTGGCCTCTGCTCCTCTGGCTGACTGGCCGATGGGGCTCGCGGAGGGACTCACCTCGCGCGCCGGCGGAGTGGCCTGACCCCAACTGCCCCCCCCCCCACACCGCAGTACAGCCATGAGGCGCGGCGAGCGGAGAGGCCACGCAGGGGCCCCCGGGAAGGCGGCGCTGGAGGAGCAGCAGCCCAACGGCTCCGCTTCCCCGGCTCTGGAGGGGATGCTGAGGCTCCGCGGAGACCCTCCTCCCTTCGCGGGATCTCAGGGCGGCCGCAGAAGCACCGAGTCAGAGGTCTACGACGACGGCACCAACACCTTCTTCTGGTGAGGACTGAGGGGCCCCGCACCCCCGACACCCCTCGGAGCCCCCTCAGACCCCATCCTCCCCCCGGACCCCTCCCACACCACCTCCTCGGGCACCCCCTGCGCCCCTCAGATCCCCCCTCAGACCCCATCCTCCCCCTTACACCCCCATGACCCCCTCCCCTCTTAGACCCCCCTAACCCTCTACCCCCTCACACACCTCCCCTCTTAGACCCCCATGACCCTATACCCCCTCACACCCCCTCCCCTCTTAGACCCCCCATGATCCTCTACCCCCTCACACCCCCTCCCCTCTTAGACCCCCCATGATCCTCTACCCCCTCACACCCCCTCCCCTCTTAGACCCCCATGACCCCCTCCCCTCTTAGACCCCATGACCCTCCACCCCCTCAAACCCCCTCCCCTCATGACCCCCTCCCAGACCCCTTCACTCCTCATACTCCCCCTCAGTTCCCCCCCACCTCAGGGCTCCACACTGGGACAGCACATGGGGGTCAGTACTGGGGGAGCCTCCATTTCATAGACATCCAGGGGGGAACAAGTGTGGGCCCTCACTAGCTATGCCAGTGGTGCAGCCACTTACAGCTGCTAAGGTTGCAACCCTAAAGACACTTTCTTGGGAGTAAGACCCATTGGACACAGTGGAGCTTACTTTTGAGTAGATGTGGTTAGGATTGTGCTCTTAAAGGCCAGCCCTGCGAGGAAACTGAGGCAGGAGGCAATCCTTAGTGCCTGGCATAATGAAGTGTAGTCTTCATTCTCAGGGTGATCATATGCCCTCTTTCCTTGGGACACATAATTCTTTTTTCCTGGGGCAGCTTCTCTTTCCCTGGGTCACATCCTCTTGGACCTTGGGTGTTCCAGAACAACAACTTCAGTGGTATCACATAGCCTTTTTGTAATTAATAAATTATGGTAATATGTAATAGTTTTAATTAAATTTAATAGTAAGTAATGTGTTAAGTTAAACCATATTGATCAATCAACAGTATTTAAATATTTAAATACATACAAAATACATACAAAATATAGTATGTAATTAATGGCTCCCTGTCTCAAAAGGGCTCACAGTCTAAAAAGATGCAAAAGAACACCAGCAGAACATTGCTGGGGTGAGGAAGGCCAGTTACTCTTCCCCTGCTAAATAAAAGGGAACACCCACTTGAAAGAGTGCCTCTTGCCCAGTTAGCAGGGGTGTTGTGTATATATGTATAATGCACACACAGAGGGGTGCAAAAATAGCTATACAGTTTTTATTATAAAAACAGTTACTATACAATAAGGAAAATATACATATTGCAATCCATGTACAGTGTCTCAAGTGATCAAATTGCAGGCCTTCAGCATTTACACATGCTTCACTCTTATAATTGTTTATCTACCTTTGCATTCCTCTGTACAATATATGTATGTTTGAGTATATATATATAACCTTATAGAATGAAGGGCAGAGTATATCTTTTAAGCATTGTATAGAACAGTGGTTCTCAATCTTCCTAACACTGTGACCCCTTTATAAGTTCCTCATGTTGTGGGGACCCCCAATGAAAATTATTTTCATTGCTACTTTATAAGTGTAATTTTGCTACTGTTATGAATTTGCATAATTTTGCTACTGTTTTTGCTACTGTTATGAATATTTACTGTTGTAAATATCCGATATGCAGGATGTATTTTCATTGTTACAAATGAAATGTGTGTTCTATGCACACATTGAACACAATGGGATTTATTTCAGAGTAGGCATGCATAGGATTGGGCCCTGAGGCTGCAATCCTATCCACATTTACATGGGAGTAAAGGCCCCCCTGACTATAATGGGATTTATTTCAGGGTAGGCATGCATAGGATTGGACCATGAGACTGTCAGTCAGACCCAGTGCGCACGCAGCTACAGCTGGAGATCTGGCAAGCCTGACCTGGCCCCTGCATCAGGGGTCTTTAGGCGACCCCCAGGAAAGCTCTAGGCGACCCCCAAAGGGGTCCCGACCCCCACTTTGAGAAACACTGGTATAGAAGAAGGAATTTTGGCAGGTGCTGTGTTTTTAAAACCCTTCTATGGCTTTAACCCTTCCAGTTGAAGCTGCTTAAATTCCCTGTTCCAAGCAATAAAGGTAGAGGCACTCTGTCCTACATTCTACATAGTCACCCTGTGTGTATATATATGTATGAGTGTTTGTAGTTTTACCATATTTGCTCAAATCTAATGTGCCGTTGAATCTAATGCACACCCCAATTTTAAAAAATCGTGAGATAAAAATGTTTATTTACTATTGTAATGTGCAGCTGCAAATCAGGTGTAAAATTTAATTTTATTGCAAGTAGAAATGACTTATGTGACAATGAGTTTGTTATGATTTTCACCTAATTGCACTAGGAAACAAAACCCCATACAACAATTGATTTGTTGCATTTTTATTACAACATAGTATAAACTGTTAAACTTAATACTGACCTATACTTATAATAAAAATACTGCATTTACTTGAATCTACTGTGCCAACAAACCTAAAGTGCACCCCAATTTTGGAGACTAAATATAGTTGGAAAATGTGAGCATTAGATTTGAGTAAAGAGGGTATTTTGTCATGTCCTACATTTTGGGTGGAGTCTTGTCCTCTTCTTCAGTTATATGGTCACCCTGTGTCTTCAATAGGCAGGTTTAGGTTTATTGGAGGGGGAAGAATGGCACAGTGTGGATTTAACAATGTAGCATCAAGCATCAGGTAATGATTGTGCTCCTGCAACAGGCTAACATGGCCTCTAAAAAAGGCAGTGGTGAGTCTGGGCGTAAATCTCCTTAGGGCCAAGCTAATCCCTGTGCTGACCTCCAAAGGTATGGTGAAACTTCAGAGCTTCTGCCCTCAACCAGCCTTCTTCCTAAACCATTGTTGGCTATCCTCTCCCTCAATTTGCTTTTCATTCTTCAGAGTCTGTTTCCCCAATTCTTGCAGTCCCTGCAGTGACTGGAAAGTAAATACCACTAAATTCAGTAGGACCTTTTATTTATTTACTGTGTTTATAACTTGCCTTTCCCTCTGGAGACCCAAGTCTTTTCCAAGTATTTTGCATTTTCCAAGTCTTTTGTATTACTAAGACTTTTTCCAAATCTTATTTTTCATCAGGCATGATGGAATACGAGGAGCGACTCAATCATATCTTGATTGTCTTTTTCTCTTTCACCTTCCATTGAATTAACAGTGGTTAATAATTAGGTTCTCTTTTATATCCTGACTTTGTATCCTTTGATTATCTGTGGAACTTATAAACTGGGTGTGTAGGTGTTTGAGCAGATAGTACAATCTCAACAAAGTAATTGTTAATCTGCAGTGGAAAAAAGGACTGAGAGTGCCTCCCTAAGTATACTTGAAAATATCTCCAATAGAGTTCAGTGAAACTTAATTTTTGAGTAAACAAGTTAAGAGCCTCTAGAATCTATTGTGGTATGAGCTTTCCTAGGCAACAGTTTTCTTGAGATGGTTGAAAGCCTCAAGCAGCCCTTCCTTTTTTCAGACAGCAGGTAAATGAAAATTTTTTTCTGGGCTGGAGTGGAATTTATGGAGAGAGGTTAAAGCACTTCTCCAAGGCTATTTGTTAAATGTATTCTGATGGTTTTCCTGGCTTTCACCCACTGCTGTATGCGGATTCATTCTGAGTTAATTACAATAACATAAGAAGAGCCTCCACTGGATCAGGCCAAAGGCCCATCTAGTCCTGCTTCCTGTATTACACAGCTGCCCACCAGATACTTCAGGGAGCACATATGACATCTGCATCCAGGTGCCCTCCCCTGCATCTGGCATTTCAAGGTTGTCCACCTCTACACATGCATCATAGCTTATAACTCCTAATTCATAACTTGCAATTCATTGCATATAAGGACTAATGTATGTTTTATGGAAACTTTCAGTAGGTAAGCAGCTTTGGGGAAAGCTAGAGAGAGAATATTTACAAATATACTATTTGTATTTTAGGTTCTTGGAGTTTTTTATTTTACCACATCTGTATTATTTATGCAAGATATTATTCTATACACATACAGCATATCTTCTGATCTGATCAAACAGACTTGACTACTTTTGAGTCTTCACTGTTTTCACAATGATACATTTTTTTTTTTAACAAAGTTGTCCTGCTGCATATTTGAGAGCAAATCCTGGAAGCATTGGTAGTGCTGAGTTAATATAAAAATAAATAGAACTGTAGCAAAAGAAAATGCCTGTAAGGCAAATTTGTACCTGACAAATTTTAGAGCTGAAAAAAACAGCAAGAACAAAACAAAAATACAGCACAGTACATACACTGAGTGAGATATGGTGCTTGGGACTTGATTATTTTTCTCTTTTATCTATTTTTAGACTTTTCAAAAGTTACTGTGTGTCCTTTTACCATTGTAGATATGTATTTACCATTCTCATACTGATGGGTTAGTACTTATGCTAGCTTAAATCTAAGGATCATATTGGTTATTCTAGTTTTTAACTGAAAAGAGGATTTTCTGACACCTTGGAAAAACTTTTCAGTGGTTTTTCAATTGGCCTTCATTTTATGTCAAATTTAGGAATATAGGTTCCAGTGTCTTATAAATGACTTTTCCTTTTTGTGCTATATGCTTTCATTCTGGAGAAAGGTGATAGAATGGTTCACTTTAAATTCTACTGTTTTGATTTTCAAGGTACTAGAGGACTATTCAGGAAGTTTAGTAAAAGAAGGAAAACCTGAACTAAACTGAGATGGATCTGACCTGCTTGGCTCTGCCTCCTCCTATTTTGTCAGTAGAGAAAGAGGGATATATTGGTCTTGAGGGATCCACTGAGATTTAAGTTGTAGTCCTAACCAATTTAGGCTGGCATAATTTACTTGTCTCCCTGTTCCTGTGATGGTTGTGTAGGGACACTAGTGCATGTCTGTGCACCGGCCTAATGCAGAAGTGCCTTATGACACATTTATGAAACCCCCAGGACAGCACAGGACACGTGCCGGGTCTTATGTCTGCACAGCTGGGGGTTAAGATTGCAGCCACATTCTGTAAGCTTACAGCAGTGGCTCTCAAACTTTCAAGGAGTTTTATTTCCTAAGTCTTCATGAAAGGATTAGGAAATGATAAGACCCCCAGAATTGTGCCTCTCAAGTAGGAAGAAGGGTGTTGCTTTCACTTATGGAGTAATGCAACAGGCTCCGGAAGGTGTGGGGAGCCCTGTATATTCCCAAGCTTTGGAATGTTTGCAGATGAGTGTTCCAAGTACTTTAGAACTTCAGAACATTTGCAAATGTTCAAAAACTTGGAGTGCTGTACAGGGCTCCTCACAGAACCTGCTGCAGCCCTACGTAAGTGAAAGCACTCCTTCCCCCTTAGTGATGCAATCTTGGGGATTGCATTGCTACCATTGCCCCCTCTATCATCCCTTGAAGGAACTGGGATACCTCTACATGAACGGGGGGTTGCAATCCCCCATTTTGAGAACCACTGACTCAGAAAACAGTAAGTGAGGGAATGCTTTGTGGTTGTTGCATTCTGGCATAGTATGTAGTACAGTGTTATCTCGGTTTACGAGAACAGTGATGCCTCACATAACAAATTTAATTTGTTCTGGAGGCATGTTTGTTACATGAAACTATTTTTACATGAAGCGGATTTTCCCATAGGAAATAATGGAAACTCAGATGATTGGTTCCACAACCCCCAAAATATTCATATAAAAATATTAACTGGATGTAAAAATGATGACAGAACACTGGGATTGAATTCAAAACATGCACTCAATGTGCATGATCTTATGAAGTCTACTTAGGCTGCAGTACTAAAGAACACTTTCCTGGGAGTAAGCCCCATTTAACACAATGGGGCTTACTTCTGGGTAGACATGGTTAGGAGGCTGCAGTCCAAGACACCTTCAGAGTGTCTCCCCACTTTCTCCTTCTCTCCATCCTGAGCCTCTCTCTCCCCTCCTCCCTTTTGATCTGCTTCCCTCTTCTCCACTGCTGTTCTCTCCCTCTGCCCAGTGGACACCTGGCCACAGGAGGAACAGCATGGAAGTGTTGCTTTCACTGTAGGCAGGTGCGCTAGGCAGCCCTGACACTTTTTAAACAGGCTGCCAGCGAGCGTGTCTGCCCCAACTGCCAACAAATGTGTTCTTTATGTGAAGCACAGTTTGTTACGTGAAGCAGAATCCTTGAGAAATTTTTGTTTGTTTCGTGAAACATACTTTACGCAAGGCGTTCTTTACGTGAGGCGCCACTGTACCTTGGATTGTGAGAGTTATGAACAAAATGAGCGAGATATCCAGGCTTGTGATGCCAGTCTGCATCAGTTCTAAGTTCACTTTTGATCACTTTTTTTCTGAGACCACATCAACCGCTTCTCAGGATAATCTGTGGCCCTTGGATTGGGAGCCACTATGCAGATTGCAACTCTGGAATTAGGTGTCATCAACATGTTAATATTGGAATAATAAGAATAAGAAGTTCCTTAGAACTGTGGCCACTCCGATCTATTGGCTGCAACAGTCTGCCGTGGACCTATGGAAAGTGAGTGGGGAGATGCAGAGTTAATGGTCCCAATCATATGCATGCCCACTGCTTGGCCAAGAACAACCATGGCATGTATGGAAATCCTTAAATAGACTGCGTACTGGGGTAGGAAGATCTAAGTACAATCTGAGGAGATGGGAATACATTGTGACAAATGGGATGTGAACATGGAGAAGAACAAACCACCCCACATATTCTGCAGTGCATACAGTGGGTGCCGTTCTACGTACACAGAGGAAAATCTTACATTGGCAAGGAAAAATGCTGTAGAAGTAGCCTGGTTTGGGGCACATGACATCTAAATTTTTATCCACGTATGTGCTTCTGACACGAATAACGAAAAAACCTATTATTACCCAGTTTTTGTTCCTTCATCTGGATCCAGAAAAGGAGCCTTCTTAGCACTAAAGCAATATCTGAAAATCATAGTTGGATGAATTCCTTCAGATTAAGGAATATGAAACTAGATAGGATGATTTTACTGCAGTGGTACCTTGCATAACAAGTGCCTACATAACAAGTGATTCACATAACAAACACAAATTCCCATTGAGAGTGTGCTCCTCTTAACAAGCCTATTTCACTTAACAAGCCCCAGGCAACCTGAAAGCGACCTGGCTGGGTTATCTGGGGACGCAAAAGGCAGGTGCACAGAGAAACAGGAAGCATTGCTTCCTAATGGGCAGCACGCTAGGCAGCCCTGACACTCCGCGTGGAGCCTGTTTAAAAGGGCTGCCAGCCAGTGCGCTGCTGCCTCTTAACTGCCCCCACCGGCCTCTAGCAGCAGCAGCCCAGGTAAGCCCCCTATCCTCCATGCAGCCTCCTAACCATGTCTACTCAGAAGCCCCAGTGTGTTCAATGGGGCTTACTCCCAGGAAAGTGCCTTATTAAATTTGTTAAATGAATTATTAAATGAATTAAACTTGTTCTGTGAGGCACCACTGTAGATCTTTTGCTTGCTTTGGGTGGATTACTGCTCACTTTTCCAGCTTGTTTTGACTGGTCGCCTAGGGGCTGACCGAGGCTGAAATCCTATCCACACTTTCCTGAGAGTAAGCCTTACTGAACATAGTAAGTTCAGTTTTTTTTCCTTCTCACTAGACTTGCAGAGGTTTGTGTTGTAACTCAGAAGAACAGGTAGTGGCAGTGGTCAAGAGTGTCTTCTTTCAGTTGCACCTGTTGCATAAAGTCTGTTTTGAGCAGAGGCCTCTTTTACACTCCTAACTGGACTGACAACTGTGATCCATTTCAAGTGAGTTTGCTCTTGCTGTTTCCACATCCAAATGATTCTAAGAAGAAGAAAAATTCAGGCTGCAATCCTAAATACATTTTCCTGGGAGTAAGACCCTGGGAGACACAATGGGGCTTACTTTTGAATAAACATGTTGTTATGCCAATAAAGGTGACTCTGACTCTGAATAAACATGGTTAGGATTGTGATCTCAGTGAGTTCTGCTGGAATTGTACTTGCTGATATTGTTTTTCTTGCCATGTTCAAGGGACTGAAGTTGAGCTTTTAAAAGTTTTTGATGGCTAACAACCTGCGTACATTACAGGTTTTCTTTCTCTATATATTCCCCTTCACTGTAAATACTTTTTGATCAGGCTTTCTTCTATTTATTTTCTTCTATTTATTCTCATCAAGCAAGTTAAAATCAACAACTAAGAGCAGGTTATTTGTTTTCATTTCCTCTGACACAGTTTTTCTACAGAAGTCATGACTGACTATTGTGTTGCGGCTGAAAGGTCCACCTATTTTGGATGCTTTTGGAAACTTACTTTAAAAAAGGGACTTCCCTTGTCAGAATCATAGATTTTGCTTGCTGGATTTCTTTAGATTTCCCGTAGTTTCTTTTATTGCCTTTTTAATGTAAATTGCCTTGAGCCTGACTGAGAGTGAATGTATACTTATCTAAACAGCATACCTATATTTAATGAGTTGCTTGTGAATAACATAGAAAAAGGACATTTATTCACGTTTTCCTATACAACAGGCGAGCACACACCTTAACAGTCCTGTTTATCCTTACCTGCACCTTGGGATATGTGACACTGCTTGAAGAGACCCCACAAGATACAACCTACAACACAAAGAGGTAACCAATATTCTTAGATATATTGCAATATGGGTTATGTTATATTGTTAGCTTTTTCTCAACTAGGTACTATATTTGTCAAAACTTTTAAATTTGGGATTTGATAACTAATATTGTATTCATAGTTATGATTTCTGAGTTTTATTTTAAAACCACACACGTTTTGTACTGGGAAATTCTGCATTTTAATCAAAGCATTGACCATTAGATTTTTAAGATATCTGTTTTGATAAGAGAATTCATTGACTTTAAATCTCAACCATAATTACTGTTTTATAAGGATTACTAGCAAAAATGTACCCATGTTGCGGGAGGAAAATTCCACCGTATGCTATCCACCCTCCCATGAGTGTCCTCCCCCCCTTGTGCTTCATCCCTTCATGTGCAACAACTTCCCCAGTGCAACCTCCCCATGTGCAACACCCCTCCCCCAAACAACATCCCCCCTGTGCACCAGGAATGAGTGCACTGGATGGATGTTGGCTGGATGAATTGGCTGAATGTTGGTCAGTCTTCCATGTTAAATATAGGACAAAAACACATTGCACCTCTTTTAAGCCCCTTAAGGGTTAAATTTCTCCACATCAGTTCTTGGTGGGTGTTCATGTGACATAAGGAACACCTTCACGAAATTTCATGTTTCAAGTCCGGGGGTTGGGGCAGAGAATCCCTCAGTCACCGATTCTTCAATGGAAAGTATAGGGAAGAAAATGTATTGCACCTCTTTTCACCCCCTTCTGGTTGGAATTTCCAAAAACCAGTTCTTAGTGCATGGTTCGTAGTGCATGGTTCTTAGGTCATGGAAGGAACACCCACCCCAAATTTCATGCTTCTAGGCCCAGCGGTTTGGTTGGTTTTTGATGAGTCAGTCAGTGAGTGACTATGTTTATGTGAATTTAACATGTATCCTTTTCAACTGAATTTATTCTCCAAAATCAGGATATGCATTAGATTTGATGGCATATTGGATCCAAGTAAATATGGTATTAATATATTAATATTTTGATTATAAGCAGAAGTCAGTATTTAGTAATATAAAGTAGTGTAGTTAGGTAAAAATCATAACAAACCCATTTGCATATTGTCATAACTCATTGTTATATGTAGTAAAATTAAATTTCACACATGTTTTGCAGCTGTGCCTTACAATTGCCAAATTTTTTTTTATCTCAAGCGTTTTAAAATTGGGTTGTGCATTAGATTTGATTGTGCATTAGATTTAAGTAAATACGATTGGTCTATTGTTCTTATCCAAGAATAGCTGACCTGTTGAATGATCACAAACTTTCTGACTTGGCTTAATTTGGAAGGCAACACTTGTGCAACTCTTTAAATGATGAAAACTTCAAGAGGCATTTTCTTTCTGAGTCAAATGTCAGCACTTTTGACTGTAAACTGAAATTCTTTTCTCAGACTGTATGGTACAATCTTTAAAACTGACAGCAGTCCTGTTTTTGTTATTATACTCCCTAGCACAACCAACAATTGCAAAGTAGTTTTCCATAACCTTTCAACTGGGACCAACAAACAGTAAACTTTCTGAATGTTTCCTTTTTAGATAGGATATGAAAGAGGTTAACCATATGCGAGCACACCTTTCTGCAGACGGCACATGTTGGGAAGGGGCAGGTATTGGACTCAGGTATTGGACAGCAAGGTTGTGGACAAAAACAGAAATGAGACAGACAAGAAGAAGTTAAAAGGAAGATATTTAGAATGCCATCATGAGCTCTCTACTCAGGATTGCGGGGGCAAGGCAGAAATAACACCCTCAGAGAGTAGTCTGCCAACATAGTTTAAATGCCAATATGAAAAATGCTAGCAGTTTGGAAGGAAACAAAAGGGCAAAACACTGAGATGACTTCTGACTGAAAACTGAATAGAAATTAAATCTTTGGTTACTATGGCAATCATGTTTAATGTCTATCTTTCAAACTTAAAAACTTGATTTTATAACATTTATAAATTACTAGTGAAACGTAACCACCCTGTGGGAGTACAATACCCTTCGTACGCCATACTCCCATTGTGCAACAACCCCCCATGCGCAACATCTCTCATGCGCATCATCCTCCATGAGCACCACCCCCCAGTGCATCCTCTTTCTCAGTGCATCAGACACCAAATTGCTGGATGTTAATCTTCAGTGTTAAGTATAGGACAAAAACACGTTGCACCCCTTTTCATCCCCTTAAGAGTTAAACTTCTCAACATCGGTTCTTGGTGGGTATTGATGTCACAGGAGGAACACCCTCCCTGTATTTCACACTTCTAGGTCCAGGTGCAGAACATCCTTCAGTTAGGGATTCTTCAATGGAAAGTATAGGGAGGAAAACATGTTGCACCCCTTTTCACCCCCTTCTGGTTGAAATTTCTGAAAACCCGTTCTTAGTGGGTGCTGGTCCATGAAAATTGACTAATTTTCTGACTAATTGACTAACACACATATCCTAAAGTCAAATTAAGCCCTTTGCTCCAGAGCAGTTAAGGTGACTTTCCATAAGATAACACGAGAGGGTGACATAACTGCATGGACCCATAACTGTTCTGGATTTTACCCTAAGGCAAACCATATTACTTACATGCAGAACTTCATTAGGGTGAAGACCAATGGCCCATTAACCCAGTGTCATCAATTTAGAGACTCGCACATCTAGGATGAAACTCTGAGGGAACATGTTGCGGTCATGACAAGTATTTCAAGTATGCAGCAGTGAGACAAATAATTGTAGTTACAGTATATCCACTTACCACTGTCCATAACTGCTCACTTTGACAAGTGCCCAGGAACTTGGAACTAGGTCAAGTAGAATTACTAAGATCTACCTCCTCCCCCACTTAAGTAGTTTCAGCTTCAGTTCTGGCATTTTGAAAAATATTGGGAAGGGAAAGATCTCTGCCTGAATCCCACCCAAATTACATTATATTGGGTTCAATCTGCCATTGGTCTGACTGCTTGCCAGGCCTTGTTCAGTTTATAATTCAGAAGAGAAGCATGGCATAGCTACACTTTCATTCTAGAATAGAAGCTAGGATGATTGCAGCCAGAAGTTACAATCTGAGATCATTTTTTTTAATTTGGGAAATTAACACTGCATTTTTGATTGGTAGTCAGTCAGTGCTGTGGATTTTAAAGATCTAAAAATGCAAGTACTGGCTAAATAAAAAAGTCTTGCAACTTTGAAAAGGCAACAGTTTTAAGTACAGATTGATGAGAATAATTTATGTTCTGAATGGGTTTTATTTCTGAGTAACCATTAAAACGTCACTGGGAGATTGCAGTTACTGTTGTCTTTACTGTGGGAACTGGAATTACAATATGTTGGTGTTGTATTTAATATTTATCAAATAGCAAGCATAATTGTACTTCTGCTTTGTTGTGGAGAAAAGTGGTAAAGAGCTGGGCTGGAAGGGAGGAGAAAAGCAACAAATAGGATGGCAGCTTGCACCTTAGGGGGACTCAGAATTGATAACATTCTGACTGTGTTTCCTTAATGTCTCAGCTGCCTGCCTGTTTATTGCTTTTCTTCTGTAGTATCTGCATGTTAATGATGAAGAAGATATAATGGAAATGGAGAGATCACGAATAACTCAAACTATAGCTCCACAAATATGGGGGTACACCTGTACTTAACCATGCTTTAATGGCTTAGCGGAACTGAGCTGTTATCTTTAATTTGCCTTTTCCCTCTTTCTGTAGTTTATATTCATACTCTCCCCCACATTCTTTGTCCTGTGTCTTGTTCTCTGTGTCTAAGCAACAGGCTCTATCTCCTGGGAGAAGCTCACCTTATGCCTCTAATGATGACTGCAAAGGTGAAAAGAGTTCCCCCCCAGCATCACAGATAGGAACTTTGAAATTCAGTTAAAGCCAGATTTATGTTCTTTAGGGACCTGTTAGCGTGGTATTAATTTCAACTCTAATGTCTAAGTGGTTGTACGCTTTGTAAAAGGAAGCAAACAAGCGCTGCTTGTAATCCAAAATAAAACAAAATCAACCATGTTCCTGTATATTGAAAAACCCAAAATACTTCAAATTCTAAATTATCTTTGTACTGCATAGTGAATTATAAGCAGTCTACTTATATTTCTGTATTCCCTGAAGGAAGGCATTTCAGTGCTGAGCTTACTCTTTACATTTGTGATGTCTTCTGAATCATGCAATTTTAGTGAATTTCATAAACTTAACTTCATATCGAATTTGGCTAAAATATAAAATTTTGCAATAGATAATAAATAGAGGTTAGCTGCAGTGTTTTCCTTTCAAATCTGTGCAGTAGTTGGCACTTTTTTGTTATTATCTAATGAAAAGTTTGAAATGATCTTTGTAACCGATAATAAAAACAGTGTTAGTGAATAAATGCTTCATACACAACTCTTGTCTATTTTCTAGTGCTCTGGTATTTAGTGTAGTGTTGCAATTGGCATAATTATGTGTGTGACAAGATTGACAGACAAAACAGGTAGCAGCTGGAAGATGTATGGCTACACCATGTGTGATTTTAAAAAAATAATTTATTAAACAGTTGAGATTTGAAAGAGGCTGGAGTTTAAGTTTGTCCTTTAGCTGATGCTATCTTCCTAGTTTATTCCAACTTCAGGAAGGCAGGTATAATTATTGCAACTAGTATCAGTGTGTGTGACCTAAAGATTATATTAATTTTACTGCTTAAGTACTTGTAATTCATACAACTTAAGTCTTCTGCAGTTGAAAATCTACAGCACTATCCTACATTTTGTGAAGAGCAGTTGCAGTTGTTATGCTGGCATGGAGCAATCATAAAAGTGCCACAAAGTGCTTTTTGACTACACATGAAAAAGTAATGCTGGTGGATCTGGTTATGCTTGCCTGCCAGTGCTGCAACCAGACCCTCAGACAGACCCAGGGGCCAAATGCAGCCCTGGAAAGCCTCTATTCAGACTGTGGCCACCCTCTACACACCTGCAAGCTTCTGGCCCACTTGACTGAGCACAACTGGAGCTGTGCTCTGGTTAGGTCTGGAGGTTAGGGCAAAAAGAAAAAAAGCACTTCCTAGTTTTCCACAAAACGAGAAGTAACTTCTCGTGTCCTCTGAAGGCCTTAGGAAGTGCTTGGGATCTTGCAGAATGGGGGGGGGGGTGTCATTTTTGTATGTGCTTTATTTCTGTAGTGTGCGTTTGTGCTTGGAGAAATCCTGGAAATTTTAGCCTATTACCCAATTTATGCATTCACCTATCTACAGTATTTATATACCACTTTTCAACTAAAAGTTCACAAATCTGTTAACAAAGAAAATAAAAATTACTGTAATTGCTAATGGATCCCTGTCCCCAAAGGGCTAAATGCAAAAAGAACACCAGCAGAGGCCACTATAACAGGTATTGCTGGGATGAGAAGGGCCAGTCACTTTTCCCCTGCTAAATAAAAGAGGAACACTCACTTGAAAGAGTGCTTCTTGCCTCGTTAGCCAGAGTTAACTCTAATCTATAATGCAGTGGTCTTTGCCATTTCAGCCTGGGACCCCCTTTCAATCTTGGGAATCTGGTCAAGACCCCTCTGTCAAACTTGCTACCCCCAATCCTAGACAGAAGGACCTGTCATGGAAAAAAGGACCTGTCATGGAAAAAGAGGACATATGTTTACTCTGCCCCCAAGTCCCCATGCTCTCTTCCACCCTCCAAGCCCCCAGACTCTCCAATCCCACTGCCCCCAACCTCCACATGTGCTCTCTCACACACACAAACATGCACACACCTTTCATCCCATGCACTCATTCACACACCCACAACACACATACCCACCCTATGCACTCACATACACATGCATGCATACCACCCATGCACTCACACATGTATACACCCCATGCTCCTGGGAGAAGGCAGGCTTAGAAGGCACTCATCAGAGCTCAGGCAGCGCCTGCAGCTAGAGGCCCTTGCCGAGCGACAGGGAGGTTGGCTGCACCCCCTCCACTCCCCAAGCCTGTCTGCCCCTTATTTCTGAGAGCAGGCTCCCCCCTCAAAATGTAGACCACCCAAGAAAAGTTTAGAACATAACAGAATAAAAGCTCAAAACCCTTGTGTATATTGCTTTCATATGATTAATTTAAATACTATATTACTGAATCTTACATTTAAAATTATTACATATACAGTGGTGCTTCAGATACAGAGCTTAATTTATTCTGGAGTCATGCTCTTTAAGTGAAACACTCTTTTAAGTGAAGCAGATTTTTCCATAGGAAATAATGGAAACTCAGACGATTGGTTCCACAACCCCTAAAATATTCAGATAAAAATATTAATTGGATGTAAAAATGATGACAAAACACTGGAATTGAATTCAAAACGTGCCATTCTATGTGCATGATCCTATGAAGTCTACTTAGGCTGCAATCCTAAAGATGCTTTCCTGGGAGTAAGCCCTTTTAACACAATGTGGCTTAGTTCTGGGTAGACATGGTTAGGAGGCTACAATCAAAGACACTTTCCTGGGAGGCTTACCTGGGCTGCTGCTGAAGGTTCAGGGTGGGGGTCACTTGGCGGCAGTTAGGGGCAGCTGCCTCTATCTACAGTATTTATCTATCTACACCTCTGGCACCCCCAGGCAACTGCCCCCAAGTTGGGGGCAGTTAGCGGCGGCAGCACTGGCTGGCAGCCCTTTTAAAGAGCCTCCATGAGGAGCGACAGGGCTGCATAGCACACGTGCCCATAGCACACTTGCTTGTTAAGTGGAGCAGTACTTTTTATGTGAAGCAAGATTTCTTGGAAATTTTTGCTTTTTATGTGAAATGCTTGTTAAATGAGGTACCCCTGTACAATTTATTATTTCCAAGCAGGCTATAGGCTGCCTGCTCACAAGAGAAAGGAGAACAATGAAGATTTTTTTCCAGGATACATGGATAAAAAGAGGATGTGTCCTGGAGAAAGAGAACATCTGATTAACAATAAATTAAAAAAAACCTTAAACACTGCCCACCTCCCCAAAAGCATTAAAACCCCAAAGGGATAAGGACAAAAAATTAGGCTTGGGGAGTGGGGGAAGAGAGGTTTGGACTATTTTTACAAATAAATTTTTTTTAAAAAAAATTTCATATTACCTGTAGAGCCAGTTTCTATCACTTTCAGTATTGGGAGGCACTTGTAAGCTCCAGGTGCCTGGGATCAGGGCCATGGTGGATGCCTTGCATTCCCTGGACTGACCTTCCACACCAGCCAAAGTGTTAGCTTACTCTTGAGTAAACACAGTTGTGCAGTGAGGAGAGAACTTCCTTCTGGGATGATTTTTGGGGCTGAGCTCATTAGATCAGGACCCTCCTAGTGTCCTTGGATTGCTCTCAGCCTGCCCTTTCCACTAGACTATGGCGAGTAAAGCTGCAATATAAATTTCATTTTCCCATACTTTTTTTTTTTGCATAATTTTGCTTTTCAGTTTTTTGACCCTAACATTTGATAGGAAGGAGCTATTTCAAAATGGATTGTTATGTTGGATTCTGCTCTTCAAGATGCATCCAATGACATATGACATGATGGGGGTAGAGTACACCATTGCAAAGTTGATTTGGGGGGTCCCCAGGGTTCACTCATAAAGGCTGAGGGACCCCAGTTGACTTTTGGGGTTCCTCAGCCTTTGCAACCCCCTTTGGGATCCCTCAGCCTCCGCAACCCCCACTTTGAAGACCACTGCTCTAATGTATTTAAATTTATTTTCTGGCCCTTGACAACGTGTTAGGAATTTGATGTGGCTCTCTTGTTTAGAGACATCTGCCTAAGGACACCAGTGAAGCTGCTTTTTGCTCCGAGTGGTACAGGGGATAGGTGGGCATTTTGGAGACAGAATGAAGGTGGGGGAAGTGTTTCTGGGGGGGGGGGATGTGGGCTCAGGAAGTGAATTGGGTCTAGGAAGGTGTGGGATTGGCAGAACCCTCCTTTGCCATAACCTATCCCCCACTCCTGTGCCAGCCAGCGTTAAGCCAGGCTGTTGAACTTCTGCCAGCTATATAACTGGTGGAGATCGTAGTAGTATCATAGGTAGGGTCCTGCAAAAGGCAAAGTTATTTTTTCCTGAAAAAGGATAACACCCGAAAAATAACCTCGCCTTTTGCAGGTCCCTAACTGCAGGGCAGGTGGGAATGTTACTTTGTAAGGGGGAAAAATATCACATGAACCCAAGGAAACAATGTGGCCTTGCTGTACCGATAGAGTTTAAGAGTATTAGTGATAAATTGAGCTGTTTTTTTACTAAGTTTGTTTTCCATTACTATATGGTTTTGTAAATCTATGTGAATTGGATTCCCTTAGTGAATCGTAAGCTAGTAACTGAACAATAACTTACTGAACAGTATTGGTGTACATTGCCATTGCTAAAGCATTTACTGTCTCTTAAATAAGGCTCCTTAAATTCACTCAGAATGGTGAGCCTGATGAGACCCTTTTCCAGGACTGGAGAGGAGTTGGGAAACTCATCTCTGCAGTCCCACTTCACGTTAATCTCAGTGTGATATCAAACACATGATCCCCAAATTGTTCTTAAGTTATCAGAAGATTAACTCAGTCTCCATTGGTTTTGATTGGCTATTAAAAATTATGAGTGTAGAACATAAAGGTTGCTTTTTTTCATTGATGTGTGTGGGGAGGAGAAGAGCCATGAGTAAAAATATCTGACTTTTGCAACTAAGCCATTGTAGATATCTGTGGTGCTCTGATAGTTTCTAACCAGAGACACCAGCCTGTTGGTTGTTCTTTTGCTGCCACTAGTCTGTAGCTTTTCAAGGCTCCTCTCTACAAGGCCTTGAGGCCACAGGGATCCTTCTCTTCCAAGCTCTCAATCTCTGAGTCTGGCTTGTCCTACAGTAATCTAGTGTTCTACAGAAAGGGCAGGAACAAAGGTAGGTCAGTACAGCCTTTTAAAACAAAGCTGGATTTATTTGTGAGGTCAGCTTTGGTGGCAATATTCTCTCAATTAGTTTTAATAACGTTGTCCTGTTCAACTTCTCACACAGAATGGGTATGAGTTGGCATGGCACGCAGGGGTGGCACCCTGTAGCATTTGCTCACATTCCGCCAGCACTTGTTTCTGTTAGCTTAACAGTGTTGATATAAAATAAATTGAGTATATTGCCCTAAGGGTACTTTTCTATTTAAATGATGACATTGTAAGATTAAGTTGTACATAATTCCACAAACTCCATAATATGTATGGATAAGTCAAAAGCTGCCAGCTTAGGATAGAATTTAGCTTTGTTTTAATTTCTGTCTAGTGGTTTTCATAGAAATGAAAAACCATTGAAATGGTTTTATGGTGGTTTTCAATAATAGAAATTTAAGGTATTTGGGGGAAAACCGACTTGACAGCTATATTTTATATAGTGTTATATAAAACTGCTACTCTTAACTCATAATAATTTGATCTGTTTAAAATTCTACAGCTATTATATCAATGTCTATCAACCCAGACCTCCTTTGTGGCCCATGTGACCAAATGGGCTCAATATAGTGGTATCAGAAATGTGGCTGAACCTATAGAACCATAACTTTAGTGATTTAGAAATTCCTGTCTTTCAACATGTTATTGGTTGCTAATCCTGTTATCAAGTTTATAGCAGTTGGATAGAATCTATTCAGATCCATATTCAGAGCACAATCCTAACCAGATTTACTCAAAAGTGAGCCCCATTATGTTCAATGGGTCTTACTCCCAGGAAAGTGTCTTTTGGATTGCAGCTTTATTGTGCTTTTTCCACAGTGCCATTTCATTTCTGCACAGCAGATTGTGTGTGTGAATGTGCACACTTATGTCTATAATGCATTTACGTGACTATGGTTGACTTTGCATTTTTTCCCATGTACACCGAAATAACATGTGGTTCAAGTCCTTTTGCTGCATGATTTCAAATATGCCATATTAAAAATGGCATTCATGTAGAAAACTAATTTGTTGTAGATGTGGTCTATTTCTGTGCTATGATCCCACCTGGCTGAGCTTCAGCATTGGCCATTTTCTTATTTGATACACTTTGCAGAGCAGCCCAAGTCTGCCTGTGTAAGGTTCCATGCTATAAGACCATGGAACTTGTTTTTTACAGTGAGCTGAATAGTGTTCGTCACCTGTTGAGGACCAGAAGTGACATAATTAACCAGGAAGTTATGTCATTAAGCAGATAGTGACCAGAAATAAACATTTTTTCCTTAGGAGGTGATTAGCTGCAATGACAAAAGAAAAATAATGAAAATATTGATTACATTTGCAGATTTTTCCATTTTCACTTCTCTTGGTCTTCCTCTTCCTCTGTATTATTCTTTGCCTCCTTAGGCCTCTCTACATCTCTTCTGTCCAGCACTTTAGCAAAAGCAGTGTTGCTGAAATAAGTTATACTGGGAGAGCCCAGATATCATGAGGACCAGATAAAGAGTTTCCATGGGATATATCTGCCCTTCAGACTTTACTATTGACACTCTTGCTCCAGGCTGATCTGAAACTTGATTATCCTTTCCCCCACTTTCTTTAAAAAGATAAAGTTTCTGTCCTTTGTGTATTAAAATTTTTTACAGGTGTTTGTCCCTGTTTGGGCATCAATATGTTCCATCCACCGCCATGGATACCAAAACCACAGTTAAAAGGGAACCGTATTAGCACCATGCACTCAGATTCTCTTCCTTTCCACAGTACTAGAAGAGGAATGCCACAAGCAGGCAACCAGAACACTAGACAAGGGAGTCTTTAACCTTTTCCTTCCTTTTAGCATTCAAGTTGTTTTCCTTCTGTAGCATTCAGGCTAGAGTGTTCGTTGCATTCTTCTACCATTCTGCAAAGGAAGAAACATGAGTGCAAGGCATAAGTAATGGTCATGGATACAGGTTTGATAGCTAACGAGGTGGGGAACTCCTGTATTTGCATAGCATTAAATTAAGCTCATCAAATTTGTTTGTTAGTCTTGCTCAGTCTCCGAATGCTCAAAACCTATGCCTTAAAACATTCGAAATGTGTGGTATGAGCTAGACTTAATCATAGTTATTCAAAATTATCAGATTTAATTGCTTTAGAATTAGTCATAGTTTCCTCTGCTCTAAGAAAAGAAAAGGATGCAGCCCAGAGCAGCACAGAATCTTTGGAAGTGGCTTCAACTTCCTGTTCTGAGATGATTGTAGTGACATGATTTATTTATTAAATTTGTACTTGAATTTATGGCTGACTGCATCCTTTTTTATATTTTAATTGTAATGTTTTAATTGTGTTTTATGTAATGATTGTTAGCCATCTTGACTGCCCTTCGGGGAGAAAGGCAGAATCCAAATCTAATAAACAAATACTCCGCCTTTTTCCCCTAAGCGCTCCATGACGGCCTCTTAAGGCAACCATTACCCAAGGCAGTAACGATGACATTTCCACACAATTCTGGGTTGGGAGCAGCAAGGTGGGAGGCAGTCCCATGCAGAAAAAGCCCCAGGACTATCTCTTCATATGAATATCTTGAACACTGAAATGTTATTGTTCCTGCTTTCCCTTTCAGAGGTATTGTTGCCAGCATTTTAGTTTTCCTGTGTTTTGGAGTCACTCAAGCTAAAGATGGACCATTTTCAAGACCTCATCCAGGTAATTTAAATTTCTCATAGCATCAAGATTTGAATAAAACAGTAGTTCTTGATGATATGTAAACTGATCATTCCTGTTTCATGGAACACAACAAGGGTCCAGAACAAAATGTTGTACGTCCCAAACACTAATGCTCAATTAAACAAGCTAATTCTCTATCCTTGTCTCTCTCCTGATACGTGTTCGATGTGACATTTCAGCATTCCTGGTTCCTGAGAGTAACCAAACTTTCTCAGTCTGCATTAGGCTCTGTGTGTGTTTTTCTTTTCTTAATATAAAAATGTTTCTTATGTATAGCCAAGATGTCCCTTTTATCCTCTAGGATTCCATTCAGGAAGTCTCAATAGATCCCCAGTAATAGATCTCAATTACTTCCAGGGTAGGAGCCCCACACATTTGCAAGGTTCCCCAAGGCTTGAAAAGAAAGTTGCACCACAACTAAATTGGAAGCTCAAGTTCCAGTTTCATTGCAATTGCACTTTTTCAAACCTGCAGGCACTCTGTAGATTCTGGCAGCTGCAGATTCTGGCAGCTCCTCTGGTAGATTTCAGAATTGCCTCCCCTTTCTCCAACAGGAGATTGCACTGTTGCTTTCCCTTTCCACCACTCCTTAAAGAGTACCTTGGCATGCTGACAAGTATTAATAACACCAATGGAGACGTAAGGCTTCCATTGACAGCGTGGTGTGCTTTGTTGGTTGTCAAGAACCTGATGGTGTACTTTTAGTACCTTTAAAATGTGCCATGAGGTGAAAAGGGTTGAAAATCTCTGATGTAGCAGATGGTGTTGGGAAAGAATCAATCTACTATCTCATTTACTCCTTCTGGAACACCTTTTAGTACTTTTCCCCCTACATGTATATTTTTTAGGGGTGTAAGACTTAAGTAAGCAACCGTGCAGTAACTTGAACATTTGGATGCTAAGTTGTGTTTTCAGAATTAAGCACAGAATCTGTGCATTCAGAATTAAATTAAAAAGATGATCTTATCTCTAATTTGTTTTAGCACATCCTTGGTCATAGACTTTCCGGGTATAATATAACATCCCCATCCAAGAACTTGAAACCTATCACTTGTCATTGTATAATTACATGCTTAGGTTTACTAAGGAAGGCACTAACTATCCTGTTTGGAAGCTATTTGGATTGGGATTCTAGCAATAATATACAGTTAACTCTTGATCTTTGTGCTGTTTTCTGCTGAGAATAGCTATCCTGAACCAGCAATTTCACTCTGAAAAATGCATTTGTTTAACATTGACTATTCTGCAACCATTTGAAAGAGTGTTTACTGTGGTTATTAATAAAATGACTGGGCTAGTGCTGGTATTGTAAGTGCAAGCATGAGTAAATTAAATACAGGGGAGGGCATTAGGATGCAAGTCTGTTATTGGCTTATGTGGGACACTGTGACAGGAAGCTGGACTAGATGCACCTCTGGCTTGATCCAGCAGGCTCTTTTATATTACTAGCAAAAGTATGCCTGCAATGCGGGAGTAAAATTCCCCATACAACATCCACCCCATGTGCAACATCCCCCACGTTCATCCCCCTGTATGCATCGTCCTCCCATGCGCAACGGCACCCCCCATGCGCAGCATCCTCCCCAATGCTGATTCCAGAAATCCTCCCTCCAAACTACATTCCCCCCCCCAGTGCACCGGGCACCAAGCACCAAATTGGCTGGATATTGGTCAGTCTTCCATGTTAAGTATAGGACAAAAACACTTTGCACCCCTTTCCACCCCCTTAAGAGTCAAATTTCTCTATATTGGTTCTTGGTGGGTGTTCATGTGACAGAATGAACACTCTCCCCGAATTTCATGCGTCTAAGTCTGGGGTTGGGGCAGAATATCCCTCAAATATAGGGAGGAAAATGCGTTGCAACCCTTTTTACCCGCTTCTGGTTGGAATTTCTGAAAACTGGTTCTTAGTGCACCCCTCAGTTACGGAAGGAACACCCACCCTCAAATTTCACGTTTCTAGGCCCAGTGGTTTTGGCAGGGCAGAGTCAGTCAGTCAGTATTCTCTTTTATATACTGGTATATGGATTGGTGATTAACTGTCTTTAAGGTAAATGATGTATTTACTGCACAAGGAGACCCAAAACAATAGGGATTACATCCAAAGCTTCAGAGTTTGAAGTAATGAAGTCAATTAAAATAGATTAGAGAGAAGGGAGAATTATTGTTGACAGTTATGAGTATGCATGCAACTCTTTAATCATCTTTGGATGCTGAAAGAATGTACATAACTGCTTTTAAACCAGTCAAATTTTAAAAGCACCAGAATGTTATGAGGTTACAATGATAATTACACTGGATCACCAATGAATTTATCAAACTATCTTCTATCTAGAGAGAAAAAACATTTGTTTTTACAAACACTATGTTTACATGAACAAACTATTTACTGGCTGATACCACTGAAAACTTGTTTCTTAGAAACACATTGTTCAACATTGTTTAATGTTGTGGATTTGACTGTTTCACACCTGACATTAAATATATGTTTATATTTAAACAGATATATTTGTATATTTAAACAGATATATTTAAACAGATTATATTTGTTTATCTGTTTATATTTATATCTGTTTATATAGTGCTATCCATTAAACTATTATTTGTGCAAGTTTATGCATGCTGATTTGCTTGTTTGTTTCTCTAGCTTACTGGAGATTTTGGCTGTGTGTCAGTGTTGTGTATGAGCTGTTCCTTATCTTTATACTCTTTCAGGTAAGAAAAGATTGGCTTTAAAGACGTTGCCTTAGATGTAAAGTTCAGTAAGCCTCTGCTAGTTAAGCTGGGGTGGGAAGGGGTGGGAAGATTGTTACCAGTCTCTTGGGTTAAATTTAGATAGGTACCCTGCTAACTGGGCAAACAGTTACTACTCTACGTTACTACATACTCCGTTGCTACGTCTCCTGTATCTAGCAGAGGGAGTGTAACTGTCCCTCTTCCCTCCAGCACTACAACTTCTCCTCGTGGCTGTTTGCTAGTAGGATTATGCATGTTTCTAGATTGTGAGCTCTTTTAGGAGAATGGAGTCATTTGATTTTCTATGTTAAATCTTTGTTAAACAGAGGTACAGAACCATGCTTGTAATCTAAAACTGATTATAATTCTGGATTACAAAACAGATTACAACTGATTCCAGAAATATACTTTTAATCCAAAATACTTGTATACCAAAGCAATTTCTCCCATAAGAAATAATGGAAACTCAGATTATTTGTCCTACAACCTCAAAATGTTCATATGAAAATATTCCAATATTGTAATATAATACCAAAATACAAAATATAAAGAAAAATAAAACAAATCAAACTGCACTTAATCTCTAGGTCTCCCAGGCTGCAGGCTGCTTCCCTGACGCATTAGTGAGCTCCACTGATTATAATAGGGCTTACTTAAGAGGAGACATGCAAGGCTAGGTCTCTCAGGCTTTCCGTTGCCCCCCTTATATAGGAGTAAGCCCCATTGTCTGTAATAGGCTTACTTCAGAGTAGACATGCATAAACTGAGTAGGTGCTGGCAGAGTGGCAAAACTGGCCGTATTCCAGCCAGGACTATTTTTTGTTTGTATTCTAAGATATCACTTGTATTGCAAGACAAATTTATTAGAAATGTTTGCTTGTCTTCCAAATGCTCTCAATCAAAACTGTAAACATTCTCAATAATATCATTCTTCATAACCTGTGAGCTGTGTCCACCATAAGGAATATGCCTGTACAGAATAGAGTGCAAAATACTCTGGAAAAGTTTTGCAAGACAATAATACTCTCCATACTCTATGTTTTCTCTTTTTGACAAGTGGTAAGATTTTATCCTCTCACTTGGCTTGCTATGGAAACAGTGTTCTAGACATTGGTATAAATTATTAATTCTAGTAATTGTAAGTATTCTGTGTGATAAGATTATTCTGAGATGCCATCATAATCTAAAACTGGGTTTATGTCAGTAGACCACAAGGAGAAATAATGAAAGATTGCTGCAATTCTAAAGATGCTTTCCTTGGGCTATGGGTGGCGCAAGTGGTTAAGACACCATGCCTGTTAACCAGAAGGCCAGGATTTGAGACCCGGGTCCCCACAAGACAGGGTGAGCTCCTGTCCTTAGCCCAGCTCTGCGACGCAGCTGGAACCAATCATATCGGCTCTGCCTTTCCATTGGACTATTTCAGTGGTGTGGAGAGGGGGGATTTGCTGCTTGGGTAATGGCCTATCCTCCATATCAATCTACCCAGGCCTTCGTGCTTCACATGCAGTATTGAGCACGATACCATAGTCTTTCAAGACTGATGAATGCCAAGTTTTTCCTGAGCTATTGAACACAGTGCGGTTACTTTTGAGTAGACTTGATTAGGATTGTGCTTTGTGTCAAATGACAATGCTCCTGACAGGAGAATGTAACTTGCCTTTTCTCCTTTTATAAGTCATACTTCCCTCTAAGAGGTTTTTTCTTTTATCAAACTTGAAAAAGGTACATTGCCAAACAAACAATTGAGGTCCAAGTGCAAGGTTCCTTGCAGCAATGGAAACAGTTTAGGAGCAGAATAAGGAGAATCCTACAATAGCCTCCCAACTGCAGCATGTTGTTAATGTGTGTCCTCTGTTGGAAAGAAAATTGTTTCTGGAGTGCTGCTGTTGAGCTGTAGATTACTAGTTTTTCTGTCCTGAACCAGATCTTCCGAGAATAATTCTCTTTTCTTTCAATTGTTAGAACAGTGAGTCTTAAACTTTTTAGCAGTAGGACACACTTTTCAAAATGACAATCTTGTCAGAACCCACCAGAAGTTATATCATGGCCAGAAGTGAGATCATCAAGCAGGAAAATAACACCCCATGTAACAACATCAAATGAAGTAAATTAAAAGTTTACAATAAGAATTTCTTAAAATAAATACATAAAATCACACTAAAATGAACGGGGCCCACTTGAAATTTGCTTGTGACCCATCTGACCTACTGTTTGAGAAACACTGTGTTAGAATGGATTGCAAAGAACATGTGTCTGTGTTTCAGGTAGAAACAATATGAAATTCCTGTATAGCACATTCTTGGGACAGGATGTCTATGCAAAAGGTTTGCAACCTTGATAATGGTGCATCAAGTTTACAGAGCTGTGACTTTATCAAAGAAACATTTGGTCCTTGCTCTTTAGTGTAAATTTGTTAAGCTGAAAAAAATCACCAAACAGGGCACTTGGAACTTTATTTTTTAGTGTATTTCTGAAGACATGACATCCAAAAGTGCAGATACTACTTCCTCCATTTAACAGACTTTAACAGATTGTCTGTATTGCCAGCTTACCAAATGTAAAACTGATCAATGGAGTATGCTACATTTTGTCAAATATTAGAACTGGTTTAATTTCTAATAAATGTATTCATTTCTGCAGACTGTACATGATGGAAGACAGTTTATGAAATTCATCGATCCTAATTTAGGTGTTCCCTTGCCAGAAAGAGACTATGGTGGAAATTGCCTTATTTATGACCCAGGCAACGAGACAGATCCATTTCACAATATCTGGGTGAGCGATATTTGTACTTGGTAGTGATTATTCTGATATTAGCTTTTAATATTTGGATCTTTTATAGCAAGGTTGATCAGAATGTTTTTTGGGGTTTACTGCTCAATTATTGCCTAATTTGGCAATTGATTAGCAAAGGTTTCTAACTTTTGGCCCTTTTTCTTCCCTCCCAAGCAAAACTGTGTGTGTGATTGATGGGATGAGTGGGTGTAGCAGTATCATTTCCAATCTTTATATCCTAGTGCTCAGTGTTTTTTCGTTCCAGTTCCTGTTTGAAATGTGCCCCTCTCACCCCAAGCAACCTTATGAGTGCCAGTAGACTTATCTTCCTTGCTGACATCTTTCCACGATGGAGAAAGCTCTTTTTCTCCATTCTCATAGGTAGGCAGGAACGAATCCTCATTGGGCAATAGATTGGAATTCCAATATTTTCATTGGCCTGAGGCAGGGTAGGTGGCCTAGCCCAAATGGGCAGGTAGCCTTACCATTTGGTTGAAACCTTATTAAGAGTGTGGGGAATGAACAGGCTGTGGTTATTAGCAAAAAGCTCTTTATTGCTATTGCTCACCTTTTCTTAACTGCTTTCTCTTCTAGATCTTTCCCCCTCCCCAGCTTTCCTTTCCTATAATCAGTGGTCTCCTTCTGGGGGGTTGAGAATGCTGGGGGATTACCATCTTGGTCCCCTGGCAACCCCAGTGATTCCCCAAGGTCACCATGTGTGCAAACTCAAAGGAGGGCTAAAGCCTAAAGGCTGCTCAGGAGCCATTTAAAGGCAGCCATTTAAAGTCTACACCCTGCTGCAGGAGTATTGGGGAGACATTCTTGCAAGGTGCTGTTGCAAAGGACCTTGCAAGAATCTGGATGAGCATGCCCAAACAGTGAGCATGCCCAAACAGTTCTGGGGGAGCAGTAGTGAGGCTGCTGGTGCCACTATGGCCTGTTGCATTTGGGGGAGGGAGTGCAGACGAAGCAGCGGCTTTGGGAGCTCCCAGCCAGCTTCCTCATCGTTCTGCCAGGGCTCAGTTTGGGAGTGATCATCCAGATTCCTGTAAGGCACTTATAACAGCGCCTTGCAAAGACTATCTCACAGTGCTTTTCAAGGAATGTCAGTCATATGAGGAGTGCTTGGAGGATGCTATTCCCTCCTGGTACCCTCCCAAGCAGGAGGCCACATGGAGAAGGGGAATTGTGGGGAGGAGCCCCCACTCTCGGGAAGTGTTTGTGTATGTCAGTGCATGTGTGGGAAAGGGTTGTATGTATGTCAATGTATGTGTGGAAAGGTAGGTGTGTGTGCGTTTGACTGCCTGCATGTGTGTGTATGTGAGTGCATGTAAAAAAAATCCCAGTCCTTGCCACAAAAGTAAGATTATTAAGATGTGTGTGCTAGCAGCAGTATCTAGCCTTAAATAAAAAGCTTTATAACTATGCTGATTGCATTTTTGTTTCTTTACTAAGAAACAAAATTTAAAATTATGTTTTAAATTTGTATTTATTAGCATTTTAATGGGCCTGGTCAGTTTAGTGACAGAATAAAACTGCATACTATCAGGATAGCCACCTTTTCATTCTGAAGTGGCACTGCCTTGGCATCCTCAGTGTGGCCTCTGAAAATCCTAGAAAGTCACTTCTGCTTTTCAGAGGAAAAAGGTGCAGGACACAATATAATCAAAGTTAAGCATGTTGCAGTTATATTAATTAAGCTGAAGGAAATTTAAGGATGTACATTATTTTCCCCAGTTAAAATAAGTAACTTTATTAACTTTGTTTAATTTAAATATTGTAAATATAATTTAGTGTAGATATTGTAGTTAGATTTCTCCATAAATTCTATTTTTAAAATTTTGAAACTGGCAGTGCAAGCTTCACTTGTGCTGGAACAGGCAGTCTAATTAGCCTACACTGTATCCAGCGCAAGAATTGGGACTGCCTCTGCAATACCATGGGGAGGAGAAGCTTTTTCTCTTCAGGTAAGGGAAGAGCAGCCTCAGTAGGACTACTTATGCCACCTCTGGAGGGTGGCCTAAATCAGATTACACTCGAGCAGCCAGAGACTGCTCATGAACAGAGGCTTGGATTTGGCATAACTGCCAGATCCAAGCCCTATCTCCCACTGTCTTATCCCTGCCCAAGAATGCCCCACCCCTCCTTAACCTCCTTCCCACCCTCCTCCTTCAGACCACCATGTTGGCCAAGCTCAGCTGAATACAGTCTCTCCATGCCCCATCCTAGCTTACTGTGAGGAGGTGCACACTTTCTTTACAATACATTTGCAATCCTCCTCATCTGACTTGCACATATCTAGCACCATCTCTGGACTGCAATCTCAAATACCATTTTGGATGAGAAAATTAGTTGTCTAGAAACAACATTACGATTCAAGAAAATGTTACAATTGTTGGTTATCTCTTTTCCTTTTTTAAGGAGATTTTTCCTTTGTTTTAGAAGCAACCAATAAAAAGTTTTTTAAATAAAATAATCTTTTTACTGTAAATACTTATGCTGGAGTCCATTATAGTTTAAGTTACAGTTGGGTGACTTGATTTACTTTTGTTTGAGAAAATTTGGACTGATTTGTTACCTCATTTTGGGGGGGGGTGAATTATAGGACAAACTGGATGGATTTGTTCCTGCTCATTTCCTTGGCTGGTATTTAAAGGTAAGAATTGGACATTTCTGAGTTTAAGCTATTGTTTTTGAAGTTTGGCTGCCTCTTTTTCAGTGTTGCCAGTGTTCAAAACTAATTATTTAATGCAATCACCTATGAAATTTTTGGATTGTCCAGCTTTAAACTTACCATGTTGTGTTACCTACCGTAATTTATTTCCATATATCATACACATGAAAGTTCATTTTGAATGGTGTGCAGATACGATAATTCTTCATTGCAGTGCTGTGGAACCATCACTTTGTTATGCTACCAGAATGTTTTTCTTTCATAATCAGTCATATATTCAGTGGTTTCACTGTATCTATATATAAAAGCATATTCCTTTTTTAATATTTTATTTTATATATACCTATAGGTCTTGGTCACTTCAGGTTGTATATGAAATGATGCTACCCACTGGAGGTAGTGTATGCCTTCCATGTAAGGGGAACTCCCTAGATACGTCAGCATTGATGAATTTGTGAATTTTTAAAAAGAGGGCCAAAATATTGAAGTAAACTGAGCAGGCTCCGGGTCCTTAGTCTTCAAATTTATTTATTTATTTATTTATTTATTTATTTATTTATTTATTTATTCAATTTGTACCCCGCCTTTCCTCCCCCATAAGAGGGAGCCAAAGGCGGCTAACATTAAAGAATAAAACACCATTAAAATGCTAATAAATACAAATTTAAAACATAATTAAAATACCATTTAAAATACAATTAGAATAATAAAGATTAAGAACAATTAAAAACAAGCTAAAAGACATTCCTTAAAACAATAAAAAACACTAAAACACTGCCCCCACCCTCTGCCCTGTTTAAAACGCTTTTTTAAAATAAAAGGTTTCTAGGCTCTGCCTGAAGCTCTGTATTGAGGGAGCTTTCCTAAGTTCTATGGGGAGGGAGTTCCAAAGCCAGAGTGCCACCACCGAGAAGGCCCTATCTCTGGCCGCCACACCTCTCACATCTTTTAGTGGCGGCACAGTCAGTAGGGCCCCCTCAGATGACCTTAGGTGACGGGTTGGATAGTACGGAAGAAGGCGGTCCCTCAGGTACCCAGGACCCGAGCCGTTTAGGGCTTTAAAGGTCAGGACCAGCACTTTGAATTCAGCCCGGAAACGAATGGGCAGCCAGTGTAGTCGCTGAAGCAGTGATCCGACAGAGTCGAGCTGACGAGCCCCAGCAACCACACGGGCCGCCGCATTCTGGACTAGTTGAAGCTTCTGGACCGTCTTCAGAGGCAGCCCCACAAAGAGCGCGTTACAATAATCTAGTCTCGATGTCACTAGGGCATGGGTCACCGTGGCCAGATCCGAGCGACTCAGGTATGGTTGCAGCTGGCGGATCAGCCGAAGCTGAGCAAAGGCTCCCCTGGCCACAGCCGCCACCTGGGACTCCAGGAGCAGCTGCGAATCCAGGAGAACCCCCAAGCTGCGAACCTGCTCCTTCAGAGGGAGTGCAACCCCATCCAGAACAGGATGATATTCCAATACCCGAGTCGAGGCCTTCCGGACCAGGAGAACCTCTGTCTTATCAGGATTTAATCTCAGCTTGTTCACCCTCATCCAGTCCCCTACTGCCTCCAGACAATGATTCAGGACTTCAACTGCCTCCTTGGACTCAGGAGGAAAGGAGAGATAGAGCTGGGTGTCATCGGCGTATTGATGACTCCTCACTCCAAACCTCCGGATGACCTCTCCCAGCGGCTTCATATAGATGTTAAACAGCATGGGGGATAGGATGGAACCTTGTGGCACCCCGGACCGAAGAGGCCAGGGCGCCGAACAAGCATCCCCCAGCACCACCTTCTGGGATCCGTCAGCCAGGTAGGAGCAGAATCACTGCAGAACAGTGCCTCCGATCCCCAACCCAGCCAACCGACCCAGAAGGACACCATGGTCGATGGTGTCGAAGGCCGCTGAGAGGTCCAGCAGGACCAACAGGGACGCACTCCCCCTGTCCATTCCCCGGCGTAGGTCATCCACCAAGGCGACCAAGGCAGTCTCTGTCCCAAATCCTGGCCTGAAACCAGATTGGAAGGGATCCAGATAATCAGCTTCATCCAGGACCCTCTGAAGCTGGGACGCCACTACCCGCTCAACCACTTTGCCCAGAAATGGGATGTTTGAGACTGGCCGATAATTGTTTAGATTTTTAGGGTCCAGGGAGGGTTTCTTCAGGAGGGGGCAAACCACTGCCTGCTTTAATGCAGAAGGCAACACCCCCTCCCTCAGAGAGGAGTTCACCACCCTCCCTGTCCCAGGTTGGAGCACCTTTGGGTATCTCTACTACCTGTTGAGGGCCACTTACCCTGCTCAGTGATATCAACGGTTGAGACTAGGGAGAGAAGAAAATTGGCCTACCAAAGCTAGGTGTTCTGTTTGAGAAGGTGCAATACCTTTTATGTCCTCTTGTGTGTGTATTTTAATAAACATATAACACATCTATTATCTGTTACCAGTCACACAAAACAATATTTCTGCATCTGATACTCTACTTTGAAAATGATAAAGTCACAAGGCTTTATGTTCAGTGGATCAAGAACTGGTCATCTTTAGAGGAATGCTGTCACAGTGCGATATAACATGGCTGAAAATCTTTACTTAACTGTCAAATTTCTGCTTTTGCTTTCGGTTTCCACCTAGTATTTCTATTCTTTAATGAAGGTAAAAAAATGTTCTGCTTCAGTGAAAATATTCTGGAACCTTTGAGGTGTATAATATAAATATTGGAATGACTTCCAGGACAGCATAGTCAAGATTTCAAGTAATCTGAACTATAAAGCTAGCTTGTTTTGTTTGTTTTCAGACGCTTATGATTCGTGACTGGTGGATGTGTATGATAATCAGTGTAATGTTTGAATTTCTGGAATACAGTCTAGAACATCAGCTTCCTAACTTCAGTGAATGTTGGTGGGACCATGTGAGTACCCCAGTCTTTTTCTTTTTAGAAAAAAAACATACTTCAAGACCAGTGACTCAAGTTCTTGTGTTAACAAGGTACTTAACAGGTTTTTGTTAGTTGGTTAAATCTCATTAGCTTTGAGGAAATAACACCCTCACTTCCACTCTTAAGACCATGTAGTTTTGAAGTATTGTATCTTTTGTATGAAATTCACTTGCTATCAAACATATTTTAAATTTTATTTCTTCATAGTTTTTATGAGGTTGCTTGTACTGTGCCTGTGCAGAATTAACATCAGAAGGTTCTAGGACAGGGGTCTCCAAACCCCAGTCCTCGACAAGCCTTCATCTGACCCTTGGGCAAGCCCTGTAATCCTCCAGAAGCAAGAGGAGCTCTGCTCTCCATACTTTGAGAGGGTATTTTGAGGGCCGGGAGGCTGCTTACACCTCCTGTCTCTGTGCATGAAAGTGCTTATGAACTGGTTTGTGCTTATGAACTGGTTGGAAAATCACCCTTTCTATGTGTTGGAAAGTGTTTATGAACTGGTTTGAATCCATTCATTCATTCACAAGTTCTGCGCCTAATGTATTCATTTTTGTAAATTTATTCAAATTTGAAATGTAAATAAATCCTTTTTTCTTCCAGCCCCTGGCACAGTATCAGAAAGACAATGCCCCCCAGCCAAAATGTTTACAGTCCCTTGTTCTAAAATGTCAAAGTTTCTGTCCCTTCTCTCAAATGGGAGAAAACATTTGCATACCATCCAGCCTTTAGGTGTGACTCCAATGGGTAGATCAGCGATTTTTCAACCTCTAGGTTGGCACATTGGTGTGCTGCAAATAGTCTTCAGGTATGCCATGGTAATTTGGAAGAGGGTGATTTATTAGAGTTATTGAGGGATATGAGCCCCTAGCCAGCCATGCAGAGTGGTTTATCAGTTGTCAAAAAAACTGATGTCCCTTGACAGTTTTTAATGCCTTACCAGTATGCCATGGGATGAAAAAGTGAAATATTACTTCAAATGAGTGAAATATTACTTCAAATGCTGCATTTTGAACTTGGGGGATTGTCCTTAAAGGAACCAAGGGGTTGGTCATTCTTTTGCTCTTGAAGTACATGTGATTTTTCACCACTGAAGCAGAATACTAAAAGCTTTCAAAATTCCTGAGATTGACGTTGTACATATAGGGTTCTGCTATGTGTCTGCCCACATGATAACTCAATTACTCCTAAAGGTAAAGCAGTCTGTCCAGATTTATACAACTATTGAAGGGGGGCATGCATGACACAAACTTCAGTTTATGGGCACTTCACAAGATACTATGTGCCATGTTAAAAACTGGTAATTTTACCAGTAGTGGCTTAACTTAAACAGTAATATGTTTCGCAGTGTAACATAGCAACAGCGAGGTATGAGAAAACTAGGGGCTAGAACAATCTCAATATTGGATATGAGAAAACAATACCCTGTACTGGCTCAGATTTATAAAATAGTAGTTTGTTACACGCCTGTAGTTTCTGCATTCCACCACTTTGCTCTCAAGGGGCGGAGATTGAAAATTTCCTGTTGCAGTTTATTAAAAGCTGCATTCTTGTGATTTGCCAAAAGTTGGGAAACTGGTTTCAAAAAACCACTGCAGTTAATAAACAAGCCAAATTACCTTACCAGAATCTTCTGTTACGATATCATAAGTGCATCTCAGAACTGCACAAACTGTTCTGGAATGTTTAATTGTAAAAACATGTATGATGTATGTAAATTCATGAACTTACTGTTCTATAAGGGTTATGGTAATTTTAATTTTTTTTTAGTGGATTATGGATGTACTCTTATGCAATGGACTTGGCATTTATTGCGGAATGAAGACTTTGGGGTGGCTTTCCCTGAAAACGTACAAATGGCAAGGACTTTGGAACATTCCCACATACAAGTATGTTAAATCAGTAGGCTTCAGCTTGTCATGAGCTGGGACCCACCTCAAACCCCAGCTTGCAACATGGGACCCATCTTCAAGAGCCCAACGGGTGAGAGGGGTGGGTGAGTGAATAGCCACAGTTCCTCTTCTTTTCTTACCCTGGGGCCCGCTAGTCAGCACATGCTGCTACTGTGTGGTGTACTGCCCCATCTCTCCTTCCAGCTTGGTGGGATAGAGTCTGGCTTAGCAACAGTGTACACTCAGTTTTGACAGGGAGGGAAGTCAGAAACAAGGCTGAGGGAGTGGTGCATCAAAGAAGAGCAGATGGATTAGTGGGAACTTCAGGCAACCACTGAAGATAGAGAGACTTTACCAAACGCAATCCCTCCAAGTCCAAATCTCATGGGATTTGCTTTATCTCCAGCACTTTGGCTGCGGCTCAAATTGGGCAGGACCAGTTCTCAAAATGCTGTTGGTATTATTGCTGTGATCCACTTTTTGAAAACATGTGTTAAATATATTATAATAAACATAATAATATGTTATAACTGGGGTGAAAAATATAAATCTTATGATGTACAGTATTAGCATATCTGAACTTAAGCTCTAGATTAGATCTTTAAAATGAAGAGGAATTTAACCCAATTTATTATGATACAGTTTAGGGCAATTGAGTAGTAAGTACAAAACCATTTTTAAATAGTTGATCAAACCTATGTTAAATATTTGCCAGTATTTCCATATTTACTGAATACTTAATTCAATTCTTACTGAATACTTGCCTTTGAGGGGCGGGGACTGGTGGTTGATTTATTGTTACATACTGAGATTGTACAAAGTGACAATTTCTTTAAAACATTTTCTCCCCATGAAACAGTTGATATAATTCTGATATATCATCCAATTTCTTTCTAATTAACTGCATTATTTAATGATGTACCATAGACATGAGACATTGGTTTGGGGAAATTATGCTCCCAATGGACTGAACAGAGCCAGTATAGAAAAAAGGGTGAATACGTACCCTGTGCTTTCAAATTAGTATATTCACTGTCATTTCTCTCAAATAAAAATATATTGACATTAAAAATTAGCCACTCGTACATTCAGTCTATGTTCATATAATGATCCAGTATTACTCTTCAGTACCCAGTTATAGTTAACTTCTGTTTCTGTCATGGGGATTGCTTGGAGTCAATCATCCTTACAGGACCTTGTATCATTCCTGATTATGTTCCTGACCCTGAAGTATGAGCTATGTTTCTCAATGTACAATGTACTAGTTCAGTAGGACAACTTGTAAGATGAGAGGCTGTGGGCGGTAAAGAAGCTGTGCCTGTTAACCAGAAAGCCAGGGTTCGAGACCCAGGTCGGCCCCACAAGACAGGGTGAGCTCCTGTCCTTAGCCCAGCTCTGCGACGCCAGCTGGATCCAATCGTATTGGCTCTGCCTTTCCATTGGGCTAATTCAGTGGCATGGAGAGGGGGGATTTGCTGCTTGGGTAACAGCCTATCCTCCATAAAAAAATCCAACCTAGGCTTTTGTGCTTCGCATGCAGCGTATGCAGCGCCGAGCACGATACCATAGTCTTTCAAGACTGACGGAGGCCTGCTTTAAGATGAGAGGGTGCAAATAAATGCAGGTACTTGCAACTATGTTTGATGCTTTATCAGCTCATGCCATAGTCTTTTCTTAAATATTTAAACTGAAAGCTGAGTATTTGACTAAAATGTACCCATTTCTCAATGTTCTCCTGCAAAGCACTTTGGGAGTCTCTGGAGCCCATTACCTGTTCCCCATGCCGTTGGTCTCTATAGGTCCCATAATGCCTCATGGAAGCATCCATAAGCGACTTCAGTGGCTTCTGGATACTAACATGAGGTATTATGGAGGCCTGTTGATTACAGGCTACATTCAGGTTACAGGCTTGGAAGTGGCTTCCAGAAATTCTCAAAAGTGCTTTGCAGATGAACATTGAGCAAAGGATCATGACCTAATGCAGATGACAAAGTGCAACGTGGTGAGGTAAAGTTTGGAACCATTGAGCTACACAGTTCATATCTTAAGACTACTAACGTGAAGTCTTTATTATTTTTTCTTCTCCAGAGGTAAAATGAAGAGAATTGCCTTCCAGTTCACACCATACAGCTGGGTTAAATTTGAATGGAAGCCAGCCTCAAGCCTTCGCAGATGGCTAGCAGTCTGTGGTATTATTTTTGTAGTAAGGAGTTATTTCTTTCTTCTCACTGTAGAATGCTTATAATTCTTCCAAAATTATTGCCTGTTCGTCAATTCAGTATTTATTTATAAAATTGTTGCCATACAAATCTGATCTCCTTTTTCGCTCGGGTTACAAGCTTACTTGGTTAGTGGCAATGCTGTGGATGTCATTTATCTTGACTTGCAAGTTGATCTGCAAGTTGCTCAATGGCCACATTCAAAGGGTTTTAGTAAATGGTTCTGCATCAACCTGGAGGTCGGTTTTCAGTGGGGTCCCCCAGGACTCTGCCTTGGGCCTGGGTTCTCTTTAACAGCTTCATCAGTGACTTGGAGGAAGGGATACAGGGGAGTCTGATCAAATTTGCAGATAACACCAACAAGCTGTAGTGGGGGAGGGGAGGGAGTAGCAAACACAACAGATGACAGGAAAAACCTCCAGGAGGATCTGAACCAACTGGAATACTGGACTGTAATAAATAGAATGAATTTGTAGATTGAATTGTCCTACTAACAGTGTGCATTGTCTCATGGAGTTGTACATTTACCCTGCTTTGTGTTTTGGCTGCCAAGCTGCAGTGGGTTCCACTGCCCTCCTGCTGTATAAACCAGGTTCTGTGCAGATACAGTATATCGGTTGACACATCCCAACTAATACTGCTCAATCTGTGCGGGATATTATTTCTACTTGCCATTTTGGCAGCAGTTTTCATCAAATGTTCTTTATTTGATGGGGAAAGGGGTTTTTGTACAGTTTTGTCCTTAACAGGCATTAGGGAATTAGTGCAGTTAGCCCCAAAACATGACTATGAGGAGATTACATCCCATAAGATGAGGTTGTATTGAGGGTGAGGGAGATGTATGTTCAGATGAAGATGTAGTGTTGAAGGCAGAACAGCTGAACTTTGCTTAACTTTAGATCAAGATATACAGTACAATAATACTTAAAATTCCTATACCCTTACAATTTATAGTGTATTTTTGATTTGGATAATTTGAAATCTCCTGAAGTTAACTGAGTTAGTTGTGTATTCCTGTCAGTTTTTATTGGCAGAGTTGAACACGTTTTACTTGAAGTTTGTTCTGTGGATGCCTCCAGAACACTACTTGGTCCTGCTGCGACTTGTCTTTTTTGTGAATGTAGGAGGTGTAGCCATGAGAGAGATCTACGATTTCATGGATGATCCGTAAGTCCTTACTCTTAGGCTCAATTGCTCATTTTTAAAGCAATTTTTCAGGTTTCAACATGTCAGAATAGTTCATATTCTGTTTTCTTTGTAGAGACATCTGTTTTATATAAAACTGAAGTCACTTACTGACTCACTTACTCATCAACGCCTAGCCAAAACTGCTGGGCCTAGAAGCGTGAAATTTGGGGGGAGGTTGTTCCTTCCGTGATGGAGGCACCCACTAAGATCCGGTTTTCGGAAATTCTGACTGGAAGGGACTGAAAAGAGGCATAACGTGTTTTCCTCCCTGTACTTTCTATTGAAGAATCCCTTACTGAGGGATGCTGTACCCCAACCACCAGATCTAGAAGCATGAAATTGGGGGAGTGTATTCCTTCTCTGATGGGAACACCGACCATGAACTGATTTCTAGAAATTTAATCCCTAAGGGTCTGAAAAGGGATGCAATGCATTTTGCATATATACTTAACATTGAAGACTGACCAACATTGCTGATTCACTGGGAGGGAGGGTACACAGAGGATGATGGTGCACATGAGGGGATGCACATGGGTGGTGCGCATTTGAGGGGATGGCGTGCATGGGGATTGATGTGCATGGAGGGTATTGTGCATGAGGGGTTGAACACATGGGGGGATGATACACAGTGGCGGGTGTTGATGCGCCTGGGGGGTCGGTGCACAGTGGAGAGATGGCGTATGGGGGAATTTTACTCCCACAACGCGAGTACATTTTCACTAGTTCTGAATAAAAATAGTTCCAACATCTATATAGTAATGCTTGTTTTCTCGTTGCAGGAAGTTTCATAAGAAGTTGGGACAGCAGGCATGGCTAGTTGCTGCTATTACAGCAACAGAATTCCTTATTGTGGTAAAATACGATCCCTACACCCTGACACTGTCACTTCCTTTCTACATTACTCAATGCTGGATTCTTGGAATCATACTTGTGCTCACATGGACAGGGTGGCGTTTCTTTGTTCGGTAAGCAAGATGTTAAATCCAGATGCTCAGTTGTTCGTGTTTGTGTTGAATGTCTTTATGGTCATTTTTTTAAGTAGCCAAACACAGGTGATCTGATTCAACCAATCCAGGCTTTCAGATTCCACTTGTGGCCAAACAGATTCTCGTAGGATGCCTATAAGCAGAGATGAAAGGAAAAGGTACCCTTCTCTTGTGCCACCTCCCCCATTTTCCTACACCAATGTTTATTCAAATGTCTCTTCAAATATGGAAGTTCAGTTTAGCCACTATGGCCGATAGCAGATAAAAGCCCTTGTCCTCCATGATTTGTCTAATCTAGTGTTTCCCAAACTGTGGGTCAGGACCCCCTAGTGGGTTGCAAGCCATTTTTGGTGGGTTAAATGAAATTTTGAAAATTTGAAGGAAAAAACTTTGCATGTACTCCTGCTGGTTGTATAATAAAATCATTAGCTTGAATGCTAATCTGTGGTATGATATAATCTTAATATCCAAAATTACCACATTTTCTTCATTTTCTCAACCTTTTATCTAAAAGTTCCTAATTGCTCTCCAGTTCACCTTTTTGGGTACCCAGGAGGAATGACTATAAAAGTTTTGGAGAATATTCCTTGAATCATTTTCTAGGGAAAAGTATAACACACATAATGGTACATATAAGATTTCTAGAAGCCTCAGGAGCACAGGACCCTGATTATTATTAATAAATATAATTAATTCTCTTTTTAGTATAGTGTGTCCCAGCAAAGTATCACTTTAAGTGGGTTGCTGTGCTGAAACATTTGGGAAGCACTGGTCTAATTAATTCCTCTTAAAATCATATCATCCTGTGGCCATCACCACAATTTGTGGCAGTGCATTCCATGATGTATGTTATTCCTTGGGTGACCTGAATTTAATTTCACTGTATTCAAGATGTTCAAATATTTTGGCTGGTGAGCCACATCATCTCTATTACTGCATTGGGGCCTCAAATATGGTATTTTATATACATCTCAAATTTAAATTAATTAACATAAATGAAGATATTAAAAGAGACAGAACTTATGATATCCTCTGTCAGTGAAAGGAAGCAGAGCATAAATTTATTTACTTAGAGCACAATCCTAACCATGTCTACTCAAAAGTCCCATTGTGTTCATTAGGTCTTACTCCCAGGAAAGTATCTTTAGGATTACAGCCATAAATTTGATTTTGTTGTTGAAGAGGGGCTTACAAAATATTCTTTGACTCTAAGTAACAAAGGCCATAGCTATGCCATTAGATGGGGAAGGGTGGCAGCAAGGCAAATGGGTAGTGAGATGCTAGGGAGACAAGATGGGTTCCCCCATTTTTTACTTTAAAAAAAGAAAAAAGCCTGAGCAAGATGTTACTTCTGGTTGTGACATCACTTCTGGGGCAGTATTTTGAGCTTTGCACTGGTCTACATGATCATTAGCTACTGCCCCCAAGTATTTGCAAGTCATATTTGATAACTGCAGTACTGTCACTTAGAACTAGGAAACAATTAACGGTGGCCAGCCTCTGAGTTTCTATATATGTTGTCTTTTTTCAGTGAAACTAAAAAAAGCAGGCCTCCGTCAGTCTTGAAAGACTATGGTATTGTGCTTGGCACTGCATACGCTGCATGCGAAGCACAAAAGCCTGGGTTGGATTGTTATGGAGGATAGGCTGTTACCCAAGCAGCAAATCCCCCCTCTCCTCGCCACTGAATTAGTCCAATGGAAAGGCAGAGCCAATACAATTGGATCCAGCTGGCGTCGCAGAGCTGGGCTAAGGACAGGAGCTCACCCTGTCTTGTGGGCCAACCCAGGAATCGAACCCTGGCCTGCTGGTTAACAGGTACAGCGTCTTTACCGCTTGTGCCACGCACAGCCCACTTCAGAGAAACTAAGGGAACAGCAAAAGGCAAAGCTTTATCCTCTTATGTTGTAACTGTTTCTCGTGAAAACTCAAATTGGAATAACAAATATTTTTTCTCATTTTTTTTCCTTTTTACTTTCCAGTGACATCACCTTGCGGTATAAAGAGATCAGAAGGCAAAAGCAAGAACACAGATATGGAAAGGACAAATATTTAAGCAATGGTGATGGACATTCTGCACAGGCAGATGAGCACACGGTGAATAAACTGAGAGAGAGGAAACTTTGAACTTGAGAAACAAATTAAGGGCTAAGAGGGTTATCTCACTTGAGTCAATCTGGTTGGCTTGACTTGCAAGTTTTACCCTACCTAGTTTAGTAAGTTCACTGTTTTCTCATGTGTGAGAATTCTGTTGAAAAAGATCCCACCTGATCTTATTTTGAGTAGGTGATTAGAAGCAGTGTACAAGGAGACTTCCACCTGAGAATCATAAATGTTGTCATCTTACAGAAAGGAGGATTAAGGAGGCTTAAACAGGTGCAAAGGGAATTGAATAGCCCCTGTTCTGGAGCACTCTTATAACTTGGGGCATCAGAAACACATTTTATGGAATAACTAATATGTGCACGGTAAAGAACAGCCTGGTTATTTTCAGCTCTGATTATTTGAACTGTTACGTAATGTCCATGTCCTCTTGATTAATTCACCAGATAGGACAGAATCGACAAGATAGAAAGAGGAATGCAACTGAAGCATGAGAACAAACTGCATAACTTGCACAGTATATAATTCTTGGATCTCGCTGCCTGTTTCACAAAGCTAAGGTATGCTACCTTGAAGCAGCCTCTTAGTTTTGTACTACATAACAATGCTATCAAATACCTCTTCAGTTTATCATTATCCTGGCTATCCCTTTTGGTCAGAAAGCGCAAATTTACTGTCCCTTAACCAAACAGAGTTATGCAAGGCTACAAAAATCAAGAGGTGTTTGTCCACTAAATCTGTGTGTTCTTTGCCTTAATCTTCTATCGGAGAGAGAATTCCTGCTGTAGTCAACACTGTTCTTTCGTCTATCTTGGACCCCAGTTGTATTAGGCAGAGCATGTCATATCCTCCAGAATGATCCTGTTTCTAGCAGTGAAGCTGCATGAAATGAGGTGGGGATACATACAGATGACTGCAGCATACACAGGCAGCCACTAAATGCTTTTAAGGTTTCTGCTGACATCTCATAAGAGCTCTCGTCCAGTCCATGGCCACTGACAATCTTGGGAGTGACTCACCTTTCAAAACAAAACTTGGATAAATGGTGTATGTAACATGAACATCTCTTCTACCAGGATCTCTGTTCAATGATCAAAGCTTTTTTGTCATTGTCATAGGAACTTGTTGCACATTCCTAAAACAGCTGTGTGGGTTTCTTTTTGTGTGAGTGACATTAAATTAATTTTAACAATATAAAAAGTCTTAGATCTGTTGAACCTTTTAGGATTTCATTTTGAAATGAGCTTTTCTTCAGAAGTGAGTGTAAGCTGCAGCCTAGCCTTTCTCTTGCCAACCTTTCTCCTTTAAGATCTCAAAAAATACTGCTGATTAAAGCACAATGCCTAGGCCTTGGCTCCCTTTTATGTCAGTACTTGAATGGCAAAGCTGATCTGCCTTTCCGTTATTTCTACAGGACACTAATATGTTTTCTTTTTAAACAATTAATACGTTCAGCAGGGTGAAATAAAATATCCCAATACAAATGAATATTTAAAAGCTCAACAAATGAAGCAGTTTTTTTAGCATACAGAATTATTCATGGTTATCAGTATGAAGGTTATGTGAAGTTTATTCCTTGATTGGTGTGTAATAAACTGCAGTCTAGTCATTGAATGGCTGATGTTTGAAACTAGGATTTTGCTATTCAGTAATAAGGAGTACAATAGCTGTAATTAGACACTAACATAATTTTTAAAGGGCAGATGCTGAGTTGAGCTGGTTCATATAAAGAACCTTTCCCTACATTTGGATGCAGTAGGTTTTGAAAGTTGTACAAGTTCATTTCGTACCTATCTTATGAACTGACTAGAGGTAGTACTAATGTATCTGGACTAATGTGGACCCAGTTTTGCAAGGCTCACAAAAGCATATTCCCTGTTCTTTTTGTCCTTATGAACTTGCCCTCTTGTAATTTTGTATTGTAAATGTCCTCCGTGTAATTCTGCTGGTAACAAGTGCAATGAGGAGAATTTGATAGGATTTTTTTTATTTTTTATTTTTTTTTAGAAATTGGTTGTGTAAAACTTGAAAAGGGGAAAATCTTTGATTTCTATGTTGAAGTTGAATATTTACTTTTGTACTGATCTTTTATGTTCACTAAAAATTGAGTTTTACAGTTATAGTCTGGATAATTAAACAAATATAATAAAAGGATATTTGCTGGCATACTGAGTTACAAACTTTGTGTGTGGGGTGGTGATGGGTCTGGCTACCATAATAGGCTACCATAGTGATGATTTGCTAAAGTCAATGTATAATCCTACGTGGTTACTGAAGATTTTTTACTTTAGCGATGAAAAGTAATTGTTCAAGACTTAGTCCTAAATTCTTCTAAATTGGATCCAAGTTGACACTAATATCAGTGAAGTGCAGTCCTTGACAAGTTTAAGTACCTTTGATTGTAGGGGAAGGTTTATATGATACCTTGTACAGAATTGAGTCCAGTTTCCTATAGAAATAAATCTAAACAATTATTCATTGATCTAAGAAGTGGGTAGTATGTATATCTTAAATTGTGATGAGGACTAAATAGTTGCATCACAGGCCAATTTCAGGTGGGTCCCAAATCATTTCAGTATTTTATTTTTAATAGACTTAAGCTGCAATCCTAAAGACACTTTCCTGGGAGTAATGGGGCTTATTTACAGTGGGACTTACTTTTAAGTAGACACGGTTAGGATTGTGCTCTTAATGGTAGTGACTGCATTTGGAAAAACAGATGTGTACTTTAACAGTCTAGTACATATCTGGTTACAAAAATGTCAATTGGGCATACTCCTGGGTAAGTGTGGAAGGATTGCAGCCTAGAATTGTTTTTACCTCTGATGCCACTTCCAGCAGTGGCATCACTGCCATATTAATGACATTACTTCTGGTGGGTCCTGCCAGATTGGCATTCTAAAAAGTGTGTTCTAGTGCTAAAAAGTTTGAGAACCAATGGGATAACTTACAAAATATGCATGAACTGGTGATTAGCTGAAGATTTTTTTAAAGAGACATATATAGGAAATGAAAGACTGGAAAGATCTGGAAGAAGTACAAACAGATAACCTGATCTTGTAGGCAAGAGGTCAGGAAAACTAAAGTTCAAAATAAACTGAGACTCACCAGGGATGTCAAGAATAACAAAAAGAGCAACAAGAAAGAGGAACAAGGGGATGAGATTGCTCCTTTATGAAGATGGATAACTGAAATTAAGAGAAAGCAGAGCTGCTCAACTCCAACTTTGCATCTATCCACTCTAAGAAGGACTGTACAAATACAGGTGCTGGATCATCGGCTGATGTGATAATATGCTTGAATCCCCAAGGGTAAGGAAAACAGTGGCACAGATCTGCAGATTAAGATCAACAGGGAACTTGTTCAAAACCACTTAATTAAGCCTAAATGAATTCAAGTCATTTGGACAGAAGGAACAATGTCCTAGAGTTCTTAAGGAACTCAAAGATGTACTTGCAGCCAGTATGGACTTGTCAAAAATAAATCTTGCCAGACAAACCTGATCTTTCTCAGTCAGGTTACGGGCTTACTGGACGATGGGAATGCTATGGATGTAATTTAGTTCGACTTCAGCAAAGCATTTGATAAGGTCCTGGACGATATCTTAATCAGCAAGTTGGTAAAATATGGGCTAGATGATACAATCGTTAACATACGGCTGATATATGGATCTGCAACTGGCTGGATAGCTGCACTCTAAAGGTATTTGAAAATGGCTCTGAGTCAAACTGGAAGTCATTTTTGAGTGAGGTGCCCAGGGCTCTGTCTTGGGCCTGCTTCACTTTTAATATCTTAAAATGACTAGGATGAAGGGATATGAAAGAGCCTCATCAAATTTGCAGATGACACCAAGCTAGGAGGAGTAACAAACACAACCAAACACAGGAGAAGCCTTCAGGAGGAATTGGACAAAATGGATTACAGAGCTGAAATGAGTAGGATGCAGTTTCACGTAAGAAATGCAAGGTTCTGCACTAGGGTCGCATTTAGATTTGATGAGTCCCGGAGCTATTGAATGGAATGGGGCCCTTTATACATCCAGCTGTCCTGTGTCAACAAAGAATTGTCACTGTTTTTTGTGTTTAATATATTCTGTATGGTAATTTAGGAACCTAATTTATGGACCTACACAACACAACTGTCGGTGTATGTAGGTTTTATTTTATTTGTTTTTAATCTCATATTTTGGAAATGTACATCCAGTTTTTTTCTCTTTAAACTTTTTGGGGACTCCCAACAAAGTGGAGCCCTAAGCTATAGCTTGTTTAGCTTATATGTAAATCTGGTGCTGTTCTGCACTTAGAACTTCGTTCTAAAAATCAAAGACATGTATTAAATGGGAGATAATCTGGCTTGGCAGCAACAGATGTGAACAGGATCTAGGAGTTGCCATGGATCACAAGCTGAACATGAGTTGCAGTGTGACGCATCTGCAAAGAAGGCATTAAGCCATTAGCCTGCATTAAGAGAACCAAAGCTTCTGAGTCATAAGTTATAGTTACTTTTTATTCTGCATTGGTTAGACCTCACCTGGAGTATTATGTCCAGTTCTGGGCATCATACTTTAAGAAATTCCTAACATTGGGGGCAGTTAAGCAGTGGAAAAGATGGCCAAGGGAGATGATGGATTCTCCTAGATTATCTTCAAGCAGGGGACTGAAAATCACTTGTTTGAAGATGATGTAGGAGGATTTCCTGCTTCAGGCAGGAGTTGGACTAGATGACTAGTCCAAGAACTGCCTGTTCTACTCCACTTTGAGACAAAGAATGCTCTTACAGAGTGCAAGTAGGGGCAAACCAAAGCCTGTCTTAAAACCTGAGCCGTTGATTTGCCAAACAAGTGGCTAAGACACTATGCTTGTTAACCAGCAGGCCAGGGTTTGAGACCCAGGTCGGCCCCACAAGACAGGGTGAGCTCCTATCCTTAGCCCAGCTCTGCGATGCCAGCTGGATCAAATCGTATTGGCTCTGCCTTTCCATTGGACTATTTCAGTGGTGTGGAGAGGGGGGATTTGCTGCTTGGGTAACAGCATATCCTCCATAACAATCCAACCCAGGGTTTCGTGCTTTGCATGCAGCGTATGCAGCGTCGAGCATGTTACCATAGTCTTCTAAGACTGACGGAGGCCTGCTGCTAATTTTTTTTAAAAAATTTAATATTCAGGAACAAGAAACAGATTTAAGGAGTTACTGTTCTGTGTGAGTACTATGCTTTTAGTCACCATGTGATCAGTGTATTCAGACCATGACTGCCATACTTGCTAATAAAGCAGGTGGTGACTGAAAAAAAATCACTCAGCTAGTCGTACATTAACTGGAAAGTTACTTGTCAGACTGAGGCTGCAATTCCAAGGTAGACCAGTCCAGTTAAACCAGATAAGCTTGGGGCTGCACAAGTCAACTTTGGCTGGCCCAAGACACAGATGGATTGGCAGTTCAAGAAATGCATGTTGAGGGAATGTTCAGCATGGCCTAGAACTGTGCAGTTAGACTGTATCCAGAGCCTGTTTCCAGGGCAGGCATGCCCCCTCAGAGTTAGGTCACCTAAGGAGCTGGAATAAATCTGAGTAGACCCATAGGGGTCCATGATAAGCCAGAGTAAAATTGCAAGTGAGGGCAAAAAATTCTGAGTTCTAGGCCAACTTCTGCCTCTCAACCTCAGGATACGCACTAGCCCAGTACTAGTACCAGCCCAGTACTTTGTGCTGCTGCCTCTTTGGCATCAGTTAGGCCAGCCGTAGGCCGCCTAGTCCTGTGGATTTGGCCTGTCTGTTCAGGATAAGGCCTACTTAGACCAACTTAGCTGGGCCATTTTTCTGGCCTAAAGTCAGGATTACATGGTCAATCTGTCAAAACTTGCAAGTTCTTGCTGTTGAGATGGTCACAGGACTAGGACTTGAAAAACAGGCTGCAAGTTCTTTGCCAGAATATCAATTCTTTGGATAATTCTTGACGCCTCTTCTAGATTTTTTGTAACTTGATTGCTGCTTATGGAAGTACCATGGTACTCTTTCCCTGCTTTCTGTCCCTTTGAAAATTAAACTTTAAAGCAGTGGGTCACAAGCCAATTGCAGGTGGGTCCCCATTTTTTAAAAAAAAACTTATTTAGCATTTGTTCCATGTGATGGCATGGTCTACTTGTTTTCTGGATTTGAGTCATCTGGTTTGAGTCATCTAAACCATGATTGATAACGATATTGGGGAAACCTGGCCAGCCTGTCACCAGAAGGTTGCCTTTCCCACCGAAGTGGTATCTATTCATCTACTTGCTTGCTGTTGTTCATCTAATTACAACACTGCTAGGTTGGCAGAAGTTGGGCTAGAGATGGGTACTCATTCTGTCCTGTAGTTCTTGACCCTAGAACTCTTGCCATGCCAACCATCAGATTGACAAACATGGTGTCTTCATGCTGACCCACCATTGCCCTTCAACAGGTGGGGGTCCCCATTCATTTCAATATTTTTAATCTTTTATAGATTTGATGCTACCATGTAATGTGACTGCATTTGGAGAAATTTTACAGATCCAAACTTAACAGGTGATTAGATATGTGCTTTCAATTCTGATGGTGTGGCTTATTCCTGCATCAGTTTGGATGGGCTTGCAGCTTCACTTTGTTAAAAAAATGACCCTTGATCATGTCACTTCTGGCTTCATAGCATTCAGATTAATGACATCATTTCTGGTGGGTTCCAACAGTCAATCATTCTAAAAGGTGCTACAAAATTTGAAATCCCCTGGTTTTAAGGTTCAGCTGGTAGGTACGTGCTTTGCAGTGCCATGGAATTGTGCAACAGATGTAGAGGAGTACAGAATGACCCGCAGCTGTCTTGTTACTAAGATTACCTAGCACAGACTTTAATTTAGTCACCTTGGTAAGCAAATGTTTGTGAGATGCCAACTGTCTACAGTCATAATCCTGATAGATATGTGTACCATTGCTTTAGAGGTCATGAACACATGTCAGCATCTTGTCACTATGTGGTTTCACTTTGTCACTTGAACTTGATATAACAGCAAATTCCAATTTCCATATCAAATTTAGTTTAAATGCTCACATACAGTCTGTGTATGATATCGGTCACTTGTACAGTATTTGCTCATTGAAATTACCGATTTTAAAATGGTCATGCAGTATATAAACAAACAGGGAAGGAAAATGCTGATACTTCTGTTATACTGGCAATAATCAAAATAGCCTGACTTGCATAAATTATAATTGCTGGTCAATAAATCCGGTTGGTCTACTAAAAATTTTACCCCAAAATTTACCCCAAAATTAAACATTTTATAAGATCAGTTTCCTTCATTGAAGTGACTGTAGGTAGAAAGAGATGCATAAAGAGATGTTCCAATGTTTGCATAAAGAGATGTTCCAATATCCACATAAAAATTATAGTATTCAGAAATTAGCAGGACCTAGAAAAATAAGAAACAGATCTGTATAGTGTGCTAACGTTTATATCTGAATACAATATATTCAAAGGAAATATATTATAGGGTATCAATGGGAAGGGAAAAAATGAGCCCTAGCTAATCTTGTCTCTGATCATTTTTGCTATTCTGTATTTGTTTAATCCACATTGTTGTGGAAATAGATCCGTACTACTGTACTTCCTTGTTAACAATTCAAGGAACAAAAGGACAGACTTGCCAAAGTATACTGAGTACAATTTTTGTCAAGCTGGGCATCTGGTACTCCAATCTTTGATTATCTTTGTTGCAAAATACCAAAACTGAGCAGTGACTGGTCCAACTAGTCCAAACCCATGCCCAGAATAAGTGGTACATTTCAACAGTTGGGCATTTGGTGTTCAATCCTACCCAATGTTCTAGCATCAATGCATCCTTGAGCAGGGTGACTGTATGCCAAACCCAAAATTCCCCAAAATTCCTGACATCCAAACCAAAATTCCTCCCCATTAAAAAAACCATAGGACACCCCAAAAATGTAGGACAAATGTAGGGCAAGTTAAAATAAAGCTAAAAATACTTATATTGCTTTCCTGTACTTAATTTCAACACTGTCGTATTTTTAAATTGAAAACCTTTTTGCAAGACCTGTTTTCATCATCAGTGCACATGTGAAGTGGCTTAAATGCACATGTGAAGAGGCCATGCAAGTGACTTAAAGCAGACCTGATTCTGATGCAGACCCCCCCCCCCAGTCTGTCCAAAATCTAGCTACCTATCTGTTTGGACAGACTTGCGGGGTCAGCATAGAATACTGTATGTATTAAGTCACTTGCTTGGGTTCCAGCACCAGAACCCAAGCAAGTGACTTATGTATTAAGTCACTTATGTATTAAGACTTATGTATTATGTATTAAGTCACTTATGTATTAAGTGCTGGAACCCAAGCAAGTGACTTAATACATTGTTCTGATGCTGACCGTCAAGTCTGTCCAAACGGATACATAGCTAGATGCGCATGCAATCCTGGTAAAGGCAGGATTTTTCCAGTTGTCCAGTAAGCCCTGCCTTTTCCCAGAGACCTCCGGGTATTTTAGGTCATTTGGGCACCCTGGTCCTGAGATAAAGGAACAAATGTTTACCTACCTTAGGGAGCCTCTGTGAATTTCTCCCCACACTGCAGCATGCAGCATATTCCTGGGGGGCCACATGCAGCCCTTGATGAGCCTCAATGTGACCTCCGTCAAGACCTCTCTATACAGCCCTTGGTTGCCCTTGTTGTAATCCATCCCAATACAATCTAATAGGTAAATTTATTCAAGGGTAAATTAGTTACCCGGCCCCCGACACTGTATCAGAGAGATGATGTGGCCCTCCTGCAAAAGGTTTGGAGATCCCTGCTCAACCACATTGATTGATAGTGAATATTTCAGTGATTCAGCCAAACAACAAGGTTTTTGATACTTTTAATGTCTCCAGTCAAGGAGAACATCAGACTGGTAATAAAATCAGATGCTGGGAAAAACCACTTTATGTTGTTTTCTAAGGCATGAGGACAAATGCAGCAGTTTGAAATCTCAACAGTGTTAAAATAATCACCTCTGCTTTCTTTAAACAAGAATGTCTGTCACCCACAAGGGGGTGCTGATGTCCAAGGATTCAAGATGCAATAAACTGCCAACTGAGAGAAAGTACAATTTTATTCATCTGCCCAAACATAGAAACCAGGATGAGCTACAACAGTACAAGCACTACTGTGCTGCAACGTGAAAGCAAACTAATGCCTGGCAAAGGGCCTTTCCTTGTTGATCAGACAACTCACCATAGTAGAGTGTGAGTGTGTGTGTGTGTGTGTGTGTGTGTGTGTGTGTGTGTGTGAGAGAGAGAGAGAGAGAGAGAGAGAGCCTTTAAATTCACATCTGGTCCTAAAAGGCTAATAAGATGCTGTGGAAAGAGGACAGAGTGGCATTGCTTTATTCTTGGCCTACACTGATTAAACTGCCTACAAGAGAGACAAGAATCGTAATCTTAATCAAACTTGTATTCCACTCTTTCAATACCTTTCAATTACAGTGGCGCCTCACTTAAACAGCTTAATTCTGGAAGCATGCTCTTTAAGTGAAAAGCTCTTTAAGTGAAGCAGATTTTTCCCATAGGAAATAATAGAAACTCAGATGATTGGTTCCACAACCCTAAAAATATTAACTGTTTATAAAAATGATTACAAAACACTGCAATATAACACTGTACAAAGCACTGTAATATGCAGAAACACACAACACTGCAATAAAGAAAATACTGTACAGTTCTGAACTGTACTGTATCTTTGAAAACCTTCATGGCTGGTGTGAGGGTTACAGAGAGGGGATGACTTTGGCTGCAATCCTAAGAAGACTTTCCTGGGAATAAGATCCATTGGACACAATGGGGCTTACATCTGAGTAGACATGGTTAGGATTGTGCTCTTTCACAATCCCTAATGGAGTCATTGCTATCCATTGGCTCAGTGGAATCTATTGTCTTTTTGTGCAACTTTAACATTCCCAAGCTGCTGATGGGGAGCAGCACTAGAACATTGATAAGGCACACCTTCCACGCTGCCACACGCAGATCCCACATACAGACCTGACTCAGGCTGCTCCCCCCGGACGTCCCATGAGTTCCCTGGCAATGGAAGCCTATTCCAAACTTTGCCCAGGGCCCCACTGTAGCTCAAGCTAGTCTCCTTGTCCCGCCTGTGAGTTTCTTTGCCATGGAAGCCTGTTCCAAACTTCCTCAGAAGTGCTCTTTATTTAAGACAGTGCTCTTTAAGCAAGTCAAAATTTCTGAGAAAATTATGCTCTTTATACAAAACGCTCTTTATTCAAGACACTCTTTATTCAAGGTACCACTGTATACTCAAGACTCATTCATTCAAGACACGCTTCCCTCTTTCAACCTTTCTCTGCTGATCTAAAGACTAAAATTGTCTTTCCTGATGCTAACTTGCACATGACATGGTGATCAAACTGTTTTTTGGCATTTCCTTATTACTTTCTTCAGTAAATAACCATCATTCAAATACACAAGATATTCAATGCCTACACATGCCTTTCTTCTTTTTACTTTAATTTTGGCTATTACTTGTATTTTGGCTATGTGTTATTTAGCCTTTTGCAAGTGATATTTATGTTTTAGTGGCCATTTTGCATTTGCAAGTTGAAAAGGCTGGCTTCTGCTTTTCAATATTGGATGGTGCTCCAGTCCCTAACCTGTCCAACAAGTGGGGAATGCCTGTATCTCGTATTTTGTCCTCCCTGCCCATATGCTTGCTTAGAGAAAGAGGATCCTACAGCACAAGGCCAGTCCAGTGAATAGGGGACAAAGTAGACATGGGCTTTATTCCATGCTTCCCTTTTTAGAAATGGGGAAAGGAGGTTTCCTCCAAGGGGAGGGAGGGCATATGACCAGTGGAGTTAGCTCCACTGGATCCTCATGGCCCATCTCAATGCGTCTTGATTCTACACCAACTAAAGAGCTGAGAAGCCCCATTACAGAGCCTCTTCCCTTACCATTTCTCTTGAGGAACTGCTGACGGCTGCTTGGTGCGCTTAGGATGCCACAGGAACTCCAAGCACGGGGCAGCTCTGGATTAGAAGCCACTCCCTTTCAGCCGCCTCCACTGTAATAGGGAGATACCTTTCAGGGCAGGTATAAGAACTGCACCAAGACAAGGCAGGTGAAGCCTTTGCATGACCTTTTTCATCTTCAGTTCTTGGCTTGCTCTCAACGCTCTTGATCAATAGGCTGTTGTTGGCATTGCTGGAATCTGTGTATCATTCATGATACGTTGCCACTCTTGACACCAGGGGGACAGGTAAGCATGGCTGCTAATGTAAGATGAATGCATTGAAAGACAAACTAAAATTTCTATGGGATTCTGCCTTGTAAGACGAAAGTGCTTTGTAAGACAAATGCCCATTGGCTGGGCTCCAGTGGCTGAGGCAGGGCGTCTCCTCCTGCCTCAGTACCAGTGACCAGTCAGTAGAGGGACACACAGGCAGCAGCGTCCTCTGAGCCTCCCCAGCAAGCAAGTCTGGGCCAGGAGCCTGCATGTCGGCCTCCTACAGCCAGCAAGCTACCATCAGGTAGGAAGGAAACCCCCTCCTGGACCTCTTCAGGACCCACCCTCAATAGAAACCCCTTTCCCCCAAGGAAACCCCCTCCCTCCCTTGACCCCACTACAACTACTCCTCTTCCACCACCACCATCTTCCCTGGCTGGACCCCACTCCAGCCACCCCACTCCACTCTTGCATCCAGGCAGAAGCCTTTGCTGCTGCTGTTGCTCCTGCTGCAAACCGCCTATCTGGTTTGCATAGATAGCTCTCTCATACACAGAGATGGGTACCTTGTTAAAGTTTTTATTTTTTTTATTGATTTGAATTCCGCCTTTCCTTACCTACAAGAGGGAGCCCAAGGCGGCTAACAATAAAACACCATTAAAATTATCATAAATAAAGATTAAAACATAGTTGCTCCAAAAGACACCAGTTATTCTTAGTGAAAATAAGTTATCCTTGGCCATAAAGATTTTTCTTTTCTCTTTTACTGTACAGTTTATTACAGTGTTTTATTACAGTAATTGTGTTTTGTATTACATTACAGTGTTTGGAATTTGATTACAGTGTTTGTCATCATTTTTACATACAGCTAATATATTTATATTAATATTTTCGGGTTGTGGAACCAATTGTCTGAGTTTCCTTTATTTCCTATGGGAAAATCCGCTTTGAAAGAACAATGCTTTGTAAGACAAACATACGTCCGGAATGAATTAAGTTTGTCTTACACGGCAACACTGTATTGACTTTCTTTGAAGCACCTCAGGATGCTACAGTCCTGCCCCTTTTTAATTTTTACATCCAGTTCTTTTGGGGCAGGTCCAGCTGATAATGGTGACTAGCTCAGTCCGTGAAGTTCCTAGCGGAGCAAGGATTTGGACACAGTTTCCCGACCTCTACACAGGCTGTCTGTTTCTATATCTATATGCAGTCAAATTGAAAATGGGTCTGTCTCTGCTCCCAATGATGTTGCCTCTAGTATAAGAGTGATGATAAAACAAAATAATTTTTTGGCCAAATATCAGATAGTAAATGTCTTGCTTCACATGACTTGCACTACAGTTTTGTTGTTGGTTTGACTTTCTTTCTACCTACCTACCTACCTACCACTTTTCAACTAAAAAGTTCACAAAGTGGTTTACAAAGAAAATGAAAAAATAATAGCTAATGGGTCCCTGTCCCAAAAGGGCTCACAATCTAAAATGCAAAAAAGAACACCAGCAGAAGCCACTTGAACAGACATTGCTGGGGTGTGTAGAGCCAGTTTCTCTCCCCTTGCTCAATAAAGGAGGAACACCCACTCCCATTCTCCCTTAGCTTCATGTGACTTGTCTGGGCTTGATGTTTTTTGGTCACAGGAAGTAAAAACTTTTTTCAGGTAAATAACAGACAAATAACATTTCTGCTAGAAGTGGGCAGAAAACTATTCTTTTGCTCCCTGCTCTCTTCTAACCACATCAATCAATAATCTTTATGCTGAAAAACCTAAACAGACATTTCTGTTTAATGGTTTTCCATTTTCCATTAAAATTTCCATTAGTCACATTTTGACTGTATTTATCCTAAGCTACGTTTCTCAGTGCTTGATGAACTACAAGTCCAGCACTAATTGGTTGAAGATGAATGTTGCAGACAGATTGGAGTGGGGCTTCAAATGTGCCAATTCTGTGCCTTCCAATCCTCCCTCCCAAAACGGAATAGGAAGGTCTGTGCCCATAGCATGGGTGCCTGTCTCATAGTACACAGAATAATATGATTTAAATATTATTTAAAATTTGCATAAAGGCTTCTCAAGATTCCAGAGTACCTCACATATGTTAGTTTGATATGATTCATACAACAATCCTTTAATGTATAATCCATAGAAGGTGTGGTCTGCTGTTTGAGTGGAGGGCTGCCAGAAGACTACTAAGCAGCCACAATGAACTCCCTCACAGGGTTGTTTTGAAGACAAAAAGTATAAAAAGGCTAGCTAAGCTGCCTTGGGTATTTGCTTAGGCATGGGAAAGATTGGGGCAGGCAGGCAGGCAGTTCTCATAGTGAAGTTTGGGTTGATTACATTAATGTGATTGAGACGTACAAAATTATGCAAGCGCTGGATAGAGATGCACTTTTCCCTTTCACATAACACCAGAACTAGGGGACATCCACTAAGATTGAGTCTTAGGAGGATTAGGACAAATAAAAAGAAAATATTTCTTTACTCAGCATGTGTTGGTCTGTGGAACTGAGTGCCACAGGATATGGTGATGGCATCTGGTGAGCTCATGGCAGAAGCAGGATTCAAATGGGACATCCTAATTTGGAGCTCAGTAACCACTGGTCTGAATAATCAACCTTTGTGATATTAGAATCGTTTATGAAAAATTAAATGTGCTGCTCTGTCCTTTTTTGCCATGCATGTCGGGAAAAGAACGCCAATCAAATCTGCCATAATAACCCTTGACATTCAAAGGGCAAACTTCCCTCAGATGAGGAGATTAGTTAGGAAAAGGCTGAAAGGGAAGGTAAAGGGGGTCAAATCTCTCCAGAGAGCGTGGAAGCTATTAAAAGCAACAATAATTGAGATCCCCCAGACATGTATACCGCAGAAGGAAAAGCTTGACTAAGGCTGCAATCCTAAAGACACTTTCCTGGGAGTAAAACCCATTGAATAGAATGAGACCTACTTATGAGTAGACATGGTTAGGATTGTGCTCTTAGTCCGGGAGGGAGCCAGCACATGTAACAAGCCAAGTTATAGAGGGAGTAAAGGGCAAGCGAGCTTCCTTCCTTGAATGGAAATATTGCCGGAATGAAGGGAATAAAAATGAACATAAAATGTGGTAAAAGGAATATAAGAAGGTAGTACAGGAGGCCAAGAGAGACTTTAAGGAATGCATGGCCAGCAATATCAAGCAGAATACTAAGAGCTACTTCAAATATGTCAGAAGCAGGAAACTGGCAAGAGAAGCAATTGGTCTGCTGGAAGGGGAGGGAAGTCAAGGGAAGATAAAAGGAGACTTAGAAATGGCAGAGAAACATCAGCTGCAATCCTAAAGACAGTTTCCTGGGAGTGAGACCCATTGAATACAATGGAAATTACTTCTGAGTAGACGTGCTTAGGATTGCAGGGTAAATAAATTACTTGCATCAGTCTTTGCAGCAAAATATGCAACTTGTCCCTAACAACGGCCACAGGATCAGCTGACTGGAGGACAGCAAACCACATCAGTTTCTTAAAAGGGTATAAAGGAGACCTGGAAAACTATAGGCCAGTCAGTTTAATGTCGGTTCCAGGTAAGGTGCTGGAGAGTTTCATTAATTATAAAAATTGTAAAAAAAAACATGGATCAGCAGGCCTTGTTGAGGGAGAATCAGCATGGATTCTCTAAAGGTAAGTCTTGCTTCACGAACCTTTTAGAATTCTTTGGAAAGGTGATGTGGACATCATATATCTGTGGACATCATACATATCTGGACTTTCAGAAGGCATCATTCCTCACCAAAGACTCCTGAGAAAACTCCACAGTTAGGAATTAGAGGGCAGGTTCACTCATGGATTGGGAACTAGTTGAGACCCTGGACACAGAGCGTAGGTGTCAAAGGGCAATATTCACAATGGAGAGAGGTGAAAAAAATGGGGTGCCCCAGGGGTCTGTCCTGGGCCTGATGCTTTTCAACTTATTCATAAATGACCTAGAGACAGCAAAACTGAGGTAGCCTTAAGCAGCAAGGTAGCCAAGTTTGCAGATGACACCAAACAATTCTGAGTGTTGAAAACCAGAAGAGACTGAAGTGCTTCAGAGAGATCTCGCCATACTGGAAGAATGGGCAACAAAATGGCAGGTGCGTTTAATGTAAGTAAATGTAAAGTTATGCACATTGAGGCAAAGAATGCTAACTTTACATATAGGTTAATGGCAAAGTATGCTAACTTTACATATAGGTTACATATAGGCTCTGAACTATCTGTGACAGAGCAGGAAAGAGATTTAGGTGTGCCTCTAGGATACCCTGATGAAAGTGTCAACCCAATGTGTGGTGGCAGTGAAGAAGTCAAATTCCATGCTTATGGTAATTTAAAAAGGGATTGAGAATAAAATGGCAAAAATTGTAATGCCATTGTACAGTACTGGGACATTTGGAGTACTGGGTCCAGTTCTGGTTGCCACATCTCAAAACAGATATAGAGGAAATGTAAAAGGTTCAGAGGAGAGCAACTAAAATGACTAATGGTCTGGGCACTTTCAGTAGGAGGAAAGGCTACAGCATTTGGAACATTTCAGTCTGGAAAAGAGGTGCTTGAGGGGGATGTGATTAGGACGTACAAAATTATGCAAGCGCTGGATAGAGATGCACTTTTCCCTTTCACATAACACCAGAACTAGGGGACATCCACTAAGATTGAGTCTTAGGAGGATTAGGACAAATAAAAAGAAAATATTTCTTTACTCAGCATGTGTTGGTCTGTGGAACTGAGTGCCACAGGATATGGTGATGGCATCTAGCCTCAGTGCATTTAAGAAGAGATTGGACAAATTCCTAGATGAAAGAACCATCACAAGTTACAAGCTATGAGGGGGGTGGGTGGAGAGGTGGGCAATCTCAGAATGCCAGATGCAGGGGAGGGCATTTGGATGCAGGTTTCAAATGTGCTCCCTGACGCATCTTGTGTGCCGCTGTGAGATACAGGGAGCTGGACTGGATGGGCCTTTGGCCTGATCCAGCGGAGCCTCTTCTTATGTTCTTATACGGAACTTCCATATTTGAATATATTCTGTTACTGAACAACAGTTGTTCTCCAAAACAGCCAGTCTTCCAAAATTGGCCAGGAGTTGTCTAGAATCAGCTTCAGTCTTAGATGAATACTGCAAACAATAATTTTAGAAGCATTTCCCTGGCTAAATGACACACCAGCACGTTGAAGAAAAATCCATAGCTTCAATCATATAGATGGCAACAGTGGGAAAGGGCAACTGCCTCTGGGCTCTAATTTGTCAGTTTTGGGACAGAATGTGCTTGTCTAACCAGGTCCTTTGGTTTGATATGGGCAGGCTCTTATGTTTTGGGTCAAACAATCTCCATTTCTTGTTAAGTACTAAATCTAAATCATGTCACCAGTCAGCAAGCAGGATGAGATGCTGCCTCCTTCTCCATTTCCTATCTGACCACGGTGGCTCAGCCAGTTAGGTGTCTGCTAGATCTCTTCATTCCTCTCAATAACAAAAAGGACTTTGCCAAATGTGGGATAATGTTCCTTGAAATGAAGAACTTCAATATATTCTGAAAGCTAAAACTTGGCATATTTTATAAGCCAGCCATTGACTGCTACCTGGTCACAATTTGGCAAGGCCACCTGGAAAACATAAGAAGAGCTTCCACTGGATCAGGCCAAAGGCCCATCAAGTGCAGCTTCCTGTATCACACAGCAGTCCACCCCATGCCTTAGGGTTAATAGAGTTAATACAATAGATTGCAAATTGTTCATTGTGGGAGCCAGTTGCCTTATAAAAGCTTTTTAATCAATTGCTCCTATGGCTGTCCCTTTAAGAAAAATCTGATCTGCAGTAATTAGCAGGTGATTAGTTTCATGGATGTCAAGAAAAATTTCACCTGCTGATTTCTTCAGAACCAACATCTGTTAAAGGCGCATGAGTAAACAAGTAGACCAAGTTTCTGGCCAGCTGCAAACCTGAGACTCACCTACTGAAACCCCAAGCCAGTATGTAGGAGCCAAATGGGTTTATTTCAAGAGTTGATGAGCCTAGGCAAAGCACTTGGTTTGGTCTAAACTTAAGTCAGGCCCTGTGGGAATAGCTATTCTAAAGAATGGTCATAGAAAGCAGGATTGTTTAGAAACAAGTAGGGCTCAGTACCAAAGCACAGAGATACATTTTCAGAAAAAGCTGAACCTCAAAAGAAAGACTTCAAATGCATGGCATAGCACCTCTTTGCCACCATTATGATCAGTGATGGGCTAGAAAAAAATTAACAACCGGTTCTATGCCCATCTGGCAGCCACTTTTAATTGGCTATTTTTAAACTTTATGTGTCCTGTCTCTCATTAACAACCGGTTCTATAGAGTAGGTGCGAACCTGCTGGAGCCCACCACTGATTATGATGTCTATTACCCGATGTTACTTGTTTGCTACTTGGATGTTATAGACCAGTGATTTTTAACCAGTGTGCCATGGCAGACTGGTGTGCTGTGGATAGTCCTCAGGTGTACCACAGGAACTTGGGGATTGACATTCATTAATAAGAAAACTGGGGGATTTGAACAGTCTGGTGTGCCTAGTCAATGGTAAAAACAACTGATGGTGTGCCTTGACAATTTCAGTGCCTTAAGTGTGCCATGAGATGAAAAAGGGTGAAAATCACTGCTATAGATCCTCAGAAATCAAATCCTGGAAATCTAATCTAGAGAAACTATTGGCTAACAGGCATTTGATTTAAATAAGTGCACAATTGCCCAGCTTTAAGTTCTCACATCAATAGTATCAACTTTTTCCCCCATTTGCTGTAAATTGAAATCACACAGTTCTTGGCACTACAAAGGACATTTTTACCATTAGCTTTGAAGGATGAGCATTACGTGTAACATTTGGAAGAAGAAAAGAGAAGTTGAGACGCACAAAGCTTCATAGCCAATTTTAATTCATCTTTATAATATGCCGTGTTTACAGTTTATTTTTTCCTTTTCCACACCTTGGGGACTGAATTATTGCTATTCCCAACTGGAGTTGCGAAGCACATGTTAGATAGCTACTAATAAGGTTGTGTGGTATAAATACTGTTTACAACAGAGAGAACACTCTGCGTCAGAAAGGGCTGGTGCTGATAAATAATACCAAAGGCTCCTTCAAGTTCACAAAATAGCCCTGGCCTGTACTGGAACTATAAACATCTGTCTGGTGAGAAATATTTGTGCAAGACTCTGCAGAAGGGCTACTCTGAAGGACCTTACTGGTGGAATGATTCATGTGGAAGAACATTAGACCAATGAATCCCAAAGAAAGCATCTCTCCAATCCCAGTGTTCAGAAGCAATTGAAAGTGACACTTTCAAACCACAACGGCTAACTTCAGATTTCCTTTTATCTAAAAGGGAAGAGCCAATAAAGAGCTGTGGGGAGAAAATAATTTCAGCCAAGTGCTGATAGTCTCCTCAGCAGCAGGCTTGATGGGTGAGGTAAATAACACCCACATTCAACTTTTGTTTTTCTAGTTCAGAAATGCCAAACATAAGGCCCAAAGGCTACATGTGGCCCCCAGTAATGGCACATGTTGGGCATTTCGGGGCATTTCTTGTAGCCTTCTTGTCATTCATTCATTAGATGTAATGGGTATCACTAGGGTTTGCGTCATCCGGTGCAGGAGGCCAGCGCGTCACCCCCATACATTGAGGGGGCAACAATATGAATGGTGGGCTTGGTTATGTGCCATTGCCCCACCACTGGGTTTTTTAGCCATACATTTTAATAAAGTGGTTTGTTCCACTGCATTCTGCTGTAAATTGCACATTCAAAGGTGTATAACATGATGGGATTATTTCTACAAACTGTGATTTTAGCCATTTAGTTCATGTGCTGCCACCCCCTTCAAGGGTGTCCCCTTTCTAATGCCCTAGTAATGTCCCTGATTGTGACCATTTTGGAAGTCTTGCTCTCTCCTGGACTGACCTTCCACTCCAGCCAAGTCATGCCTGCTTACTCACCAGTAAACACAGCTGTGCAATCACATCCATTTTCAATGCAATCATCAGGAACCTCCTTCTGAGGTGACTTGTGGGGGGCTGTGTTCATTGGATCAGGACAATTCTGGTGTCAGATTCCTCTCAGCCTGCTCTTTCCAATGAACTATGGCATGTGTGCCTACTCACAAGTAAAACCTTGATATGGGTCACTTTCACTTTCTATACAGTTCAATGCATATTTTTAATTTTTTGGGTTTTTTGGCCATAACCTTGAATAGGAAGGAGATATTTCAAAACCGGTTTTTGCATTGGATTCTGCTCTTCAGTATGAATCCAACGGTATATGACATGATGGGGTTTGATGCTCCATCACGAAGTTGCAATTTTTAGATCTCCCAATGCACCTTACCCCCTTTGGACGTGCCACCTGGTGCAGACCGCACCACCCATACCACCCTAGTGATGCCACTGAGATGTAATAAATTCTATGTAGTTTAAATTGAATCATAAGTAGTATAGAGTCTAAATGAACTCTATTAAAGCAATACAGTGGTGCCTCACGTAAAGTGTTCCATGTAACAAACAAAAATTTCTCTAGGATTCTGCTTCACATAACAAACTGCTTCATGTAACAAACACACTTGTTGGCAGGTGGGGCAGACACGCTGGCCAGCAGCCCTTTTAAAAAGCATCAGGGCTGCCTAGGCACCTGCCCATAGCGAAAGCAACACTTCTGCACTGTTCCTCCTGTAGCCAGGTGTCCAAGGGCAGAGGGAGAGAAGAGCAGTGGAGAAGAGGGAAGCAGCTCAGGGCTAGCCAGAAGGGAGCAGGGGAGAGAGAGGCTCAGGATGGAGAGAAGGAGAAAGTAGGGAGACACTTTGAAAGTGTCTTTGATTGCAGCCTCCTAACCATGTCTACCCAGCCTAAGTAGACTTCATAGGATCATGCACATTGAATGCACGTTTTGAATTCAATTCCAGTGTCATCATTTTTACATCCAATTAATATTTTATATGATTATTTTTTGGATCGTGGAACCAATCATCTGAGTTTCCATTATTTCCTATGGGAAAATCTGCTTCATGTAAAGAACGTTTCACATAACAAACATGTCTCCGGAACGAATTAAATTTGTTACATGAGGTGTCACTGTATCTATGAGTGTTTTTAGCTTTTATTTTGTCATGTCCTTCATTTTTCTTGTGTGTCCTACATTTTTTAGTGTCTTATCCTCTTTTTTTTGTTATGACATCTGGTCACCTGCTGTGCCCACCACCCCCTTTGCAAGCATGTGTGTGCCAGAGTGGATTACCCCTTTCAGAGGTCCAAGGCAGGGAGACCATAAATCCTCTTTTTCCAAGACATATCCCCTTTTTTTAGCCTTGTGTACTGTGAAAACATCATTGGCCTCCTTTCAGGGTGTCCAAAGTCCTCTTTTTCCAGGACTTGTCCTTTTTCTAAAGCCTTGTGTCCTTGGGGGAAAATAACTTCATTGTCCTACTTTCCCTTGTGAACAGGTAGCATATAGTTGTCTTCTTGTAATTAATAAATTTGTGGCTGCTATCTAAAACCACTTTCCTGGGAGTAACACCCATTGAATTCAATGGAACTTACTTCTGAGTAGAATGATATAGGATTGCAGATAGTTTAAATGAAAGCCATATATATGATTCTTCTTGTAATTAATAAGTTGTGGCTGCAATCCTAAGACCACTTTCCCTGGGAGTAACCCTCATTGAATTCAATGGAACTTACTTCTGAGTAGACTCAAATAGGATTGCATTGATAGGTTAAATGAAAGCAATATATAGTATATGAAAGTTTTTTAGCTTTTATTTTATAATGTCCTACATTATACATTTTGTGCCTTGGGTGTCCTATATTTTTCTTGGGTGTCCTACATTATAATTTTTTTCTAGGGTGTCCGACATTATAATTTTTTTCTAGGGTGTCCTCCTTTTGGGGTTTTTGATATTTGGTCCCAGGACTTGCACCCTGCTGGTGGATGTGGAGCAGGATCCCCCTGCCGGTGGGCTGGGAGGCAGGCGGAGCTCTCCAGCACTGCAGGGGTGCGCTGCTCCGCAGTTAGTCAGTCTGGGGGTGCCTGGCAAGGGCAGGGCAGAGACGCCCCCTGAGCCTGTGGCTGGGCAGCTCCTGCAGGAGGAGAGAGGGGCTGACTCAGGCGGAGGCTCTTCCATGGGAGGAGCTGGCCGGGAAGGGGCGCCTCTGCTCTGCTCTTGCTCTGCTCTGCAGCCCCTCCATCCGCGGGGCTGAGCAGCTGCTGGGAGCCCCTCTGCAGAGGGTGCTGCGCCAAACTCCCTGGGAGAGAGAGGAGGTAAGAGGAACCACCGCTGGGGAACCCAGCCCGGGAGGGAGGGAAGGAAGGAAGGAGAGGTGGCTCAGCACTACTGCTGCTGCTGCTGCTGCATCACCCCTTCCTAGGCACCCCTTGCCTTCCCCTGGCTGCAAGAGAAGAGCCCTCCACTGCTGCAAGGCTGCACAGAGTGACCAGCTGCCCTCTTTTCCAGGACACGTCCTCCTTTGCAGCCTTAGGTCCTGCAAAACAAAACTTCAAGGTCTTCCTTTCCCTTGTGGACAGGCAGCATCTTGTAATTTTTAAATTATATTTAAATCCAGGGTGACCAGATGTCCTCTTTTCTCCCGGATATCTGAATTTTTGCCTGGGGAGGGGAAAAAACTTCAGTGTCCTCCTTTTTCTTGTGAGAGACAGCCTTATACTGTAATTAAGCAATTACCAGTGCAATCCTAAGCATGTCTACTCAGAAGTAAGTCCCATTATGTTCAACAGTAATTACTACCAGGAAAGTGTTCAGGATTGCAGCCTTAGAGTACAATCCTAACCATGTATACTCAAAAGTAAGCCCCACTGTGTTCAATGGGAGTTACTCCCAGGAAAGTGTCTTTAGGATTGCAGCCTTCATGTAATAAATTTTATACAGTATCATAGATTTAAATTTAAATTTAATAATTAAAACAGTGCTTAATCTAAGCACATGAAAGCAATATATATGAGTGTTTTTTAGCTTTTATTTGGTCATGTCCTACATTTTTTCTGAATGTCTTGCATTTTGAGGCGGCTTTGTCTCTTTTGTGATTATGCCATATAGGCTGCAATCATAAAGACACTTTTCTGGGAGTAAGACCCATTGAACACAATGAGGCTTACTTTTGAGTAGACATGGTTAGGTAGTCACCCAGTGCATGACTTCCCCTCCCCCACAACTGCAGGATGCAGCACATGCCCCACTGGCACATCTATGCCACTGATGGAAAGTAGGTTAGGATTGCACCCTTTGATTACAATGCATTGCACCGCCACTAGCTTTGCTACTCCCCCCCCCCAGCTATGCCCCTGATGGAAAGTAAGTTAGGATCCAGGGTAACCAGATGTTCTGTTATTCCAAGAGATGTTCTCTTTTTCAGCCTTGTGTTCTGGGGAAAAAAATCTTCATTGTTCTTCTTTTCCTTGTGATCAGGCAGCATATATTCTTCTTGGAATTAATCCATTTTATTAATAGTTTTCAATTAAATAATTAGTAGTATAGGCTGCAATACAAATTTTCCTGGGAATAACTACTATTGAACATAATGGGACTTACTTCTGAGTAGATATGCTTAGGATTGCACTGATCTTTTAATGTTTAAATGTTTAGTTTTAAATAAGTTAATATGTTTAAGAATATGAAAGAAAATATATGAGTGTTTTTTAAGTTTGATTTGGTCATGTTCTACATATTTCTTGGGTATCCTCCATTTTGGAGGTATTGTCCTCTTTTTTGGTTATGGTGTATGGTCATCCTGGTTAGGATTGCACCTCTGAGTGTTTTGCATTGCACCCCTCTAGCAATGCCACTGCCCTACACACACACACCACTACCACCAATATCTCAGCCCTCAGTTTCCCTTCCAAGGGCCAAATCCTCAGAAAGACCCCCAAGAAAAACAGTCCCTGAGCAGTTGCGCCTCCTTGCAAAGTTTGCGCCTCCTTGCAAGAATGCACCCCTTACACACCTCCCTCCAAGACTGACTCCTCTGCCCCCCTCTAGCTACACCACTGGTTTGTAGTCCAGGAGGAGAACATCAAGCAGCATCCCTCCCTTGCACCCTACCTTGCCCTACAGCAGCCAGGGATGCTCCAGCCTGTCTCAGGGAAGCCCCCTCTCCCGTCTTTCACAGTCCTTGATCTTGGACCAGAGCAGTGGCAGGAGCAGCCCTGTGCCATGCTTGCCTGGAAATTGGCTCCTCTGGTTGGATCTGGATCTGGGTCACATAAGCTGCTACTCCCAGGAGGAAAAGGAGGGCTTTCCCGAATTACCCTCCTGGACCATGGCCAGCACCTGTTTTAGGAATGCATTGCACAGGCTAGGGTAACTATCTTCTTTTTCCAGGACATGTTCACTTTTTTAGTCTTGGGTCCTTGAAAAAAATCTGCCTTCTCTTGTAAGCAGGCAGCATGTCGCCTTCTTTGAATTCATAAATTAGACATAATAGTTAATAAGTAGTTGATAGTGTTTAAACTAACCACATGAAAGCAATATATGAGTGTTTTTAGCTTTCATTTGGTCATGTCCTACATGTAGGTATCCTACATTTTGGGGGCTTGTTCTCTTTTATGTTATGACATCTGGTCACCCTGCATCATTTGGTCCCCCACTTTTGGGTGGGGGTTCCTCTCCCCCCTGCAATTCAAGTGTCCCCCAGAAGCATGCTTTCATTGCATTCAGCTGTTTCTTCCCCCCTTCCTTCCTTCCTTCCTGCAATGACTTGTTTCCCCAAGGGACACAAGGGGTGCTTCAGGAACAGTTCTTATCTTCCCAAGAAAACTGGCTGCCTCTGGTGAAGAGACATTGCATCCAAGATCCAATAATAATTTTTTTTAAAAGGAGAACGTGAAGAATACTTTACCACAAAATCCCTAGAAGAAAAATCCACACTGGATTTTCATTAAGGCTGCAGTCTTAATCTCAAGTTAGGCCAGCATAAGCCCTGGCATAAGTCATACCTGAGGTCATCAAAAGTGCCATAAGGCTCTTCTGCCCCACTGCTGAGGGGTTATGACAGTACACAGGCATACCCCAAGCTCTCCACACTACTACAGGAAGATACTCTGGGTGAGTTAGGTCAGCCTAAATTAGTTAGGATTGCACCCTGTTATTTGTAAATTATAATATTCTTTATAAATATAATTTTATTATTTTTATAGTTTATTTATTATAATTACAGCACAGTGGTGCCTCACATAAAGAGCTTAATTCGTTCCGGAGGCATGCTCTTTAAGTGAAACGCTCTGAAGCAGATCTTATGAAGTCTACTTTGGCTGCAATCCTAAAGACACTTTCCTGGGAGTAAGCCCCATTTAACACAATGGGGCTTACTTCTGAGTAGACATAGTTAGGAGACTGCAATCAAAGACACTTTCCTGGGAGGCTTACCTGGGCTGCTGCTGGAGGTTCAAGGTGGTCAGTGGGGGCACTTGGGGGCAGTTACGGGCAGCTGCCTCTATCACCTCCAGGGAACTGCCCCCATGTTGGAGGCAGTTAGAAGCAGCAGCGCTGGCCAGCAGCCCTTTTAAAGAGCCTCCATGCGGAGTGTCAGGGCTGCATAGCACACGTGCCCATAGCACACTTGCTTGTTAAGTGAAGCGGAACTTGTTGTGTGAAGCAAGACTTCTTGGAAATTTTTGCTTGTTATGTGAAACACTTGTTAAGCAAGGCACTTGTTAAGCGAGGAACCACTGTATTTATTACAGATTGCAGTACTCTTTTCAGACAAAGATTCAGCATGGCAATTTTGCAATTCATCATCATCCAAAACAATAATAAGTTATTCTCCATCTCATGTTAAGTGCTCAGCATATCTGAGACTTTCCCATCCTCAGCATGCATTTTGACTCCATCTAGTGCTGTATCTGTGCACCACATTGGCCTTATACTGCACTAATGAGCACAATATTGTAAAGTTAAATAGATAAGGAAGTGGCTCCTCTTCTCTTTCTACTCCCCTAGAAAGAAAGTCCTAAGCAATGATATTCTTGTCACAACTAATGGGGGGAATGGTGAGACTCTTGGACCTTTGCATAGTGAACTTCCTTAAGCTAACAAGTGTCCAAGTTGTTGCCTTCCAGTAAGGCAGCACTCCTAATCTCCAGTTAGGCTGGCCTAAGCCCCAGCATAAATCCTATGCTGACCTGGCGGTGTCACAAAAGTGTCATAAGACACTTTTGTACCACTCCTGGGAGAAGGTTAGGCCAGTGCACAGACAATACTTGCTTACCTCTCCACAGGAATGGGAAGACTGATGAGTTGTGCTGGCCTAGGTTGGGATTGCACCCTAAGTGATACAGCTCCTAGCACCCTTTTTGATGCTCTTCAGGGTCCTAGTCACAAAAGTGACCAGCCCACAACATGAGTTTTACTACCCTGCTTCTCAAACTCACCGGTGTACCTCATTTTAAAAGCCTGAAAGAAAGCAAATAAAACACTATTCCAGTTGACTACAAATACCCTGTATGATCACCTGAGGCGTGTCTTGCTATGATCACCTGACTTGCTTCAGGTGGTGAGTGATTGATTAGTTACAAGCTTCCTATACAGATTATGAATACATTAGAGAGGAGCCACAATTCCTGGTAGCTGTCTGCATTTTCGTATAGAAGCCAATCATTCACGTGGCCCTAGACTAGAGGCTGCACTAAATTTCTTTTTTCCCTATAAAGTCTCACAGGTAATCTGTTTTTTGCTCCACTTAGGTTGTAATATCAATGCAGCAGTTTACATTGATCAAAAATTTTGTGGAACAGTTTTCTACAATTGGTGCTTCCACTGATTGTGTAGTGATGTTGGTGCAAAAGTGAAGTGAAAGTGAAAAAATGCTCAAAAGCTAAGAGATCCAAGGTATCCTTTTGGGGGGGGGGGATACCTCCTATATTTAGTACTCTTGAGGTATATTGCTGCTGCACCACATCATCATGATTACTGATCATAGATAAGTCTGCTCCATGAATTTATCTAATCCCCGTTTAAGGTCATTAGAACTTGTGACCATCAACACACATTGTGGCAATTAATTTTATAATGAAGTACTGGGCAAAAAAACTCTGTTGTCTTCCCTTAATATTCTGTCAGTTTCATTGAATGACCTTGGTGTTCTGCTGTAGTGGGAGAAGACAAAAAAAAAACCTATTCAATTTTTCTCACATCATGCTTTGTTTTATAAGCTTTAACCATGTCTCTTGGTTGTCCCTCTTTGTTACAAAAATGGGGTCTAGTTCTGAGTTGCCTCCTCCGTGCACCTTCTCCAGCTCTGCAGTATCCTTTGCGAGATGTGCTGTCCGGAATGATTCTCTGTACTCCTAGCGTGGGTGCACCATAGATTTGTGTCAGGGCATGATGACATGCAAATTTAATCATATTCTGCTGTAAACCTTGTTGGTTTAATTAAGGCTCTGAGCTGTTGTATTGCTGGAAAGATCTCATTTGGTATCTCTTTTGCAAATTCATATTTATAATCTGAACATTGGAATTCATTTGGATTTTAAATGCACAAAGGTCATATAGTATTCTTTTTAAACTTGCAGCCTTTGTAAAACAGTAGAGGCTGTTTACATGAGGGCCATGTTTGGGAGGGAGCTTTTAAGTAGGAAGGGTTTTCTGTTTTATATTATTAAGCCAATTGTTCTTTTGTGTTTTTGGGTTTACATGTGATATTCCTTTGGGATTGACTTTCTGATGCAGAAAGAGTATCCTTGTAGGAACATGATCATGTTGGAAGTGCAGAGTTAGGAACTCTAGTCAAGTGACTCAGAGAATAATCCTAAACATGTCTACTCAAAAGTAAGCCCCATTGTGTTCAATGAGTCTTACTCCCAGGAAAGTATGTTTCGGATTGCAGCCTCAGGGCACAATCCAAACCCATTTTCCAGTTCTCAGGTAAGGACAATGTAATTCTGAGGTAACAAACATTGCTTTACATTGAGGAGGCCTTTGTGACTATCCCCCCTCCCCACAACAGCGGGATGTGGCATCTGCCCTACTAGTATAGCTGTGCCAGTGCTGGAAGGTTGGTTAGGATTGCACCCTCAGGCTGAAATCCCAAACCCCAGTTAGGTTGGCATAATTCCTGGCATAAGTCCTGTGCTGGTCTGGAGGTGACACAAAAGTGCCATAAGACACTTCTGACCCACTCCTTGGGGGATTAAGCCAGTGCACAGGAAACCACACCACCACAAGAAGCTATGCTGGCCTCAATTGATTAGGATTGTGTCCTCAGTCTTGAGTTGTGAAAATGTGCAGTTTTTAATGACTTGTTGACTTGCATATTGCTTGTGGCAGACTCTTCCATATGCCATGAGTTGTTATTAATAGAGTGAACCTTCCACCAGCACTGTGGTGTGCCTTGCCCATTGTCCAAACTTTGATGGTGTGCCTTGGCAATTTTAGGACTTTGGCTGCAATCCTAAAGACACTTTTCTGGGAGTAAGACCTATTGAAGACAATGGGGCTTACTATTGAGTAGACATGGTTAGGATTGTGCTATATGTGTGTCGTGAGATGAAAAAGATTGAAACTCACGGCCTTAGAGACTGACTTATTTGTTGAAGAATGAACTTTCATTGGCAACATCCAGCTTCATCACACACATGAACTGGTCTAAAATCTTGACAGGTCTATGAACATAGAAGTGGAAAATGAGCATAACTGTCTGAAAAACTGTAGACAGAAAAGGATCTCATCACTGAGTGCTGTATGTATGAATGTACACATCATAAAATAAGAGGCAGTTTCCTTTTTGTAAACTGTCATGTCTTCTAGCATGTCTTGAGTCTAGCAACATCAGCTATACCATCTGTTAACTCATCCATGAGTGTATTCCCTATTGTCACATTATAATCCCTTACCATTAGTGTCATTCTGTAGTTTATATGCATCTTAAATAAGAGAATGGATTAACACAGATTGGAATATGATAAAAAGGGAACATGTAGAAATAGGGAGCACTTTAGACTTTCTGGGACCTTTTCTGACATTATGGTATCTGTACTTCAAAGAGAGGAATTTCAAAACACAAATCAGTTAGGAGTCATCAAATGGCACCCCTAAAATAATCAGTTTGCCTTTCTCAGGTCTTGAACAGGTAGAATGAATAGTTATTACAGAACTAGATGGGTTGCTTATGGCAGGAGTCCTCAAAATATGGCCCACGGGCCAGATCCGGCCCACCAGGGCCCTCAATCTTGACCGCGGCCTCCCCACAGCCTGGCAGGGTTGCTCTGCACTCAGCTATGCAGGAGGCAGAGAACCAGGGTGCGTGACATCTTTGCGTGCCCAGAGGCTCCTCCTCGCTGCAGCGAGGTGGCTGCAGGAGCTTCTTCCTGTTCCTGTCCCACCCCCCGCTGGACAACCAGGGCGCGCAGTGTCTTTGCACACCCAGAGGCTCCTCTTCGCTGGGGGGCTCAGGAGCGCCCGCGCGGCACCACCGCACAGCAGCAGCCTCTCCCCGACCGGCTGGGAGGGCTCAGGAGTGCCCGCACAGCACCACCACACAGCAGCAGCCTCTCCCTGACCGGCCGGGGGGTGGTGGTTTAAAGCCACCCGCGCTGGTCCTCTGCGCCTCTGCAGCCTCTCCCCAGCTGGCTGGGGGGGGTTTAGAAACACCAGAGGCTCCAACAGACCCCAAAAGTAAGCCCCTCAGGGAATGTTTTTAAAATGTAGGATGCCCTACATTTTGTCCTACATTTTAAAAATTGTAGGACAAGGTCCTCCAAAAGTCCGGATTATAGTCCGGCCCCCGACAGTGTCTGAGGGACAGGGAACCAGCACCCTGCTTAAAAAGTTTGAGGACCCCTGGCTTATGGTGTTGACAGTGGTTGTGCATGAGATGGAGTAAGGAGGCCAAGGCAATGTTTCCAGATAATGCAACAAGCTTTGTTTGTAAAGTGATTCTTGCAATTAGGCATTAGCTGTCACAAACAAAAATTTTAATATGAAGGAGGTGAGAAAACAAACTGAATTTTAAGTAAATGTTTACAAGATTTGTACAATTATGAAGAAAAAGTTTTATTAGCATTGTTAGTTGCCCACCTAGTGAATATGCCCTTGATATATTTGTTTTGCCCATGAAAAGATCCCCATTTTGGATGCCAATATCTCCAAAACTAGGAGAGGCATTTTCTGATGACAGATTCAGAAAGCCTGAGCCCAAATTACTCTATACTGTATATAAAAATTCGTCCAGAAAACTTCATTTACTTCTGAGATATTCTGGGTACACAGAAAAATACACAATTTGCGAGCATCAAAAATGGGTATGTCAAAATGGTTGACAGATCCACCACCCTTCCATTACTGGTAATTTCCTTCATTTATATACCTTTTATATATTAATACCTATAAAAACACATTTTTAAGATACTGAAGGTGTTTTGGAGATAAAGGCTGCAATCCTTTCATGGGAGTAAGTCCCATGAACTCAATAGAACTTACTTCTGAATAGACGCAAATAGGATTGCACTGAAAATGTAGTAAAAGAAACAGAAGAAAAGGCTATCTAATTTTTTTCCCATTTCAGTATAAATAAACAGAGGCTGAGTGCCTTTGACATATAAACCACTGTGCCCTTTGTTCTTAAAAGCAGGCCTCCGTCAGTCTTGAAAGACTGCATACGCTGCATGCAAAGCACGAAAGCCTGGGTTAGATTGTTCTGGAGGATAGGCTGTTACCCAAGCAGCAAATCCCCCCTCTCCACACCACTGAATTAGTCCAATGGAAAGGCAGAGCCAATACAATTGGATCCAGCTGGCATCGCAGAGCTGGGCTAAGGACAGGAGCTCACCCTGTCTTGTGGGGCCAACCCGGGTCTTGAACCTGGTGGTTAACAGGCACAGCGTCTTAACCACTTGGTCTTCATTGATTAAAACTTTTACCCATTATTAAGTTGATTCATCTTCCTAATCAGGCATGCAGCCCTATTTTGTATACTTCCCATTTTTGCAGTGACTTTTACTGTCTCTTTGTTCCAAGAAACCTCTATTCTTCTTAGAGTTGTTTTTCTTGTCTTCCATTTCAAAATATTTATTATTACTCTTCTACAAATGGAATGTGTTTTCCCTGGTTTCAGTTCACCCCGCCTGTCACTGCTCTCCAGTCTGCAGCAGCTCATAAAGAAAACTAATGAGAATCTGTCTCCGATCACCTTTGTCTTAATTAGATTTTCATCAGCCTCCACAGGTTCCACTGGTGCCTCAAAGAAACTATTGGTGACATAAATTGTCAGAATTAAAAAAAATGTTACTTCAGGATAAAAATATAGAGCTTTTACAGCAGTCACTGTAGAAAAGTCAAGGTTTATTCCGTTAAGTGACAAGAAGCCACAGAATGGCAAACTAGGAAATTTCCTTTATAGGGGAAATAACTTCTAGGATACTTCTGTGTATGAAGTTGCATCTGGTCCATCAGCTCCATACCATCTCCTCTAACCAGCATTTTGCTCCAAGATGCACAAGGTAGGGATCATTCTTAATCCAGCTACCTGAGACTCTTTTAGCTGGAGGTCAAAACTAGGGATCAAAACAAGAACCTTGTGCATATGAAGCATGTGCTCTATTCGATTAGGCTGAGACCTTCTTCCATGTAGAATATTGTGATGTGGATTTAAATTAAATTTTAAAAAGCATTAGATCAGCACAGACTTTTAAAAGGCTGTGGAGACATGCTGTCATTCCCCAAGTCAAATTCCTTAGGAGAGAGAAAAAAAATGGCTTTTTTCAAGCATTTTAAAATCCAACCCGCTTTGAACCTGTGGCCTAGAATAGGACTCTTAAGGGCAAATCTTGAAAAGTTCCGTGGAAAGGGAAGCAGAAAATAGCGGCAATTCCCTGCAGATATCTCTTTGTACTTTTGATACCATAATGTGCATTTGTGCTGATAATTTCTTTCAGTTTTATTTTGATCCTGGGCTATCTCCTTTGATGTCTTTAAAATAATAGTGGTGCTAGTGGTGCAGAGGAATGGTTGAAATTGTCCTTCTCTTTTCACCCTGGTTAACAAAGCTGGATTCCTGTATTGATGGCCAGGGTCTTCAATCCTGCAGCAAATCCCAGTCATGCCTGCGAAAATTTCATACCGTTGCCCTTATGCACCATGGAAATAACAAAGTAAGCTATTTTATTGTGATTTTTTTTAGCAATGGATAAGAAAATGAAAGCTGATGTCTAACACAAGCCTTAGAACCTGGCCAGGCCATAAATCTAAATAATGAATATTTTTAAAAAATATTGCTTGTTGTCCAGCATTGACACATAGTTAAAAATACTGTCCAGAACTGCCAGATGCCAGCGCTACTCACATTGGAATAACAGGAGAGTATTTGGCCCTATTAGTCATCAGTGCTTATTATCTGGCTTTGGAATGCAATGTGTTTGAAGGTTTTCTTGTGTGCATGTTGTGGCTGTGGAGAGTTGGCAGAGTTAGCTGTGGGGCATAGTTTGCATAAAAAGGTAAAGATCTCTCTCACAGGTAATACTGCTTGCTGTGACCAAATGCAGAGAGCAGCGCTCATCCTTGTTTCTAAGCCTAAGAGCCAGCGTTGCCCAAAGACACTTCTGTGATTGTGTGACTAGTGTGACTATATGCAGAGGTGCATGGAACACTGTTATCTATCCGCCAAGGTGGTACTTACTTATCTACTTTTATTTCCATGCTTTTGAACTGATGTTTGGCAGAAGCTGGGCAAGGGGTAGGAGCTCACTATAGCATGTAGCATCTGGGTCTCTAATCCCAGCCTGCTGGTTAACAGGCACAGCATCTTAACCTCTGAGCCACTACAGCCCTGTTTACACTTTAAAACTCAATTATTAATTATTTACATAGCATAGTGTTCATGGTGCTTTACAGGGAAATAAAAACATAAGGACAGGTCTTTGTTCCAAGGAGGGTGAAGCATTGGGATAAGAGGGAAAGACACCAAACCTGTAGAATGTAGAAGTGAATGGAAGAGGTAATAATAAACAAATATGAGCAAATACATTCATATAGGGTGAAATCCAGGGTTCGAGACCTAGGTCGGCCCCACAAGACAGGGTGAGTTCCTGTACTTAGCCCAGCTCTGCGACGCCACCTGGATCCAATCGTATTGGCTCTGCCTTTCCATTGGACTACTTCAGTGGCGTGGAAAGGGGGGATTTGCTGCTTTGGTACCAGCCTATCCTCCATAACAATCCAACCCAGGCTTTCGTGCTTCACATGCAGCGTATGCAGCATTGAGCACAATACCATAGTCTGCACGGAGGCCTGCTTTTTTTTTTTTATCAAGCCTGATACAGATCCAGTATCAGCACCAAGGACAGTTCTGGGAAGCAGTTAGAATGTGGAGGGCTTCAGCCAGCTTGTATTTTTTTAAAAAAGAGTGTGCAGTACTGTAGATGTAAAAAAAAAAATGAAAATGGGTGTTTGTATAACTATGAACCCAATATTTTAAACTTTGGGTACCATAATAATCTCCAAAGCATATAACAAACATCCCAGATTGAAGTAAATGTTCATTTTTGGTAACAGTTGCCAGAATGCTGAATTGTCAAGTAAGTTTTCAAGGCAACAGGGTTTACCAAGAGCTATATCTTAAACTGGATTATTACAAGTCTCTCTGTTGATCCAGTTTATGATGTTGCACTTGATTTTTCTTGATGCATTGTTTTACTTGGAGCATAACATTCCCAGTGAGTTTGTCTTCAAAGAAAATGGCTTTTTGTTAAGAAGAGCACAAAAATTGGCTTTTTGTAAGTTTAAGCCATTTTAGCATATACCTCTTATCTTTTTAGTTGCTCCCTTCATTCATTTGAATTCATGGGGTAACTTAAAAATTGGTTATTTCTGAGGTGGCAGATCTCAAATAATTGTTTCAAGTCAGAATGAAGTCTTATGAAGCTGCATATACTTAGAATAAGCAGTTATGTTCATGTGTGCAAACTCACCCATACATACATCTCAGTATATCAGTGAAGTATAGTGTCAGGTTGATGAGACTTTTATAGTTAATGTTTTCTTTAATTAGAAGGATTGACAATGACTTTTCTGGTTTTGTTTCTTGCTTATCTCTCATGGCATTTGTGTGATTTAATGTCAATGAAGTGAAATGTGATTTACTTTCCACAATTGTAAGGTGCTTGACTGATGATCTTGTTATGGTTTTGTTTTTTTTTTTAACCGGAATTTGATTAGTAATCTTGTTTCATCCATGGGCTCCTCTGCCTCAGTTAGCTGCACTTAACATCTCAGTGTATACTTGTTAACTGCCTCATTTATGGTCCTTGTTATGTCAAGAAAGGTTTAAAGAACATCATGGGATGAGGTTGCCGGTTTCATATTGTTGGCAAATATTCCTGTCTGTTTTATTTACCGTCTAGCATCATCTTTCAAGATGTAATGATGTCAGTAACAAAATAAAATCTATGCTTCTATTGCTGATCATATTCACCTCAACAAGATGCTTCTCAGTGAAACATGAATAAAAATCCAGCTAAGGCCCCAATCCTCTCCAGTGTCTAATGCTCCTGTTCCAACAGGACATGCACAGTATCCTGCTGTCAAGAGGCAGTCCCAAAGGCCTCTTCAAAGTGAGGGAAGGTTTGTTCTCTTTCCTTGGGGCTACATTTTAGCTGCGTCAGTGTTGGAAAGGATCAGGCCCCAAGTTCTTTCTAACTCCTTCTAATTTTTGTATTGTAGCCTGCTTTTATTTGATCCCTAGCTGTCCCCAGAACCCCAAAGTGGTGCAGCCATGTGATGTGCAGGTGCTCTTCCCTCTGCCTCTTCTGAATAACCTGGACAGGGCAGGGTTGTTCTCAGAAGCATTCTGTGAATATGAATTGAGGATTTGTGAGTTGGATTTTGTGACTAGGAACTGAGGATGTGTAGAGCTAGTTGAGAGAAGTGAGCTAGTGAGGTTGTAAATCCTAACCACACTTACCTAAGAGTAAGGCCTGCTGACCATAATGGGATTTACTTCTAAGTATGCATAAGATTGGTCTATAAAGCAACTGAGGGCTCACAAAGTTCTTCCTTGCAAATATTGCTCCAAAAGCCATCCTTTTGCCTTTGGGGAAACTGGCTTTAGAGACAGTATCTCCTGTAGTATTCTGTCTTTGAGTCTAACAGTGCAATCCTAACCTAGGCCAGCACAATTCATTGGTCTTCCCATTCCCGTAGTGATATAGGGAGGCAAGCACATATTTGTGCACAGGTCTAACACTCCCCTAAGAGTGGAGCAGAAGTGTCATACGGCACTTTTGTGACACACCCAGGTCAGCACAGGACTTATGCTGGGGCTTAGGCTAGCCTAACTGGAGATTAGGATTGCAGCTTTAATCCCTCTTTCATTCATGACCTCAGGAGTGAAGGAAAGCTAGGTTCTATTCTAGCCTGCCTGCTCCAGCGCAGGTTAGGATTGCATGCGCTCGCTCTCCCTCACTTTGTGTGTGTGTGTGGGTGAGAGAGAGAGAGAGAGAGAGAGAGAGAGAGAGAGAGAGAGAGAGAGAGGTTTTTAAGCTGAATATTCATTAGCTGTATTCATTAGAATATTCATCATTATTCTTAAGCTGAATATTCATTAGCATATGGTTGTGAACCCAAATTCCTCCTCCCGTTGGTCACCTTGGGGGCAAAACAGTGGTGGGATTCAAATAAATTACCAACAGGTTCTATATCCTAATAACATAAATTAACAATAGGTTCTATGTCCCATTAGTAACCGGTTCTCAGAACCAGGCACTCATTAGCAAAGGGTTGTATAGAACCTGTGAGAACCCCCTGACACCCACCACTGGGACAAAAGGTGATCAAAGCATCTTTTCTGCCCTAAAAATAATTACTAAAAATTTCACTCCACATTTCCCCCTTCTTCCTTCATACAAATTTCACAGAGTGTTACCACTTTTTAATTATGTGTTACAATCGTAGCAAATTTTAGAGTGTGTTATTGATGTACAGTAGGAAACCATTCCTCCAGATTATTGCTGTAACAAACAGTTTGGGAAGAATCTATCCACTAACTCTGGCATGATCTATCTGTGATGCAGTGACCTCTGAATAAGGTCAATTCTGTATTAAATTACTATGTCATCGTAGATTATCCAACACAGAATCATTTGTACTTGGAAAATGAAGCAAGTGATGGGGAAAGAACAAGAACAAGACACAGAGCAAGACGTTAATAGGATCGTTGTAGAATTTGTGCAAAGGAAAGGGGGTGATGATGGGGGAGTGTTGGTCTCACAGGAACTAAGCAAGCAGAGCCTTAAATAAATGTTTGTTCTCCATGAATTTATTTACATGTTTCCTTTTAAAGTGATTCAGATTACAGCTTATTAAAATTAGAAGCACAAACTAAGATTCTAAATACGTCAGTGTTTTAGAAGAAATAAAGATCTCCTCCCATCACTATACATTTGTCCTTAAAATTAGTTCATTCAGAAAACATATTAGCACTGTAGAGTTGCAAAAGGTCTTATTATTTGGGTATGTCTACTTTATTAAGGATGAACTAAAATTAGATGATATAGATTTATTTTAAAGTAGTTGCTGGTTTACAACTATGTACTGGGGAAGAGAGATTTTTCACTCTGTGCCATTTTCCTGATGTAGTTTCCCCCTATCCCATACACACACCAAGGTACTGTTTGCCCCGGTAGTTGCTGCCCTTAAAAATGTGCAGTATAAGTAGTATAATAGGTAGATTCTCTGTTTCTCACTATGTTTTTCAGGTTGGAAAAATTTCATTTTTAAAATGATGGGGTAGTTTTTTTAAAAAAAGGTTGTTAGGTGGGAGTGTCAAAACAAGACTTGAAATGCAGAAACACTGAACCTTATTAACGCTGCAATCTGAAACACACTTTCCTGGGAGTAAGACCCACTGAACACAATGGGGCTTACTTTTGAGTAGACATGATTAGGATTGTGCTCTATAGTTGGGATTTCTTGTGATGGATTCTGGAATACTATTGCTTACTCCATTCTGACTCTCAGTCCAGGCAGTCACTACTAAAAGACTGTTGGATGCTGAGAAGAGGAACCTTAAATTTTGGGTTCTGATGTGACACATGAGAGTATAAACTGTTCTCAATAAAAGAATATGGATGAAGGTCTTGATGAAAACCACTGGGGGGTCACTGACTTTTCCAAAGGATAAAAGCTAAGCAGAAAACTCTTAAGCAAATCCTTACAGAGCCATTCATCACCTAGACATAAAATGGAACAATGCAGTAATTCCAACAAAGTAAGAGCCTTCAGAAATGAAAGATAAATCAGACCTCCACTCTTGCAGAAGTTATAGTGTAGTACTTTAGCAAAGTTCCAGCAATCAATGACCTCTAATCCTGAATGACCTATTTGAGAAGGTTTTCCACTAAAAGCCGTATTCTTTTAACTTATGTAGAGCCAAACCTAAGTTCCAGGACATAATTCATGTAAGGTGTGACTGGCACAATTGTTGAGGCTAACCTAACCATCTTATGGCAGTTTTTTCCCTCTAAAACTGGTGGTGATTATAATCATGTCCACAGGTCTGCTTTGAACTTCATTGATCAAATGAGCCTGATAACAGCATTAAAAATATTATTGAACTAGGGAAAATGTATCTGCATTGCGGGAGTTAAATTACCCTCGTACACCATCCTCCCACTGCACAACATCCCCCCATACACCATCTCCCCATGCACACCTTCCCCATGTACACCATCGTACACTATCCCCGCCATACAACATCTCCCCATGCACACCCTCCCCCCATGCACACCCTTCCCCATGCACACCATATGCAACAACCCTATGTGCAAAAACCCCCATGTGTACCGTTTCCCCCATGTGCACCATTCCCCCCATGCATGCCATATGCAACACCTCTGTGCGCAATACCCCCATACAGCATAATAGGAAACTGTGGTTTACTGCTTCACAAATGGAGCTACCATCCTGTTACTGCCTTTGTTCACACCACGCTCTGGCTCACAAACCAGAATGCCACACAAAAATTTGAAATTGGTTTCACATTCAGGTTTATAAACCAGAGTTAAAATGCAATTCCTGGCTTTGGAATTGGTTGGCATGTGTTCTGTGAGAGTTTGGGTCTTTTATTCGGGTCATTGAGGGATATACCCTTCCCCATCAACAACACAATGTGCTTTTTTCAATTGTCAAAAAACTAATGTGTCTTGACCATTTTAGTACTTTATCAGTGTGCCATGAGGCAAAGAGTGTGCAAAGATACTTCTGCAATCTTTCTAATGTGCAGCTAACTGAAACAGCATCTTATGGTTTGTATGAGTAGTTGTAGAAATGTATGGTACATTAGTGACTTGTAGGCAAAAAAGGTGGGGCTTAGTGTTTTTACTTCATTGGCTGATCTCAGGATAAAAGAGTGTGATCCTAAAGAGACCCTACAACAGAAACAGGTCTTGCATTCCTTACAGCCTTTAGGCAGACAGCGTTGTCTCAGTATTGCCATATTGAGTTAACCATTACCATTTCTTCTTTCTTTCTGGGCACAATCCAGAGTAACTACGGGGAGTCCTTGCTCCAGTGTAAGAACAATTTGCTCTGGATTGCAATATGAATTTCCCATAGGTTTTCACTAGGTGGTGCAGTAACTACGGGTACACGTAATGTCCCTTATGTGCTCCCTCTGTTTGTTTTTTCAGACGATTACTCTACCTCTGAATAGGCACCATGGACAATAATCTTGCTGAGCACCAACTCAGCGGTGAGTATCCTGAAGAACGAAGAAATATTAGGATGTTATTCCAGGAAAGATGAAATTCTGTTTGCTAGAAAGAGTGTCATAAGAAGCACCAACTATTCATTTATCCATCCACCCATCCACCACCCACCTACCTAATTACGGTATTTATATACCGCTTTTCAACTAAACATTCACAAAGTGGTTTACAAAAAAATGAAAAAGTTAATGACTAATGGGTCCCTGTCCCAAAAGGGCTCACAATCTAAAACAGATATGCAGATATAATGTGTGTCTTTTAAAAAGCACTTTGAAATGGTCCAGCACACCTCCGTCAGTCTTGAAAGACTATGGTATCATACTCGGTTCTGTTCTGCATACGCTGCATGCGAAACACGAAGTCCTGGGTTAGATTGATATGGAGGATAGGCTGTTACCCAAGCAGAAAACCCCCCCCCTCTCCACACCACTGAAATAGTCCAATGGAAAGGCAGAGCCAGTACAACTGGTTCCAGCTGTGTTGCAGAGCTGGGCTAAGGACAGGAGCTCACCCTGTTTTGTGGGGACCGACCCGGGTCTTGAACCCTGGCCTGCTAGATAACAGGCACAGTATCTTAACCACCTGCGCCACCCACAGCCCTGAATGGTCCTCAGCATATTTTTAAGGAGCATGAAGCATTTTGGAGCTTTCCAGGAGTGAAACTGTCTTCTTAGGAGTGGGGTAATTAATACCTTTACAATGAATAGTTATCTGAATAGTTTTTTAGACAAAAAGGCTATGGATGAACTTGAGAAAATGACATCAAGCACAGCGATGATGACATCAAGCCACCAAAAAGGAGATGAGTGGTGAAGATACATGAAGCTGTCTTGTGTTTTCAACACATCAGTCCACCAGTCTCAGAGAATCATACACTCTCAACTGGTTTCTAGTGGTTTATCAAAGGAATCTCGATTGGAAAGCATATGATTATTGTTCAGCAAGTCTTTTGAAAAGTACACTGGGAAGCAGTGTTTAGAGTTCCTGCATCTCTGATACAAAAAAGGAGATCTGATTATGTGCTGAAAGTTGAGCATTGAACTGACTGAATCAATTCTCTCATTACCATCCTTTTCTTGATCTTGTAAACAGTACACTCTGTATGTTTACTTCCTTCTGAGATGTTCACATTTATCATAATTATGCAGAGCAATTTTCTGTGCCAGTATGAAACTTGTAGCATGAAGTTGAAATCTTGGCCATTTGTCTGTGTTGAAAAGATGATTGCTGTGCAAATCTGGTAGAGTCTCGTTGCATTAATATGGAAAGAATATTTGGAAAATAAACATTTAAATAAACAAAGCCTGCAATCTTAACCTCCCGATAGACTGACCTAAGCTCTGGCAAAAGTCCTTTGCTGACGTGGGGGTGTCACAAAAGTGGTGTAAGGTTCTTCTGCCCGCTCCTACAGAAATTAGGCTAACACACAGGCATACTCTGACCTCCCTGCACCACCATGAGAAGATGTGCTAGCCGAGTTAGGCCAGCCTAAATTGGTTAGGATTGCACCCAAATTGTGAATGATTATTTCTCAGAAACATGGTAAAATGAAATCATAATTAACTGTGAGATGGAAGCATAGATCAGATCTAAAAGTAATCAAGGTCCAAACGGAAAGAATAAAAATGATTTCTTAGAAGTCGCCAATAATTTCCCAGTAATAACAGTTTTCATATATGGATATAGATATTGAAGAGGAACTGAATAATATGGAATTATTTTACAAAAGATGTTCTTTTTAATCAAAAGAAAAAGCACAAAGATCATGAGTCATTGTCATGTCCCTACATTTAAATGATGGTAAGCAAAGATTTATGTTAAATTACTTTTTTGTTAATACATTTAATTAAATAGGGATGCTCTATTTCTCTTGGAAATAAATACTTGATGAACATTGCCTGAGAACAATTTTGCTATATTCTTGGATGAAATGATGATGCAGAGCAGTGGGGGGTGGGAACCATGTACTAGGAATTTCAAATTCATTCAGGATCACTGAGCCCATTTAAAAGAGATATTTATGGGAGGTACCATATTGACGATGATGTAGGGCAGGCAGTGGACTCATAAGAACTCTTGTTTTCTTTCAGTCATAAGAAATCCACCTGGATGGGAGATTGGAATCTATATTACTGGAGCACTTGCTCTTCTGGGAATTGCTGGAGTTAACCTGTGGAAGCTATGGAAATCAGACAGTTATCCAGCACCATCTCCATTTCCAAACTATGACTACAGATATCTAGAGCAAAAATATGGGGCCACGTATTCCCAAATCAGACAACAGGTAAAGCGCAGTCAATGGTGATGTTGAGGAATCCATTGTGATCATATCCATTATATCTGCATGCCATTATAATCTCTAAATGTGATTAAGAGGTTCCTTTTGAGGTGAGCATCTTCACTCCCAGGCTAACAGAAAAAAGCTTCATCCTTTGTACACAATCACTTAGTTCCAGTAGTGTCGAGCAGGAAATTCCCAGGAGGCATAAGAGTGGAGTTTACTTTGGAATTAGACACTGTCATAAGCAGCTTGAAATCAAATTTCTTAAAATTCTTCTCTGAAATTAGGACTTTAAGTGGATTCTGTTGGGAATGTCTTCATCTTGCATGTATTCGCTGGCTTCTGTGTGATCGCTAATTATGCAGGATGTACAGGGTTTTGGAAATAATCACATTTTGAAATCCAGGCTGGATTTCAAGGTCAAGTATTGGCATTAAAGCAGGGGTATCAAACTCATTTCATACAGAGGGCCACCATTAATGGTGTCTCCCGAGGGCTGCAATCTAATTTTTTGCATGTCTACTCAGAAGTGCCGTCCTTTCTCCTGGGCTCTTTCTCCGGCTCAAAATCAAGTGTGCTGCTGCCAATAATGGGCTGCTTCTGGGGGTGGGGAAATCACTCGAGGGCCACATGTGTGCCTGCAAAGGGCCGCACATGGCCCTTGGGCCGCCAGTTTGACATGCCAGCATTAGAGCATATTTATTGCATGCAGAATGGTAACACCAGAAAGAAAAGATTAGAATTTGATTTGTTAGAGGCTGACTACAGTAATTCAGATTTGGATCATTTATCTAGTCATTAATGATAATGAGCTTGAAATTTATGTCAAGGCTGGAGTCTGTAGATGTTTATACAATTTAATCATAACAAATAGGTTCTGGAAAGTTCTCTTAACAAAAGGGTTCATTGGAAATTAGCAGTAACCCTCTTGTTCAGTAAATGAGGGTTGTACTGTACTGCTATCCTCACACTGCAACACTACTGCAATGTTGTGGATTCTGCTTGTACTTGACCAACCTTTTGATCTTTCCCTTTGACTTGTTGCCTCATTAAAAGAAAGAACATACTTTAAACAGCCCCAGACAGAACATTGTTTAAAAAAAGGAAGAAAGGAAAGAGTGGGTAGGCAAGATCTGGATGCCATTCCAATACCTTCAATAGGGCTATTAAAACTAGCATACACAGGAAAAAATTGAGACTGCATAAATTGGATTATTGATCCTCAGTCAGATGTGATACCATATTTACTCAAATATAATGCCCCAGTGAATATAATGCACACCCCAAACTTATAACCAAATTACTGTATTTACTCAATTCTAATTAACTTCAAATCTAATGGACACCCTGATTTTGGAGACTGAATTTGGCTGAAAAAGGTGAGCATTATATTTGAGTAAATACAGTATATTCCAGAAAGGATGAGGACTTAATGACTTGAAGGCATAATTCCAGTCATCTTGTTAGAAACTGGCTAGAATCATCCACATATATGACAGTAGTTTTTATTATTGTGTCTGATATAAAAGCTGAGATGTTGACAATTGATCTGATGATGAAGCAGTGGTCTTTATTTTTTAACAGCCCAGTCTTATCCTTCCCCATGCACCAAACACAAGCATGCTATATCCAGAGAGAAGGAGCATGTTGGGATACTTCAGAGGTTATATTTACAGTCCCCTTACACTTTTGTAAGTCTTCAACTCTGTAGTAGGTTTCCTTGGGCCTGCACTAGCAATTTCACTAGCACAAGTCCAAGGGGAGAAAGGGGGCAGAAAGACAGAAAACAAATGGGATCTGGCACATATGATTGCCACCAGATCCATCAACCTTTTATATACCACTCTGTTATATAGCCTCCCTGCTCAGTTTCATTCCGCTCCTCACCCCATTGCACCCTCTCCCTCCCATCCTTACTATCCTGTTGATTTACCATACATGCTCCGACAGGTGACAGGAGAACCAGTGATGCAACTGGGAAGGCTCCAGCTTTCCAGTGTCCCAGGAGAGTGCTACTGAGTATTCTGCTGTTGACCAGCTCTGATAAGATTGGGCCATATGAAGCTTGATTCGAATACAAGGAACCGACAGTTAATGGAGCTCCATCTTCAACAAATATTGCTCACAAGTTATTTTCAGAGCATACTAGTATTCTAATGAATATTTCCCTTTGTTCCTCCAAGTCCAGGCCCAATTTTTTTTCTTTCTCATAATCCTATGTAAAAAAAAATTCATAACACAATATTAGAATTAAATGCTGCTCATTGACAGAATAAAGTTTATTCTCATGTAGAACAACATGGGAGGGAAGAATTGAAATGAGTAACAAATTTATAAAATAAGGACAGTATGAAGACTGCTTTAAAATATTAAGAAAGGTATTCAAACATTTAAAAATAGAAACAATGTGAAAAAATGTAATTCTTGAAAATGAGCTAAGGTACTTTATTTCAGAGAAACAATCAAAAATATTATCATCTTAACAGCTAACGAAAACCTTCAAATAATGAAAGGAAATGCCTCAGGTGTTTTTTTAGGCCTTTAAGGTGTTACAAGATTTTTTTGATACTTAAAATCCTTTTCTTTTCCCTTTCACTAAGAAATATTTCTCCAGATGGCAACTATTTCCCTTAGCTGCTGGAGTTACTTAACATCAACAACAAAGGCTGAAAAAAGAATATTTTTTGCGAGTTTAAAATGTGCTCATTTGTTTTTATCATATGAGACTCCCAGGGTTTTTTATCAGCTTTGCTGTGAAAATTTTATTTGTACCTGATGATAATTACATATTAGAGATCTGCCAAATGTTGATAATTTATATACAACAGTAAATTTCCAAAGCTGAAGTTATTAATGAACTCTGACCAGCTTCTCTCATTCTGTCTGCAGAGACGTACAAGCAACTTTCGGCAGGCGGGAGAAAGGACGTCTCCTGTTCGCAAGCCAAGTTTGAGGATGGATGACACCTTTGAAAATATTAATGAGCTAGGCACTCTGGAGCTGATGAGTAAAGATCCTGAGTTGGCTTCCTATGGGCCACTGAAAAGGTCTGTCTCCACTGACTCTCTAAGTTCCATCTCTTCCATTGGAAATAATTTTGGCCAAGAGTTCACAGTGGGACAAGTGGAAGTCAACATGGAATATAATGTGAACTCCAACACCTTTCATGTCACGCTGTTGCAGGGGAAAGATCTCATGGGGAAGGAAAATGTCAACTTTGAGTCCTGCTTCGTCCGCATCAGTTTGCTTCCAGATGAACAAATTGTTGGCATTTCTAGGGTGAGTGTCTCCACCATCTTCTCCTGTATTCAAGGAGGGCATCAGAAGGTGTTTGAGTTCTACCAAGTCTTTTTTGCCTCATGAGATGTGTTTATTTTCAGAATTGTTACGGTGTATTATAGCAAGTGTAGTTGAAGTTGGTCTGTGTAGGAGGATGTGTGCAGGTAGGTTCAGTTTCTGCTTTGGTCTCTGGTTATACACTAGATACTTGCTTATAAAGCGAGAAAGTTCTGCCAATTAAACCTCTGTAAACCATCTCCTCACCTTACCTTTGGGTCACTAAATTGTGCCTGAAAACTGATGGAGAGCCAATGCATTTCAAATAGGTTTGGAATGATACACTCCAGTTAAGAAGCCCCCGTCAGCAATCTGGTTGTAGCATTTTTGCAACTGTTTCCATTATAAAGTATTTTGCAGGGCCAGCCTTATGCAGACTGCATTGTAATAAACCAAGTGGAAAATGAATGTTTGAATGAATGACAGCACAATCCTAACATGCACTGGAAAAGGCAGGCTGATGTGCCAAGGGACTTGCACCATCCCAAATACATTTCAGGATTACTCCCTCAATGAACAAATGAGTGAATGAATGAAGTACAGTTAGCTGATTGGTCTTTTTAGGTCCTCCAATATAAGAATAAATCTGTGTTGATCTTCCAGATTAGCTGACCCTGGATCATTCTGTGTGGCTGTAGTTGGCTTGGCTGCTTTGATGACATGATGTTGGCTGTGTGCCACTGTTTTAGAGAGATGCTTTTATGCTTCATTCCAAGATCCATGGAGAACTACGCTAAACAAAGTAGTAAGAGATATGTGATGACATGGCTGTTGAATGACACGTAATGGAAGTCTGTTCCAATAGACTGTTCCAACAGAATCATAACCATGTTTACTCAAAACTAAGTCCCATTGTGTTCAATGGGTCTTACTCTCAGGAAAGTGTCTTTAGGATTGCAGCCATAATCTTTTTGGGGGAAGGAAAGGTCAGACGTCTTTCGCTGCTTATGAGTTAGAATGCATAGAACTTGCACTGTAACACTGGTGGCTCCTCTTCTGGAACAAAAAGTCCTGCGATACCTTAAAGACTACCATGTTTATTATGTTGTAAATGTTTGAAGACTGTGATATATGAAAATGTCTTTGTACAACATAGTGGTGATGAATTTACTGGTTAGACGGGTTGGCCCTATGATCACAGAATCGTCAGTCTGTAAGAATGGCAGTGACCGTGGAATAGCTAGGGGGGTGCAGTTGCACTGGACTACAAGCTTTAGGGAGGGCTACAAGCTGAGCTTGACCCTAATGACTAAAATTGTGAAAAACTGGGTATGTAAGAATGGTAATATCATCGTGTTATACATTGTTGGAAAGGTAGTTTTATGCAAAACACCGTGAAACAAACTGCATTGGATTATCTGTATTCTATCAAAAGTTACAGCCACTTAACCAGAAAATGAAAAAACAAAATCCTATGGAACAAAAGTGGATTTTCTTAACTCAAACTTTCCCATGCTACTGATGGCACTGCATGGAACTGTATGGAATTCTGGTACTGTATGGAACTAATAAGGTATTAATATGAATCAACTATTTCCGTATACATATATCATAGTATACTAACCCATGCTAACATGCAATTCTAAACAAGCAATTCTAAATGGTGCTCCTCTTCCATTTAGCAGGATGATAATAACAATTCATTTAATCAGTTTATTTAAGTAGGTTTCTAGCCACAGCACAGTTTCCCTAACCTATAAGGGACACAGTTTTCATTTTTGTACTGAGTTAAATTTGATTTTGTTGTTGTGGGGATGACAAGAAAATCTTATTTGACTCCAGATAGCAAATAGGTGCTTTAGCTGTGCCACTTGCATAACAAGTGGTTGGTGAACTGCTAAGGAAGAGGAGGCAGGTTTTTCCCCAATTTTCTTTTTAAAAAATTCCTGACGATGACATCACTGCCGGTTGTGACATCATTTCTGGGCCTACATTTTGAGCTTTGTACTGAGCTACAAGATCCTTCTACACCACTGGCAGTGACATAAGGCTCAACTAATCAGTTTTTCCCTTTTCCTACTCTTAGGCAGAATCTATCATACTGTGCTGTGAAATATATATTTACCCTGTGGTCTGTAATTACTGTGAATTTATATACCATGTAAAAGCATTGGACCCTATGGATAAGCTGAATTATTGTTATATCACAAGGAGAGATCTGGAAGGACCAGCTGTGCATTCTGTCTGTGCATCTGCAATTGTATTTGATTGATGGAAGAAGAATTTTCTGCTTCTGTTATATTTTCTCAAGGGGTGTCTCATTGGAGAAAGTGTAAGATACTGTACTTAGGAGAAACCAGCTTGCTAGTTAGTGTTAGGTTCAGCTGCTCAATCCCTCCCCATTTCCAATCTCCATCTTACCCACTCCTTCCCTCTTCCCCTTCCTACACAAACAAGGAGATCCTCTTTCCTGTGCAATCACTGCAGCCCCTCAGACTGCTGCTATGGGTAAGAAAAGTTTTCTCACACACCCATCCACACCCACATACCTCCTGGCTAAAAATATTTAGTTAGCAGTTCAGTCATTCACATAGACTCAGATCCACGGATATATAACACGCTGAGAATTAGGTTCCAATCTTGGAACCTATGCAAGCCCAACCTTGTTATCCATGAGCAGATCTTTTATACATGGATTTGACTCAAGATTAATGACCACTGGAAATGATTCCGATCCCTGGAGAAGGGAAAAATGCATCCCTTTAATAATCACAGTTTTAGAAACTGCTTTTCATCCTGTTGTAGAGAAGCAGACATGCAAAATCATTTTATTCTTTAGCTGAACCAGGCAAAGGAAAGAAGTTTACATTTCCTTTGCATTTCTAATTGCTGACTGCCTCTCAACAGAAAGAAAAGATGGGTTTTTTAATTATATAGGGCCACCCTTGTTTTTTAACTGCTTTTATCTAGTTATTTTTGGTATCAGTACAAGTATCAGTGAAAGAAAGTAGGAAGGTAACAGAATTCAGTGCACCTTTGTTGTTTTCATGCCAGCCACATGATCATGGAAGTCTTTGGACAAAGCTGGTTCTTCGGTCTTGTAACTGGGATGAGCACAGCCCTTGGAATCAGCCACAACCAGCAGGGCAACCTTCGGGGGAAACCTTTACTTTTACTGCACCTTTACAGTCAGTGCAATCCAATTTTTGTCTACACAGAAGTAAGTTCCATTGAGTTCAATGGGGCTTATTCCCAGAAAAGTGCTCTTAGGATTGCAGCCAAAATAGAACAGCGATACTGTAATATAATACCAGATAATAAAGAAAATACAAAGAAAAATAAAACAAATTAACATGCACTTAGTCAATCATTTCTCTCAGGCTGCAGTGTACCCCCCCCCCTTATGCAGGAGTGAGCCCCACTGATTATAATAGGGGTTACTTTAGAGTAGACATGCAAGCCTAGGTCTCTCAGGCTCTTTTCCCTTGCCCCCCTTACATAGGAGTGAGCCCCATTGACTGTAATAGGCTTACTTCAGAGTAGACATGCATAGGCTGGACTCTAGTAGAGGCTAAGCAGGTGCTGGTGGACCACTGAATCCGGCCATATCCTGGCCAGGACTATTTTTGGCTTGTTTAGCAGGACATTGCTTGTAAATCAAGTTAATATTTATCAGACATGTTTGCTTATCTTGCAAAACACTACACTGGATTGATAGTAACATTCAAGTTACTATCAATCCAAGATATTACTGTAGAAATCCATATTTTGGAATAAAAATACAAAACAAATGCTATGTGTATGGAATTAATTTCTGTTTGTTGCACCTGATGAGCCAGGAGTTACTGAATTAACAAGGTTTAATGCAGTGATTTTCAACCAGTGTGCCATGGCACACTGGTGTGCTGCAGATAGTCCTCAGGTAGGCTGCAGGAATTTAGGGATTGACATTTATTATTAGGAAAATTGTGGGATTTGAACAGTCTGGTGTGCCTTGTCAATGTTAAAAATAAGTGATGGTGTGCTTGTCAATTTCAGTGCCTTGTTGAGTGTGCCATGAGATGAAAAAGGTTGAAAATCTCTGGTTTAATGCATGGTTTTCTGAAACAGTAAAAATACTGTTTATTTCTTATTGTTTGATATTTATTAAATTATTTTTTTCCTTAGTGGTATGAAGACTTTTTCTGATTTGAAAATCAACATATTTAAATGTTATGGGAATGTTATGGGTTGTGGGAAGTAATTGGTATGCTGTTTTGTGTAGGAAGAACCTGATGTGCGTTTTTAATCAGTTTATTTAAGTAGGTTTCTAGCTTTGTAATTTAAGTTGCCTCAGTTTAGATCAATTTGTCCTATATAACATCAAAGGGCACCTGGGGCTTTGGGTGTTTTTATTTTGCTTTTAAGATGAAATGGGAAATCTTGAGTTCAATAATTTAGCGGAATCCATTTGGTTTTCAGTTAATTAGTTCAATCCAGTTCTAATCTTCAAGATGTGAATGCCTGTAATGCATTAAAAAACAAAAATTTTCTTCCAGTCTCCATGGCCAGTGTCTTTTTCATCTTACTGAACAGCTTTAATTGCACCAATTAAAAGTTAGCAAATTGACAGCTGGTATCCCAGGCAATATTCAGAGAAAAAGCTAAGCCTTTTAAATTAAGCTTGTCCCAAAACATTGATTTTTCCCCCCAAAAAAGGCTTCTGTTGTTGTTAAGCTAAAACATCTCAATATATTGATCAGAGGGGAAGAGACCCACTGGGTGATGGGGGAGTTTCAAGAGCAGTAAGGGAGAGAATCGGGATGGGGAATGGACCAAACTGTGAAGAGTTTGGGAGTGTGAGAGGGGATAAAGCCAAAGCATACCCCAAGACCTTATCTTTTCACAAGCTCCTGGGGCTCTTCAGATTTACACCAGCTAAATAGCTAGAGAAAGTTTGAGGAAACCCATTGGCATCCATGCAGTATACAAGAAAGTATACATATTTTTTACTTATCTCTCACAGGTAGCCTTGTTGGTGCTCCCACCATCCAGTCCAGTGTGTGCACCCTTTGCCTTACACAGGCTGGTGAGGGATTGGTTTGGACTGTTTCAGTTTTAGTTATACTAGGTTGCAATGCTGTAATTTATCGCTAGGTGTCGCTATAGTATTATCAGCACTATAATAGTATACAAACAAATAAGTTATAGAAAAAATGTTTCTAGACCAACATTCAGAATGCTATGGCTTCTGAGCTGCATCCGGCGCAACACTGAAGCCCTCCCCACTGTGAGCAGCATTTAACAAAAATCAATTCTGGTGTGGCGCTACCTACCCACTTGCTGCAGTGCAACACTGTTCCGAAACGCAGTGTGCTACGCACTCAGCTGCCTAGAGCAGGGGTCTCTAAACTTTTTGGCAGGCCACATTGTCTTTCTGATACTGTGTTCAGGGCTAGAAGAAAAAAAGAATTTATTTACATTCCTAATTTGAATAAATTTACATAAATTAATACGGAACTTTGAATGAATGAATGAATGAATGAATGAATGAATGAATTCCAATCCATTCATAAACACTTTCCAACAAATGGAGAGAAGGTGTTCTTCAAACTCGTTCATAAGCACTTTCATACATAGAGAGTGGAGGTGTGTGCTGTCTCCGCAGTTCTCAAAATACCCTTCCGAGGTATGGAAAGCAAAGTTCCCCTCACCTATGTGGATTACAGGGCTTGCCAGGGCCAGATGCATCCATCCCTAGGGCTAGGGTTAGAGCATCATTTTAGCAGACATGTGAACTTCTTATGAACATTGTGCTAGAAAGGTAGGTGCTGGCCCAAACAGGGATCACTTTTTACATTTCATAAGTTCTACTAACTTCTGAAACTGCCCCTCTTCTTGGTTTTGACAGCTATTTGATCTGCAACAGTCAACAGATATTTCTCTGTGATGTGAAAAGCTTCATCTGCTAATTGTTGCATATGATACCACTATTACAGAACAGGCAACACTGGTTTTTCAGTTAGACATTGATCCACCACAGTCTTGACAGAACCTATACCAAGATTCTTTTGAAGGAATGATTCACTTTTCATATCGAGGGATAGTAATAGTGGAATAAGAATGTTGTGACAGATGTTGAACTCTGACCAATGTTATGTGGTCTCAGACTCCCATGTGGATAATTTAAAACATGCAGAGATTCTGCTGGCCCTTTGACTCACTCTGTTTATGCCCAAAAGCAAGTCTACAATTTGTGAATGAATCTCCCATTCCCTCTGTTCTGGTATATTTCTCATATTGTATTTTTAGGATTTAATCCAATAATACATGTCAATAATACATCCAATAATAGGATTTAATCCAATATACATGTCAGCCCTCCTTTCCCATAGATACAGGACCAGCAGTTTTGACTCAACACAGGGACTGACCTGTACCTCCTAGACAGGATTGCTGGTATCTTCTACACATGTCCAGGTGGTAGTCTGAGGTCCAGGAAGGAACATGAATCCAGTTATCTGAGGGTTTTGGTATTCACAAAGCTTAACCCTTGCAGATACAAAGGTCCACTGTAAGCAATTTTGGCTTCAGTTGCCAACCTTGGAATATAATCCTTGCATGAAAAGTGGGCTGGCCATATAGACCACTCACAGCAGCAAGGGGGTTTCTTTTAATAGGTGACATTTTTATTCATGCGGGGCTACTGAGTTTATTTACTTGTAGCTTGAGCATTTCTAGCAAATCAGATAAGCCTGGCACTTCTCCACGATCCATTCCCTGCTGGTGACATTTTCAGCATCATGTTCTTGAGGTGCACTGAAAGAAATGCTGTTGTTGATGCTGCAACCACAGTATGTTCTGCTCCACCTGCAGCTTTCCTCCAGTTTTTCATTTCTGCCTTTATAACTGTGCCATTTCCCCTCTTAAGTTGGTAGTTGCCATTGCAAGTGGACTGGAGACTTAGGGTGAAATCCAGAGCAACTACAGGGAGTCCTTGCTCCGGAGTAAAAACAAGTTACTCTGGATTGCAATATGAATTTCCCGTAGGTTTTCACTAGGTGGTGCAGTAACTATGGGTGCTCGTAATGTCTCTTATGTGCTCCCGTAGTTACTCTGGATTGTGCCCATAGGCTGCTATCCCAATCTCTAATTAGGGTGGCCTAAGCCCCAGTATAAGTCCTTTGCAGACCTGGGGATGTTACAAAAGTGCCATAAAGACATTTCTGCACCATTCCTGGGGGAAAAGTTAGTTCAGTGCACAGACATGCGCTTGCATCTCTACATCACCACAGAAATGGGAAGACTGATGCCAGCCTAGGTTAGGAATGCAGCCTTAGTGACAGAGCAATTTGTGCAAATGCGTTTCTGGAGTCAAGCTTGGCAGAAGAGGGAACGTTTGGGAGCTAAGATATGGAAACCATAAAGGTGATTACTGGGCCTGAAAAATGAGTGCTTCATTGTTTTATAAAGGATTGTTTTCCTTGCTTCTAAGGACAACGGGAGGCAACTTCTTTCTCAGTACAGTTGAGGACTATTGCAAAATCATTCTTCACATTTACCCATTAATCACAGGGTTGGAGCCTGGATTTTGTGGGGGTTTTTTTGTTTTGTCATTATGGCACTATTTAATAAACAAAATAAACAATGTTGCACATCATTTGAATATACAGGTCTGCCCTTCTTCTCTGTGGATTTGGTACCCATGAATTTTATTATTTGCAAACTTCTGTATCTGTGAGGATTCCAAGAATGGAACAGTCAGGGATAAGCTGGTGGCAATGAGAGTGATTTGTTTGGTTCCCAGTCTCAGTCATAGATTGCTACAGAACAACAATACCAAAACTAGAGAGTTGCACAAAGACTTGGTCAAGCAATTAGTACAGTACTTCTACTTTACGGGTTAAAAATGCTGAGACTGAGAGATAAGCAATTGACATAAAGCCAGTCAGGGCAGATAATTTTTAAACTTCTAACTTTATTTGCTACTACTAAACAATCAGGAATCAGAAGATTGTGCCCACCAGCTGCATCACAACAGAAGTCAGGAACCAAAAAGCACAAAAAAGAACCAATTCCATATTTTTTGCAGAAAACTTTTGTATAGAATACTGTGACTAGAAGCAATGGACATGAAACAATATGGAAGTAGATTTACACAAGAAACAAAGAAAAATTCTCAAACTATAAGAGCTGGAGCTGCCTGTTTTGTGCACTTGCAGACTCTCAATGCAATCCTAAGCAAGTCTACTCAAAAGTAAGTCCCATTGTGTTGAATAGTACTTACTCCCAGGAAAGTGTGATTAGGATTGCAGTGTCTCCCTCACTGGAAGTTTTCAAGGAGAGTCTGGATGACTACCCATAAGGAATGCCATACTAATTTCCTGCACTGAGCAGGGTTGTTGGGCTAAACGATTTTCCTTCCTTCTCTGACTTTGTATGATTTGGTGTACTTGAAAGCCCTGTATGCTTCAGCAAAAAGGTTTCTGCAGGACATTCGAGAATTTCTGCAAATGAAGATCATGTTGGCAAACTCAATCTTTTTCAAGTCCAACTGATGATTGTGGAGGAACCTTTTCTGTAGGTGTTTATAGTGCTTCAGAAAACATGTAAAACCTGTTTGAGAGGAGACATGGAACAAAAGAAATGCACTTCAAAGGCAACAACAGCTTTATCATATAAGTTGTCTGTCACCAATCAAAAACAAGGCTGTCTGAGTCTCAAGGCCCTTTCAGTCATCACTTGGAGTGGATGCTCAGGAGGTGTAGATACATGATTTGTAAAACATCTCACTATTGAAAAAAAGGTTGCCCTTGAACTGGATAAGGAATAAAATAATTAATCTCACCCCCATGCAGTGGACAGGGCAACACCTGGACGGTGGGCGTTGTATGTGCCATTGCTCTGCCTCCACTGATTTTTTAGCCACACATTTTATTAAAATGTGTTTATTAAAAAGATATTTCAAAGTGGTTTGTTTCACTGCATTATTTTGCAAATTACACATCCAATGATATATAAAATGATGGGATTATTTCTACAAACCATGATTTTAGCCATTTTGGTCAGTTGTGTGTCACCCCCTGATGGGTTCCCCCTTTCTAGCACCCTAGTGACATCCCTGATCTGGAAGCCTTGTGTTCCCTTGGACGAAGCTTCCACACCAGTCAAGGCGTGCTTGCTTGCTAGTAAACATGGCTATGACTTGCTAGTAAACAAATGCATTTCATTTTCAATGCATTTCAATGTAACCATCAGGGACCTCAGTCTGGGACGATTTGTAGGGGCTGCGTTCATTGGATCAGGACAATTCTGGTGTCCTTGGATTCCTCTCAGCCTGCCCTTTCCAAAGGACAGTGGCATGTTTGCCTACTCATGAGTATAGCCACGATATGGGTCACTTTCACTTTCCATAGAGTTCAATGCATATTTTTGTTTTTAGTTTTTTTGGCAATAACATTTGATAAGAATGTGCTATTTCAAAACCAATTGTTGCATTATATTCTGCTTTTCAATACAAATTGAATGGTTTATGACATGATGGGGTTTGATGCACCCTCACAAAGTAGCAATTTTTGGGCCAACCAGTGGGTGTCACCCCCCCCCCCCGATAAGTCACCTGGTGCGGACTGCACCACCCTAGTAACACCCTTGTCTCTCTGCACTGTTCAGCTATCTCCTGGTTTTCCCCATCAGTCTCATCCTTGTTTTCCACTCTGGAACATCTGCATAAATCTTTCACCATTTTGCATCCCATAATCCCTCAGCTACTCTGTCATCTTTGCTCTGGCTCATCTCTCACTACTTCTCTAGATCCTTTTGAAAAATCCAAAGTCCTTAAACACTGGAGTATATTGATACATATACAGAACTATATTCTAGGATTATCCGAATGACCTTCCTGTGTGTCATGGTTTCATGGTGAAATGGGGGGGGGGGGCTTTTTAGGCAGTTGGGTGTGTGTGAAAGAGAATGATTGTGTCTGAAATTCACGAGTGATGATTGTTATCCAAATTTTCAGTGGTTGTTTTATTCCCTGGCTGTTGAACCCGGCCCCACCAGCAAGAGCCACTGTTTAATGACCATGGATAGAGAAAAAACACAGATAGCACATAGACACCAGAGCGAAATTGAACAAGGAAAAAGATATTTATTTTCAAACTTTGTTACATAAGCAAAGATTTCCCCAAGTACATACCAATGAAATATTTTTCTGCCTGAACCACAGCTGGGCAGGATGTTGTAAGAGAAGGCTAAATAGGGTCCCTCAATCTGATCCCTCCCCTTCTGGCTTATCTGTCAACCATCTCAATGAGGAAGGGCAGAAGCGGAGAGTTTAACTCTATATAAACCATTCCCCCACACGCATAATTTTTATGATTTGTATTTCTGAGGATGACACTTGGAAAAACTATCCAAGTATAGTTTTTGTAACTATTAGTTTGGTTTTTGTAATAGTCTTAAATATTGTTCTAACAGTGATGCTGACAAAGGGGCTTCTGCCAATGGTTCATAGCCACTACATCATGATGCTAGTCTCAGAATTTCCTTCCAAGTGATGTTAAAATTGTAATGAAGCGTTATTTCAAAAGGGGAAATGGTGACCCCTATTGTGTTGGTTCAGTTTTTCTCAGAAAACATAATGGAGCCTGGCTTCTTGGGAAGAGCACCAGTACTCTTCCCAAGTACTGGTGACAGTGGCTTTGTGGAGGGTGACAGTGGCTTTGTGAAATTGTCACCCTCACAATGCCACCGAGTTTCAAGCTGAAAGTCTTCAGTAGAGAATTTCTGGTGTAGTTTGACCATATATCCAACAGAGATGGGAAAACAAATCCCTTCCTCATTAAGCAAGTAGGCTTGTGTTTTCAGGAGATCCCAGTGAGAAAAAGATATTGCGTGACAAATACTTTGGCAGTGGCTTTGGATTTTAAAAAAATCCTTAGCAAATACAGACCACTCTCTTTAGAATCACACTCTGCTGTTATTTATTATTTATCATCTCTATTTATAATTCACTGATGCTATTTATTGTCTCCTCAGCATCTTGAGACAAGTATAATAAAGATGCATTCCATTCTTTTTCATGTGCTCTGGTCTTCTGAAAAAAAGAAAGATTAGTTCAGCTTCTTTCATCTTTTATGTACAGCTCCTATAGCGCAGCCTCTTTCATCTCTAGCATTTATACTGACATTTATACTGACTAACTAACGTTTCTTCCATTACTGGTAAAGATCGCAAGACCGGAGTCTCAAGTCCAGCGCTTGGGAGTGATAGCATGGCAGCATTTTTGGAGCTGAGTTTATTGAGAATATGTCTGGGAGAGATGAGTTGCACACACAATCAGTGTACACTACTCAATTGATACTTTGCTTCCAGGACCAACCCACATAGAGGCTTAGTGCAATCATAATTGCACCTTGGGCATCTGTTGTTTACAGAGGAAAGGTGGGATATAAAACTTTTAAGTAAATAATATTGTTGATCACATAACTGCAGTGAAAAGCTTAGCTGAAGAGGATTTATGCAGATACATTTTTTTTCTCCAGGATAAATTTCTCCACATTATTATTATCATATAGGATTTCTATATCATCTTTCACTTTGACTCTCAGTGGTATAGTTAGAAACGGTGGAGAAATCAGACTTGGTTAGTGTGCAAATGGCTTCCCCCTTTGGAGCCACTCCAGGCATATAGCTCCATTTTGCGCCCTGTGCCTTGTCTGGCTCCAGAAATGAGGGTTCCCTTGTATGCTCCCTACTCGACTGTCTGTTCTGCCCTCCAGTGTTACTCAAAGTGGGAGTTGGGATCTTTGGGGGGTGGTTGCAAGAGAGTGGGATCCGCCATCTTGAAATCTGGCATTGGTCTTTCCTGGGAGAAAATCTCATTGAACACCATGGGACTTACTTCTGAGTAGACATGGAGGAACTCTAGCATCACAGTGACGTTTCATCCTAGTAAGTTTGACAGGGTGTCCTGGACAAATTTTTACATTTGAAAGGGAGACCGAGGCTGAAATGCCTAAGTACCACTGAGCTACACCATTGCTGACTTTCACAACAAATGAGAGACTTACAGATTCAAGGTGGTTCACATGTTCTAAGCTTTGGATAGCATATTATGGATAGCATATTATGTAATGTTGGTAATTACATTATCTGTGTTTACATTGATGGCTATATTGCAGTCTGCATCACTGCTCTCTATAGTGCCTGGATACTTCCAACATGCCTAATGCTGTGTATGTCACATTGCATTCTTCTGGTAGTGCAGCCAGGCCTCCTGCTGCAATGCAGCCTGTCTCTTTGGCAATCTCTAATATGCTTAGTCTCTTAGAACATCCATCAAGGACTTCGGAGCAAACACAAGCCGTGTGGCCTGCAGTGCATATGTGTGCCTCCATATCTGAGAAATATTGGCATTCATCCACAGTCAAAAGCAATCATCACCCTTATTGTACCACCCCTGCTCTGCCACATCATGTAAAAGTGAGGGCTAATCTATTAACAGAGTTGAGGATTTACACAAATCATGGTTGGAGGGGAAACTAGAGATTTTATGTTCCTCAGTGATATTCATGCAAGAGCTCAGCTTTAATGGCTGATTTAATGTTGTTTGGAAATAAGTCTGGACTGTGCGCTGCCCAAGTTTTGATATTTATTTCTTCTGCATCCTTATAAAAACAAACTTTTCTGAGTATTTTAGCAACACAGGTTCTTCAAGGACTGATCCTGCAAGAAATTTAGGGCACTTTTCTACACTGACAACCTCAATTGATTTTCATTGCAATCCTCTATATGCAGGGCAACCATACAGAATGGAGGACAAAGTGCCTGTACATTAACTGTTGCATGGAACAGTGATATTCAAATATTCGAGCTCCTGATCCCCACTTTGAAGACCTCTGGCATAGAAGAAGGAATTCAGGCAGATGCTTCTTTTAAAATCCTAAAGCTAAACTAAACCTGCCTTAATTCCCTCTACTATGCAATGGTGAAAGGTACGGGCACTCTGTCTTCCATTCTATATGGTCACCCTCTATGAATGTTTATTATTTTTGACTTAACAGTGCAATCCTATTCGTGTCTACTCAGAAGTAAGTTCCACTGAGTTCAATGGGGTTTACTCCTCGGAAAGCATTCTTAGGATTGCTGCCCAAGTCCTACTGTGTTTAATGAGACTTATTTGGAAGTGCTGCAAGAGGATGACATTAATTGGCTTAGAGTTTTTAAAGTGCAAGGAGATTGTATCCCATCTGTTGCTTATAAAACCTCTAAACACTCTCTGTATTTCAGATGATTGCAAACATTTCTCTCTAACGGCCTTTAAAAATGTGTGAAAATGAGTTATATCCCAGGAGCACATACTTGGCAGGCAAACTGTAAACACTGCTACAGGGCTGGCTATGAATTGAGCACATAAGGAGCTAGCACGGTCTCTTAGGTCTCTTACCCTCATCTTTTCTTGCTCTTTTTCTCTGTTCGTGTCACCCACTGCATAATATCCTCCACCAAACTGCATATGCAGGTTTGCTATTGATGAGCACCAAATCCCTACTGTTTCCCAGAGAGGCCAATGCACTAAATTGCTAGATGCATTTTGGGCCACATTTGCACCACTATACATCACTACACCACTGTATGAAGCTTGCAACCAGTCCTTCAGTTAGAGACGGACCAAGGAACTCTTGGGATTTTATCCAGGGCCATTCCTTCTCAATGGGGCAACTTGGTTGTGTACCTGCTAAATATCTGCAAAAAGTTTTAAATTGCATTGTGCTGGGTTTACGGATTTGGGGATAGGATTTGGCATGTACCAGTATGACTGGTCCCTTCTCCTTCCCAGGACCCAATCTTATTTGGACATAAGTACCATTGAGTTCCATATAACTTAATTCCAAGTAAGGAGGTTGAAGATCACTTTGGGGAGCTGAGATTGGCTTTCTGCATCCAGCACTCTTGGCTCGTGACGGCTGAGCCAGGTTCTCACAGCAAACGTTCCCTCTCTGCAACATGCCCTGCTGTTGGGAATTAATGACAGTTTAATGCTTGCTTCACTGCTTAACACTTGCTGTGTTTGCTGGGCTAATTCTGTCTTTTCTAAGCAGCGGTGGGGTTTGTGTCAGGCAGTCAGAGATGCTAGAGGAAGCAGAACGGAAGAAACACAACCACGCCATAAACGACAGCAGGAGCCTTATAGTTTTTATTAGAGAGGGATGCCCTAGAAGATGATGGCCTGGAAACTAGAGGGGAGTCCATTTCTCCCTCTCAGAGGTTCAAAGCCAAAGTTATGTAGGTGAGAGAATGCCAAAGAGATCCAGAACTGCTGCCAACATTGTGATGTGGGACTGCGCATGCTCATCCTGGAAAGCTTGGAAGCATAGGAAAAGTGTAGTCAGGAAATGGGAGGGTTGGCAGGTGTGGAAGAATTAATAGCTCACAAAAAATGTTTCTTGATTTGTCTGCTCCTGTGTACCATTTATTAGCTAACTATTGCAAAGTGTTTCTGCTTGTTTTTCAGGAGAATATTTTCCAGAAATATTTTCCTGCTTGTTGTAGGAGACTTAATACAGCACAATCCAGAATAACTATGGGAGCACTTGCGTGGACGCAAAAGACATTTACATCAACATAGTTACAGTGCCACCTATGGAAAACCTATGGGAAATGCATAGAGCAATCCAGAGTAAATTTTTTTTGCGTCAGCGCAAAACTCCCATAGTTACTCTGGATTGTGCTGTAAGCAAGTGGTTGTTGAGAAGTGTGCATGTTGAGAACATGCAGACCAACATTCTTTGATAGGCAACACCAATGCAAAGGCTATTCAGACCTTTGTATTTCTTGGAGAGTTCTCAGAAATCTCTCCACCACCTTTACCCGTTAACAAGATGACTTGATTTTCTTATTCCTTAAACTAGCAAATTGAGCAAGTGGCCAAATCTGAGAGAAGGGATGATGGCTCTTTTTCCTTTTCTTAACAGTAATCTGGGAATAACAATAAACAATGATGATTCTGGGAATCTTGGAAACTACATAAAACCAAGACCTCGATGCTTCCTAGGGCTGTGGGTGGCGCAAGTGGTTAAGACACTGTGCCTGTTAACCAGCAAGCCAGGGTTCAAGACCCAGGTCGGTCCCCACAAGACAGGGTGAGCTCCTGTCCTCCTGTCTGCGACACCAGTTGGATCCAATCGTATTGGCTCTGCCTTTCCACTGGACTATTTCAGCGGCATGGAGAGGGTGAATTTGCTGCTTGGGTAACAGCCTATCCGCCATATCAGTCTAACTCAGACCTTTGTGCTTCGCATGCAGCATATGCAGCACCAAGCACAATACCATAGTCTTTCAAGACTGACGGAGGCCTGCTTTTTGATGCTTCCAAAAGTCAATGCAACCGAGACTGATTAATGTCTCACATTCATTACATTCATACAACCAATAATACCTTAGTTCTTTCCCAAAGATCTGCACTGTTCTGCTGCTCCAGTGGAAAATCTGAAAGGGACTCCGATACATATAGAATACATACAAATTGAGAGCTGCTGCAGGTTTTATTTCCTGCAACTTAAGCTCACTTTTTTTCTGCTCTTGCAGCCCACCTGACAGATATACTGGTCAGCAAATCAAATGTTGATTGAGTAGTCTCTTGTCCCTCTCTCCATACCTCGACAGGCTATCCATCTACCTTGCATTTGTAAAGCACCTCATGCATATTAATTCAGTGAAAGCAGCACTTGCTTTCTCCCCACATTTTTTAAATAACGGGGTACTCCCTTTTGAAGAAAATGCTTTGGGAAATTGCAGGGAGGTTAGTGAATGAGCATAATTTGTTCCGGAAGCATGCTCGTAATACAAAATGCTTGTATAGCAAAGCACATTTTCCCATAAGAAATAATGGATACTCAGACAATTTGTTCCACAGCCCAAAAATAGTCATATAAAAATGATGACAATACTGGAATATAATACAAAATAATAAGGAAAATAAAAAATAAAAATAAAATAAATTAACCTGACTTTCTGATCTCTCAGGGTGCAATCTGCCCCCCTTCCACAGGATTGAGCCCCACTGATTATAATAGGGCTTACTTTAGAGACGACATACAGGGCTAGGTTTCTCAGCCTCCTTTTCATTGCCTCCTTTACACAGGAGTGAACTCCACTGACCATAATAGGCTTACTTCAGAGTGGATATGCAATGCTAGGTCTCTCTAGAGAGGCTGAGGAGGTGCTGGCAGAGTGCTGAAGCTGGCCTTATCCAGCTGGTAATATTTTTGTTTGCTTGTTTATCAAGACATTGCTTTTATATCAAAATTTATTAGAAATGTTTGTTTGTCTTGCAAAACACTCTCAATCCAAGGTTTGGATTGTTGGTAGTTTGGTAGTTTTGGATGTACCCTGAGGGTAACTACCTAGAATGAGAGAATATTGATCTGGAATCAGAAAGCCAGTACTCTTTCACTTTGCTGGGCTTGTTCATCTGCTTGCTGCTGAATACAGCTATCTCAGCAAGTTTGGTTTTTCTAAGTGACTTAGGAAATAATAACAGAGTAGTTTGGTTTTTCTAAGTGACTTAGGAAATTAAGAGCCAGCCAAGGGAATCTAACGCAGCTTGTGATGATGCTGCAAGGCCCAAGCAGAGCTGAGAAGATGACTTTCTATATTGGGTGTTGTTGCTGTTGTTGAAGTTCCTGCTAGAAATTCATCCTTCAGACTTGATGGGAAAGTGTTGCTGGGACAAGTTCTGTTCAGTCTACTTCAAATTGGTCACTTAAAGCCATGCACAGTTTAGAATAAAGTGGACCTTTGGTATCACTGGGGAATCACTTTTGTATACCTGATAAGAACCTGCCACTGACCTGCCTCTATCCATTCAGTCCAACTCCATGCCCCACTGTATGTGGTTCAGTGTTTTTCAAATTTCATGTCAAGTTTGGTTGGCATTAGTCAGGGCCAGCCTATCCATGAGGTTTTCCTGGTGGAGGGCAGATTGGTGGAGGACAGCGGCCTCCATCAGTCCACTCACTTCCACTAGAACTCCTCAAGTCTCCCTGGACTAGAAGACCAATAGGAGGAATGCTCTGGCCCACTTGAGATGCCCTAGCCAGCCCACTCACCTCCTCCACACTGCCTGCCTCTTCTGCTCCATCTCCGTCTTCCTTTTCCAATCCAGGAAATGAGAAGAATGGAGTACACATATCACCAGCTGAAGGGACCCTGCCTCTGGCACCCTGCCTAAAGCACTAGGAGGTGTTGGGCCAGCCCTGGGTGCATTAGAGTTTCCAAATTTCTCTTGGATCCAGTTAATGGAGCCATCACCCTTGTCCCCACTTCACTGCCTTCTCCACTTGCCACTTTCAGCTTTCTAGTGGCAAGATTCTCTCTCTCTCTCTCTCTCTCTCTCTCTCTCTCTCTCTCTCTCTCTCTCTCTCTCTCTGCTTCAGTGATGGTGTTAGGCTGTTATTCTTGCACGATCTGATTGCTGCAGCTACTTTCCAGTCTTTCTCTGTATCTGCCCCTCTCTTCCATTTTCAATTCTTCTGCCTGGTTTATTTTTGTTATTTATCTTGCTTTACTTCATCTTGTTTTCTTTTTGGTACACTGATTTTTCTGGTTCCTATTTGGATCCAGTTTTCTTACATCTTTTTTGATATTACACCTCCTTTGGTTCTTCTCTCTATATGCCTTCTCTCTATTTGCCCAGCAAAGATTGGGCTGGAGCTTCTATTTCTGTTTTGTCACTCCATCTCTTTTTTCTGGGTTTGCAGGACCTCCCACCATCTATATCCCTTCCTCCTGTAGAAAGGTGTGAAGATGCATCTCCTCTATTTTACCTCTTCCCCTTCTCTATGTTTTCTATTGGTGCATCATTTCCACTAAATTAAAGAGATTTTAAACCTGTGTATATATCTGTTTTACGTTAGCTTAAAAGGGCATGATCCTAACCAATTTAGGCCAGGTCTTCCCGTTCCCATGATGATGTGGTGAGACCAATGCATGTCTGTGAATTGACCTTAACCTTCCCCAAGAGTGGTGCAGAAGTGCCTTGTGGCACTTTTGTGACACCCCCAGGCCAGCAGGGGACTTGTGTTAGGACTTATGCCATCCTAACCACAGGTATTTTGTTTTAAGGTGCCATATCATACATGTGATGAAGATGAGGTTAACTTAAGGACACGTAAAGTAGATCTATTTCCAAATAGATGGAAGGCGGGACTTGTCCTCCAGCAACCTGGCACATGGATCTTGCTGTCTTGCTGCCATAAAATCCAGTCTTTAGGATGAGGGAAAACTCCAGGAAGGTAAAAATGTTGCTAGAGTGTTTCATAACAGCAGCAGTGGAGGAGACAGCCGAGGCAAGAAATGAGTGAACACAGTGAGCACGAAGGAGTGACATTTGTGCAGAGGCTGTGTGCTTCATCATACCGGCTTCCTACACTCAAGGTTGTCCACTAAACTAGGCTGGCCAGTTAACATCGCACATAAGTCTTTTGTACATGCAGAGCACAATTCTAACCTTATCTATTCAAAAGTAAGACTCATTGTGTTCAATGGGTCTCACTCCCAGGAAGATGTCTTCATGATTGCAGCCACAGTATAGTATAAAAGAGGGAGACTCAGCAGTGTGAAGCCATTTTTTGTGTATGTACAGAGAACATGAATCTCTGCTCCAGAGGCTTGCAGGTGGAAAGGGTGATGGTTGTTAAGAATATTCACATGCCGGTTTTCAACAAAAGCAACAAAAAAGTTCACAAAAGCAGCATACTGACAAAATCAAATATCTACCAAGAATCTGTGGATTGGAAAAGTGACAGAAATCATGATGGGACAAAACTGGGGGCTGTGGGAAATCCTGCTGCCTGTGTGCAGTGCTCTGCTAACAGTTCTCAGACCATTTCTGTTGGATTTTGCCTGAAATTCTGGCTTTTGCTTCAGTGAAGCTGATGTAATAAGAAACCCACTGTGGATGTGTTCGTTGTGGGGGCAGTGAGGGGAGGGGGAGAGGGAGGTTGTGCAATGAGCAGACATGGTTTACAATATTTCCTTTCAAATAACCAAGCATCAGCTTCTTTGACTTTGCAGTGCAAGCTTGATCATTTATTTAGCAAACCGCCCACGCGCCCTGGGAATGGGAGACAGACGCAGGCAAGGAGGGGAGGAAGTTCCCTTCTTGGAGCTACATTCTCAAAGTCAGGCAGAGAAAAAAATTTCTAATTTAGGTCTAATTTTTTCAGACAGTGCGATGGGCCACTTATGTTAATTGCAGTCTCTAAAGAGCAATCGAAGTAAAATGTGCCTGAGTAAAGGAGGGCATGTTTGTGGGGAGAATCCTGTTTGTAAAGTACAGTAATGACTGCTTGATCCTGCCCATTTGTAAGTACGGAACAGAAAGAGTGCCTTTATACATGTACAGAATCCATTTCCCTTACCAAAGTAACCAAATAAAAGAGGATAATATAAGGGGGTGCCATAAAGACATAACTTCCCAGCGACCTTGCGCCAACCTGCTCCCTCTTTTTAAAGCTCTAAGCGCTGGGTGATGGCGGTGGAATACAAATGACTATTATTTGCTTGTTAGGTTTAATTTGTAATATTTATAGCCCTGTGACTGAGATCTCATACCTCCCATTTTCCCCTTACATGGCCAGAAGCTGCTTCAGCAGTGGGGGATGGAGACTTAAATTAAGTAATCTCTATGGGGTGGGAGGAGGGAAGCTGTGACTTTCCTTTCCTGAAAGCCACTGCGTTCATTGAAATGAACACAGCAGTTGTCGTTTTGGAAGCAGTAACTGTGGACTAAAGGTTTTGTGTGTGCAACCATGAAAGCAAATAAGCATACTCTGTGTGTGTTTGTATAGGTGCATTTCCACAAGGTATCCTGGTCTCAGTGCGATTTTACTGGGGTTCTTATTTTTAAATAATGCTAGGTAGGTTGATTATATGGAGCGCAATCCTAACCATGTCTACACAAAAGTAAGCCACATTATGTTCCCCTCAGTTTTCTGAAACTGACAGTCCAATCCTAAACCCCAGTTAGGCCACCATAAGTCCCAGCACCATAAGCACCATGCCAGCCTGGGGATGTTACAAAAGTGCCATAAGGCACTTCTGCACCACTTCTTAGGGGTTAGGCCAGTTCTCTGACATGTGCTGGCAGGTCTCCCCACACCATCACTATCTGTCACAACCAGGCCACTATCTACATTGCAACAGCTCAGATGACCACGTTGTTACAGATCTGCCCGAAGATAATGATTGGCTGGTGGGCAATCACTGGCACAAAATTTGTGATTTCAGAGGCTAGTATTGCTTAAGTAGCTAAATGATGGATCATTCAATGCAAACGCTTTGTGAGGGAGCACAAGGAAAACCGCTCTCGTCAGCAGAGTGCACCAGGCACATTATTCAGAGATTAATCTCAAGCAGAAGGCCGTGTAACAGATTTCCCAATGAAAGCAGGTTACAATGGTGGAGTTCTCTTGAAGCCTTTTGGCTTCACGAAACTTGAGAAGTGTCCTTGTTTTTTAAAAAAGGAAAACCAGTGTTGCTGATGGCAAATGTCAGTTGTAAGAGGGATTCCTTGAAGGTGAAAAAAAGAGTATCTGTCAATGCAGCATTAGAGAACAGAGGATCAACTGGCAATTAGAAAGTAATTAACCTAGGCTGACAGCACACACAGAATCCTGAGAGTCAGAATTTAAGGCAGTGCCACAGTAGAGGTCCTGGACTTAGGCTGCAATCCTAAACTCGTTATGCCTGCCTTTACCCCACCATAAGTCCTGTGCTGACCTGGGGGTGTCACCCTGGGGGTGTCCTGAGGGAGGATTAGGCCACTCCACAAACATGTGCTTGCCTCCCTACATCACCACTGGAACAGGAAGCCCAATGAGTTGTGTTTGCCTCGGTTAGGATGGTATGGAGTAAGAAAATAGAGTCAGTACTCAAAGTAGAGTAAGGGAATAAAAACACCCAATTCTGCAAGTTAAGCATAGAAGTGTCTGTTCTCGTCCCTGTCTCGCAGCCATGGGTATTGGCTGGGACCTCCAGCTCTCCCCTACTGCTCTCTCTCTCCCCTACTGCTCTAGCTGACTGTTTCTCGTGTTTCTCCTCTACTCATCTTTTACAGGAAGGGCTGTGAAGGAAGACATATGAGTAATGAGTGAATAATATATCTGTACCCACCATGAGCACTACTGCCATTGGGTACTGGAGCTTCAGAGCTTGGCTTGGTCAGTCGTGCCGGGCACAAGCCTTCAGTCAGTATCTCACTTGACCCTCCTCCTTCACCCCCTCCTGTTTTTACTAGTTGCAGAAAGGTGTGCAAGTGCTGTTTGTTACTCCTCTGGTTTCTTTAATTTCACATGATTAAAGTGAAATTTAATTATCACACATTTTAATCATCACACCCTGTCTTCACACACTTTAATATCTGCTGCAGCCATAAGGACCAGAAAGTTCAGACCTATTGATCTTTCTTTTCAATAGAAAATTCAATAGAAATTGAATTACTCTAAATTATGTACTTGACCTGAGATTACTGTATGCTTATTGCATAGCAGTTGCATAGCAATAATTGATGAACATAAGATAAGATATATTTTTGTATGCTGGGTCGTGAAAAAGTGAACCCTCACATTCCTATCATTTGAAGATTGCTAACGTTTCAAGGAGAAAAGTTTTCTAAGGAATTGATTTTGTGGTCTTTCAAGAGACTCTTTCGAGACTGAAGGATGCCAATGGATGATTTTGTGGACCTTCTGTAAACAGAGATCCTTGTTTTGTTTGCGCATCTTGTACATATAGCATCATTTGGCACCAAGGTTTATGTGCATGTCCCGTTCTGGCTCAGCATCTTTTTGCCTTCCCTTCTGTTTTGGTTAATCTCTCACTGAATCATCCACACCAACACAAGTTCAGCTATTGCTGTAAAATAAGATTATGTTTTTCTTCTTTCCCTGTCTCATTTTACTTTTATTCTTGGGATTTTCATTCCATTCCCAGAAAAGTAGAACCTCATTATTAGCTCAAGAGTTAATTGATCTGCCAACACTTTGCTTATACATTTCTCTGCATTCTTTGCTGCAGGCAAAGACAGCCATTTCCAGAGGTACTGAGGAGGAGATTAGAGTCTTCAAAATAATTGTTGGCTCATTTTAAACATCACATTATTGTTTCATTAAACTTGTGTTTAGTCAAGGAAGAGAGGCATCGAAAGATCTTTGGATACATATTTCTGGTTTAAGCATAGCATAAGCATAACCTTTATTGGCATCATATAAACAACAAGGCAGATGTAATAATAAGACATAATAACAAATTATAACACCTGGGGTATCTAAAATCCAGATAACAACAACAATGTCTACCTGTGTCTAGCAACCACATCCAGAAAAAAACAAGCGACCACATTTAAAGTTTCAATATTTTGAGATGACAGAAGCTGCAAGAGCCTGTCGGAATCATTCCAACCCTGCATTTTCGTTAACAAGGAACTCAAGTATTTTGCCCTCAGGTCATTATAATGATGGCAATAAAAAACTGTGTGAGATAAAGTCTCAATACTAAAACCATTACAACTGCAGAGTCTCTCCGAAACTGGAATGTTATGAAACCTCCCTGTTAATAAAGCTGAAGGCAGCACATTAAACCTTGCAAGGGAGAAGGCCCTGCGAGTTTGAGGACAAATTAGTTGGAAAAAATAAAAAGCCGGCTTTCCAAAGCTAGAAGGAATATAAAATTGAAGTGGGGAACAGGTGGACCCAGCATCACGAATAAGCTCTTGTCGTTCTATGTCTAGGAGACGATCTCTAACCAGCCGATAGGCCGAATTGGAATTAATCATACCTAACTCCGAAGGATTCAGACCTATGAGTTTGAGTTTGGCTAGAAGGTCAGAAATCTCCAAGGGCAAAACAGAGTCCGAACACAAATGTAACATTAGTCCCGAGGGGTTAAATAAAATTTGAAACCAGTACTTTATTGAGCGAAGCCACACAATGGTTTTAAGTCGGCATAACCCAGACTCCAGGCACAAGGCCGCGTAGGGAACACATCTAGGTAAGCCTAGAACCCTTCTCAGGAAGGCAGATTGAATACTTTCTATCGTCTGGTTGATGTCCTTTTGCCAGACAGGAGATCCATATAAAACCTGTGCAATAACCTTCCCTTTAAAGGCTTCTAAAGCGGCCGGTACAAAACCATTTCCCGCTGTGTAAAAGAAGCGAGAAATGGCTGCAGAAGAAAGTTTGGAAGTGCCCAGGATTGCCTTACGATGACAAGTCCAAGAACCCTTATAGTAAAAAGTAACCCCTAGGTACTTAAATTGTTTGACCTGTTCAAGAGAGTTTCCGTTACATGACCACTTTAAAGGCTTCCAATTATTGGCAAAAACCATAATTTTAGACTTGGCATAATTAATTTGTAAGTTGTTGGATGCAAAATACCCAACTGCACGGGCTAACAATCGCCTCAAACCAATCCTTGTGCGGGATAACAAAACTGCGTCATCCGCATAAAGGAGAAGTAGAACCTGTTTAGTGCCAAGTTTTGGACAGTGACCATCCACACCCTCCAAAGCAGGGGCAAGATCATTCAAAAATAAATTAAAAAGAGTGGGCGCTAAAGCGCAACCTTGCTTTACCCCCTTGTTGGAAGGAATGGGGCTAGACAATTTCCCGGCCCAAGAGGACCTAATTCTGCAAGAGGTATTCACATGCAAGGCCCTAATTAAAGACAAGAGTCTTCTGTCGATACCCAATCCTTCTAACTTAGACCAAAGGAGCTCTCTATCTACTGAATCAAAAACCCCTTTCAAGTCTAAAAAGGCCACGTAAAGACGAGCCCTATAAAATCTAACCTGTTTGTAGGCCAGATGGGACAAGATCAAACAGTTGTCCAATGTAGATTTGCCCCGGCGAAAACCGGATTGCTCAGGGCCTAAGATGTCCTGTTGTATGACCCAGCTGTTGAGCTTTTTAGTCAAGAATTTAGCATACAATTTCCCCAAAACAGAAAGCAGGCTCACCAGCCTAAAATTACCAGGCGAAGAAGGATCGCCCCTCTTATAAATAGGGACGACAATAGATGTAGTCCAGTCTCTGGGGATCAAACCAGAGTGGTTAATTGTAGTGAAAATATGGGCCAAAAATTGAGCCCACCACTCCATATCACCTGTCAACAGCTTGGCTGGGATCCCATCTGGTCCTACAGCCTTCCCCATCTTCAATGAGTTTAATAACTCTTTAACCTCATCACAACTAACCGGAGGCCAACTTGGGAGATCTACAACTGAAACCCCCGAAAAGGTACTCAAGGATTTGCTCTCATCATAAAAAATGTTATGAAAATGCTGAGTCCATAATTGCATAGGAATTATAGCCGGGTCGTAAAGATCGGTCCTGCTTGAACCCGCAATCACTGCCCAAAATTTTTTGGAGTTTTTTTGCTGAATAGCCTGGAATAGGTTATTCCATTGGAGCATAACTGCCTTCTTCCTTTTCTCCATGAGTAGGACTCTAAATCGCTTTTTAAGGGAAAAATAATACGCTAAACACTCAGGGTCATTGTGTAACCTAAATGCCAAGAGAGCAGTCCTAATAGAAGCTTTCAGTACCTTACATTCAGAATCGAACCCCATCCATGAAACAGGCCTTGGACGAGATCTAGCCAAGGGCCGTGAGCTCAGAGAATCAAATATATGGCCCAAAAAATCATCCAGAGCTTTAAGTTGAGATGAAGGGTGGGGGTCATGAAAAATGATCTTTAAACAATTACCACTCATCATGTCCAGTTTTAAACTCTTAAATTTAGTAACTAGGGCATTATTGACCATTATCTTTGCTCCACAAGTTGGGTCCTGTTCAACATCAACCCGGGGAACACAACCAAGATGGAGACCTAAGACCAGAATTAAAGGTAAATGATCACTAAAGGTTGCATCCCCAACTGCAAACTCGACCACTAAATGTTTCAAACAGAAAGGAAGCAAAAAATAATCTACAACACTAGCACCCCTAGCTGAAACAAAAGTGAATTCTCCCGACGAGGGAAACTCTATTAACCCATTGAGCCAGATCATATTAGCATTGATAGAAAACTTAGCAAGATTGAAACCATTTGCATTTTGGTAAGAGTCCTTAGAGCGTCTTTCTAGTGCACAGAAAGAAGGAAGGTCATTCTCATCTGAGTCCCCCCAGTACCTGGAAAAAATACCAGTTGAGTTCCCCACCCTAGCGTTGAAATCGCCAGACAAAAGAATCGAGGACTGGGGATAAGATCGGGTAAGCTCTGTCATACAGGTCGATAAATCAGCCCAAATATTTAATCTTTGTGAGCAATTTAACATAGGAGGGATAGAAATATTGACAAATATTAAGTCCATGACCACCATAAATACCCTCACTGCCTGTAACATGCAGCAACCGCTTACAGTGTCCAGAGAACAAGCCCTGAATTGTTTTGAAACAAAACATGCCAGCCCCCCTGGGGGCTGGCACATATTTCTGGTTTGCCTGTCTAGAATATTTCTGGTTTGCCTGTCTAGAATTGTGGCTTTTGTTTCTTACTGATTGATTTTTAAAGTATAGAGGTGTGGGAGTTCCCTTTCAAATCCTATGATTATTCAAATTTGTTTTCACTAATGACTATCAACTTATTGTTTCTTTGATGTTATTATTCATTTAGACATTCCAGGATCTACCAACAGCCATCTTAAAAGAAGCAAAATCCAGAGCGGCTTTCTCATATGTCATTCCTCTGCTTCCTGTTTTTCTCTGCAGATCCAACAAAGTGCCTACTCCGTATTCTTTGATGAGAGGTTCTCAATCCCCCTGGATCCTGCTGCACTTGAGGAGAACAGCTTGAGATTTTCTGTCTTTGGCATTGATGAAGATGAGAGGAACATCAGTACTGGGGTAGCCGAGCTTAAGTTGTCAGACTTGGATCTCTCTATCCGACCTTTCAATGCATGGCTCTATCTACAAGATATGAACAAGGTAAACTGCCTCTCCCAGGACTCTGTTCTTTGAGGATGAATCAATGAGCCACAAAAGGCAAGAACAATGATGTTGATGCTGCTAGACAATCACCAAATGTTCTTCCTCCCAGCGACCTCCACACTATCAAAGCAGGTCTCAGGGCAGATCTGTCAGAGAACATTAAGTCATGCCTGTCATTTTTGCTCGGACACATACCCTGGCAAAAAGGAGAGCTTCCCTCCTCAAATGAATAGAAGGAATTAGAATAGACCAGGGGTGTCCAGCCTTTCAACTTCAGGGCTCTAGGACCTTTAACAATTGTATAGAATAGGAAATTTCAGCAGGTGTAGCTTCTGACCTGTGAGATCAGAAGCGGCACTTGCTGAAATTCCCTCCTTTACACAATTGTTAAAGGTCCAAGAGCCCTGAAGTTGAAAAGTTGGACACTCCTGGAATAGACTGTAGTGGAGGTAGAGAGTGAAAGGATGATGCATAGGATGGGCAGCAATCCTCTCCAAGCTAAACCTTGGAGTAAGTCTCATTGATTATAATGGGGTTTTCCGCTGAATAGCCATGCTCGTGGCTCACGGGCCACATGTTGTACAGGCATGATTTAGTCTGTAACTGGTGAAATATCTGGCGCATGTCTGACTGGATTCTTTCCTCCAGCACATAGTATTGGCATCCATCAGTCTCAAAAGACTATGGTATCATGCTCAACGCTGTATGCAAAGCACAAAGGCTGGGTAGATTGATATGGAGGATAGGCTGTTACCCAAGCAGCAAATCCCCCCTCTGCATGCCACTGAAATAGTCCAATGTAGTGGCAGAACCGATACGATTGGTTTCAGCTGCATCACAGAGCTGGGCTAAGGACAGGAGCTCACCTTGTCTTGTGGGGCCGACCTGGGTCTCAGACCGTGGCCTTCTGGTTAACAAGCACAGTGTCTTAACCACTTGCGCCACCCACAGCCCAGAGGTAACAAATATTCCCATCCACAGAAGAGTTCTCTGAGATGGCTTCCCCCGGCAGGATGCATTATGCATTCCAGCAGTGTGGCTGCATTGGGGGGGGGGTGGTAGGAAAAGGGCAGGATTGGGACCTCATACATGTACACCAGTTGCAAGAGTAGATCAGTAATGATCAGTGATTGCTAACATGTAGAAAAAAATTCCATTAACTGCTTTAGACTAATGGGATACACAAGGATGTAAATCATACTATTAGATGAATTAATGGTCCCTTCCATTTCCCTTTAGGCCACAGATTCAGTGGGTGAAATCCTGCTTTCTCTTAGCTATCTACCAACAGCAGAACGTTTGACGATAGTTGTGGTCAAGGCCAAGAATCTGGTGTGGACCAATGGCAAAGTGACTGCCGGTTAGTAAAGACTCTTCAAAGGGTTTTGTCCCCCTGCAATGCCGCTATGGCTTGATAAATGGTGATGGTGCTGCCTTCTTGTAATATACCTAAGTAATGTAGTGCTGCACGCAGGTCCTTCACTTGTGCAGTAAGCATTCTTGTCTTTTAACTTTCTATCCATGGACCTCTCCAATCTGACCTAAATTTGGAAACCTTGAGAAATTCAGACAGCTCTTCTGATTAGAAGAGTTACAGAAACCACGAGGTTTACGCATCTCATTTTCTAACCAAGGTTTCTAACTACATTAATAGCAGTAAAAATCTTTGTAAAATGGGTTTATCTATATACTGCCTGGCCTCTCTGGCTGAGATATCACCCTTGGTCAGGGCAGTCCTTCCCAGTTTGTGGACTTGGGGCTTGTCCTGGCTTCCTGCCATATAGTTCAGGTAAATACTTTCCTGAAATGCTCTGGACCATCCTTATCAGCAAGTGCTTTCCCTCACAAAACTCCACAGACACTGGAGTCCACTCCCACAGCTAACACAAGTTACTTACCTTGAACATCTGGGGGCTGTTCCTGGGATTATACTGGGCTCACTCACTCTATTAGCTTCTACACAGACATATGAATAGCCCACAGAAGTCTCCAAAATCACAAGCAAATGAGAAACTTTTTTCTCCAAGTAAAAATGGAGAACCCATGGAACCAATAGAGTCCTGTTGCTACCTTTGGAGGCTCCAGGTAAATAATTTTGAATTTCTGCATCTGTAGAAGATTAAATGTGCAGATATGGGACCCACTGATATGGAGAGTCCAGTGGAGACAATGAATCAGTTTGCAATACTATTACAGTAATACCTCCTGTATTGCTGGGGATCCTTTCCGGGAACAGCTCTTTAGGAGAGAAAACACTACTAATTTGCCAGAATCTATAGGGTGATTTCTAGGTGTTATATTATTGTAAGAAGTCCTATAATAGAAAGATCGCTCCTGAAGATGTGGATACAGTCAAGAAATCAAATTAAGAATTAAGTTCAGAATTTTAACAGGAAGATATTTATTGAAATGAATATCTACAATAATGAGAAATGCATACACACACGCACATGTACCCACATTAAGGTCTTATCTATTAACATATGGTGTAAATGAGCACAGCATCTGTGGGGGAAAAAGTATCTTACTTAGTATTTTCAAGCCTCTCTGATTCTCTCCCGAGTGTCATCATCACAGCAGGGCAGTCATCAAATATTCTGGAGTATTTCCTTCCCAGTCATCACATTTGGGCTACTTAAATAACTATCAGAAATAGTTATTTATACTTAACTATCTTAAATACTTAAATAACTATCAGAAACTATCTGGTAGGCGATTCTCTTTGAAGGTCTCAGATGTGACAAATTAGTTTTCTAGTTTTAATTAACTGCTTTCCCTTCAGTTATTCTGAGAAAGATTGTGTCCAGATGGACATATTTATCTGTTTAGATATGCCATTCTACTTTATCTGAAAGACTTTAAATTAGATTATAGCACTTTAAAACCAGATGACTTAAACAAAATTTGTCTAAAGATGTGATTTTCATCAGACAGTGCTAAGGATTATTTTCATGTAAAAACCCCTTCTTTAAAAGGATGCATAATCCAAACTGAAGGTCTATTTCCAAAATTCCTTTTTCTTTTTAAAAACATTTTTCTTGGTTCAAGGACGCATATAGAAAACAGTTTTCCTGGGGCAATAACTTGATCAAAATGATATGCTTTCCCCTCATTCAATCAGATCCTTTCGTCAAAGTGTACTTGCTGCAGGATGGAAGGAAAATCAGCAAGAAGAAGACTGCAATGAAGAGAGGTGACACAAATCCAGTGTTTAATGAAGCAATGATCTTCTCGGTGCCAGCAATTGTCCTACAGGTAAGACCATCCTAGTTCCCTGGTCCATCCACTGGAATATGTTCAGATGCAGTTTCATCTCAAGGCCAATTTACGTTGGGTAGTATCCCAGCTAGAAGTTGGAGCATTGAGAGCTCTCACTCAATTCATTCAAGGTTTCTTGTGCAAGCATAAGTGATCCTTGCATGAATGGAACACAGAAGGAACTCCCAATGGCAGAAGTTCTTGTCAGGATGCTGCCCATTCCATTGCACCCATAAGGAATGTCTAGACCATGCTGACTTCAGCCTCAGTCTACATGTTGCTATATAAGTTTTTGCTATTTCACCACAAAACATTCCATGTTTAACAATGGAATGTGCGAAAGCTGACACAGTGGGAAGTATAACATAGACGTCTGAACATGCCCTCAAAGAGAAACAAAAAATATGGCACACAATCAGGCCCAATCCTATCCAACTTTCCAGCTCCAGTGTAGCCATAATGCAATCCTGGGGTAAGGGAACACATGTTCTCATACCTTGAGGAGGCCTCAGTGTCAGGGTGATCATATGAATGGAAATTTCCAGATTTGGCCTCTATTTTAGCTTCCTATCCGGTTGACCTCCAAAAGGGCTTCATTGTCCTCCATTTTGACTTCATTTTGGAACTTTGCAATGGTGTGCAGTACCCAATCATGTCATATGCCATTGGATTCATACTGAAGAGCAGAATTTAATGCAAAAATTTGTTTTTGAAATAGCTCCTTTCTATCAAACTTTATGGCCAAAAAACTAAAAATCAAAAATATGCATTGCGCTCAAAGGGAAAGTGAAAGTACCCAATAGTGCAGCTCTACCTGTGAGTAGACAAATGTGCCATTGTCTGCCAGAAAGGCCAGGCTGAGAGGAATCCAAGACCTTGTCCTCCTTTTGAGGTTCGGGCATCTGGTCATCCTGCTCACAAGAGCATCCGGCTCAGTAGTGCAGGAATACCGTAGCTCATTTACTTTGCCTTCATCCAGCTGACATCTATAGTTCTTCTGAATCTCCTTGAGTTCCCAAGTTTTTCTTGATGGAAAATAGATTCTGCCTACAAGGGTTTGATGGGCAAAGCAGGTCCTTTCAGGTTTGAAGATGAGAAAGAACAACCCTTAAGGGAGATATAAACAGAACTGCAGTGCATCACCTGGAAAACTGAATAGAATTTAATTTGCTATTCAGTCATTCAAGGGCTTCTGAGCTGGAAGCAGATATATCGAAATCTTCAAAGAAGCAATAATAAGAAAGAAGCTTTATTCGGCAGTGGCATAAAGACGAGGAAGAGGATGGGTTACCATAACGACCAGACTTACTGTTGTGACAGATTCCTTCCTTTCTTGAGGATGAGAGTCGTGGGGGCCGGAACAGGTTTAGGGAACTGCGCACCAGGAAAGAGTAAGGAGACAAAGGATGGAGAGGCAAAGTGTCTTGAAAACACAAACGTCTGGGACTTTTACGGTTCTTGGGATTTTCTTTGCAAACAAAAATTTAGCCTGGGGTAAGGTAGTGACTGGTGAAGGATAAAAGCCACACATATTGAAGAATGAGGGACTTTCTTCTGAAGACAAATCTTTTAGACTGCTCCCAAGTTATTCAGCTGGAGTACAGTTACTCAAAAATCAAGGAGTTGGAGTAAAAGTCATGTTGTCTTCCCCTTCAAGTTCAGCAGGTCCAGCGTAGCTCCAGTTACAACACATGTACACGTACATATTTCCCGTCTCCTCTCCTGTCTCTGGTGAGCACAGAGCTTAGCCTCCTAGAAATTCAGTAATAACACGCAGTAAAAACATTACTGTCACAACCAGGGATGGGCCCAGCCACCCCCAAGATCTGGTTCGCCAGAAGGGGGCGGGGCTGGGGGCAGGGGCAGGGGCAGGGCGAGGGACGGGCCCCAACCGTGCTGCACTGCGCATGCGCCAAACCTGGTGCATGCACAGTGCGTCTCCTGAAGCCACACTTCAGGAGACGAGGCGGCCACTGCCGAACCAATCCCCGCGGTTCTTGGCAGCCGCGGCTCTGGCTGGTTCGCCAGCGGTCGCCCCGTGGGAAGATCCAGTTTGGGTGAATAGGCCCGAACCAGCATCTGCCCACCATTGGTCACAACATACAAAGGGGTTGCGGTGTGGCCTTCTGTTATCTGCAGCTATGATGGGTCACAATGTCAGTGGAAGGGCTCCAGAGTATAACAAGAAAAAATACAATTCTTAAGGATATTCTTAGGAATACAGTCTTGTATTCCTAGTCAAACTCTACATGAGTTATGCATGTACATGTGCACGTGTAATGTGGATGCAAGCAGGATGTATGGATTTTGGAAATGCTCAGTTAATGTAAGAACTCAAATGAACATAAGAAGAGCTCCACTGGATCAGGCCAAAGGCCCATCTAGTCCAGCTTCTTATGTCTCACAGTAGCCTACCAAATGCTTCATGCAGCACACAAGAGACCTGTTTCCTGGTATTCTCCCTTGAATTTGGCATTCTGAGGAAGCCGCCTTCTCTAGTTAGGATGTTGCAACTCCCCTACATGGTTTGTAACCAGTGATGGATTTTTCCTCCAGAAATATGTCCAACCCCCACATTAAAATTAATTGGAAAAGCCCATAACATTATCCAGCAAGATAATCCATGCGTTGAAACCTTACAATGTATGGACCTCTGACTGGACCGGCATGTCTCACTATTGTCTTTTGTATATTCATGGACTGTTGCTTCTCGGGATCCACAGTGATTCTCAAAGGAGCATGCAACTATCAACAAAAATAAAGCAGCAAGTAGACCTATGCATAAGTGGCCATGTCAGCAGGGAATCTTGAATTTGAGGTCTACATTTTTGGCATGGCACACCCCAAAGAGCAGGGCAACATCTTTTCCAGAATCTCTTATCATCGTGATCATCTTCCTCACACTGTGCTATTTTCCATGGGATGCTAGTCACGGCACTTAGGCTTTGCTTTTAACAGGTTTTTGCCATGCAAGATCACATACTATGTGCTTTGCCTTTGCAAATCACAAATTTGAATAACCTGTTTATTCAAAATAATTGAGAACAAAATGGAAAGCAGGGCAGGATTCTGTAAATGTGCAGAAATAATGTCTATGCAACTTTACTTTAATAAGCTCACTGTATTCTTTGGCTCAAGTAGAAATCAAAAATTCTCCACATACAGTGCTTAATAGAATTGACTCCTGAGTTATACTCCATCTTGCTTTTCATTCACGTAAATGCTGATCTTTTAATGAAAAAACAAAAAACAGATAATAGGCAGAAGTCTTGGATTGACTGGCACATCAGATACCTGGAGTATAATTTATGTAAGTGTTTTTGAAGTAGCTCATGATTAAGATAACAAATTTCTCGTGTTAAAATGTTATGCATCATGTTTTCAGGAGCTTAGGAGAACTTAAATTTAGGAGACGAATATCATATTTAAACGTTTACCTTTCAAACAGTAAGCTTCTGATTCTCATTGATTAAAATGTCCCAATATACAGTATAAAAATTTTTTTGTATGTTATGATATATTATTTTGAGGAACATTTTCTGGTGTTGAGCCTTTGTGTGTGATATGTTTAAACTGCTCTTTCATTGTGTACTGAACTTCTAAAGCACAGTAAAAGTTTATAACTTAAATAGCCCAAAAGTTTTAGATAGCCTCAGGGGTGAATATATGGGTGAATATATGTATGCATCTTACAGCTTGATTCTCATATTAGAGTGAAACTGTTTGAGTAGCAGCTCACTGAAAATGCCATAAGGATCCGGGCGCAAGTACTGCAGGTGCATTTGACATGGCTGCTCTAGTTCTTCTTCCTCACCCAGTCCTTTCCCAGGATGGCTGTGCAGTACAAAAGGCACCACTTTCTATAAGTCATTTAGCCCACAGATGGAACTGGTAATGCCAGTGCAAAGACACAAACAAAAACCAACGGAAGGTGATAGGTTTGGACTCTGTAGTGGGACAGTCACTGGGTTGTTGTCATACTTCCCAAGTAGCAGATGAAGCAGCAGTTCATTAGTTGCACTGCTTCACCTTAACTCAGCCACTTCTTGTCACCAAGTTCAAGGTAGTAATGCTCCAGATGTTGTGTGTAGTGACTTGTTGCTAATATTATCTCCCTGCAGGAGCTTTCTCTCCGGGTGACTGTGGCAGAGTGTTCTGAAGATGGGAGAGCTGAAAATATTGGCCATGTTGTCATAGGCCCAGCTGCAGGTGGCATGGGCATCACTCATTGGAACCAGATGTTGGCCACCTTGAGAAAGCCTGTGTCCATGTGGCACCCTCTTCGAAGAAGCTAAGGGTCTACTTGCACCTCACTGCGGCTCATACTGCATGTGTCTAAACTCTTCCAGTAAGCAGATACTGTTGGCACATGGAGTTGATAACAACTTAGAGCAGAAACTCTTTTCCAAATATGGTTTTTTCCAAATGTTCTTCACAAAATGGAATATTTGCAGCAGCAGCAGCAACAAAAGAAAATCAGTTGCCAAGTAGGACCATCCAAGCCTTGAGAGAACTTCAGAGAACTAACATGTAAAGAGAAGAAGCTGCTTCTGTACTGTTGTGTACCATGCTGTAGTCTGTGGATAAATGGGATGGTGTTTTGGCTCCTGACATCACCAGCTTGGGGAACTAATAATTTATGAATTCGTTTTACATTAAGTGTTGTAGCCCTTAATGTGTTGCAGGGCTTTCCACTTAATGCAGCCCTTAAAGTGTCACAAGGCTTTCCGTTCAACAGAACGGTAGGGACAGGGAAGCTTTGGACATAATAATCACTAAGTTGGCATCACTCTAATATTGAACATGGCTACTTGGAAGTAAGAAGCAGTGTGTAAGAGAGCTGGTTTAGCATAATGACTAAAATGCAGGCAGTCTAGTGTTATGTAATAGATCTGGTGATGACCAGATTGCCTGGGGGATGTAAGAAAAAATCTTTTTTACTTACCTCCCCATACGCCACCCAGCTGCCAACAAATTTCCTCTGACCTTTGCTATTTGGCAACTTAGAAAAGGCGAAGAGGATGAGGTGGTTAGATAATGTCACAGAAACTATGAGTATGAATAAGAATGAATTTGGACAAATGGGGAGCTGGTGGAGGATAGAGTGGTCTGGCGTGCTGCAGTCCATGGGGTCAAGAAGAGTCGGACACAACGAGTAAACAACAAAAACTTGCTATTTAGCTGTTATGATGGTGGCCTCAGACTTGTGGAAGCAGATAGTGAGATCCATTGCCATAGGCCTTTAGTAGAAATGGGCTGTTATTCACCTGTTTGGGATTATTGTAAGCACTACATCAAGCGAACATATGGGAAAGTCAAAAGCGTGCTAAAACAAATATTATTACTGTCTTCAAAATAGGTAACTGGGGAAGCAAACCCCATTCACTTGAAAGGCACTTGATTTGATGGAAAGTTACTTTTCCGAAATATAGTTATGAGCACACCTCACAATTATGAGACTCTTCATCATGATATAGATTTTAGATTTTTTGTTGTGTTGCAGTTAAGAAAACCAAGCTCAGTTAAGGATTAGTTAATTTATTGTAGCTTGAGCTTTCATGGGTAAAAGCCTGTTTTATTTGCTACATGAAGTGAACTTACTGCATCTGTCAGATTAAGTGGATTCTCCCATGCAAAAGCTCCTGTTTCAATAAATTAATCTTGAATGTGCCACAGACTTCTTTGTTTTAAAAAACAAAAAAAGGCATCTACGTGATTATCCTATGAACTGTATAGACTACAATGTAATCCTGGTAGCTTAAACATTACTAAGTAATGACTACATGGTAGCTTAAACATTACTAAGAAGGCTGTTTTTCTGAAAGTTTAAGCTGCATTTACAAGCAAATGGAGATACAGTCTGCCTGTTGAAAGTTGGCAATAAGTTGACATTGGGGGATCTTTGAACATCAAAAGTAATCAGAGGAATGCAAGGCAGAGCAACACAGTCCAACACCTAAAGGAATTACCTACTTAAAGAAAGAAGCTTTCCAGTTGAATGAGAGTTCAACTTTTAATCTCCCTGCAGGAGCTTTCTCTCCGGGCGACTGTGGCCTTCAGCCTTCAATGAGAGTTTGTGTACAGATCAAGTTTATTTTATGCCATAACTTATTATATGAAGAGCCTGTTGTCAGAACAAAACTCAGTATGAGTTGAGAAGACTAAAGGTATCAAAGGAAGTGTCTTGTTCCTCCTGCCTACTGGCTGTTTGGTGGAAGTGGTCAGCACCAAATAGTGGAGGTGGTTAGCGTTGGAGAGGACAAAAAAAGGTTTTAATGACCTCATGTTAATTTGGCTGTAAAAGTTGTCTTGCTTGTTAAAAGAATGTGAATGAGAGTTTTCCATAGATTTTTGAGAAAAATATTATCAGTAAAACGGACACCCCACACATTACATATCCCCAACTACTACTTCTGCCATTCAGCAAGCCCACATCAGCTTGACATCCAGAGGTGTTCTGTTCTTGCAGACCTTGCTATGGATAAGAGCCATCCACCCTTTCAAAATGAAACCACATTGAACTGGAATGATCTGAAAGCTGGCTTTGGCCATCATGACACCAAATTTTTAGTTTTCTTCTTTGAGGTAGTCCTTGAAGGATGGCAGGCTTGATTTATTTCAGCTATGCAAGAGCCAAACCTTGACTGGTGAAAGAGAATGTTGAATGGAAGTGCATTTCATCCTTGGGACACTTTTGAGCAGGTGCTTGTTTTTGTTGACTTCAGCGTCTTGACAGGCTCTATCGCAAGCCAAGATTTATTGCTTAGCAGGTCCTGCTATGGTCTGTTTTGCATAGATTGGAGGAGACAGTATTCCCAGGCTCATTTAATGAGGCTGCCCCAGCTGTTAAATTCTCCTGCTGCACAACCAAATATCACTGTGGGGTTTCCATTAGCAGCTGGGAAAAATGTCAGCCAATGGAAGGACATCTGGATCCACTGAGACCATATGATTCCCAGAGAGTCTTTGAAGAATATTTTTGTCAGTTTTTGCTGTTACAAAAAAGGAAACTTTGCTCTATACATGGGGGTGGATTGGGTTGGGAGAGAATACACAAAACATTCATATGACATGTACAGATTTTCCACTGCCTTAGTTCCTTTTCCATTCCCTATCTTGGTTCAGAGAATCAGTGTGAAATTCATTGAGCTGAGATGTTTCTCCTTATTCCTCTGGTCTACATAGCTTTCTTTGGCAAGAATCAACATCAGAGGTAGGGCAGGGCTAGATTTTCTTCAAGTTCCAGCTAGACCCGTCCTTTTCACCTGGAACTAAATACTTTATCCTAACTTTTGTTTTGAAGCAAAAGGCTTTTGTTTTTGAAGGGGTTGTGCTAAAGATGGCTACCCAGATGTCTTCTTCCATCTTCACCAAAAGAAAACGTACAGGAAATTCACGTCTCGGTGAACATCTTGCCTCTTTTGTTATGGTCCTGTTGAAGTAGGCATGTAGGGGCACATCTGTTAATAGTTCTCACTGCTTCTTATGTAGCCTGGGATTCCTAAGAAGCACAATGTATAAGTAAGAAATAAACGTATGCTTTTTTTCCCCCTCCTGGTGAGGCTAGACTTATCACAACTTTGCACATACTGTAATTGCAGACCAAAGACAGATTTCCCCTAATTTTGATTATAGCTATATTTTCAAGTGCACATCTTTGTCCACTGTCTGATTGATAACTTATTAATCTCTTCTGTCCCTTAATGCCATGTGGCAGATAAGATATCTTATTCACATCTTTTAACATTTGATCATGTCCTTAGAGAGGCATTACAGATACCACCATTATAGCATTTGACTCTGGGACCAGGGCACTACTAGGTTATCCCCATTGCCATTTCCAGCTTTAAATTGCTGACAACTAGTGTAGCAGCACAGGGTTCTTTCCTACTGGGGAGAGAGTGCTACATGAGGGAGACAGTAGCAGCTCCTCCATCTTATCCAGTTGCAAGAATTGCTTGCCTTGGGCAAATGGTAAATTACGGTTCTGGGTGTATTTCATGGTGACGTCTTTTTCTACAGGGACATCTTAAGTTACACAATCTTCAGTGTTGAAAGGTGTTGCACCTGGTGGGAATTCATTTTTCTGCAGTTTAATAGGTGGACCACTCTTATGGAGTGATACGCTGTTTCATGAAGATCTCTTTCTTTGCTGCAGGGCTACTTCTAATGAAAACAAGAGAAACAGTTCACGATAAAGGTGATGCCTGCAGTTTCTCATAAACCTGTCCATGTAATTGCATGTGATTTATTATCATCTGGTTTACACAAAGGGGGTATTCTAGAATCTACAAAGTTGTCATCTGAATATACAGAGTATGTGAATTGTTTCATGTGTATTGTCTGTATATTGAACTAGAGTTCTAGACCATAAGGATCTAGTCCTCTTTAGCCCTGTGCTTGGTTCTTTAGAGGTCAGACACAAGATCATGTCCTTCTCCCCAGAATATATGGATTAAATAATCCTCCAGTTCTTTTCATGTATTTACAGTGAAAAGTACAGGTTGTAGATCAGTTTTGTGCACATTTATATGACTTTTTTAATGACTGCCACCAGGATTGTAGAGCAGAACAGGGAAGACTTCTCCCCGCTAAGCTATGGAGCTGTTTCATTTCCAATGTTGGGGCAGTGTATACTACTTTGAGCTCCATGTGGAAAGGACAAGATAAATATGTACGAGTAAATAATAACTGTAACTTGCTTTGATTACTGTTTGGTACACAGGCAGGCATTTGGCCTCCCTTCTGCTTTTTGTTGTCAGCTGCAGCTGAGCAGCTTTGTATTCTGGTGCTATAAAACAATAGTTGTTCTTTCAATTATGCCACTATGAGCCATAGAGCATAATGCTTTCTCATTGCATTTAGTTTTTTCTTCTCCACATCAGCAGTGATTCTTGAAAGAGGGGATGTCTCAAGTCTCAGCCAAAAAGCAAGTAAGAAGAAACTTGCCTATAGAAGGTCACAGCCAGACTTGTTCTCCAAGCCCCTTCCCTGGATCTCTTTGGTATCCCCTCTTCCAGTGCCATAAGCTAGGCTAACTAAAAGGGACAATCCCATCTGGTCCCGCAACTCAGGCAAATGTTTCAAGATAGCTTCATTTGTTGAGAGAAGAGAAATTTTCCATCGTCCCCTGAAGTAAGATAACAAGGAGTAGAAATAACCAACATTTAAACCAGCCATTCTAGTTTTATAAACGAGAATAACACCTGTGAGCAACATCAATATTTAATGGATGCATGCTTTGTTAATTTATGTTCATTTGTTGACCAGAACAGCCCAAAGATATGGGGCAGACAGCAACATTAAAAACTCAGATTCAATAAAACAAATAAAATAGAATTAAGAAGCTTCATTGCCAACATTAGAATGATAATGAAGCCATCCTTCATCGTGTCTGTGAAAAGCCAGCCAAAGGAAAAAATTTTGCCAGGACACTGTCCAAAGTTCAGACTTGAACAGGAAGGGGCATGGATTAGTCTGTACAGAGCTAGTACCAGCCAGAGGTCCATCACTGGGAGCAAGTGACAAGGCCTGGGTGGTGGAGAAGATAATCAAGGTGAAGGAGGTGAGGTGGGGTGGGACTGATGGGGTGCTGCTTTGCTGGATCTGGGACTGCATGTTAGGCCTACCACCTCAACACAGAGCCTCTCAAATCTGTGCTGGCAAAATAGTACAGAAGCAGTCCCATTGAGTGTCCTCTTCCCTCAAGGAGAGATTGGCAGCTGCCTGGCATGCATAGGATGCAGCAACCATTTTGGTATGGGTACTCCCCTGGGTGCCGGGCAACTCAGGATTGAGTTTGCACACAAGGTACACCATCTAGAAAGCACTGCTTTTGCCATCTTGGTGACAAGAAGCAGAATCAAGAAATTTTCTTGATTTTATTTTACAGTTTGAAATTATTGAAATTATTTTACAGTTGATTTTAAAGACTAAAGTGGAGTTTACAGGAGAATGTGACAAAGTTCTGAACAGCCTGAATAGTCAAGGGTTGAAATTTATTTAGTTTTCTTTATCTGCTCTGCTTTCCTGGCCAGATGCCTTCACAGCAGCTTACAACAGATGTGCTCTCGGAAAGGAAGGTAAAGGGAGTAATTTGTACCCAGGCCCTTGAGTCTTCAAGGTTTGTGAGAGCTCAGCAGACAGCCTTAATATAAAATGATGTTTCAATGTGATTTCTTTCTCATCTGCATTATAGGGTAAGAAATACAGTATGTTCAGATCAAAAGGGTTTTCTTCACTTCTATCCTGCCTGCCTTTCCCGTTGCTGCCTTCCCCCCTCATTTCCCTCTTCACCTTTGGAACGGGACACAAAAGAGACTTTGTACCCCTTAACAAATTCCTTTCAGAAGCCCTGGTTGTGCCTGTATGAAGCCTAAGGAAATGGAAGCCAAAGTTGAAGGTTTGGTGTGATAGCCTCCCAGATCTGAGGACATGGACTCTTATTCTGTTCTAACCAGAATTTCTGAGAAGTCATTCCATAAAGATCTCATGCAAAGCACAATGTACTCAGAGGTGATGGTTATTAGTGAAGTTCACTAGAGTTGAATCGAACAAAAACAGTTTCTTGCCTGGATCAGCAGAAAGTTCTCCTGATCTCCACTGCAACATGGGCTTCTATCTTCAGTGACTAACAGAGGAGCACTTTAAAGCTGGGAACCTGTGTGGCCAGTGGAGGACCAATGTCACTATCAATGTATACTGTATCCAGTGATCACATTACTAATCTCTTGTCTATGTTTTGCCTAGTTCATTCATCTACAGTCTATTTTCCAGTATCCAAAGCACTAATAAAGCAGGACTAGGATGAACATACGACGGTATACTCTCGGCATACTAAAAGATCATTCCAGGTCATCAAATGTGTACGTATATATCTTCTGTCATCCCTGTAACTTTTTTCTAAGGCTACTGTTGAAACAATCCTTCAGGCTGTAGGGTTTATTATTTTTTGGGATAAATAAAGATAGAATTTTGAAAGCTGTTTACGTCGTAGGACTGAAAAATATGTTATTGTAATTACATTTGGCATTCTGAAAATTTGATATTCTAATATGATCCAAGGCCCTAGAAAACATCACTGCATTGTAGGAAACCAGCAGACAGGAGGTAGGGATAAAAGTAATGACATTTTCCCTCCCCATTTTCCTTAAATCTTACTGTAGATCTTTTGTGAAGATCTGCAACTTAGGCTACAATCTTAAAGATATTTTCCTGGGAGTAAGACCCACTGAACACAATGGAGCTTACTTTTGAGTAGACATGGTTAGAATTGTAAGGCTACAAACCTAATCATCAGGCCAGTCTAGGTCCCAGAACAAGTCCTGTGCTGACCTGGGGGTGTCACAAAAGTGCTGTAAGACTCCTGGGAGAAGGATTAGGCCAGTGCACAAATATGCGCTTTCCTTCCTACACCACCATGGGAATGGGAAGTCTAATGGGTTGTGCTGGCCTAGGTTAGGATTGCACCTAAAGTGGTTGTGTTAATGGCCATGTTAGCAAATGATAAAAATCCTGGAAAGTGATGTGTGCTGTATGAGAGACCTTATGAAGCTTAATATGTCTTTATGTGATGTAAAGGGCATGATAAAAATGTATATGCAACTAAGATAGATATAAATGCATTGCAGCAATTGGTTGTGATCATGACAAATGTCCGAAAAGCCCTGCAGTAGTGGTTCTTAAACATTTTAGCATTAGAACCCATTTATTATAATGATAATCTGTCAGGACCCACTGGAAGTAATGTCAGTAACCACTTTCAGGTCATTTACTGGAAGTATCAATTTAGGATTCAGACCTTACCTGTGGTCAACCAAAGGTCTCACTACTCAGCACTCTCATGCTATGATTTTGCAAAGATTAGAAATCAAAGCAGATCACAATCTTTCTCCAACCTCACAGCCCTTCCCCCTTTCCAGCAGACCATCTTCCTAGCTATATAAGGCGAAACAACAAACATCTCTCCCACGGCGGGGGGGGGGGGTCCACTCTGCTCAGCAGCTCAATATCTAATGTTTCCAGCTCTACATGTTCCAGTGACTTTCATAGTGAGGGGTTGGGACCCCCTTGGGAGGTTGCGACTTCATTTCAGGGGTGTTAATAAAAACTAAGTGCCACCATCTTGGAATCTGGCACTGGATGCCACCATTTTGGAATTGGGCACACAGGCCGCTTTCCTTGAATACATTGAGACTTACTTCCAAGTAGACATGGGATGACACTTCTTGTTTCATGTCACTTCTAGGCCTGACAGCACTTCCAGGGACAGATTGTCATTCTCAGAAGGGGATCCTGGGCTGAAATGCTTGATAACCACTGGCATATTCAATGGCATCCCACCTGAAATTGACCCCTAGTGTTTACTAGCACATAAATAGTTCACATGCAAATCAGGTGGTGTAGGCTGGAGTTACCTTGTCCAAGAACTGTTGTCTACTGTACGTGGCATTTGAGCAGCTGCCCACTTGTCCAAACTGGGATATAAAGTGTCTGATGAGAGGTAAATAAATAATTTGAGGTAACTGGACCACCTGAGTTGTGTTTTCTGCCTGTCATAAAGGATCTGAATCACAGTGCAGTTTTCTGGACATTTGTGTGAGCAGGAGTGAGTGCTGTTTGGAAACACTTTTTACACTGAGACGTTATTCTTCTTCCCAATGGGACTTAGTTACAACTTATCATTGCTCAATTGCACCTGGTTCTTTTGCCACAGAAAACTGTTGCTTCTGGACATTTTTCCTAGAGTCAAGAACTTTCCCACATTACAAAATAGTAGCAGTGAGACTTCTAATAGTGCAAATAAGGACAGCAGTGTTCTGTTGTGGTCACACAAGCTGCTTTGAAACACAAGATGAATGTTTGAGCCTTCACAGGCAAGAAATGTCAAATATAGAAGTGAGGAAGGCTTTTGCCTGATGCAGTGCCTGTTAACCAGCAGGCCAGGGTTTGAGACCTGGCTCCCCACAAGATGAGGATTTCCTGCTACAGGCAGGGGGTTGGACTAGATCAGCGTTTCTCAAAGTGGGGGTTGGGACCCCTTTGGGGGTTGCCTAGAGGTTTCCTGGGAGTCGCCTAAAGACCCCTGGTGCAGGAGGCCAGGTCAGGCTTGCCAGACCTCTGGCTGTAGCTGCACATGCACTGGGGCTGACTGACAGCCTCAGGGCCCAATCCTATGCATGCCTACTCTGAAATAAATCCCATTGTGTTCAATGTGTGCATAGAACACACATTTCATTTGTAACAATTAAAATACATCATGCATATCGGATCTTTACATTACGATTCATAACAGTAGCAAAATTACAATTATAAAGTAGCAACGAAAATAATTTTATGGTTGGGGGTCCCCACAACATGACGAACTTATAAAGGGGTCACGGCGTTAGGAAGATTGAGAACCACTGGACTAGATGATCCACTGAGTCCCTTCCAACTCTAGGATTCTCTGATTCTGCCTGCTAATGCTCATTGCAGCCTCTTCCTAGGCATGTTTAGTCAGAAGTAAATCCTGCAGAGTTGTGGCATTTTACTCCCTAGGAAACACACACAAATTGCTGCAGTAGGCTGTTAATCAATGCACACTTCCTACTAAACTCAGCAAGATTTACAGTGAAACATCCACGTCTTTGTAAGGAAATCCTATGGGTGCCTACTCAGAAGAAAGTCCCATTGAACTCCGTGGGGCTTATTCCCAGAAACTTATTCATGGATAAGGCAGGAAAAGGCCTACCTTAACCATGGGTTCCACATCCATGGATTAAATCAACTGGAGATCAAAATCGTATTTTGAATAATTCTCATACCCTGTTGTTCACGCACGATTAGGAAATCTATTTATGCATTTATGGAGTTTACATATGCTGCTGGTCGGAAGTGGCTAATTCTCATCTGTATATATCCTGAACCCTTTAACAATTGTGTAGAAGAGGAAATTTCAGCACATGCAGCTTAATAGCTTGCAAATCACAGGCTGCATCTCCTGAAATTCCTGGCTCTATATAACTGTTAAAAGTCCAGGAACCCTAAAGTTGAAAGGCTGGCCACCCCTGATTTGGGTAACGCACACAAATTTGTGCAAATCTAAGCAATTAATGCAAATTTGCACACATTTATGCAATTTCCTCAAATTTATACCATTTTGTCAGCATAATTTCTGCAAAATTGATCACCCGTGGATTTTGGTATCTGTGTGGGTTTCAGAACCAAAATCCCATTATAGGAGGTCCCTCAAGAGTACAAAATACAAGATTGCAACCTGCAGTGTCTCTTTTTTATGATGCTGAAGGACTCTGTGGAAGAACATTAAAGCACTAATGGTTGAACTTAACTCATGTGAACTGTTGTGACATCACCATGGGAAATGTCAAAGACAATTTCAACATCTGCTGTGAAAGTGCCCAGGAGGTGGATCATTCAAGCAAAGGACCTCAAATGTGACAAAGTATTGTAAAGCTAAAGATTATCTCAAGAATTCACTTCAGCAAAGTTGAGAATGAATAGTTTGGGTTGATTTGTTCAACTATTAGTTCTGTCAAAAATAGAAATGGGAATTTTTTTCTAGTTACCTTATACTGGGTTCATTGATACAAATTAGTTTTTTTTTTTTGTTGTTGCTGCAATCCTAAAGACACTTTCCTGGGCGTAAGAGCCATTGAACACAGTGGGGCTTACTTTTGAGTGGACATGGATAGGATTGTGCTCTTTGTTAGTTAATTGAGAAAACTGTGAAGTTTTCGCAAGTTAATGTTGATGATTCCACCTCTTATATTGGATCAAACATCAAGATTAACTTCAGAAAACACCACAGTCAGGGTATAAGAGGGCAGGTCTTCTAGTGAATTAAGAACTGGTTGAAGATCAAGAGATAGAGAGTGGTTGTTCATGGGCAATTTTCACAATATGAGAAGAATCCTACAAGATCAGGCCAAAAGTCCATCTAGTCTAGCTTCCTTTATCTCGCAGAGGCTCACCAAATGCCTCAGGAAGCACACAAGACATATCTATCTATCTATCTATCTATCTATCTATCTATCTATCTATCTATCTATCTATCTATCTATCTATCTATCTACAGTATTTATATACCGCTTTTTGACTAAAAAGTTCACAAAGTGGTTTACAAGAAAATGGGAAAATAATAATAGCTAATTATCTGCATCCTGGTGCCCTTCTCTGCATCTGCAACAGATATGGTATATCTGGACACACCAGACAGGTGGTGTGTCCAGTTCTGGTCAGCACATTTCAAAAAGGATATAGTGGGAAAGTGCAGAAGAAAGTGACCAAATGATTAATGGGCTGGGCACCTCTCTTACAAGGAAAGGCTATGGGATTCAGGGATCTGCCATCTAGAAAGAAGGTGCTGGGGGAACACAATTGAGAAATATACAGCTATGCCTGGGATGAACAGAGGGAAGTTCCTTTCCCTCTTTCACAGCACCAGGGGACATCAACGTCAGGGGACATCACTGACTGATGGCAGAGTTAGGACAGACTTTACCAGGGGGGAAAAAACCTTGGATATTTCCTTACCCAGCATGCAATTAATTTGAGGAACTCCTGGGCACCAAATATCGTCTGGCCTAGATGCCTTTAGAAGGGGATTGGACATACTTTATATGGAAGAGAAGTCCATCACAAGTTACAAGCCATGTAACATGATGACTATATGGAACCTCTTGTTTGGAGGCAGCCTGTCTCTGAATGTCAGATACAAGGTTGTGGCAACAGGATACCGATACGATGGCTGTAATCCTAACCCCCATTTAGGCTGGCATAAGTCCCAGCACAAGTCCCATTCAGACCTGGGGGTGTCGCAAAAGTGCTGTAAGGCACTTCTGCACTACTTCTGGGTCAGGGTGAAGCCAGCACACAGACATGTGCTTGCCGCCCTACACCACCCCGGGAATGGGAAGACCAATGACCAAGGCTTTTCTTATCATTGTGTGGACAGTTTGTCATTTGGAATTTTCATATGATTGGCTATGTTGAGACTGTACCAGTCCAAGTTACTGGTGAGAAAAATTACGTATGTTTTAATTCAGACAACAGAAATAATTTAGAGATAGCTACTAAATTAGTGGTACACTCCTTGCAGGGTTTTATCACATATATCACGTTAATGGTGGTTACTCAGAAGTCCTGTTGTGTGTACATGATCACAGAGAAGTATAAGATTACACTGTCAGGAGACCAGTTCATTCTGACTTGCTCACACTTCTTTGTTCCTTTTAGCACAATCCAAGCAAATTGCTCTTCATCCTTTCTCCTGTCCTGTGTCCTCCTTCCTTTTGGTGATTCTCTTATTTATTGACCACATTTTGTCCCACAAGGACTTTAGTTAGGATGATGCACAATAATTTTCCTCTTGTCCCATTTTATGCTCATAACAACTATATGAGATAGATGATTGGGGCCAGGTCACACAATGACTTTCATGGTGGAGTAGGGAACTGAACCTGGATCTCCACGGTCTTGGTTCAACTTTCTACCCATCAAACTTCTCTGGTCTGAATGAATTAATGCACACCTTCCCAGTCAAGGATGACTCCTTTGGAGCCTTCCTCCCCTCAATGGAAAAGGATGGGCTTGCTAAGAGCTACCTAAGTGATCCCCAGCAGTGAGGATGATTTGTCTTCAAGTAACTAGGCAAAAATGGAATAGATGGCCTTTTCTTTCTTTCAGACCATATATTGTTGACTCATATACAACCATATGGGCAGGTGGGCTAGTAAATCTGTCTGTACGTTACTAACTTCTGCAGACAGATTAAAAAAATTCTTAGAACAAGAATGGCCTTTTCTTTCTGACGTCATGCCTGCTGCATTTTCATAGTCACTGCCTCCTACTGACTTGTCAATGTCCCCAACTCTCCCATGTGGCCACCCACCACACCTGACCCTCCACTGTCATGGCACTGCAATTCAGGGTCCATCCCACTCGCTCCATGAATCTAAAGTGACATTTCCTCTTTTCCATTTGCTTTGCTTGAACAGATGGTCATGAATAATAAGGGATGCTTTCTGAGGGCTCTTTTCAGTCATGCCTGGGACTCCCTCTGGAACCTATAGAACAATAACAACACTCAGTTAGGGCACAATCCAGAGTAATGACGGGGAGTCCTTGCTCCAGTGTAAGAACAATTTGCTCTGGATTGCAACATGAATTTCCCATAGGTTTTCACTAGGTGGTGCAGTAACTACAGGTACATGTAATGTCTCTTACCTGCTCCTGTAATTACTCTGGATTGTAGGGTTAGTCAGAACAGGCTATTTCTAACTGGTAAGGATGCTGTCTCCAGCAAGAAATCTTGTGTTATCCTGAATTTCAGATAGAGCATGATCTAGTGAATGAATGGGTCCTGAATGAACAGACTCCCAAGATCCCCTTAAAATCTAAAATCCTTTCTACAGTTCCCTTATACTGCTACAGGCTGTAGGTAATGGAACAATTAATCCAGATCAAATATGGACAGGTCTCTAGAATGAGTCTGGGATATGCTATCTGAGGATTGCAATATTTATTAGGAACCAGACTGGCAGTACCTTTTGTGTTCATCATCCAGATTAAGAAGGCTGAATTAATATGGATTTAAGTTAACATTTCTAATTGAATCTTACTTACACATAAAGGACAAGTTGTCTCACCATAAGTGATACTTTCTTAATGATCTTTTGGGCTTATAGAATGTTACTTTATTATTCTTTTTCAACATCTGTGAGATAATTTGCCCTCATGGCTTGTCCTGTAAAAACAAAATCCTGTGTTGTTTGTCATCTAACAGTGTCCTCCACTTTCTGACAGTTTGTTTTATGACGGTTTCATTCTTCCAACACCTTTCACTTGTCAGATTTTCCTTATTTATGATCCAGACAATGAGACAGATTCATTTCACAATATCTGGGTGAGAGATATTTGTACTTGGTAGTGATTATTCTGGTAGTCATCTTCTGACATTTGGTTTCTTGTATAGCAAGGGTAATCAGAATGTGGAGTGGGATTTAATGGTGAATTACAGGCTTCCCCAACTTTCTGATGGGTCGTTTTCTGATGGTTCTGGTCCTTTAACACTTTTCAATTATGAAAAATTGAAAAGGAGTATGTTCCACTTTTTAACATGTTTCACTTTTGGATGGTGCGCCAGTCCTTAACCCATCCTATAAGTGGGATATGCCTGTTCAGAGCTATTCAGATTATAACAATGCAGTAACTTTCTTTTATGTAAATAGAGATACCCTCCTCACATACTTACCTAAGAGTAAGCCACCCACATAGAATTCAGCTGGTGTAGTAGATATGCATAGGGTTGTGTTGTAAAAAACATCAACACTTTTTTCTATTTTCACAGTTTGGATAAACTAAATGTAAGTCAAATGTTTTGTCAAAATGTACTGGATAAGGTTGGATGTGAGGGCGATCTGGCTGTGACGTCTGTCACCCCACTGATCGCCAGGGTTGATTCGGCTGATCTGGCTGGCTAGGCGGGTGTCCCCTTCCTCCCTCACCGCTCCATGTACGTCCCTCCCGAAGCTGTGCGCTCGGTGGAAGAGGATGATCATCCCAGATAGAAGGAGTGTACCGTTCTTCAGTCAAGGGTACTGGATAAGATACTTCAATCAATACTTTTTCCTTTAGGCTCCAGTTCAGTGTTGGCTTCTCTGTAGCATTATTTTCCAGAGTGACCCAGATTCTCCATCAAGTAAACACAATTCCTATTCCTAGAAGCAATGATGAAAATCATCTCAATATAAGTGAATGCCTTTACTTTGCATACATGATTTTCAGATGATTACATTTTGACTTGCTTCATAGTATGTATGTTTCGGACTACAAATCTGGATTTGAAAATATAAAATTATTCTAAGAAGTGTTGTTTGCTGAAAGGATGAGCAATAGCCGGGGGTATATGATTAAGGAAAATGTGACTGGAGATTATGAAGGGGAGTATTTTTTCATTAATCAAGAAGGGAACAGAAGAATCAATCCTGCATATGGATTTTTTTAACAGAACCACCCGCTTTAGAACTGATTTTGAGCTGGAAACAAGCAAAACGGTGTGAATATTCCATTTCTTATTTGCTTTCCCTGGTGTAGACTTTCACATGGGTGGTATAAAAAAGTACTGGGCTGGTAATGAAATTGACCCTAGTCAGTTTTGATCTTTATTTGGAATCCATTTGATGCACGCTTCTTCATAAGAGATATTCAGCAGTGGCATATACATGAACATCCCCCAAGAGAAGTTAACAAACAGGTTGTCTCTTTGCTCACCTGCTTGGTTTTACAGACACACAAAGACCTTCATATGGGCTATGGTGGCTCAGTGGTTAAAGATGTGAGCTTGAAAGTTGACAGATCAAGACCTGAGTACCACATGATGGAGTGAATGCCCATCACTTGCTCAGCTTTGCCAGTCTAGCAGTTCGAAAGCATGTACATGCAAGAAGATCAATAGGTACCACTTTGATAGGAAGGTAAGCATTCTGTGTGCCTTTGGCATTTAGTCATGCTGGCCACATGACCACAGAGAAATCTTTGGGCTTGTAATAGGGATGAGCACTGCTTCCGAGAGACAGTCATGACTAGCAGGGCAACCTCCAGGGGACACCTTTACCTTGCCTTTTAGGCCCTTCATGGTGAATCTAAAATGAATCTAAAATACAGTTAAAAGCATTTCTGGGGTCTACTCAGGTTTTGTTTGGTTTTGTGTGCTTAAAAATTCTGTCAGGCAATTGTGGGGGTGGATTTAGTACATGTACAAGGACGCAGGTGAAACAGTACTTTGAAAGCTTGATGATTCATTTTGTAGCTGCACCCTCTGAACGGTTGGATAAATTGAACAAAAAGTACAAAAATGATCAATTCATCATCAATCAGTGATAATGCCCAGGACAGGACAAGTACTTAGAGGTTCTCATTTTTCACTGTTACTGAACCTGTTTGTTTTGAATACATTTCATCTTTAAATATTATATAATAATGATCATATTTAGACCATTGTTTCATATTCTAGCCCACAATCTACAAGCAAAAGGAAAAAACTATTCACATATATTGGGAGGCTCATGTCTGCAACATCTTTGCATTGAAAATTAAAAATTTTATGTTTGCCATGCAGTTGTCCAAGGGTGGCGTATGTGTGTGTGTGCGACTGTGTGTGTATACAACTTGGATGGATAGCAGCAGTTTGAACAGGACCTGAAGAGGTGAGAAAGCTAATATAAGAACAGTTGTACACACTGTGCATTAAAACATCTACGGTGATTACATGGTGCTTCTGGTCAAGAAAGTTTTGGTCTAGCGGTCCAACTACAGCTATGTCAGGTGAATCATAGAATAGGCAGCCTATTGGACTGCCATATGGTAAAATGGGAACAGCCATGTTGGCCATCTCTCTACTGTAGAGAAGACATGCTTAATAAGGTGAAACACAACATTCTGCTTAAAATGATACATAAAAATTATATTATGGGGCCAGAAAAAGCTTTACTTTTGCATTTATACTATGCATATCTTGCTTTTTTTAAAAAAGCACTTTGAATGCTTTAAAAAGTACAGCATAAATCTTCTGCTTAATGTGTAGTTGAATCAAACTCTAATTAGATTTATGTCAGTTAATTACATTTTTTTCTTTCTGAATGACCCTGGTTGATCTAGATTGCTGTAATTGCATTGATCAGAGAAAGAAGGGGGAAGGAACCACAACAATCTTTTTATTTTGATGGATCTTTGTTTCGGCCTTCGCTGATGATAGTTAACAGTCTCGGCTCAAATTCTGACATTACTTTCCAGCCAGTATAATGTTCCAGGGAATAAAGTGCAAAGCCCAACACAGAAGTTAGCATGATTAGTGTTGTTTAGTGCATGAGTGCCATTTAGCGCATGTTTAGTGCATTAGACGTCGTCATCCCTTACATTGGGTTAAAGCATATTTTGTGAATGATGTACCCGCAACAGACGTTTGAATCTGGATATTGATGCTCCTTTGTGAATCTGCTTCTAAAGTAACTGCTTCTCTTTTCTTTATAGCAAGGCTGACCTTGAAGTGATACTTGACATCTCATGCTGCAGTTCTGTGATGTAGCCATCCTTAGGGAAACCATAGTGTAATGACTGTGGGTGCTATCCTAACAAATTTAGGCCCGCACGACCCTCCTGTCTCCCCATTCCCATGGTGGTGGTGTGGGGAGCCCTGCAGTGATAACTACCCCCAAGGAGTGGTGTAGAAGTTCCTTACAGTAGTTTTACTACACTGTTGGCACGGGACTTGTGCTGGAGCTTGTACCAGCCTAACTGGAAGTTAGGATTGCAGCCTCAGTGGAGTATTCTAACTATGAGCTTTCCTCTCACTGGGCAATAGATGGGCAAGATTGCCTTTGAGAGGCAATGTGGTGATGATAAAGCACCAACTGTTCTGGCAAAGAAGTAACATGATGTGTGAGCACCATGAGGATTTTCACAGTGCTATCTACTCATCCCAGATCCCACTGACATGTAAAATGTTGATTCTTCGCCCCTGTTTCAACTGAGCTCACTTAACAGATTTAATACAAATTGCCTGCACTTGAACACACAGAAACAGGTTTCTTTTTAATCAACTCCTCAGTTAATCACACAGTTTTGATGCATATTGAAAGAATTCAAGAATAAGACTGTAATGGACTCATTGGAATGACTCCATCCTCATGTAACAATACACTGTGTAGCTCTTGGGTGGTCAACCTACAGTATAGATGCTACTTAGATAGGGTGTTGATGGTGCTGAGTAACTGGCATACGGGAACACGTGTTCTGCCTCTCACATCAAGACAGCTTACTTTTGCTGCTTGCTCCCCCCAAAGTCTATGGAAGTATACAATGAGGCAGTTGGGGGGGGGGTTATTGGAGTGTGCACACACATGTGATAACTTGTAGCACTTTCCCAAAAGGTTGACCACTGTGCTAGACATGTTATCCTAAAAATCTTTCACTCAGTTTAATGTGGTAGACCAGAAAGATGAAGGCTGTGTACTTCTGTTTGGAAGGAAGCAAACTGGCTCTGTCTGAGTCATAAAATAGGTTATTTTCAATGATGCAGACAAATTCTATTGCAACTGACTAGATTCTGCGCAGCTGCCGTCTCACTGAGCAAAGCTCTTGTCAGAGCAGATGAGGGAAACATGGCGTAACAAATCATGCCTCTCCGAACAATTGTTTGTTTTTCAAGACAACGGCAGAACTTTTCCTTTGATTTGATGGAAGCAGTTGCTATGCTTACAAAGTGACAAAACATTTTAGAAGTGATTCTCTCTGCCTGCTAGTGTCCCACTTAAAGGGATTTGCAAATTTGGATTTTTCAAAATCCAAAGCTAGCTCCCTAAATGAGGAGGAGGTAAACCCTCAGCAAATCTATGCAGGATCTGGAAAATAGGACACTGAGAGCAGGAGTTTCTACTTACAAAATGCGCATGTTCTCTTCCTATTCCTGATCAGCTTGGCATTTTTCTGCTCCTGTGATTTGTGATATATGTCTCCTACCAGTTCCAGATTCCCCAGCAAACCTCTCTCCCCCAACTTCCTGCAAGAAGCCATTTCTGCCCAATCTTGCATATACACAACAGGGACCAAATGTGGACACTTGTGGGCTGGGGCAGAAATGCGCAAAAATGCTCATAATAAATACTATTATATTTAAATAAATACTCATAATTTCCCTGATACCCCTTTGTTCCAAACAATATCAAAATGCACGACACTGAGAAAAAGCCTGGGGCATCTGTTGTTTACAGAGGAAAGGTAGGATATAAATCTTTAAATATATAATATAATATAATATAATATAATATGTTTCAGTGTGAGCTGATTCATTTCTGAGTGTGGCCAATTTCTGCCTTCAAAGAAAGCTATGGTCCTTCAGGACCTTGAACAGCACACTTTGGACCATTTCACGCAAGTCTCATATGTGGTCATAGGCTGTGGGTGGCACAAGTGGTAAAGACACTGTGCCTGTTAACCAGCAGGCCAGGGTTCAAGACCCGGGTCAGCTCCACAAGACAGGGTGAGCTCCTGTCTTTAGCCCAGCTCTGCGAAGCCAGCTGGATCCAATCATATTGGCTCTGCCTTTCCACTGGACTAATTCAGTGGCGTGGAGAGGGGGGATTTGCTGCTTGGGTAACAGCCTCTCCTCCATAACAATCCAACCCAGGCTTTCCTGCTTCGTATGCAGGGCAGAGCACGATACCATAGTCTTCCAAGATTGAAGGAGGCCTGCTGCATTTGTGGTCATGTTCATTTCATTTCGTTTATTTAAAAAAATGTGTATCCCGCCTTTCTCGGGTTGTAGACCAACTTGAGGCTTACATTAAAACATAATTAAAAACATTAAAATAGAACATTCAATTAAAAATAATTAAAACATAGCCGTTGTATATACCACTGGAGGTCATTCCTACCATATCATATAATTTGACTACACTGTACACAAGACATCAGCACACAAATAAAAGTGGGTTTTTTTAAAAAATCATGGAAGAGGTCCATGAAAGGGGAGGTGTTCCTCCCAATACAATAATGCTTGCCTAATGCGATAGTGTGGGCATATCAGCCAATTCTGTGTACAGTTGTTACAAGAGCTTTATGGGATGGAGCCTTAGGGCTTGCTTTGGTAATAAAACTGCTTGTCTTGGCTTCTGGAAAGGCCAGAAGTATAATTTCTTAGGTGAGCTCAAACCTGCTTTGAAGTTACAGTCTCTCCTTCACATATATGTGAGAAGGGTGCATGTTTGATTACTTGTAAATGGGAGACATTCTGCACATGCTCAGAGGCTCTATTTTTGCCTCTGTTGACTAACTGTAAGGGAGCTGAGCTCTGACACGGGAACACAATGTGTGCTTAAGACCTCACTCAAATCCAGCCTCCAAATCCCATACAATGGCAGAAATAAATCTCCACAGTAGCTGGACGTGCATGCGGCACAGAGGAGACTTGCAATCTGCTCCACTGCGTTTCATCTGAACCAATTTAGCTACATCATGTCAGTTGATGGTTTTCCACCTCTCTGGTTTCTCTGCATATTTGTTAGAAAAATATAACTGACAGAATTAAAATCAACTGGTTTCTGGGCAAGAAGCCCATGGAGAAGCTTTAACTGCCTGGCTGAAAGCTTGCCGTTTTCATTTCTTTTTTTTTTAACTGAAGCATATTTTTAACTGAAGCATATCAGCAACTCCTTGTCACCTTGGTTCTCACTTCTGGTTTTTATTTTCCATTTCTGGAATGGATCTTGTTTGAATGGCATCTTGCTTCCAATTTGAGATGGCCCAGAATACTTTATGAAACAGATCGCTCATTCATAGGAATGACTGTACTAGGCAGCACAGGCAAGAATGAGGCTTTCATAATGAAACAAGCTGCCTAACTCTTCAACTGCCCATACAGGCTATAACTGCCTTTGGTGCAGGTCATTAGAGGATGCCAAATGGCCAGTTATAGCCCATCAAACAAGTCATGTGTAAAAAGGCCCAACAGCTGCACCCTGATCCTGACAAGGAAAAGTGCTGGCAGTTAGTTGAAAAAAATATGGACTCTGATCTACGACCATCCTGCTTAATTTCAGTGAAATAAATGGGAGCAGGTCCTTGAAAAGGGAATGAAGTGACAGGTTGCAGCAGACTCTCTGGCATACGAGGTGTATGTACGGCAATGAACCCAGAAGGTTGCAGTATGGAGAACATTCCTTACTCCAGTCTTCATATTCAGATTTCTCATGGCATAGACTGGGAAATAAGGAACTTTCTTTAAGGAGAGAGAAAAGGGAAGAAGCAGCTGCTCTTTCTAATTTTAAGATAGCTTTACTTCTTGGCTCTGTAACAACACGGTGATGCACAAACATATTTTGAAGACTACTCTCCAGGCATACAGCACTATACTTCCCTCTTATTTGCAGTTATGTGTGTGGATCCCACTTCAGACGATGACATTTTTTTAGTAGTGTTAACACCAGTCCTATTTGGTGCCCATTGGATATTTTTGGTGAGTTCGCTTCTACGGTGATCTTAACACAAGCCAACAGGCAAAAAATATTCTGGAAAGGGAACTTCTTATGCAAACGGAAAGAAGCACAATGAATCTCATGACAATACTGAAACCAGACAAAATGCTCAGTTGGAGATCTCACCAAATTCAGTTGTTTCAGGGCTATACCATTTCAGGTTCCTGGTAGAGGAACAAATATTTGATAGGTCCTGTAAGTTATACAGAACACACCACTGCCTTGTTTCACGGTCAGCACTTTTGCATGGTCAGAGGCTAGCACTGAACCATCTCCTTGCCAGGTTAATTTCCTGTGAGAAAGCGCATTAAAATCTGTAGCCTCCTATTATGCAACTTGGTTCTTATAACAGCAGGAAAAAGTACTGTAGCTGGAAAAAGTACTGTACCTCCTTTAGCACTGCCCGCTAAGAGCAACTGATTTCATCTTCATGTATTTACGGATATTACACATTTTATTCAGTTGTAAAACTAGGAGGGACCTGGTCAGAGTAATCTTTTAGAAATGATGTTCTACATCGGAGTGTTCTACAAAGGAAAAATTTTCCTGATCTCCTACACCCCATGAACTAGTGAATGTAATGATATGTATTGAGGCTCTCCCTAAATTATGCTTACCTGCCAAATCAGTCAAGTGCCAGAGTTCAGTCAATGCTCTTTTGACCATTGGGTACCATTGCTATGCAGGTTGCATTTGCTCCAGTGAATGTCATCTGATGAACTGCACTGAGGTTTTCTAAGCAGAACGCATTAATTTTGTGCAGGATGTAATTATGGTGGGGTTTGTCGTCAATGAAATCAATTTTATTTTATCACTGTGGACTGATTATTCATAAATTATGTGTTCAGAATGCCAGTGCGCCCTGGCTTATGGCTGCATTGTTAATAGCCTCACAGAAACGATGTGAAACCAACTGTTCTGATCTGGATGATAAAACACCAAAGCACTTGTGTTTTCAAGGCTGTCAACAGGAAATGAACACATGCATTTTAAGAAAAGGAGAGACATGAGACTGGAAAGAAATGATACTCAAGTTCGGCATGGCAGATGGTAGGTCTGCAGTGCTTTAATGAATCCTGATGTGGGTATAACGCAGGGGTGGGCAGATCCCTGTCAAATCCAGCAGCTGAGGTTTAAACCACTTGCTTGAATAAATTCTTTGAATTTCAACAAAGGGTCTAAAACAGGGATGGATAAACCCCAGCCCAGGGCCCATTTGTGGTTCTCAGGGACCCCCAATTCAGCCCATTGGAAGCCCCCAGACTTCAATAAGCCTCTGATCTTTTGAGTTCAAGCTGGAGGCAATTCTCTTGAGGACATCATTTGAGCACATTTCTCAGCATTGCTTCCCCAATATATCCTTTGCTGTCATGCTAACCTCAGACATACCCCCAGAATTAACTGGCAATGATGTTACAGCCTGTTTAGAGACTGCACTGGAGTTTTCTAAGGTGAATAAGAGGCTCAGGGCATGTGGAAAAGTTTGTCGTTATGCTTGAAAACCACAAGCTAGATCTTTGCCCACCAGCTCTAGGTTCCTAGAGAGAGATCCTGTGGAGTGGTGGGCGCTAAGTGCACCACCCAACACAGCTCAGTGGACCACTGGTGCTGTTTGTGCATTGTTGAGACATGCTGTTCTAGGACATTTGTGACAAAGGAAAAGGAGGCACAATAACTTTAGATAACAGAATCAGAAATCAGTTCATGTACTTGTGCTTCTGTTCATATCGTGAGGTGAAAAGCAAGGTCATAACCCACACAAACAGCAGCAACATCCTATTTCATTATTTTTCCTCACAGAGTAGATCAATGTACAAAATCAAGAAGAGGCAATACATAGAATAGGATATTGGGCACCTGGAAACAGGACACTTATCTCCATTTGGGATTGAATTTATATTTGAAAAAATAAGTTAACATTATGGAGTAACTATTCTTGAGGTTGTCTGGTGTTGTAAATATACATCTCTGAAGTCCCAAAAAAGGTGTGTGTCTTCTGGAACATCAACAAAAATGTCCATAGTCTGTGGCTCTCAGCTAAGGCCCAGTGGTACAACACATGCTTTGGATTTTCTCCCAGCAACTACTACCAGACAGGATAAGCTTGGCCTGAGATGTAGGGTGCCATTGCCAGCAACAGCACCGGTGGACAAATAGATCTGACAGCATATAGAATATTGATAAGGTTGCCAACACAGCCATGTCTCACATGACAGTTACAAGCTTATATTTTGTGTGTGCGCGCATGTGCATGCTGATCCATGCAGCACAACCACTTTTTACATGCATACTGCCCTGTTCCTATAATCCGTCTGTCTGTCTAAAAGCAGAGAGAGAGAGAGATTGTATAGTTGTATAGTTGCTTTCTGAGAAAAAACAAACACCTGCATAAACATGAGAATAAGAGAAGAAACATTCTATGAAGAGGATATACATGTAAGAGAAAATGAAACAATAAAGGGAAGTGCTGTAATTACTTCTATTGGGCAGAACGGACAGATACACCAAAGGGGGAGACATGTAACAAGAAAATGCCAAGCTGAAAGAACTTATGAACAGCCCCTGGCAACTTCTTCAGCATTTGTACCGTTTTTGGTAACAGTGATGGAGGGGATTCCAGCTGGTGCAGCTTGTGATTTGGGAGGACAAAATAAACCCAATGAATGTATCTCCTCTTTAAGTTTTAAAGTTCTAAGAGCCTATGAAAGTTTGGATACCCCTGGATTAGACTCTTAAGCTTGAGGTTTTTTTAAAAAAAATACTTGCCTGGAACTGAGGCAGCTTCAGAGTGGTTATGTAAAGGACAGAGAACGAGCTGCTTTAGATACATGGAGGTTATGTTGCCCTCAAACACTGCATCAACTTCATTCTCTTTTTATGTACTCAAACTATCATTTGCAGGAAAAGTTCTTTCATTTTTCCCATTAAAAAAATGAAACCACACCTTGTGGTATACAGTGCGTGGATGTAAAGCATGTACAGTAAAAGCATAATTGTGTCCCTTTGAAAACTTCATTTCTGTTCAGTTCAGAACCGGTTCTTTCAGCATGCATAGGTCTGTCTTTTAAAAAAATGGCACAAGGAATGGAGTGGCTGTTTTTATTTACTGGGGGCTGTTACTCTTGTTTGGGAGGCCCCGACACACTTTCAACTATGATGATACTACCACTATGCAATGTCACTGCTCCAGACACTTATTTTCACATTTTTATTGCAAAATCTTTACACACTCAACTCTTTGTACCTTTATTACTTTGGATGAAATAATAATTAATGCATACTAAAGCTGCCCCTTTATCTGATAAATTGTTTTATACATTTGTCATGGCTGACATAAATACATTTTACAAGACAAGATACAACCTGAGCACAGTTTGAAAGCTGCATTTGATTCATACCAAGAAAGTCCTTTGCCTTTTTTTGGCCCTCTGCGAACTGCAAGGCAAAAGGGCACTTTCTGCTTTCAGAAAAACAAGCTCAGTGTTTGGAGAACTTCCCTGACTTTTCCCTCTATAGCCTGTGCCTACTGCAGCAAGCTGGCGTCAGAAGAAGCAGGCTGGCTGAAATCATGCCTTCATCAAGTCGACACTCTCATTTTTCTTTGTCCTTTTTACTTTTTCTCTGGTTACTCAGTTCATTGAGTTTCTTATCCAGGCGTCTCTGGAGATGTGCTCTTTTGGTCGGGTCCAAGGACTTGTCTTTCAATCCACTGCCAGCATATAGAACACCTTCCCTGCTGATTCTTTGCCGGGCATGAACTTTGGCCTTCTCACCGCACCCATGAACCTGTGATAGATAAAGCCATAATCAGCAATGGCAGGCACCCATAGCCCCAATACATTCCAGCACAAGTACAATGACATTAAGGCTGCAATCCTAAGGACACTTTCCTGGGAGTAAATCCTGTTGAACACAATGGGGCTCACTTTTGAGTAGACATGGTTAGGATTGTGCTCTATGTTTCTCATATTTACCTAAATTTGAATATACTTTTCAAACCATGAAAATAATCTTATTGATTACTCTATGAACAACAATAATTAAACCATACAATTTATCATGTGCTAGAACCCTGGATAGAAATCAATTCTGTTCTTGTGCCTGAGAATGGGGCTGACAGTTTCTTCAGCTACACTACATGATGCCACACCTCGTGGACCCCAAGGTGATGTTCCTGGACATTTTTGCAGGAGTACCCAGCAGACATCATGGTAATATTTACACACACACACACACACGTACGAAAACCTATCAGCAGACATGCTGAAGGGCTGGTTGTGTGGCTTCTCAAATATCCACAGAAATACTGGCTCATATTTAATGAGCTCATGCCTATAAAAATCAAAAGGGTCTCAGATCACAGCTTTAATGCCTTTCATATTTACCACAACTGAGGGGAAGAAGATGGCTACCTCTGAAAGGTGGACCAGCAAGAGGAGGGGTGAAGGGCTTCCAAGATGGTGTCTTGGGACACCATCTCATGTACCAAATTCACAGGTACTGAGATCCATGCATTTCCAATCTCACACTTAAAAACCTATACGGAACAATCCAATCTGATGAATTAGGAGGACAATGAGTGGCAAAGAAATCCACAGGATAAGGTAACCAGCACAAGTACTGCTTCTGGTTGTGAGTTTATTCCATGGAAAATGCCCATTACTATCTGCCCCTGTAGTTTGTGTCTTGGCTTGGTGCACCAAGTGCATCCACATCTAAATCAGACAGATTTTACCATAATGATTCATGACCTCTAACCTGTATTACTATAACACCCTCTTTGTAGGTCCTCCCTTGAAGACCATCTAGAACAGTGGTTCTCAATCTTCCTAATGCCATGACCCCTTTATAAATTCCTCATGTTATGGGGACCCCCAACCATAAAATTATTTTCGTTGCTACTTTACATGGGAGTAAAGGCCCCCCTGACTGTAATGGGATTTATTTCAGAGTAGGCGTGCATAGGATTAGGCTCTTATGGATGCAGCTTCACTTGTGTTAAAATAATAAGTGCTTTGCTGGATCAGGCCAATGCCAATCCAGTCCAGCTTCCTGTATCTTGCAGTGGCCCACCAGATGTCTTCTGGAGCACACCAGACAACAAGAGACCTGCATCCAAATGCCGCGTCCTGATGCCACAGATGCACCTGGCCGTGTTCTGAGCCACTCTTCTAAAACCTAGCATAGGTCTCTCAGGCTGCAAGCCAGCAACAGTTTACCTGGGAGTAAGACCCAGCTGGCGGGCAGCGGCTGGCAGGCAATGGGCTGGCTGGTGGGCAGCATGCACACCTGGAGGAAAGCCCCTCTGCTAAGCAGTCAGAAGTCCCTGGGGTAGCCTCTAAGGAAGCCCCGCTGCACGCGCAGCTACAACTGGAGGTCTGGCAAGCCTGACCTGGCCCGCTGCACCAGGGGTCTTTAGGCGGCCCCCAGGAAAGCTCCCGGCGAACCCCAAAGGGGTCCCGACCCCCACTTTGAGAAACACTGATCTAGAAACTACAGGAGGTGCAAAATATGGCTGTACATGATGCAATCGGCACTTTTCCAACAGCACTGGCTTTCGGCTCATTTCTGGGTGCATCTTGGGATTAGGGTGCCTGAAGGACTTCCTCCTAAAGGATACAATATCTACTAAGATCAACTGAGAATGCTCTCTTGTGTCACCACTATCTACAACAGAGTGGAAATTTTCTGTGGTGGCTCCATCATTTCCCGAAGGTTAAGTTTATTTTGCTTCACTGGGTTTGATGTAAGCTGGTTATGATGGTGACAGCTTGCATTAGTTGCCTATTAAGTTTTACAACTATATTTTTCTCTGAATTGTAAGCCTCTTTTTTAGGAGGTTTATGGAAGTAAAACGTTTGAAAATAAAATCAATGGGATTACAGATACTAAGGTTGACTTGAATACAGGGAAGGAACACAACTAGGTTTTTCAGACGAGTGAGTTAAAAAGTGCTGACAGTTACAAAAGCAATTTGCACTCAACAGAAGTGAGTAGGAGAAGGTGGAAAAAATGGAGAGGGAAAAAATAAACAGTCCCACAGTGCAAATGTCACTGATGGAGTTTAGCTCATCACGGTATTTTGTTTTCAGTTCACATCATCTGATCCCTATAAGAATTTTTCCAAGGACTTCTGCAGGAACGTAATCACTTCCATATAAAGAGAGCCCCAGCAAAGCTCACTTTAAAGGGAAAGAAGATAAACTTGTGGAGGAGCCATCTATATAATGTGTTATATGGTATATGCTAATATCTTGTGTTCTCACTTGCTAACTTTGCAACATACAAGCAAATCTTTGACTATTCCACATTTACACAATAACTGCATTTGTCCCATGTCCCATTTGGCCTTTTTCATAGCAAACACAATAGTCAGGAAAGTGCAGAGCTGCCTAGAGATGTCTGGGAGGTGGGGTGGCGTTGTTCCTCAGACATGTTGTAACACTCAGTGGTGATTCTTCCATATGAGCATGTGGTGGATGGCCTGAAGTTAATACTGTATTTAAATTCAGTGATTAAACATTCAAATCATATTGACAACATATTTTCAGTAGCAGCAACACAAGCCCAATCCCTCCACTGCTGACCAGATTGCACTGTGTGAATCAGTTCTTCCCCTTTTTCAAGAGGGGTAAGCTGCAGTTGGCTTAGTGGTTAAAGGCAGTGTGCCGATCAACCTGAAGATTGGCAGGTCAGTGGTTTGAGACCCAAGTACTGCCAGACAGGGTGTGCTCCTGTTCTTAACCCAGCTCCTGCCAACCTAGCAGTTCAAAAGTATGCAAATAGATAAATAGATACCATCTTGGTGGGAAGATAACAGCATTTTATAAGCTTGAAAGCCACATGTCCATGGATGGGTCTTTGGACAATGCTGGCTCTAGAAACAGGGGATGAGCTCTGCAACCTGGTGTTGGTCACAACTAGTGGGCAAACTGTGGGGGATACTATCTTGGCTCCTTTCCACAGCTGCTTCAACCACAGAGGAAAGAGGGCTAACCATATCTAAGTTATTTGGACCTATTTGCAGCCTCAATTTCATTCCTTAGGAGACTTTTCTTTCTAGTATGTTCAATGGCAAACTCGGCTATGCCACTTTGGGCAGCTTCCCAAATTGAACTCTTTATTATACCAGAAAACTGTGATGCTGTCACAATGGATGCACAGGTGGAACACCTCCAAATCTTTCACTGGCAATTAACTGATCTTTTCTAGCTAGTCAGCTAAATCTAAAACAGCCAGTGTTATATCATGGCAGAGTTACATAGCCATTAAGATGTGATTAATAGTATATATCTCTTACATGCTATGTCCAGTCCCCATTTGCTTACAAAAGTGTCATGCATTACCCTCATCTGAGCAAAATTCTATTCCCAAAGCAAATAAAGAAAGGAAGAGAATAAAAGAAAAGGGAGGGATGTAATTAATGATTGAAAAAAAGCTTAGATAGAAATATTTTTCCATCAGGTAAATGATGATAAAGTCAGAGCTGCCAAGAAAAAAAAATAAGGTGGAAACAACACTGAAGCAATCACATTATGTTAGAAGACTTCATTTTGACTTCATTTTAAATGAAGACTTCATTTTAAATTCAGAGTTTCACATCTGAATTTTGTCCAAAACTACAAAATGCCATCAAACACTATGTGTGGGTGATTTGGAAGCCAATTAAACTGGAGACTTGATTGTGATTGCACTGGTGTAAATCCAGGCTTCCATATAAAGCTTTCTAACTTCTTGTCAGTTCTCTCATAATTGACTATTAATTTGATGATCTATGAGAAGAAGCCTGGAGCTCTAAATGAATTTCCTCATGACGGTTTGATATCAGCTGAAACAACCAATTTTTTTTAAAGCTTAAGTTACAACTAGATCTTTTAAAAAGTACTTTTGCACTTGCATACTCCAAAAGGAAAAAAAGTCATAGAATCAGGCTTATTTAAAACTCTGAATTAAACTCTTAATTGCGATTCCTGATCAAATACCCATATTTGTATGCAGCTGCAATACTGTGGCCAGTAAAAGAACTTGTTTTTCCAGTTGTGCTTTACTAAGTTATTGCAATCACTGATATTATTACTGATTCTGACTGATATTTTTCCAGCTGGGCACACATCCATTACTCTACCCTCATTCTGTCCCCCACCACCATCATTTCAGGTACTACAGAACAAAATGTTTTCAACAGTTAACTCCAACACTTTTCCCATGAGAGTAAAAACATTTGATCAACCACCTCAAATAAATCAGAAGTGCAGTACACACAACATCTGAAATCACAATTTGTTGCTATTATGCCTATCATGGATGCTTTTAATGTGCTACAATAGCAAAGAACTGCAATGCAGATCAGACCAGAGCTGTATCAGTCAAGCCATTCTGGTCTCTCAGACCAGCTGCCATAGTGATTGCAGGGGCAGGGAAACAGCTACCTAGCATAGCACAGGCACTTGCACAGCGCACATTATGAAACAACTGCCACATGAAGACATCTGATTCCAAAGGTCAAAAAAGGACATTTTAAATGTTCATGGAGCCCAGACTTTTGATTTTGTTTTTAAAATACCAGCTTCAGTGGCGACAGGTCAGGAATACTAAGGCAGGGTCAGGGTGGTGATTACTAAGGTTCTGCCTCAGAGCCAGATCCATCCCTGGCCAATTTGTTTTAGGAGGGAAACTATCATCATTGCTATTAATCTACATATAGTATAGCTTTATACTATATAGCTTCAGTATTGCTTTTGTAACTAAAAATAGTTATACAAGGAGTGATCAGTTATTCTTTCATAGCCCTGCTAGGTGAGATCTTTTTAATGGGAAATATCAGGGACTGCAGTCCTTCTGCATGTCCTGAGAGTGTCTCCATTTTGCAGTTAGGAAAAAAGGCTTTCAAGTCCTATAAATGCCGTGTGCAATGGTTATGGAGCAATGGTTATTTCCTTGCCAGCATACTCAGCTTCCTACATTTACAGGTTTTTTTAGAGCTTCCAGTCCTTACAAACATCTGAACAGGCTGCAGAAAATGAATTTGAATTGTGAGGTAAAAAGTAAAGAGCTTCTCTGAAGTGCACTTTGCAGGGTGGACTAAGACATGGACTGGAAAGAAAGAACTCCTAAGAACTGCCTTATTTCAACTAGTGACACATCATTAAGCACACATTCCTTGCTCTGCTATGTTAAGTGCCTTTTAATGGCCTTGCCTCTTCATTCCTGCCAAGGATGCACATTCTTGCAGATCCTGTTTATTTCCATGAAAATATATATATACAGTGGTACCTCATGTAACAGAATTAATTTGTTCCAGAGGCGGTTCCTTTACGTGAAACTTTCTTTACGTGAAGCGGATTTTCCCATAGGAAATAATGGAAACACAGATGATTGGTTCCACAACCCCAAAAATATTTATATAAAAATATTAACTGGATGTAAAAATGATGACAAAACACTGTAATTGAATTCAAAACATGCATTCAATGGGCATGATCCTATGAAGTCTACTTAGGCTGCAATCCTAAAGACACTTTCCTGGGAGTAGGACCCATTTAACACAATGAGGTAGACTTCTGGGTAGACATGGGTAGGAGGCTGCAATCAAAGACACTTTCTTCTGTAATCCAAGACACTTTCCAAGTGTCTCCCCACTTTCTCCTTCACTTCATCCTGAGCCTCTCTCTCTCTCTGCTCCCTTCTGGCTGGCCCTGAGCGGCTTCCTTCTTCTGCACTGCTCTTCTCTCCCTCTGCCCAGCCACAGGAGGAACAGCATGGAAGTGTTGCTGTTCCTCCTGGGCGTGGGCAGTGTGTTGCATGGGCAGGTGCGCTAGGCAGCCCTGACACTTTTTAAACAGGTTGCTGGCCAGCGCGTCTGCCCTAACTGCCAACGAATGTTTTCTTTACGTGAAGCACTTTCTTTATGTGAAGCAGAATCCTAGAAAAAAAATTTTTAGTTATGTGAAACTTACTTTATGTGAGGCGTTCTTTACGTGAGGCGTCACTGTACACCTAAAGCTAAGCCAAAGGATACAACTAAGGAAAGAGTGAGGTGGAAGCATAGATTCCTGAGGGAAAAAATACAAGCATATCCTGGACCATGCCAGAATATAAAACTACTCTTATGGTTAGTCCTTGGGGAAAGAGATGGACATTTTTCAATTATCCTTTAGGACATAAAAACTAAATCCAGAGCAAGGACCAAAGGGTGAACAAAAAGAAATGCTTCAGTCTTCCTAGTGATGATAGGCACACCCAGCACCTCTGAGACTGTTTCTTTTTCATTTATAGCCCAGCACAAAGGTCTGCCCCATGATCAGGCTGTTAAACTAGACCCCAAAAAAGTCCTCATGGCACCGCCGTGAATTTTGTTCTATAGCTTTTATAATCCTGGATTCCCCACCTCCTCCTTCCCCCATCATGCTCTTAAGGAAGAATTTTTGAGCATCCTTTGTATTTGTTGAGGTGAACAGTCGGCCTTCTTGTCCACATCTGAGGGCACAATGCTAACCAATTTAGGCCGGCATAACTCACCTGGCATATCTTCCTGTGATGGAGTGGTGAGGTCTGTGTATGCTTGTGCACTTGCATAACCCCTCCAGGAGTGGGGTAGAAGTGCTTTGTGGCACTTTTGATACTTCCGACTTAGCATATGACTTATGCTGGGAGGTCAGGCCAGCAGCCTCAGTGGATGTACATGTGCTGAAATGATCATGTGAACTGTTTCACACTTCTCCAGACTGCAATTTCCTTGAAAATCAGGGAATGTCAAATTCTTCAGTACCAAACACCCCTCCCATTTCACATCAACACATATTCAGTTGGAAGGCCTAGGGTCAAGGGATGGAGTATTATTTCCTGGGGATCAGTGATGGGATTCAAAGAAATTAACAACCGGTTCTATGCCCTTCTGGCAGCCACTTTTAAATGGCTGTTTTTAAACTTTATATGTCCCCTCTCTCGTTAATAGCTGGTTCTATAGAGTAGGTGCGAACCTGCTGGAGCCCACCACTGCTGGGGATATTTAGCCTGTTTTGTCTAAGATAAAGTACTCCATACCTCTGGGATGTGGTGGCTGAGACAGTAGCGCTTGCTGCAATGCAGGCAGAGCTGTCCCAAGGTTGTTACGCTGGCTTTGCACTTGTGGAAACTGCACATGTTGTCGGCTTTGATTGCAGCAGAAATCAGAGCATCAAAGTCTTCTTCTGCCGTACTTTCTACTTTGGTTTTAACAGTAGCCTTTCCTAAAATATAAGGGAAAAAACCCCACGCATTCACCAGTAATTTTAGAAAGGTAACTCAAACCTAGTATTTTATTAAGAGCATAAAAGGGCAAAGCTGTGTTGATTCAGTCTCCTACTGAAGACTGTAAAGAATTTAATTTCCGCAGTCAGGAGCAGAAAACAAAGAAGCCCATGGAATAATGATAACCTAAAATGTATGGAATAGCAGAAGCCTGTCCTTACATGACATGCATGGACAAAGATATATTGTTCTCCAAGTCATGCAGAAGCAACTCACAAGAGCATAAACATGATATAGTCTTTGCCTACTTTAGGCAAGGTAAACTAGACAACAAAGAGAGGACAAAACAGAATAAAGGAGTTGCAATAAAGGAAAAGCAAGATAAAATGTGTTCATGTCTCTGCAGAGTCCAAAAAAGTAAGCTTATGGTGGCCTATATATTGTGGGTTATTTACTGGAACTAGTGAGCACCTCTAGGTCACCTGCACCTCCTCAGCACACTTAGCAAGAGTCAGATTCCATAGAGCAAGCCAATTAGAGCATCTGGTGACAAAACATTTCTGACAAAACTCAGTTATTTATTTCTGAAAAGTTATGTCTCAAATTTCCAAAAGTCTAACGTATTTCTCTGTTAATAAAAAAATGTTTTAAATTCTTAAATAAATCTCATCAATGAATAAACCCAATACTCTAAGAGCAGTTTATTCTATGGAATTCATTGCTTCGAGTTAACTACCAAAAAAGCATCTGCTGTACATGAAAAAATCTGTCCTGGCTACAAAGAGGGGAGGCTATGAGCTGGAACTGCAGCACTGAAGCAGCATTCTGCAGCAGCTCCACAGAAGAAGTGCTCATGGTCTGTTGCCCAGGCTGAAATTTCCCAAAAGATACCCATAGGAATCACCCCAGAGTGAATCTGCAGGAGAGCGAAAATGAAAGAAGCAGCGTTCTGCAGAACAGTTAAGGATAAGGAGTAAGTAAGGAGACAATAAAAAGTATTTTAAAAGTAATAAAACTCCATCTAAAAATGCAAATATGAAAAGTGTAGGAAATGAAAGCAAATGGCTTCAGAAAGTCAAATCCAAAGCGGGCTAATGATATACCTTTCCCTTCATTTCTGTGTTTCTTCCCAGTGACTTCCTGCAGATTTGCATTCAGTTCCTGCCTTTGCTTTGTACTCTCTCTTCGTCTGGCTTTCTCCCTTTGCACTCGCTCCAGGTGCAATGCTTTCAGATCTACTTTCCCGGTACTAGTACTGCTTCCTCTCTCCTCACCCTCAACAGGAACTTCCTTTGGGGGGCTTGAAGACCTGCTGCATAACTCCTCTTCAAAGGCTGGAGAATCTCTTGGAGATAGGTCTATGGCAGCATCTCGCTTACGAACACTTATGTATCTCTCTCCACCTTCTCCAGTGCTTACATGCTGCAGCCCATGTTCTTCAGCCAGTTGGTGGATAAGTAACCTGTCATGGGCATTTAATGATGGAGGGAAATCCAGTTGGGTCTCATTGCTCTCAAGAAATGCCAATATCTTTGCTTTATGTTTACTTAAATTCTCCATCACTTCAGTTTGCTTTGCTGTGACTTTCACTGCACTCTGCACAGAGCGCTCAATCAACTTCTCTCCAGTCTGTTTAGCTGGTTTTCCTTTTGGATTCACATTGTCAGCAGGGCCAGTGTTGAGTTTAGGTCTCCTTTCTTGTTCACGCACCCCCTGAGAACTCTTGTGAAAATAGTTCACAGGCACAATGTCATCGAGGTATTCAAAAGCTGTGCGTACTTCCCCATGCTCACTCATATAATCTACCAATCGTTTCAAAAAACTGTGGTTGCCAATGGTCCGTGAATCACAGATCACTGCCACATGGCGCCGGGCACGGGTAATGGCCACATTTATTCTCCGGTCTTCAGCAAGGAATCCCACTTCACCTACATATCACAGCAATACAAGAAAATTATGTCTGAACAAAAAAGAACTTCTAAGAATATATGCAGTTCTGTCATAAGTATATTTATTTAGATATTCCCACTGAGTTCAAAAGTGCACATTACTTCCAATCAAGTATAAGTCCGCAATATATGTATAATACTTTGTGTATAAGGACACACACAATCCTATGCATTCTATTCAGAAGTAAGTCTTGTTATGTTCAGTGGGGCTTACTCCGAGGAAGGTGGGGATAAGCACCCCATCCACTTTCTCACCCTTTCAGTAATTCTTTTAACAATCTTAATCATAGAATGGATCCAAAGGTGCAGTTCTGCTCTAGAAAAGTTGCTTTAAACCTCATGCTACTGGTATACAAGGAAGGTAAAAGGAAATCAAAGAGGCTCTTCCACTTGCACAAGAATTTGTTCAATCTCTTGCACATTCAGTCTTTCATGTACCTTCTGTCACATGTACTACAAATAGGGGCAAATGCAGTTTAATTTTTCATTTATTTCAAAATGCATATCCCTACTCATATGTGACTATTATAGGTGGGGAGCTTTGGTCTACACTCTACAATAATGCTAAGGTCTTTGTAAACTCAAAGAGACATATATTGTGGCTTATGTAACATGCAAGTATGGTTTAACTGCTTAGCAGCCCAATCCTACCCATGATTCTGCTGAAGTGAGTCCTATTGTAGTCTTATTTTCTCCAGGGTAAATATGCAAAGGACAATAGCCCAAGTAATCCAAAGGACTTCTTAAAAGGCAGGTGATTAATCAACTAAAATTCCTTAATCGGTCAACTGTCCTCTTATATGAAAAAATCACAATGCCACCTCTGAATCATTTTCTTTAAAAATCCAAAAGAAAATCAAGCTTTATTCCATTTTATTTTTAAATAAAGAAAGTAGAATCCAGGAAATAGTCAACAGTCTGAAAGTCTAGTCTGGATCTGGCTCATTTTTGGTTTATTGTGACTTGGAATGTCAGTTATAGCACAGGAAGATACGAATAATCCACTGGTTTCCTAAGCCTAATGAAAGTTCATCTAGGAACTAGGAAGAATTATGACAGTATCATGAAAGTAGGATTTAACAAAAAGGGATTTCACAGAGTCTATAATCAGACTTTGCTTGTCTAGTTATTGACAGAAGTCCAACTTTCATAAAGGTCAGAAACTTACATAATCTACACTATTTTTTAAAAAGGCAGTTAATCAGCAAATATATACACACAGAACTACGGTAAATGGATATAACGAGAAATGCATATGAGATTAAACCAGAAGTTATTTCTGATCTCCAATAATTTTTTCAAGGCTTTGTAACAGAAGATAGTAAATGCCAAGATGAGTCAGCTCAGCCACCTAAAGGGTAATGGTTGCCTCCCATCTCTGCATTTAGACTGCAGGCAAGTGGGAAAACAAACATTAAAGGCAAATAGCAGGGTTTGTTCTTTCCAACTGAAGGCATACATTTTAGCAAAAGCCTATTGGTATAGTAAAGCATATTAGGCTGAAATTATATACAATGGAAAGTCCATATTTGAACTAAATAGTTCTGACTTCTGAGTAACTTATAAGCAAACATGTACATGATAGCACCGTTAGAAACTAACTTGTATTTAAATTTAATCTAGAAGATTATATTTAAGTTTAATCTACTTCCCTCTACAGTGATAGGTTTCACCATAGGAGAAATCTAAGAGGTCTGACCAGAGGTGTGCCCAGAGCTTTTGGCACCCAGGGCAACACCATGACATCATGATGCTACAAGCTTCATGGTGTTGTTAGGTCGCATGTGCTCCAATTGTTTCCCTACTCAGGAAGCAACTGAAGGACAAGTGCACACTTGGCAGTTGGCTGGGTGATTTTTCCCAACCAGCTGCTGAGAGGATGCATGTACTCCAATTGCTTCCCCAATCAGGAAGCAGTTGGAGTGTGAGTGTGTGCTTTGCAGCCAGCAGGGTGACTTTACCCAAGCAGCAGATGAGACAGTAAGCAACATGAGGAAGCATTTGGAGCACATATCCTGGTGCCCACCTCCAGTTGGTGTCCAGGACACACATCATGTTTTGCCCTAGAAAGTGTACACCTCTGGCTCTAACCCACAATGTCCTATTTAATAAAGTATGCTTTGATGCTAGTGGGTGCAACAAAAGTTGTGGAGTTCTCAATAAGAACATACCCTGGAAACTCACATTTGCAGTATGAGATATGAGATCAACTCAGTTTGGTGCAGTACAGAATTAAGATGGTCAGCTATATTGTATTCGTGCTGAGTGACCTGAGATGACAAGCAGCTATTTTTTAAAGCAGTCAAAATAGCAGTCAAAATGCCACTTTCATAGTGTTTTATCCCCAGAATATGCAGTTATGCTATGTTCAAATGGTCAGCAGATAGTAGATGTGAAAGACACTGGAATTCCAGAGCTTGTGCTTTTGGTTACCATCTCAACATACAGTTGCAACAAGTTTACATATTAATACACTTGTGAAATGTGCTCCAGTTAGGTCCTGACTGGTTGATGCCATAACTTGTTTATCATGCTAGCTGAGCAAAGAGAAACCTTCTGAAATGAAGGGAGAGGGGAGAGTGCAACAGAGGCATTTCCCAGTGTGAGCCCCGTGAGAAAGGAAACCATCTTCTCATTTCATTTACTATGTGAAACCCATTGTGAACTTTTTTGGTTGAAAATGGAATAATAATAGTAATAATAATAATGACTGGTCCACATGAAAGAGTCTAGTTAATATTGCTGATATGCTGCCAATGTTTAATCCATGTCGTCTTCTTAAGTACTTAATGTTGCCCATTATCCTACATCAGCCTAGCTATGAGAGCCTTCAATCAGGCAGATGATGCTTGGAGATAGCCTTTTTCCCAAGCTCTGCAGAACAAAGATGTTCAGCAATGCCGGTCTTGTAATGCTATGGAAATAATTTTGAGTCATACACCTGTCCCATTTCCTAGGCTTTGTTAAACACGGAATTGAGCCCTATTATTTTGTGCGGTGAATCAAAACTCCAGCGTTAGGCAATCTGCTTCATTGTCAGCTACACTCTTTTACCTACGGCAGTTATTATTCAAAGGGCACTCAACTTTCAGCCTATATTACTGCCCTATTTTTGTCTGGGAAAACATTTTTCAGTGTGTTTCTTTCTCAACTTTACATTTTTCTCATACACAATAGAGCTTGGGAATTATCAGCTCTGAAAATAGCTTCACCTATTCGCTTAGCAATGCAGTAGCCATACATTTTTGCCATAGTACATCTTAGGAACAACATGACCTTGTGGAAAGAAACCACATGGTTCTTGCCCAGCATTTCACACCCTGAAAAAAACAGCATACTGATTAAGTGGAAAATCCTACACAGCTTCCTATGCAAGCTCACTCACACAGTTCCATTATTTGCACATGCCTCCTTCCAGCACAGGATTACACCAGGAAGATGTATAAAGGGTGCCAAAAGAAGGCTAAAACTTTACACAGTAAATTCAATTTACTTTTATAATTAAACTTAGTTAAATCCCAACTATTTGCAGTTATGTCCTATCAGGGAACATTTACCTTTTCTATTAGATCTCACAAAAGAGAGGACAACAGCCTCCTTCTCTCTTCCTTGGAAGCCATCCACAGATTTAATTTCCAGCTCGGGGTACTTGTGGCACAGAAGCTCTCTTAGCATATCCACCTGAAAAACACAAACATTGCTGATACAAAAAGCATGGCAAATTCAGGGGAAAAGGAATACATCATCCTATTCTGAAAGAGTCTTCTCTTCAAAATGATAGGTCTCAGAAGTCAAATGCCTGAAATATCAAGTAGAATCAATATAAAATTATTGATTTGTACAGTGTGGCAGTGTCAGGCTCTTGCTGCTTATTAGTGGTTGAAGGAGAAACAATGGCCTTATTTATTGACTACATGCCATAGGATATTACAAAAGGCTTGGGTAGACTGGTTGATAGGTCCTCTGCAACCAGCATAGGTATGATTATACATAAAATCTGCTCAAATAAGCAAAAACAGTTAGAGTTTCAGATCTGAATTTGTTACATGAGACTAGTTTAGTACTTTGAAGGTTAATGTCTAAAACTTCAGAACAATCTGGATTTTCCATTCCTTCCTTCTTTCAAATTCATATTCAAAACTCATCCTTCTCTATGAAGACTTTAGCATACATCTCTGAGACCATAAACTCTGTACTAACCACATCAAATAACTGTATATCCTTCCGCTCTTTACCTCTATTAGCCTCTATTTCCTTTCCTGCTGTTGAAACGTAGACTGCAAATTCCTCAAGATAGGGATTTATTCTTCTGCATCCTGCATATTGATAACACAATCATCACTCTGATATCAAAAATGCTGTATTCTGAAGGCAAGGCAGACACACTCACCTGGAGATTGTAAGGTGCAATGACAGCAACGTCTCTTGCTTTAACTCCAGCTTTTACCAAAGCTTGTATATGCAAGCTAACCAGATGTACTTCACCTAGAAATGAAAAAGATATCTATACTAGAGATCAAATGGCTTAGTCCTGAATCATGTTGCAAAGATTCAGCAATAAATGCCTACAATTTGGTTAATGATGCTTTTTTTCCCCCTTCCACAACCCATAAAACTATTTTTAAATCACTGGAGGCATTTAAGACATTTAAACATTAAAAACATGTTTATGTGCTAGGACCTCAAAGCTTATAGTAAACCAAATTTGACAGAGCCAAGTTTAACCATATCTATTCAGAAGTAAGCCTCACTGAGTGCAATGTGACATACTTCCAGGTAATCATGTCCAGGATAAAACCGTGTACAGGATAAAATCACTAGCAGATTACTTACTAGGTACATTATCAAACATAAAATCTACACTTAAATAACTTTTGTAGACTTTTTGATGTGTGCCTTTAAAGCCAGTTTGTTTTTGTAAAACTCATCCTAGTGAGTGAGCTGCAATCTGGACATATGGCAAAACAAATGCAGGCTTCAGCATAGATTCAAAAACACTCAGCCAGCACCTTGTGGCCCACGTACACATATGCAAAAGACATCTCAAATGGTCCCTTAGCAAAATGGGCAAGAAAGACACAGTGAATAAATACCATAGACCACTTTATACATCTTACAAAGAATGGCACCATTTGTGCCTTTGTTCATGGACTATCATGTGCATCAGTGGTACATCAGTTTTTGCTCCAGATGCATCAACTGCAATAAATGTGTAGTACATGTACATACAAACATCCCCACTTATTGGGCAGGTTAGGGACCAGAGCCTCGACCAAAACAATGGATGTTTTTCTTCTCAGCTCCCACATCCTACATAGATGTGAGATAGAATCATCTCTTTCCCCTGTCTATTGCTGTTCAGAATCTCCTTGGACCAGGACGAATCATGTACAGTGCACATATCAACACTGCCAAGCAAAGAGAGACTTTGATTCCAAATGGAAACTTTATTCATCAATTGCCAGCTGTCTAGCACAGATATTTAAAGGAATAGAATTAATTCATTAACCAGTGACCGCACGAGAATCTTCATAACACTGTGGAAGGTTACAGCCAGCATATGTTTAATTGCAGACAGCCACAAAATTTGCATACTAACCCCAAAAATAAAGTGAAGGCATTAAGGATAAACAGTTATTCTAAAATATTATTACTAAGAAACTGTCAGTGGAAGACAATCATGATAAATGCATTTTATCTTTACATTTTTCATCCCATTTCCCTATTCACTTGCAGAGATCAGAAATGAACAAAAAAATCAGTACAATAAGTGAAAAGCTACAGAAATGTCAAGCTCAACTGATAATGATCAGCAGCTCTTTGAAAAACCCAACATGGTCCCTGGTTTCCGTTCCAGACAAGCTTATATAAGTTTGAATTTTAATAAGAAGGAATTCTTGTTCCAGTTCACACAGCAGCACAGCAAGGGGGAACCAGACATATTGCTGCCACTGCGGACCATGACTTATGAAAAAACTGCTAATATCTGCACTGATGGCAAATGTTGGGGGGAGCTCTACCACTACCTTTCTTTCTCCAGTCTACCGTGAATGGAAGCCAACCTCCATCTTCAATGCTCTCAGGACACTCTGCATTTCTTCTCTATTTAAAGAGCCAATGTGAAAGATGGGGCAAAGTATGGAGGAAGGAACTGATTCTGATCTGAGGCCTGTATTGGACTTACATAAATTTAAATTTACCCTATGTTGAGGCTTATATAAGTTAGGGACTCTCAACAGTATTCCAAAGTCTTGAGAAACAGGTGGGCTTTATATCTGCTGAGCAGTAGACTATAGTTCAGTGGTAAAATATATGCTTTGCATATAGAAAAATCCAGATTCAAGCTAAATATTGACCCCATCTGAGCCCCTACAGCAGTGATTTTCAACCAGTGTATTGCGGCACACTGGTGTGCCATGGAAAGTCCTCAGGTATGCGGTGGGAATTTGGGGAGGGATATCTATTAATAGGAAAACTTGGGGATTTGAACAGCATGGTGTGCTTTGTCAATGGTAAAAACAACTGATGGTGTGCCATGAGATGAAAAAGATTGAAAATGACTGCCATAGAGAGTAGACAGTAAACACAAACTTAGGGAACTAGCATAAAGATACTTTCAACACTGAGGGAAACTAGAGCAACATCCTCAAAACTGACCTCAAAAGCAGAGAGTGGTTCATATGGAGAGGGATGCCTTCCAAGATATGTAGGTTCTGTACTGTAAAAGCTAAGAAGTTGATTGAGAAACAAACTGAAAGCAAATGCACTAAGAGCACAATCCTAACCATGTCTACTCAAAAGTAAGCCCCATGGGTCTTCATGGTTCAATGGGTCTTACTCTCAGGAAAGTGTCTTTAGGATTGCAGCCTAAGTGACTTTCTGCCACCCTTTTACCATCCATTTTCCTTGCTAGTTAAAAGGAACCCAAACAAGCCATGTTTTACAACTACTTACATTTCCTGTTAATACTCCAGGTTCTTTGCAGTCTTTGCAAAGTTTTAAATTAGCACTATTCTCATAATATAACCCATTCTAAAAAATGTTATAGGTTCTTTCATGACTGAATGATATTCAATGAGACAAACAGCAATTCATCAACCCGAAGCTTTTCTTAGCATTCTGTATTTAAAAAGGGTATGAAGCACAACATATGAAGCACAACCCTGCCCATTACATGACACATTGGACAGGGAAAACAAAAGTATCTATGGCTGCAATCCTAAACACACTTTCCTGGGAGTAAGACCCATTGAACACAATGGGCCTTACTTTTGTGTAGACATGGTTAGGATTGTGCTCTAACCCTACAATCCAGAGTAACTACGGGAGCACGTAAGAGACATTACGTGTACCTGAAGTTACTACACCAGCTAGTGAAAACCTATGGGAAATTCATACTTTGCAATCCAGAGCAAATTGTTCTTACGCCAGAGCAAGGACTCCCTGTAGTTACTCTGGATTAAGCCCGTCTTTATGGGTAGTTCTGGGCTGTAATCCTGACCACATCTATAAGGAAACCTTTTGAATCATGGAATCAATTCTGATCAAATATGCATTGGATCAGATTTCAACAGGCATATGTACAGGTTGTGGGTGGCACAAGTGGCTAAGACACTGTGCCTGTTAACCAGCAGGCCAGGGTTTGAGACCCAGGTCAGCCTCACAAGACAGGGTGAGCTCCTGTCCTTAGCCCTGCTCTGCGACTCCAGCTGGATCCAATCGCATTGGCTCTGCCTTTCCATTGGACTAATTCAGGGCGTGGAGAGGGGGGATTTGCTGCTTGGGTAACAGCCTATCCTCCATAACAATCCAACCCAGGCTTTCGTGCTTTGCATGCAGCATATGCAGCACAGAGCACAATACCATAGTCTTCCAAGACTGACAGAGGCCTGCTGTACAGGTTTAAACCACTTGGGAGTCACACTTGACATTTACTATGTGCATCATTAGAATTTGTCATAAAATTACATCAAAGATCATAACGAAACTTTCTGTTTTAGAAAAAGGTGATTCTTTCTAGGAAATACCACCCATTTCCCTGAAAACCCAGAGAACAAACTAAACTGATTTACCATTACTTTCCTTTCCCCCTTAATTTCAGTGTGGTTCAATACTCTGTGTAATCTATAACTCTTCATGCTGTGTGTTCTTCCTCTTCTCCTACAATTTTACTACCAGATCTAAGAATCGCTTACCACAAAAAACTACAATTTTGAAATACTATGACTGTTAGAGTTCATCTTCCTGCATTATATACTATGGTATCAGCTATTTTTGTACACCTTGCTGTAACACAGATTATGTGAGTGCATCTGACCTATTCACAGGCTGATTTAGGGCTAAATCCATAGCAGTTACGGGTCCACACAGTTATGTCACCCTGTAGTGTTATCTTATGGAAAGTCATCTTAACTACTCCGGAGCAAGGGGCTTAATTTCTCTTTAGGATATAGGCCTTAGCCTTTTTAAATCATAATGTTCAATACTAGGTGTATAGATGTTCTATGATGTGTTCGCTCTTACTGGTTCTGGTTTGCCCATAGAAACAAAAGTTTCAGTGAGTTGCATGTGTTGAATACCAAAAAGGCTTCTGAGCCATATCAGCACCAATAACACAAATAACTTAAGCCTGATAACCAAAATGCGTTGACCTGTATTTGTGATATAATTTCTATGTACCATTCCTAAGAGCTCAGGTTTCCAGTTATTCAATAATTCCCCAGTGCAGCCACTTGTGTTTACTGACACAAAATAAACTTTAAAAAATAATCTAATGGCAGCTGACACTTTGCTTCAACATTTGTTGATATGAGCAACATATGAAATCCGAAGATTAGAAACAATGAAAGAAGTTCAGAGGTAATCCTACATCATATAAAACGGTAGGATCAATCAAATACCTTGATTCCCTTTAGATTGTTCATCTTCCACTTCAAGTTCAAATAAGCCACAGCCAGCTGTATCAATAAGCAGCAGTGGTATACTAGTCTCTTCTGTAGAAGCCACACCTGGCAGATCCCTGACAAGTTACAAAAAGAATGAGTTAATAACACTTCATTAGTATTAGCACAGCAGCAGCAAATTCTGGCAGTATTTGACGTAGACTATTCCAGAGTGCAATGAATTTCTCAAGGAAGGACTGAGTTTGCACTGAGTCCAATGAAGGACTGAGTCCAATGAAGGACTCCATCAGTAGGAGTAGGAGTGAATTTTATCCCAGGATAAAAGCTGGAAAATTTATGCTTTGATCTTGCAAGAAAGCATTAAAATGTGCGCACACTCAAATTATACAATTATATACTATTGTATACAGTTATACAAATTATAATGTATATCATACCAATATTAGCATGGGGCAGAATAAAATGGAACAGATTGAAAAGACTTGGAAAAAGGAAAAGCACTTTATTTGGTGGTGAAAACATGTCAGACTCCATGTAAGATGAACCTCCCTAGAGAGAATTTCAGACAGGGAGGGGGGGGAATAGCCTTAATTGACAAGACCCCCTCTCCAGGCAGTACTGGTAATAGAAACCCAGCTAAAAACCTTTGAGGAAGATCTTAAAACAGAGAGCATCTTAATGGACAATCATGTAAAGAAAGTCTGAACTTGCTCTTAGTTTGGTCAACCCAGCAAAAAGGATTCACACACAAAAAGCTGCTGTTTAGCACATATGCTCCCTTAGTAAATTGTGTTTTCCTTTTATCAAAGTGCCCAACATATTCCAGCAAGCAATGTACACAATCCTCTCCCCTTCCCCAAAAAACCCTCCCAAAACATATTTGTCTTACAGACATATATTAACATTCTCTGAAAATTTTTTAAGATGCTTCTGCTTGAGAGGATCCTGGTTTTCACTTTGAATTTAAGTGTGAGATTTTGATGCCAACTCTAGAAGTAGGTCAGTTCTCAGGGATATAAATAAGCCATTAAGATTGTGGATCTAAAGTGACAATTTAAGCTCTTCTCAGTTCTGGGGCCTGAGGAGGAGTTTCTTCCCCACATGACTTCCACAGGAGTTGCAGTCAAAGCATCAAGCCACTATTGACTCTCACTGTGAGGGATACCTGTAATTGATTTTATTAGGATTTCACAGATAAGCTTATGCTGGACATTAGAAAATAGTGAAGTGGAATGGAAAACATTTTTGAAGACTCCATTCTTTGCTTCTTTCTGTTTGTCCTCCAGACATCGGCCTTTACTCCCAGCCCCATAACATCTTCCAGGCTGGTGAGGGATGCAACTCTGGAGATTCCTCAACTCTCCTTCTCCTAACAAATATCCTGCTTTGCTTTTCTTTCATATTCACTACATGATTGTGATTGCATTTCACATCTTGCACTCATTTCTCCAGTACAGAGCTTGCCTTTTCTTCTTTTTTAACACATGCAACTTTAAGACCATTAGTGCTGGATCGTGACCCACCAAAAGAGCCAAAAACAGGCCATGTCTCCTTAAGGGAAATGAGCCAGGAATGTGTGCCCAAGCAGTGCTGCAGCAATTACAGCACGACAGGCACCCAGAGACTTGTCTTTCTGCTGGGCTTAGCAAGAGACATAGTCCAGGAGGCTCACAGACCTCTGTGTGGTTGGAGCAATTTCTAGTTTACTGGGAGAACACTTGAGGTCAACCTGAAGTTGCTCTGACCTGCAGATTAAGCTTGGGGGAGACCTTCCAGATTCTCTTCAAAGTTGATAACCCCCACAGGTAGGGAGATAAGCCTTTAGGTGCCTGTGGTACCACAATCACTCGTGCTTCTGGGGCATTTACCTGTCCTCACAAGAACGTACGAGCAGTTCTCAGACTCCGAGTAAATTTTAGACGATTGGGACACTGAATGCAATAACCACTCTTTAAACGAGTACACAGTTAAATTACATTCTTATCCAATGGAAATGGTTAATCTTATTTTAGAACAAACTGAAATGTCTTGAGTGCCTTTAGCTTTCTGCTCTTATTGTCTCGAGGTGACACTATCCTTCCCAAGCATGCACACCTGCTAAATAAACTATCTCCTTCAAGGATATAGAGATCCTTAAGATTCTTCTTGGTATGCTGCTGGCAGGCAGTGAGCACACTTGAGTTTGTTGTAATTCCCAGGAACAGTCTTAATTTGCATGATTTTGTGAACTCAGCTACTGTAGAAAATTGGCTGCATGAATCTTCCCGTGGAGAAAAAGTTGTGTTCCTTTCTGAGAAAAAGCAGGGCATGATGGAGATGCTTGTGAATCATTAGCATCTACTTGGAGCAATAGTACTCAGGCATTTCAGCCCAGGATCCCCTTTCAAACTTAAAAATCTGTCCGGAACCCCTTGCCAAACTTACTGCAACGTGACATCACTGTGATGTCGGAGTCCCTCCATGTCTACTCAGAAGTACCACTGTGTTCAATGAGACTTACTCCTGAGAAAGCACAGTGCCAGACTACAAGTTCGTGGATCCCATCCTCTTGGAACTCCTTACCTGAGGTCACGACCCCTCCATGGGGTCCCAACCCCCACTTTGAATACCAGTGAATTAGAGACTAAAGCCTGAGGATAGAGTTGCCTTCCCTTACTTTAGCTTAAGCCATAGACCCCAGTCTAGTCTGCTGCCTAGATGCTATGAACACAGTCCCCAATACCAAAGAAGCCCCTTGTGGATACTCATCTGATTGGGAAAGGTATGTGCTGAGGGAGTGCTCAATATCAGGGAATATGTGCTCTGAGAGACTCTCTGATATTATTGTATTGCATGTTCAAGGACTGAGCCCTTACACTGAAAAGATCAAGACTGAGCCAAGGATGGCTGCAATGCTGAACACTACAGTTAGAGTTAATCAGAGTCATCTGGATGAAACTTATAACAATATCTAGTATCTCCACACTTTGGTAGTTATGCACACCAGCCAATGTGCAAACTTCCCAGCTTTAATGCAGGAATGAAACTCCATATGCTGGGTTTTAATGGTTACTGAATTCATTTGATGAAAACTTTGTGCTTTCCAGCCAAGCTCAGGCCTTTTTGTGAACAGTCTGCTTGTACTCTTACTTACCCACCTTTCCCCCCATTTTGTGTAATTCCATTTTCATTAGACTTGTAACATTCTGACCCACTGTCTGCCTAGTCCCTGTTCACAGGTAATCCAGTGGACTGCCATGTCTCTGCCCTGCAGACACTACTATGGGTTTGATTTTTAATGAGAAGCCCTGGGGTTCAGTACTTTACTGGAAGTGTTTTCCCTGGACAATCTTTCTCTGCCTGTTCTCTATAATCTGAGATGATGACATTCACACAAAAAAATTTTTCCTGTTGATCCAATAAAGAGAAAACATGGAGCCAGAAGATGTGTAAACCAGCTCTTTGGTCAGCCAGCCTTCTCCACCTATTCTCATGACAACTCCACATACATATAAGAGAGTGCAATCCTAAATACTGTATGTTTTATCTCATTGAAGTCAATCGATCTGAATTTCAGTTCAGTCAATCAGCCTGAATTTCATTTTTATTCTCCATCTTCAGCTGTTTTCCTGTCTGTTCTGAGACAAATGTACATTGTGCCAGCTTTCTAGCCAGGCACAATGTTGGGCTCTTCCTTACTCTTTGAAAATGAAGTGAGTTGTTTAATTTCTTCTAAAAATGAGAATAAAGCTTTATTTGGGTAATGAAAATGAAGGTGTCAAAAACCATTTTTGAGAAAAGGTGGTTTGATGAACATTTTGGAAAAGATTTCTAGGGACAGGGAAAAAATATTATTTTTCATCTCAATTACAATAATTATTCAACGCCAATTATTCTGATCTTTGCTCAGAAGGTCACTTCCATTCCAATTTATAATCTTCTGGATGAGTTTCCTCCCGCTACCTTTGCAGAGTCTCTCTTATAGATTCCAGGCATGGTCCAAAGACATATCCTTTGTGTTGTGTTATAAGGAGGAAGCAATTGGTTATTTTTTCCATATAAATGTTTCCCTATTCCTTTATTTTTCTTGTTCTGTAATAGAACCCTAGCTATAAAGCTGGCTTCATCTGCAAAGAATGGGTGCAATTTTTTAAAAGTCAGAAATCATGAGGTATGTACACAAGATGAGAATAGCCTTATTTTATGTTTAAGCTATGTCCTTGGATACTGTTGGGCTATTGGAAAATTTAACGCCTGCCACCGTGGGAAGGCTTTGTACGGCCTTGATTTTGGAGTTCAGCATTTTGTAAACATAAGCCTCACCTGATAAAGTCATGATAATGTTTTTGACAACCAAGTTTTTCTGTTCAGATTTTAGCAGCTTCATGTGAAGTGTTCAGTCAAATATTCTTCTTTGGCTTCATAAATAATGCTTATCTATTTATAGTATATGAAGTAAAGTCTCAAATTCCCACACACCTCAAATTTAGGAAGATTTGACCCTTTTAAATTAATCTGAGCCTTCATATCTCAGCACACAAGAGAAAGTAAAATGAAAATAAAAAGTCAGCAAACATGGGCTTTAAGCTGTTGCAAATGCTGCAGTCTCAATTGGGCTGGCTAATGGTAGGTCACATTCAAATGTTAGTAGGTAGCAACTCAAAAAATAAGAAGCATCTCTTAGCCTAATATTAGGACAGAAGAATAATCTTATGTTAAAGTGCCCCACATTGATAGTCAGGGGGAAGCTTCTTTTAATTTCACCAACAACAGCTATTGACCACTGCTTTCATGCATATATTTATAGCTCAGGTGGGTTCTAGCCAAGTTAATTTTTCCAAGATGTGTCCTGGGTGGCTTTTAGAGTCCCTCATATAATCCTATATCTCTTCTTGATTAGCAATCAGTTACATTTTTATTACCCTTAATACTGTGAATAGCCATAAAAAACTCAGTCATAATAAACTAAATTAATTGTGCTCATACCTCCATTCTATAAGTAACCTCTTTTCTTCTTGTCACTCCCAGACCTTTCTATGCCATTATATTACAGATATGGCTCTTCTGCTCCCTTGACCTTCTTATAAAATGCCATACTCAAAATGTATTTTCATTTGTTCTTTCCAAGCATATTACAAAATAATTTATAGAACATACTAGCTGTGGATCTGTTTAGATGACATTTTCCTGATCTCACGGCTATGTGTGGAAGCTCTGGGAGCAAGAAGGCTCTAATACTTTCCCCACACTAATTAGTGCACATAGCAGATGTGAAAGGGAACTGGAACTGCACACAAAAGAAGGGGGACCTAAATTTTCTTGAATGTAGCATCTCTCTCAGCACAAGACAGTCTAAGTATTTCTGGGTTTGTTCATCTTTTTCATCACTTTAGCCATGTTGTCAATAGCAAGTGATGGGATTTTTCACTTTACAGTTAGATCATCTGTAAGTCTTATATTAATCAAGGTTTCACCAATGATGGATCATTCATCCTGCTCCAAATCTCTGCAAATACCAGCAAGTTGTGATTTCACTACCTCTCTTTTCCAACTGCTAAATGACCAATGGAGGAATTCCCCTCCCTACTTTTCCTTTCTTAGCAAGGATGGCATAACCTTAGATAACCTTTCAAAGCAAAATACGTTAGAGGCAGGTTTTGCCTAAGACTTTCTGGTGCCCGAGACAGTATGTCAAGTGCTGTCCCTCTCCTTAATTGAACCAACTATTCCCAGCCACCAGTAGCCACACAGCAAAACTATTGTTCAAATTTAGAAAGAATGCAAAGGTTTCTAGTGGCACAAGACAGTAGGCCTGCCTGATGTTGCTCAGAATACTGCCACATATTTTCAGTACATGGAGATACATGGCACAACGTGGCAATCAGACAAAAGCAGCAAGAACAGAGTATAACTATGGATGAGACCAGTTCTGTAGCAGCTGATTATATGAGCACTGTAATGTAAGCAAACCAACATATGTTTGAAGCAGATTTTTCTTATCTCTCATAAAAATAATAAGCAGTGAATGATCACAAAGCCCATTAAAGATCTAGTTGAGATCTTTACAAGCCACTATAAAAACACAACAGAAACTAGATACAGTACAGTTCTATGTATATTTAATGGGCTTATGTCCCACTGAGTTCAACATGCTTTTTTCAAAAGCTTGCATGGGATTACAGTTCTGAAATGTTTTCCCTTGTATTAACTGTAACTAGAACTAAAATAATTCGAAAAGGAAAATAACCTGATCCACTTCATTGAGGACAAGCCTAGATATCTTTGGAAGATGATAAAAACGGTAAATCTCAAAAATTTAGTAGCACATACATATGAGGAACCAAACGAATAATGATTTTTAAAGCAATGTTTCCATCCAAATTGCATTAGAACAAGAATAGTGTGACCAGTATAATCAAAACCACATTATCATTCATCTGAAATGCTTAGCAGAACAATCCTATCCTCACTAACCCCTCCTTGCTGGTGCAGCTGTGCCAAAAATGAATTATTGCAGGATAATATGGTCTTTAGGATATACTGTAACAAGCTGCTATATAACTCTGTATTCTTTCTAAATAGTTCATAACTGTGTAGTCTTCTGTTCTGTGAGCAGTGCAGGGAAACTAAAATCAATATTTAAGAAATGAAAAAGGATAAAAAACCATTTGCTTGCGAAACCTAGATACCAGAGCTAAAGAATTATTGCAAACAATAGAATAAAGCTTGCAAACACTCTATAAATATAAATATTAATTGCCAATAGTGATCTCCCACTGGAAACTTTTAAAAAACCAAACAGGTCACTTACTTCAATAAATGTTGTGCTACAGAGTGATGAGCTGAAAGGCGGCCATTATACATCTCAGTGGAAGCCCAGTGCATTATGGCTTGGTGCATCCGATACTGCACGGTGAGCATCTTCACAACATGGTCACTATATTTCTGAATCAGACGTTCCATTAAGCTGAGAGAAAGACCCTGAGCAGCAGCCCTGCAACAACAGAGTAATTAAATTGGTAATCTAAATGAAGGAAAAGAGTAAATTAGTTAAGAAGATTGAAGAAGGGACCATCAGTATGATCTACCAAGGAACCTATCAGATTTAGAGAGGTTATGACTTCCTATAACCACTAGTTGCAGTACTGGTATATAGAATCACACAATGCAATCCAATGCACATTTAGGGCACAATCTTAACCTCAGAAATAAGTTCCATTATGTTCAATGGGTCTTAATCCTAGAAAAGTGTATTCAGGACTGCAGCCTTAATCAGAAGTACCTTTGTGTTAAATGGTGCTTACTCCCAGAAAACTGTGCATAGGATTGCAGCTACAGTCTTCTTAATGACTCCTTAAGTTGCCTTTAATCAAATGAATGAACAAATTCGGCAACTGACAAAATGAAGCTGTTGCTTCTATGTTACAGGTGAGATTATTACCTCAGTGTTATTGGTGCATTGAAAGCAGAAAGTCACTGGTGCATGTATGCATTTGGAGAGTAGTCAGCAAGGATTGTAGTTAGCAAGGCTTTCCCTAGACTACCTGATAAATTCCTTACAAATCTATTAAATGAAATAAGAAGCAAGTCTACAGTAATCTTGCACAGTTAAAAACCCTTTGTTTCAATGTCAAGCAGTAAATGTTTTAAAGTATTCCTTTTAACTGAATCTCATAAAATGTAGAAGGCAATAAAGCTCACGATGGGCCTCAAATAAAACCTCTGTATGCATTATCACTGCTATTTCCAAGGTATTCTAAAATCCAAAGGGAGGGAACTATAACACAAACAAGTTATCTTTTGGCTTGTAATGAATGTTGGTGTTATTCCATCTTTAATTATTGACAGAAACTGCTGATTTTGAAGAAAAATGTCTTAATTAATTAGTCCATGTCCAGTGTTTCTAAGAGAGTAAACTCTAGGTGTTAAGTCCTGTGTATACATGGACTATCTGTGTACAGACACAGACAGATGAATGCAGGGTACATTAGTAAAACATTACACAAAAATAATATTAATGTAACCATACATATACGCTGTAACGTTTTTCCCAGTGCTTGACACTCAAAACAAAGAACAAAAGCTCATCTAGTCCAGCTTCCTATATTTCACAGTGGCCCACCAGATATCTCAGGAAACACACAGGAAAAGAGACCTAAAGCCAGTTGCCATCCCTTGCACCTGACATATCGAGGTAGCCTATTTCTAAAACCAGGAGTTGCACTTAACCATTATGGCTTGTAACTTGTGATCAACTTTTCTTCCCTAATTCTATCCAATCCCCCTTTAAAGACACCTAGGCCAGATACCATCATTACATCCTGTGGCTACAAGTTTCACAGATTTATTACATGTTGGATAAAGAACTGACATGGACTCAGGTTTGACCAACACTTGTTTCAAGATTTCTCCCAAGTATTGCAGCAATAGCACTGAAATCCTATTTTTTTTATCCCAGGAACTGTCATGAATGCCTGTACTGAAATGATATAACCCTGTCATTCACAACTTGTTGGTTGGGGAAAAGAGTGAGGGCAAGAGACAGATGTCCTTCAATACAGGCTATTATTGCAGATGGGTGGTATTATTGCAGATGGGCAGGCTAAAGACAGCAAGGCCAAAGGACAAGATCAATTCTCAATTTTCAGGATCACTGAAGCAATGAATATGAGAGTGTTTTGGAAACAAATGTGTCTCTTGGCTTCCAGTAATACAGCAACAATGAATATCAACTAACAGCACTTTTTAATGGCATTATTCAGACATTATTATATTTCCTAGCTCAGTGGTTCCCAGCCTATAGGAGTCTGTGGACCACTGAGAAAAATTAGAAAAAGGTGGGGCTTACCAGCAAGCCGCAAAACCCCCGCCTCCCTCCGGGTTCCAGGCATTTCCTGGTCTCTATTTTAATTTTCACGCGCAGCTGCCTCAGCTCGCATTGGGAGCCTGAACAGGCAGGACCAGGAGGAGGTCCCACCCGCCCCACCCATGCTCCACCACCTCACCCCCTCTGGCCCCCCAAGTCCCGACACCACCTTAGCAGCCATCCCTGGGGCCTCTAGAGCAGAGCTGCAGCTTCTGGAGGCCCCTGCAGGCCCAAGGCCTCCCAAGGCCTCCAAAGGCAGGTTGTGGCGTTCAGAGGCCTCTCCGCTGCCACCCCACCAGTCCCTGCCATCTCCCGCTGCTCCCCAAGGCCTCCGAAGGCCAATTGTGGCCTTTGGAGAACCCCCACCAGTCCCCTAGGCCTCCAATCTGGAGGCCCCCCACACCCTTCCACCACTGCTGGACACACACACAAGTAAGTGCTTCCCACCTACCTTTCCTCCCTTCCCCTGTACCTATTCCACCCCCTTCCCCTTCCCTACTTCCCTCTCCCACCTCCATCCTCTTCCCTACTTACCTCTTCCACACTCTATTCCCTTCCCTACTTACCTCTCCCACCGCCTTCCCTAGTTACCTCTCCCACCCCCTTCCCTAGTTACCTCTCCCACCCCCTTCCCTAGTTACCTCTCCCACTCCCCCTTCCCCACTTACCTCTCCCACCTCCCTTCCCTTCGCATGGGTTGTGTTACTGCAAACTGCTTTGAGAACATCTTACATGATTGTCACAATCATCTATATTAAAGTAACTTGCATGGGCTGTGTTGCTGCAAACTGCTTTGAGGGTGTCCTACATGTCTGGCTCAGAATCAAGCATGTTAAATAAAAGGTTTTCAATTTTAAAAGTGTTGAAATTAATTACAGGAAAGCAATACGCGTATTTTTGCTTTATTTTAACACCCTACATTTTTTGGGGTGTCCTGCTTTTTAAAAAACCAGGTAGGAATTTTGGCTTGGGGGACAGGAATTTTGGCTTGGGGGACAGGAATTTTGGGTTCAGCATCTGGTCACTCTGGATGTGTATGAATGATAATACCATCATGTTATATATCGAAGGAAAGGTAATTTTATGCAGAATACAATGAAACTAACTGAATTGGAATATCTATATAAAACATTATGTGCAATTAACCAGAAAATGAAAACACAAAAGCCTATGGAACAAAGGTGGATTTTCTTAACTCAAACTTTCCCATGTTACTGATGGTTCTGAGAACCAATGAGATATAATTCTGATACAGTCTGGATCTAATAAGGTGTTTATATGGATCAGTTCTCAGTACATATATCATAAAACAGTTACTCCATGCTGCCTGGTTATACAGGCACTTCTAAGTGGTGCTCCTCTTCTATTTAGCAGGGAAAGAATAACCATTCCTCTTTATCCCACCACTGTTTCCATAACCAATACGGAAAATTATTTTCATTTTTTAAAAAAGTGATTTTTTTGTTGCAGGGTGGGTAGACAACAAAATCTTCTTCAACACCAGGTAGCAAATAGGTGCTTTAGCTGTACCACTAGCAGAGCAAATGGGTGGTGAACTGCTGAGGAAGAGGAAGCAGGTTTTTCTCAATTTTCTTTTACAAAATACCCAGGGATGACGTCACTCCTGGTTGTAACATCACTTCTGGGGCTACATTTTGAGCGTTACACTGGGCTACACGATCATTATCTCTGCTACTGGTTACTCTTTTTGTTGCTGACTGCAGCTACAGGCAGTCTTGCTGGATCAGGCCCAAAGGTCCATCTAGTACAGCTTCCTATATCTCACAGAGGGCCACCAAATGTTTCAGGGAGCACATAAGACTTAGGCTGCAATCCTAACCACACTTTCCTTGGTGTAAGCACTATTGAACACAATGGGTCTTGCTTCTGAGTAGACATACTTAGGATTGCACTCTAATTTTAGTTACTTTGATATCATTTGTTCTCATGATTGCTGCATGATTTTTATAGTCATTGCAGGTTACTCCTTTGTTCAGAGAATTGAATATCTGTAGAAGTATGATTCATAACATTGCACCCAAAACAGTAATTTGAGAAGAACAAGAAGAGAGCTAAGCACCCGCTTCCAGATGTGACTGACAATTGGTAGCAGACAAGCAGATGGTGCAAGCATCCACTTTCAATCTTTATTGGCTCCTAAGAATGCTGAATTTGCAATCCAAGTGCATATTTATGAACGCATACATACATAAATATACATATTTATATTTGTGCATATGTGCATATTTATGAATGCACACATACGTCTTGGAGAGGGAGAAATGTTGGTGCGTCTCTTAAAGTGATGGTCCTTTTAACACTCCATTATCCACTCTGCAGGATGCCTGCAGTTTGAAGAGAAATGTTTGCCTGGTTGCCATAGAGGTTAATCCCTAACTGCAGAGAAGTTAAATAGCCTTTTAACCCTCTCAGTTCAGGTTTCTCTGGCTCTGAACAACCTTTAAAGCCCTTTAAAGTGTAGAAATTAAGTGCAGGAAAACAAAAGTGCTTCTTAAAGCCCTTTAAAAGTGTAGAAATTAAGTGCAGGAAAACAATGAGTATTTCTCCTTTATTTTAATGTGTCTCCCCTTCCCAGCTACCCACTGCACCCACTAGTCCCAGCCATCCCCACCAGTCACCCCTAAATGCTCCCCCCAGAAACCCTCTACTTACTAGTTTCCCCTCCCTCCAATAACCCCAGAAGCCACCCCCACATGCACACACTCCCCCTTCCCCAAGAGAATGAATATATATAATATATAATATATATAATATATTATATATTAAATATATATAATACACACACTCAAACACACACATATATGTATGTGTGAGTATGTATTTTATATGTATTATATATATATATATTGTGTGTGTGTGTGTGTGTGTGTGTGTGTGTGTGTGTGTGTCTCATCGAATCTAGATTGGCAGGCACCCAGGCTTAAGCCAATCCAGGATTGACTTGGCCTGCACAGAGTGTCCATCTGTCCCCCTTTTCCCTAGGACATGTGCTCTTTTTCAGCCTTTGGGCACAATCCTTTCCAGGTCTACTCAGAAGTAAGTGGTATTTGATTCAGAGAAGCCACCAGGGGATCTATTCTTTTTTCAACCACTATGCTCTCTTTCAACCCTGGAGTTCATGACAGTGATGATGGCTCTAAATACAGTACATGGTAATTTATGGTACATGTTAATTGTATTTCTGTGGTTGAATGTTTACATAGGTGAATGTATTATTATTAAATTTATTAATTATTTATTTATTTAATTTATATCCCACCTTTCCTCACCTGCAAGAGGGAGTTCAAGGTGGCTAACATCAATCATAATAAAACACTATTAAAATGATCATAAATAGAGATTAAAACATAATTAAAATACAATTAAAATACAATTAGATTTAAAAAACTAAGAACAATTTAAACAATTAAAAAATGTTAAAGAAGGTTCTTAATACCACTGTTGAATTTACATGATTGAAATCTTAATTCTGCTACATTTTATTAAATATATTAGTACACCATTTGGTTCAGAATTTTTTTTTTTGTTTTTCTCCTCTAAATTTTGGTGTGTTGTTTGGTCCAGTGCGTCTCATGGTCCAGGAAATACGGTACATACACGCAGAGTCATGGATGGGGCTGTATGTGTGCAACAAACAGTCTCAAAGGAATCAAAACTTAGAACATTCTCTTTTCTCTAATTCTTATAACACCAGGGCCCATTAACAGTAATATCCTAAACTGGCACAATTTGCCAATACAGTATTCAGATTCCAAGCTCAGTTTTCACCTTGCCCCTCCAAGGGTTTAAGATGAAAGCCACATAGATAGGCCCCACCAAGTTTCTTTTATGCTACTTTCCTCAGCAAATTGATAATATGTGCCGTAAGGGACTATGATGCAAAAGTGCAGCATGTGACTATGCCAGGACTTATGGCTAACTGGAGGTCAGGACTACAGCCATAAATGACCATTGTTTCCCATTCTTTTTTTCCTTCACATCTTTTTTTTCATGCTTTTCTCTTTCGTCCTGAAGATTTATGGCTGTACACATCTTTTCCCCAACAGCACAGGTTCTTCTGCTGCTTTTCACAGCCATCAAGATAAAGTTTAGTCTCTTGACAGCTCTGAATGAACCCAGGTGATGAGGAGAATCTTTTTGTGAAGAAGCTCTTGAAAGGGGCACTATCCAAAGTTATCAGATGTAAATTATTTACCACTTAGCATCCTTCAACAATCTTCTTTATACCCTCAATCATGATAAATACTGTATTCACTCAAATCTAACACTCGCCTTTTTCAGCCGAATTCAGTCTCCAAAATCAGGGTGTTCATTAGATTTGATGGTTAATTCGATTTGTGCAAATATGGTATTTTGATTATACGTAAAAATAGGGTACACATTAGATTCGATGCTGCATTAGACTCAAGTAAATATGGTTTATGCAATGAGCAGATGTCTTCCACCTGTGGCTGTTTATAAATAAAAAAGAACTTTTATTTCATGATTGCAACTGTGAGCTTGGAATCATGCTAAATCTCACTCATTCCAGATTCCTTACAATGAAGTACAAAGGCAAACCCTACAATCCAGAGTAACTATGGGACCATGTAAGAGACATTACATGTACCCATAGTTACGGCACCACCTAGTGAAAACCTATGGGAAATTCATATTGCAGTTCAGTGTAAATTGTTCTTACACTGGAGCAAGGACTCCCTGTAGTTAATCTGGATTGCACCCATAGTTTTTCTGTCTGTGACAAGAAGTTTACTACATGACATGATGGTGACATGCAGCATATAAAGGAATACCAAAACAAGAAAAGCTCAGCACTGATTCCACTGCAAATATCCCAGCATTCTATCACTCCTATTTGACATGCACTGTGACATAGGCTGCACTCCTAACCCATCTTTTTCTTGGAGTAAGTACTATTCAACTCAATGGGACTTACTTTTGAGTGGACATGCTTAGGGTTGCAGCCTATGAAAAATGGCCTACAAATGTAAGAGGAATGATCGTCATATACAACATGTAAAAAAAAAGCAAGGAATAAGCTTAGTGTAGATGCTGGATACCTAATGAAGTTTGAGTTGTAGATGTAACCACCTGCAAGATATCCTGCTTGAACAGCAGCTGGGCTCTAGATCTAAAGTACTGCTGATACCATTAACAATAATTGTGCTTAATCCAGTGAGCTTCTTGGGGCATAACTCATTGGGAATTCAGCTTTAGAGAGGCAAATCTATAAGCAGTGTTGATTCAAGCCACATTATTTCAAGACCTGTTTTGTGTTAAGATTGTTAATCAAAAGGAAGCATGCAAAGTGCCATTGTCTTATCTAAATAGATCTTGAAAACCCTTTTGGTTCAGGACTCACATTTACTCCATACAACAAACAGCAAGCGATCAATGATCTTCCTACAATGCTACTTAGAGACTGAAAAACCAAAGAACCTAGAATGCCAATGGTCTTAAACAGAAATTTTTGCGATTTAAACTTTTTGCATAACAGTGACAAGCAACTCATTTTCAAGCATGCCAAAAGCATACAGGCACCTTTACAAATTAGAAAACATTCAATAGGGTGCAGATAAAAAAATCATGACACATGTGAAAAACAGCTAGAAAATGCCATAAGAAAGGAAAAAGTATTAAAGCTATGTATCAACTACCAGATGAGCTGATTTACTTCATGAACAAAAAATCATATTCCATGTTCATAATATATTACACTGTGGGCTGTGGGTGGCGCAAGCGGTAAAGACGCTGTGCCTGTTAACCAGAAGGCCAGAGTTCAATTCCCGGGTCAGCCCCACAAGACAGGGTGAGCTCCTGTCCTTAGCCCAGCTCTGCGACGCCGCTGGATCCAATCGTATTGGCTCTGCCTTTCCATTGGACTAATTCAGTGGCGTGGAGAGGGGGAATTGCTGCTTGGGTAACAGCCTATCCTCCATAACAATCCAACCCAGGCTTTCGTGCTTCGCATGCAGCGTATGCAGCGCCGAGCACAATACCATAGTCTTTTAAGACTGACGGAGGCCTGCTTTTTAATATATTACACATAACCTACACAAATACATGTACCGGTAATTCATATAAGTCATTATTATTTCAATATTATTATTAGTAAAAGTCACCTAGAGTCACCATTCCCTCCAACATACCTTTGACTGTTGACTCTAGGTGACTTAAGTCTATGTGGTCTCCAACCAGGAAATGCCTGGGAAAAACGCCTAATGCATTCTGAGCAGGGTCCAAATAAGGACATGCATTATCAAATAAGGAAATGCTTAGCGCGCCCGCACCAGAGGGAACCCCTGAGCTTGGGGGAAGCCCTCCATGGCCACAGGGGACCCCCCCGGAGGCCCTAGATATGCCACGGAAGCAGCAAGGACACCCCAGCCTGCCTCAACTAACCCCTCCAGCTGCACCAAGGGGTAAGTGGAGGCATTTTTTTAAATTTCCCCAAGGGTCTGGCTCGCTAAGCAAGTCAATGCCCGCTTTGCGAGGCAGACCCTTGGGGAAATTTTGCCTCGCTAAGCGAATCCCTTGTTAAGAGGGGCACTTGCTAAGCGAGGTACCACTGTATTTGTAAACCTTCTAAACCTAAACCTTTTATATCTGTAAAAATGAATGTGGTAGACAGTGGTACCTCGGGTAATGAATGCCTTGGGTAAAGTACGTTCTAGGTAACGAATCTACCACTAGGTAGCGCCTCTGCCTCAGGTAACGAACCTGTTGTGGGTAACGAACGCTGGCAAGCAGCTCCTTGGTCGGGCTCAGAAGCGGGGGCCATTTTTAAACATGTGTGCACAAGTTGAAGAGGGTGAGGGAGCTCCTCCCTCACCTCCTGGCATGCCCAGGAGTGCGAAGGAGCAGAAGCCTGTGCTCCTGGCTCCTCTGTTCCCCTGCAGCCTCGCCAGCCAAAGCATCAGTAAGTCAGGCTGCAGGGCTTACTGGCGGTGGGGGAGGGCAGGGGAGGGTCGGGGGAGCCGGGCCAGGCAGCATAGACAGGTGTGGAGGGGCAGCTGACTCTCCTGGAGCTGAGCCCTCCACAGCTTCCCTCTGCAGTCTCCCTTCTTTCCCTTCTTCCTCCCTCTAGCTAAACCACCACGCTTGGGGGACCCCCTCCCCGGGATGGGCATCCCAGCTCCCTCCTGTGCCCCCTCTAGCTACACCACCAGGCTTGGGGGATCCCAGCTCCCTCCTTTCTAGGACATGTCCTCACCAGGCTAATAAAGAGGACATGTCCTGGGAAGATCTTTTCATTGTCCTCCTCTCCCTTTATAGCTAAGCATGTCCTACAAGGTGCTTGGCTACAAGGGAAAGGAGGACAATGAAAAGATCTTCCCAGGACATGTCCTCACAAGGCTAATAAAAGAAGACCTGTCCTGGAAAGATAATTGTCCTCTTTTTTCCTTGTAGCTAAGCATGTCCTACAAGGTGCTTGGCTACAACAAGAGAAAGGAGGACAATGGAAATCTCTTTCCAGGACACAAGGCATGACTACTCAGAAGTAAATGGGTCCTACTCCTAGGAAAGTGTCTTTAGGACTGCAGCCTAAGTTGACTTCATAGGATCATGCGCATCACCCCCTTCCATGCAGGGGATTCCCAATCTGGAGGACATAAATTAGGACCTGACTCTGAGAGCACAATCCTAAGCATGTCTTCCTTTTATTTTCTGTTTTATTGTAAATATAGTAAATAACCGTGTTTTATTACAGTTAATTGTGATATATTACAGTGTTTTCAATTCAATTCCAGTGTTTTGTCATCATTTTTACATAATATTTTTATAAGAATATTTTTTAGGTTGTGGAACCAATCGTTTGAGTTTCCATTATTTCCTATGGGAAAATCCGCTTCATGTAAAGAATGTTTCACGTAAAATAAACATGCCTCCGGAACGAATTAAATTTGTTACGTGAGGTGCCACTGTATCTCCTTTTAAAGGGAATTCTACAGCAGAAGAATAGGTGAGAGAGAGAGAGAGAGAGAGAGAGAGAGAGAGAGAGAACAGACAGGTAAGAGAGAAAGAGAGAGGGAACAGGCACACACACACACACACACACACAAACACACACACACAAGGCAAAGAAAACGTGTGATTTGAGAAGGGAATGCGAAAGAACACCACAACACTACTCTGTGTAGAATCCCCAGAGAGTGTAGCATTTGGCACTGTGGGTGCCTGGTTTTATTTCTAGCCATTACTTACTATCATCACCACAAAGAATGTGCCACTGCAGGGATTCTCTGTACCTAGAAGAATATTACTCTAGCAGCTAGCACAGCTAGGAGCTGACAGGTTATTTTATATTAGAAATATGCAAGAGATCTATAAAACTCATGTGTATAAAAAAATTGACTACAAATTTACGTAGGAAGATGCAGATACACAACAACACACAATTTATAGGCTTCTTACATGCTGATTTCTTACTAGGAGCAAAAAGTAAAAGCAGAGATTTAACATCTCTCAGGGAGCAGCTCCATAAATTAGACTTTTTTCCTAACAGTAATTCCTAAGCAGAATAACTCAAGCAAACCAAAAACATACCGTTGTACAAAACCATGGAACCCAAAACCAAGACTAGGCTCCTTGTGGCTCCACAGGCAACCTCTCTGTAGCTTTGTAGCAAATATATTTGGAACTCGGAAAGGAAACAGACCCTGGGCATGTATACTGGGCTCAAGGCTCTCCAGGCCCAATGCAAATGTCAGCAGTTTTGGGCATGTGCGCTGGGCACCGGCATGCTAAGTCAGCTCTGCTCCTCTTCAGCACAGAGCCAAATGACTCACCCACCCTCAATTAATTATTTATAAGGTGGTAGAGAAGATATGAAAATGGCCCTTTCCCATTCCCTTTGATAGTGATGACAAATCTTTTTGGCACTTAGTGCCAACTGACTGTGCCAGTGCTCAGCGCATGTGCCTGGAACTCCAGGCGTGTACACTGGCCCCGAAGTCCCCTTACCCAGTGTGTATGCCCAGTGTTCTAGGCATGCACACTGGGCAAAAGTGCACTCTGCTCCAAAGAGGAGCGCCCTGCTACTGCACTAAGAGCACAATCCCACCATGTCTATTCAAAAATAAGTCCCATTGTGTTCAATGGGTCTTACTCCCAGGAAAGTGTCTTCAGGCTTGCAGCCTTAAGATTCTTAAATGTACATATATCAAGGTGTTAAATAAGGAAACATTTTTGCTGCTCTGAGGGAATCTTTATGATTCTACAATTACAGCTTGTGGATCCACTATTGGTCCACAACGTCGGCCCCTATCCTTAAGTGAAATTAAGCCCCTTGCTCCAGAGCAGTTAAGATGACTTTCCATAAGATAACACTAGAGCAGTGGTTCTCAATCTTCCTAACGTTGTGACCCCTTTATAAGTTCCTCATGTTGTGGGGACCCCCAACCATAAAATTATTTTTGTTGCTACTTTATAACTGTAATTTTGCTACTGTTATGAATTGTAATGTAAATATCTGATATGCAGGATATATTTTCATTGTTACAAATGAAATGTGTGTTCTATGCACACATTGAACACAACGGGATTTATTTCAGAGTAGGCATGCATAGGATTGGGCTCTGAGGCTGCAATCCTATCCACATTTACATGGGAGTAAAGGCCCCCCAGTTTATAATGGGATTTATTTCAGAATAGGCATGCATAGGATTGGGCTCTGAGGCTGTCAGTCAGCCCCAGTGCATACACAGCTACAGCCGGAGGTCTGGCAAGCCTGACCTGGCCCCCTGCACCAGGGGTCTTTAGGCGACCCCCAGGAAATCTCTAGGCGACCCCCAAAGGGGTCCCGACCCCCACTTTGAGAAACGCTGCACTAGAGGGTGAAGTAACTGCATGGACCAGTAACTGCTATGGATTTTGCCCTAATTCTGGCAATTTGTTGTAGACACACTATAATCCAGATCACAGACTCACAAGCTACAGATACAAACAGTGACTTTCATACAAGACTTCATCAGCAACTCTGAATGAAAGCAGGATTCATTCTGTATATGTAGGACACTCTGTGAGACTACACAGGGAACACTTAACTTGTTTTCTATGAAAAGTGATCCTTATATAGCGGTGCCTCACATAAAGAGCTTAATACATTCCAGAGCCATGCTCTTTAAGTGAAATGCTCTTTAAGTGAAGCTGATTTTTCCATAGGAAATAATGGCAACAGACAATTGGTTCCACAACCAAAAAAACATTCATATAAAAATATTAACTGGATGTAAAAATGATGACAAAACACTGGAATTGAATTCAAAACATGCATTCAATGTGCATGATACTATGAAGTCTACTTAGGCTGCAATCCTAAAGACACTTTCCTGGGAGTAAGCCCCATTTAACACAATGGGGCTTACTTCTGGATAGACATGGTTAGGAGGCTGGAATCAAAGACACTTCCCTGGGAGGCTTAGCTGGGCTGCTGCTGGAGGTTCAAGGTGGCCAGTGGGGGCACTTGGGGGCAGTTAGGGGCAGCTGCCTCTGGCACCCCCAGGCAGCAGTTAGAGGCAGCAGCGCTGGCCGGCAGCCCTTTTAAAGAGCCACCGTGTGGAGCGTCAGGGCTGCACAGCACGCGTGCCCATAGCACGCATGCTTGTTAAGTGAAGCGGAACTTGTTATGTGAAGCAAGATTTCTTGGAAATCTTTGCTTGCTATGTGAAACGCTTGTTAAGTGAGGCACTTGTTAAGCAAGGTACCACTGTATTCATATACTGCTTCTGGTCACTCTTAACCAGTAATTCTCAAAATATATGATGGGAAAATAATTAATTAAATAACAGAGGCTTCCAGGATCCCAAAGCAACCATGCGCAGCAGATAATTTGCTCTGAGATATTCTATTGCCAATTCTGTATATCAAAAATAATTGGGAAATTACCCACCCTCAGAGGAGGCTGTCCAATCCTTGCTTGCTTCCATTCCGAAGGCACACTCAGACAGAAGCAAGGGGAAAAGGCAAGTAATTTGAAGGCTAGTAATTTTTACTTTTTCTCACTGGAAGTCAATCTTTTCAAGTATGAGCAGTGTCTTTCAATTTTGCTTCAGAAAAAAGTATGTTCTCCAACCTATCAGAACATTACTGCTCTAACCACTCTGCTAAAATGTATTTGAGGTGAAGCTATCCCTGCAGGTTGCCCTGCTAGTAGTGACCAACTCTAAGGTCAAAGAGCTAGTGTTATCCAAAGACATCTCCATAGTCACGTGGGCATAATTATATGCAAAGGTGCACATAATGCTGTTAACTTCCCAGCAAAGTGGTATTCATCTACTTGCATTTACATGCTTTCAAACTGCTAGGTTCGAGAGTAATGGAAGTTCACTCCATTCTGCAGTACTGAGATCTCGAACTGCTGATCTGCTAACCTTCAGGATGACAAGCACAGTATCTTTAACCACAGAGCCAAGCAGTCCCAGAATATATTTAGCTGTTGAAAATATATTTAGCTATTAATAAAGACAATAAATTCCTTCAAGTAAGGACATGATAGATTGGCCCTCAGTATAACTATGAACATCTTCCCTTGCTGTCTGTTTAAATACAAGCATTGATGTTCTAATCAAAATGCCATCTTTCATATGAGCCTCTTTGCAGAACTTGTTCTGAGCATAGTAATTAATGGGCCATTATTTAAAATGCTCCTTACTTGTTAGAAATGATTGTGGGAGGCAGCTGTTTGTGATCTCCAGCCAGGATACATTTTCTGGCCTTCAGCAGAGGTATCCAGCAGCTTGCTTCCAGGGCTTGGGCACATTCATCAATCACCACCACATCAAAGTGGTTTTCAGGAAGTAGCTTCAGTGGGCCATCAGAAGAGGCTCCTAATTCAAGAGGATTTAAAAAAACCTGTAACTTCAATCCATATCAAAGGTAGAAAAGGGCTTGTTGGTTTAAGAGATGTCACTTCTATATACTTCTCAAACCAACCAGCTCTGACAATCAAACAGGTTCCATTTGGCACAGTCTCTTTTTTTCTGAAGAAAAATGAATAGGACATTTTCCAAGCCAGGGATAGGAAAAAGCTAGGGATTGAAGCTGGGAGCTCCCCTGCTAACTGGGCAAGAGGCACTCTTTCAAGTGGGGTGCTCCTCTTTTATTTCACAGGGTAAGAGTAACTGGCTCTCCTCACCCCAGCAGTGTTTTCTAGTGGCATCTGCAGGTGGGTTGTTTTTTTTTGCATTTTTAGATTGTGAGCCCTTTTGAGACAGGGAGCCATCAGTTATTACTTTTTCTCTCTAAAGTGCTTTGTAAACTTTTTGTTGAAAAGTGGTATATATTGTATTTACTTGAATCCAACGCTCACCTTTTTCAGCCAAATTCAATCTCCAAAATCAAGGTGTGCATTAGATTCAATGGTTAATTTGATTTGAGTAAATATGGTATTTTGCTTAAAAGTATAGGGTGCATATAAGGTGAGATGTCACATTAGATTCAAGTAAATGTGGTAAATACAGGGTGTCCCCCCAAAATGTAATCAATCCTTTGATTGGAAAATGGTGGAAATCAAATTGAAAATTTCCAAACATGAACGAATGTGTAAATGACTTGCGGAAAAGACTAATCTACTCCATAATGTCATTACCTTTTGTTAATTTATCCTATTAGACCTGTAAATATGTCAATAAACACCTTAATCAAAGTTAAATATATGTGTAATAGCTAGTTAAAGTGTGAATACATTTTTTGGAGACACCCTGTATTGTTGATAATAATGATGATGATGTACAAAGCATTGTGCTCTACCACTGAGCTACAGCTCCAACCCCAGTGCACACCTGTAGTACACCGCACTTGATGAAAAATGCATCTATGTGGGGTAGATTATAATGCCTGCCATGTTTGCATTTGAATGTGGGGTCAGTTTCAGTCCGCACAGGTTTTAAACAGAATAAAATCATGTGGAACACCAGCAGAGCTTAAAATCACATTAAAAAGACCCACTGTTGGGGCTCCCTTTAGCCAAAAGCTTCAAGACTGCTCCATTTTAGTAAGGAAAGCAACAGTTCTGTACTGTTAGCTTCTTCCTTACTTCATACACCAGGTGCCCTCAGAGTTCAGGAACCCTCAATAGCACCCTCCAACACCCTATCAAGAGTGCAGAAGATTACTATTCATCCTCACCCCAATATCCCCTTTCTGGTACTATACAAAAGAAAGTTATCAACTATATTGGGAATACTTGGGGCACAAGCTACACATTAGCAACCCTGTAGGAAGTCAAACCCACGTATGATGTGTGTCCAGCAAATTGCAATCTGACGCATATCACATAGAAGTTTTCCTATAAAGTTACCAGTATATCCCCAATGCAAACATACCTTAAGAATGACCCATCTTATAAGCCTATACAAACAGCCTACAAACAGCCTATATACGAAAAGAACCACTGTAGATTATACCACTGATGGCACAACTGTTGGGGATTACTGTCGGGCTTGTGATTATAAAGAAAAGAAACACTTTATTGATGGAATTGCATAGATGGATAGAAGAGCAAAAGAGACAGAGAACTGTCTAGTTAAGCATCTTGAGTGAGAGGGAGAGAGAAGGGGGTGGAAGAAAGTCAGCCCAAGAATAGCAATCTGTATACTATATTTCTGGAAAGGAAAACAAAAAAAGGAAATGCTTCACAGTCCTGCGAACCATTTATACAGTACTGCCCACATTGGATGCAAGATGCTTGAGCAGGGCTGTTGCAGCTTTCTTTTTCTTCCAACAACCACTTCAGTTTTTAGGGTGGGAAGCCACTGACCTAAGTTTTCTATATTAAAATTCACACCCCCGCCTGCACAGCTAGAGATCATGGGCAATTCTCAGAATTCTAGCCACACTTTCTTTGTAATATGCTAGTTATGGTAGCACAAAGTATTTTGTTTTTCTAGGAAAAGAATTTGACCCTTTGGTCTCAGCATCTGTTATCTATAGTGTCAAAGTCTGGAAAAAGGTCTACGATTACATTTTCACTCTTTATGAACTACATCAGAAAATGGAATTTGGACAGAAACTATTAAGTTCCACTATTATACTCAACTAATTATCTGCTTATGGCTTGATCATTTGATGCATGTGATGCACAGCCCAAAAGAAATACAACATCGTTAACTAAGGGCACAATCCAGAGTAAATACGGGAGCACGTAAGTGACATTATGTGCACCACCTAGTGAAAACCTATGGGAAATTCATATTGCAATCCAGAGTAACTTGTTCTCACTCTGGAGCAAGGACTCCCCATAGATACTCTGGATTTCACCCTAATATTTTTTTATATGTAGATTAGCTTAATACTGTTATGACATTACTTTGACATGTTTTGATATTTTGCTTCAGATAAAATAACTTGGAGCCTGCACTCGAAATTACATAAATATGGTTATGCAAATAAAAAGGGTATTACTCAATTCTAGGTACTCTGGTGGAATCCTAATGCAATGAACTCAGTTAACTAAAAGTCAGTTCTGTCCCTCTGGGTTGAAGCAATTATGCTCTCCTCCTGCTGAGCTTGGCAACCATATGTCAGAAGTAGGTTTGGTTTGCACCAACCAACTCTGTAGAAAATAGAAGGCTCCAATTGGATCAACAAGGTTTTTGCTCCAACTGAGACATGTTTATGGGGAAAAATAGCTCTTCATTAAAGCAACATCATTTAGGCTTCAAAGTAATAACAGAGTTTCTCTAGATGTTTTCAAGAAAACTTCAAGAAAGTTTTCATAAGTTTTCATAGAACAAAATATAAAGCACAATCCTAACGATGTCCTCTCAAAAATAAGCCCCATTGTGTTCAGTGGGTCTTACTCTCAGGAAAGTGTCTTTAGGATTGTAGCCATAATCACAAGTTTGGAAATAAAGGCAAAGGAAGATGATACAACAACATACACAGTAATACAGAGACAACAAAATACACAGTCAGAAAATATATATGCTCTAGTCTACCTAATTGCCTGAGAGCCAAGAAAATCAAAGTCTTCAACGTACAACATCAACTTGTTCTTTGTGCCCTGTTTCTCCAGAGATCAATGACTTGGAAAAAGTAAAAAGCAGCTGAGCTGCAATCCAAACTCCCAGTTAGGCTAGCATAAGTCTCAGCATAAGTCCTGTGCTAATCTGAGAGTGGCACAAAAGTGCAGTAAGACACTTCTGCCCCACTCCTAGAAGATGGGGAGAGTTTAGGCCAGTCCACAGGCATGTGGCAGCCTCCCCATACCACCACAGGAAGTTATGCCAGGTGAGTTATACCGGCCTAAAATTGATTAATACCGCACCCTGAGACACCTCTCAAATTGGAGATAGAAATCATTGTAGACTTGCAACCCAGAACAGTACCAGTATTTTTGGAAAGCATGATGTTAATTGGAGGAAAAGGATGACAACTAGTTGGATGTCATTTTGGATGACAAGTTCTAGTATAAAGGATGCACATAGTTAAGAAACTATTTAAGCATTCCCATATGAGAAATCCCAAGAAATTCTACTAAAAACTGTTTGGTAACAAGGGTGGTACTGGGGATCAGTGGATGGACACAAAAATAAGATCCACACAAAACTGAAGATGTGGTCAGAGCCATTACTGAAGAGCAAACTTTATAGATTTCAGCACAATGGTGTAGGAAGGACATTTCAAAGTTTACTCACAGGTATGATAGCCGAGATCATTACATATACTCTAAGGAAACTGTTGGTTCTGGTCCTTGCCCATTTTACATTTGAACTGTTAGTTATATTTTTGTTGGAAAATGTGTAAATATTATCAATAAGAGTCATCCTGCATCGCAGCTGGCAAACAAATAGCTTTCTCAAGCACATCAATAAACATGGACAGAACAGAGCACTGCTTACATACAAGAAGGCAAAGCAGCCGTTAGACTCTATACACAGATCTTGAACTTAGGAAAGAATCCCTAAATCAACTAGACGAAGCTGTGGATAAGAATCCTATTACATGTGGTTGCTTAAATAATAATTTCAGTTGTGTCCTGTTTGTCCAAAACCCACTGCCGTGATTTAATGCACTATTTCAGCCTTCTAGCTAGAAAGAAAAAATGATTTTCCATAACAAATTGATTTTAATATGGTTGTGCTGTTGAGTTCATAAATAACCTTTCTACAAATTTATTTGCAGGTTTCACTAGTGAGTATTCTTTGGAGAGCACCAACTTCTCCCCAGATGCAAACAGCAGCAGTTTTTCTGGCTTCAATCCAATACATTACATAAGTACACACTTAAAACTATGTAAGCCATTTCAGAGGCTTCATTAGTTCTAGAAATCATGCCAAGTCTCCCTGCTCCTTTTATTAGGCATAGATACAGAAGAAGTGGTTTGGTAAATGGGAATGGTAAAGTTGGATAGGCGACGCAGAAGCAATCAGAATCAATAGCCACACAAGCAGGGAGCAGAACTGCAAGATCAGGTGGGAAAGGCACACTAGCTAGTTAAACACAATTCCGTGGATTGCTGATACTCTTACAAATAAGGGGCTGAGAATCAATTTAGTGGTGTGTTATCTTCCTAATGAAGCATAATAATACATTAGATAGAGTGTAGAGCAACCAAAATCTATAATTGTAAATAATTAGGTTTGGCTAACCTTAGGGCAAAAATTGAAACATTCCTCTAACCTGTGTTTGTTGCAAGGACAACATTAGCCTGTGTTAGGATTTCAATCATTGCCATTTCCTCTCGCTCCTTCAGCTCTTTTCGTAGTGTCTTAATCTCATTTAAGAAATGGCTTCGCTCCCCTTTGTCTTGAGTCTTTCTGGTTTTTGCCTGCACAAGTGAAAAAAATAAATCCAAAGACACAAAAATTAAGCAAAAGACAGCACATCATTGTGCTTTAATGCATACTTAATGCATAGTTTTAGCAACGTCATCTCTCCCAAAGTAATACAACATATTGTGAACTTTTTAAGTACTCTGACTTTCTTTCTCCATTAACAAGTTTTAGGATACATAAGAAAGAGAAACATACCTAGGTCATACTGTAGTTAATAAAGATACATTATGAACCCAGCATTTTCTAGCATTAGCACCAATTAATTATTCTGCCCCCACCCCACTGCCAACATAAGAGAACTTAATGAGAGAGACCAAAAAAAACTTTTAATCTAAATGGGAATCCTATTCCATTACATTAATCCATTACAATATACAGACAAGCCCCAGGGCTTATAGGTCAGTGGGAAGATACTATCCTACATGGATGCCTCCAAGAATCTTTGTTGCTAATTTCTTGAGCCATAAAAATCTAATTAAAATGAGGTGCAACTGCAGCATGTGCATTTTGAGAACCATACACTTATGCCTCTTTTAAGTAACAACAACTACTCAGGGCGGATCAACAGTCCCAATGTAACATGTCATGTAATGAACGAGCTGGTCAGTGTGACACTCTTAAATACAAAGGAATCTCCCACAAGATTAACAGTCTTTGACTACAATCCAGAGTAACTACAGGACCTTTTACAGCGATGTAGTTATAGTGCCACCTGTGGGAAACGTATGGGAAATGCACAGAGAAATCCAGAGTAAGTGCCTCTTACGTCTTCCCATAGTTACTCTGGATTGTAGGGTTAATCTTAATTTTGACACCAGAACATTTCAGCTATCTAAGATTTCAGCTGTCTTAGATTTTAACTACCTTAAGATGTAAAGAGACAGCAAAACAAAAGATATCCTTTCATATTTGTCTTAATTGCACAGGTTGCAGAGTCTCACTTCAAAAATACGGATATCAAATGGATGCACTGACTCACATAAAAATTAAATGTGCACCTTGCTCTTAAAGGGGCTTTCTTATCTACTGCCCATTCTGTGGGCTACTCCAGCAAAGTAGCCCATGTGCAAGAAGCATCTAAGCAATTGAGGCAAGGCATGGTGCAGTTTTGGTACGAACTCCTCTTACTTATTCTGCCCAGCCCTGTTTGAAATAGGAAAAGTAGACCATGTTAGGAGTACTTCAAGTATATTCCACATACAGTAATGCCTCACGTAACAAATTTAATTCGTTCTGGAGGCATGCTTGTTACGTGAAACGTTCTTTACGTGAAGCGGATTTTCCCATAGGAAATAATGGAAACTCAGACGATTGGTTCCACAACCCATAAAATATTCATATAAAAATATTAACTGGATGTAAAAATGATGACAGAACACAGAGATTGAATTCAAAACATGCATGATCTTATGAAGTCTATTTAGACTGCAGTCCTAAAGACACTTTCCTGGGAGTAAGACCCATTTAACACAATGGGGCTTACTTCTGGGTAGACATGGTGAGGAGGCTGCAATCTAAGACACCTACAAAGTGTCTCCCCACTTTCTCCTTCTCTCCATCCTGAGCCTCTCTCTTCCCTGCTCCCTTCTGACTAGCCCTGACCTGCTTCCCTCTTCTCCACTGCTCTTCTCTCCCTCTGCCCAGCAGACACCCAGCCACAGGAGGAACAGCATGGTCAGGTGCACTAGACAGCCCTGACACTTTTTAAACAGGCTGCTGGCCAGCGCGTCTGCCCCAACTGCCAACTAATGTGTTCTTTACGTGAAGCACAGTTTGTTACGTAAGGCAGAATCCTAGAGAAAATTTTGTTTGTTACGTGAAACATACTTTACATCAGGTGTTCTTTACGTGAGGCGCAACTGTATCATGTTTGCTTCAAAAAGGGCCAAGCAAAACAAACAGGAGGAGTCAAATTTGCAGGAAAGGCTGAGGCCCATAAGAAACTTTGGGTGAAACACAGAAAAAGTCAGGTAGTAGGTGATTAAGGCCAGGAACTACGTTTTCTTTGACCACTTGCTGAACTGGGTGTCTACTACGTCTCTAGAGGCAGCAGTTAAGTAATGGCCCGTGGCATTCATTTAGGGCGCAATCCTGAGTAACTACGGGGAGTCCTTGCTCCGGTGTAAGAACAAGTTACTCTGGATTGCAATATGAATTTCCCATAGGTTTTCACTAGGTAGTGCAGTAACTATGGGTGCACATAATGTCTCTTACGTGCTCCCGTAGTTACTCTGGATTGTAGGGTTAGTCATAGGACACAATCCAGAGCAAATTCAGCCTGCTCTGACCTAACTGCACTCTCCTAACTATTCTGTATCCAGAGCAGAAAGTTATGCTGAATCCAGAGAGTCAGGAAGCCTGGGCTGCCGTAACTGCTCCAGAGTATGCTAAGTAATTGACACAAGGGGAAGACTTGCTCCTGAAGAGACACCCCTCAGATCACACTGAACAAGGAACAGCTGTGGTGCCTACAGTGGTGACATGACTCTGCACATCACCTGGTGCGGAAGTCTGTGCGTCATCCCTGGGATGCGCGCCCCCCCCCCCCACCTGGACTGCGCAGACACCAAAATTGGCGCCTGCGCAGTTGTTTCTGAAGCCAACTGGCTTCAGAAAGAGTACTGCGCAGGCACCATCTCTGACACCTGCGCAGTGTCTTTTCTGAAGCCTTTTGGCTTCGGGGGAGACTGTGCAGGTGTCAGAGTTGGTGCCTGTGCAGTACTCTTTCTGAAGCCATTCGGCTGCCGCTCCGCCTCCTGAGTGAGGCCGAATGGCTGTGCAGAGGAGCAGACTTTCTCTGCTCTAAGGAAGTCTCCTCTGAAGCTGTTCGGCATGCTCAGTGTGTTTCTGCGCAGTGCACCTCAGATGGCCATTCAGGCCAGCTCCTCAGACAAGCGGCAGCTTCTGGCTGCTGCTCCGCCTTGGAGCAGGCCTGAATGGGGGTGCTGACGCCCGGGGCCTGCCAAAGGACAGTCAAATTCCTCCGGCACATCACCCCATACAGAGCGCATCACCCAATGCAGCCCACACCAGCCGCACCAGTCTGGTGACGCCACTGGGTGCCGGCCTTATAAGGAGTCCCTGATGAGATGCCGGTACATTCTACAGTGAATACAAGGGGCTTCTTGGAGTGGCCTGCTGTATCCTGAGGTTTGTGGGCAGCCGTAGTTTGTTCCATATCCTGAGGTTGAGAGGCAGGGGTTGCAGCTAGGATGGCCAAGAACTCAGATTTTTGGTCAACACTGCCATTCTTACTCAGGCCTTATCATGGACCCCTATGGGTCTACTCATTACTATACCTGCTCCTGAGGTGGTATAACTCTGAGGGCTGGAAGAGGGCATTTCTGCCTTGGAAACAGGCTCTGGATACAGAGTAACTGCTCTGCCCTAGGCAATGCTAAACATGCCCTCAACTTGCCTCTCCTGAGCTGCTTAGGCTGCCCCAGTTCGGGCAGAGCAGGTCCACCTCTCTTAGGGCACCCTATCTTGCCTTGCTCTGCCCTAAGCCTTTTCCAGAGTAACTGGGGTGGGGCATTTTGCAGTTGCTCCACCCTAGTGTTAGATAGGGCAACCTAAGGGCTCTTATGTGAACAGATTAGTTGCTCTGGATTGTCCTGATAGATGAGAGCCAGAATAGCCAGTGGAAAGCAAGATGTATGCAGACCTGAGTTCAGCTTCCAGTGCTACACGGTATTATCTCCCAGGCTTAACTGGTCTTGTGTATAATGAAGCAGTCACTCACCTTGTACATGTATGGGCGGTGTCATGTACAATAAAACTGCGAAGCCTTTTGCAAATTGTTTGTGTTATTAAAATGATAAATACAAGAAACATTGCTGCTGGAAATCCTAAGGAAATAAATATTTAGGCAAGAACACAGTAGAGATGATAATATATGTTCTGCATTCTGTAACTTAGTGCAGGTGTACTTCTTGTGATAACCAACTGTTTTCCCAGCACAACACATTTAATGCTGTTATGAAGTCATCTTGTCCAATGTCATTGGGAGAGAAATGTAATCATCTGCATTAAAATGTATTATCCCAATTAAATTTGTGCCACATGTTAAATTAAGTTTAAAATAGGAAATTAAATTAAGAGGGTGTCAGCAAAGCTTGACAATACGTTGCTTATAGATTTTGTCAGAGAAAGCTAAGGGAAAAGGGAAAATGTGCAACAAATTCAATTACGAATTTAGCCATTTTTTAAACCTTCCGTTTTAAGTCATAAAGTGATAGCAATATTTAGAGGAAATAAATTTGGAGGAAATAAGGAAGAATGAAAAAAAAGTGGCTATATCAAGCCCTTTCCCCCTTGCAACCAATATTCACTTCGATAGCAATTTTTTTTTGCTTATCCTGCCAAATTATTAATTATCCTAATTTTCTTTTCAACCGCTGTCATAGCTTGACCTAAACTTCATGAGCAGAAGCAGGAGTTAAGAAGCCATGGTGCAAATTCCAACAAAATTTGTTTTTGGAGCTCCAGTTGGTCCTTAGCTATTTTATTGCCAAGCACTAACTTGGTTTTAAGGATTAAACTATGTCTAGGAGTGTTTGAAAATGGTTCTTTTTATGGTGCAGATTCTATTATTTGAAAGGCTGAAAGTGGTATTATATTTTTATTCCAGGTTCTCATTTTTATTAATTTAAAATATTTATTTTCAATCTGATTTAATTTCTGGAAAATACTTAAAATATTCAAAATGTAGTATTTTGTGTCTAATTTGAATATTTTAAATATAAAATGGCAGTGTTTTGAATTTTTAACAACATCAAAAAGAAACCTCAAGCCATAATGAAAGGTTTAGACTTTTGTTTATGTTTCTAGACGTTTAACCAGTAACAACCAAATGTAACTACAGCAGTTATCTGTTAATATGAGCATTATATAAAATAAGAAATTGGAACTCTAATGTTTCCTAGAGTGTATATTAATATGTGTATGTTAAGTGTATATGACACACCCAAATTTGTTGGCTGTGAAATGGTCTTCATTCAGTTCAGTGTTATCTGAAAATGTTTCCATACAAAAATGATGGCCAGATGCTTATAGCTTAAAAGCACATGCACATGTAGAATTTGCATATTCTTCACAGCTTGAATAAACCTGAACAAGTGCAACTACAGCTACTCAGTCTTCTAGACATCCTACTCATACTGGCAACAGTTTGCAGAATAAATCTATAGTACAGTAGTCTACTTTAAAAAAAACTATTTAAAAAGACACAGAAACTTACAAATGCTTGATCAATATCTTTCCTGATCTCTGCCACAATCTGGGCATTATCTCCCCGTGCCAAGACTGCATCAAGGGAATGGTGCTGGATAGACTCCAGGAGACGAGCTGGATGTCCAAGGCGCAGTATTCGCTTCTGGCAACCAGCGAGTCTTTCTACCAAGTTGTCCACTGCAACATTTGAAGGAGCACAACAGAGGACCTTGAAGAGAAAACAAAACAAGAGAGCTAGAGCACAATCCTAAACATGTCAACTCAAAAGTAATCCCCATTGTGTTCAATGGGTCTTACTCCCAGGAAAGTATCTTTAGGATTGCAGCCCTAATTAATTTCACTGAAATGGCTGTGGTGTAATGTACACTAGCCTCCTCATGGTGCACCCGGGCAACATGACTTTTTACCATTTGGTAAGGCTGAACAGTCTACAACTCTTGGCTGTTGGATGTCACAAGGATCTCCCAGCAAGAAGCAGCAGCAAAAACAAATGGATGAAGCTTAGATTAAGGGAACAATCCAGAATTAGGGCATTGAGGAGTGTTCTAGCTGGGCTGCCCCAACTATTCTGAACCCAGAGCAGAAAGTTATGCTGGATCCAGAGAGACAGGAAGCCTGGGCTACCCTAACTGCTCCAGAGCAAGCTCAGTAGGCACCAAGTCAGTGATAGCTGGGGAGGGTTTGCTCTTGAGGAAACCCCCCTTAGATCACACTGAACAAGGAACAGGCTTCAACTAAATTACAAAACTGGAAGTTGATTGCAATTGTATTTTATCAATTTCTTATGTGCAGGACCCCTGTAGAGAGCTCTGCCCATCGTACTCCCAGGAGACCAGCACAGACAGAGGATAAAAAAAAGAAAGCCCCTCTGTCCACAACAGTGGAATGATTCTGGCAATTGCACTGCCACCATCTCCCCATTCTGCAAACACTTATAGTGGTGCAAACTTCACATGCAAGTTTGAAAACTGCTGCTCTATTTGCAAATTCACTTTATCTGCTGTGAGGTGCAGAACTGCTATTTACCTATCATTATCCATGACTCTGATCTCATCTATATATCGATATACTGTATATAAAATTGAAAAGTCACTCATTGACTCACTGACTCACTCATCAACGCCCTGTTAAAACCGCTGGGTGTAGAAGCGTGAAATTTGGGGTGGGTGTTCCAGGAGTCACTAAGAACTGGTTTTCCACAATAGTGTGCATTGAAGAATCAGTGCTCTGCCCCAACCCCCAGACCCAGAAGCATGAAATTTGGGGGGTTCCTATGTCACATGAATACCCACAAAGAACCGATGTGGAGAAATTTAACCCTTAAGGGGCTGAAAAAGGATGCAACATATTTTTTTCCTATACTTAACACGGAAGACTGACCAACATCCAGCCAATTTGGTGCTCGGTGCCTGGTGCACTGGGGGGGGGATGTTGGTCGGAGGGAGGGGTTGCACTGGGAAGGATGCTATGTATGGAAGGTGTTGCGCATGGGGAGGTGATGCACATGGGGAATGATGCATATGGGGAGATGATACGCACGGGGGATGATGCGCATGGGGAACTGATGTGCATAGGGCATTGATGCTCATGGGGGATGTTGGGAATTGGGGTTGACGCGCATGGGTAATACTGCGCATGGGGGATGTTGCGCATGGGGGATTGATGTGCAGTGTTGAGCCAGAAAACTTCAAGGAGTTAAGGGATACCCAGCACAGAGAAATCCTCATCACCACAACCTTTAAAATGTACATGGAGAAGCCATACCAGAGGAGAAAGCACGAGATGTTGGAGATGATGATGAATTCTCACTGTCACCAAGCCCCATAGACTTCACTTGAAGATTTAGGTTAACAAAATTCAGAGTGTTTGATGAAGTGGTCTAATCCCATTGCTCCCATAGACTCAGTTATTCAGTATCCACTAATTCAATAGCCACTAGGTTTTCAAGGAACCTAACCTTAACAGATAATGAGATTTGACTGCAATATTAATAATATCACTCACTTTCAGGCCTTGCTGCACAGCTTGCAAGATTATCTCCACCACAGTTGTTGTTTTGCCTGTTCCAGGTGGCCCATGGATGATAGCGAGCTCTTTTTGTGCCAAGGAGAAGCAAACTGCCTCCTTCTGAGAGGCATCCAGTGATTCATTGTAGAACTTCAATAGCTCTGTAAGAAACAGCAGGAGGAATGTTTGTTCAGATCTCAGTCCTGTAAGGATCATTTGCACAAGAAAGCAAGTGTGGCTATACAAATAAAACATTATCTTTGAAAGTTGATCAGATTTGATTGGAAAGAAAACCTTTGCAAAAAAAAATTAATTAATGCTCTGAGAAGTCAAAACCTCCACGAGTCCCTAATGAATCATGGGTTTAAGACCAACCTGGTTTAGCTGCAAATTATTCAGTCTTCAAGAATTTCAGAGACTTTGGTTGCAATCCTAATGACGCTTTCCTGGGAGAAATACCCATTGAACACAAAGGGTAGACTTTTGAGTAGACTTGGTTAGGATTGTGCTCTTTCTGTATCAGTATCTGAATCTATGCTGACCAAAATGTTAGTTGCTACAGTGGTGATATTTTAAACATTGTATCTTTACACTGTAAAAGTTTACAGTATTACCAGCCATGATCATACAAATCAAAAGACCTTTTTTAAATACGGTTAACACTCTTGCGTGCTAATAGACAATTTCCTGCATTATATGAACAAGTTTGTCATCTCTTTTTAAAGGGACTAGTGAAAATGTACCCGCGTTGCAGGAGTAAAATTCCCCCGTATGCCATTCCCCCACTGTGCATCGTCCCCCCACCACTCCTGGCCCCATGCACAATACCCCCGTACAACATTCCCTGATGTGCACTGTCCCCCATGCACACTACCCCCATGTGCTCCATCCCCCATGTGCAACACCCCCATGCACATGAACCCCCATGTGTATCATCTACCCATGTGAAATACCTCTGTACAACATCCCCCCATGTGCACCATCTCCCCATGCACACCATCCCTCCCATGCATTAGCTGGATATTGATCAGTCTTCAATGTTAAGTATAGGACAAAAACACTTTGCACCTCTTTTCAGCTCCTTAAGGGTTACATTTCTCAATATCTGTTCTTGGTCAGTGTTGATATAACAGAAGGAATACCCTCCCCAAATTTCATGCTTCTCAGTCCAGGATTGAGACAAGGCAGTGATCAGTCAGGGATTCTCAATGGAATGTATAGGGAGGAAAATGTGTTGTGCCCCTTTTCACCCTCTTCCAGTTGGAATTTCCAAAAACTGGTTCTTACAGTGCAATCCGAAGCATGTCTACTCAGAAATCCTGTTGTGGTCAATGGGGCATATTCTCAGTAAAGTGTATTTAAGATTGCAGCATTAGTGGGTGCCTCAATCACAGAACAAACACTTCCCCAAATTTCACTCTTCTAGGCCCAGTGGTCTTGGCGGGGCATTGTTGAGTCAGTGAGTGAGTCATTCAGTCAGTGACTTTTCAGTTTTATATATATAAACAACATCCCACAAAGTAGAAAGTAGGGATGAAGATGCATCCTGTCTGTGGTGGTTGAGTGATATAAGGGCAGAATGCTGGAACTGGAAGAATGGATACAAATGCGTGCTCAGCCAGTCCTCACTCATCAGCATCAATTCCCTGCCTGCATATTGTGGATAACACAACAGTGTCTTATCCAATAAGTCAAGCATAGACAAGATTGACAGTGCAATCCTAAGCATGTCTAATCAGAAGTAGGTCCCATTGTGTTGAATAGTTCTTACTCCAAGGAAAGTATGGTTAGGACTGCAGCCTGAGACTTTGATCTATTCTGACATTTCTCCTTTATCACATGCAATGTAAAATCTCTACATCAGTTTTTCAATCTTAAGAACACATTGCAGTGTTACTGTTTATTTGATTTCTAAAACAACAGTGTGCAATTCTTAAATCCAAACATTAAACAACACAATTCTTTTTTTTAAAAAAAGTGTTATTCCCACCTAGGTGGGGTCCACTTGTTTGGCTAGACATAGCCACTAAATGATTGAGATATACTTCAACCGATGTCTCGCTTCATCAGTTGCTGAAGGCATTTTATACCTACTGCCTGATATCTATCTACTCACATTTACATGCTTTCAAACTGCTAGGATAGCAGGAGCTGGGCTATGTAGTATGAGCCATAGCTGGGCTATGACTTGTAGTACTTGGAGGTTTTGAACTCTGGTCTTGAACTGCTAATCTGCCAATATTATGGTCAGCAAGCACAGCATTCTAACCACTGAGCCACTGTATTGCAGACACAGTAGCAGGAGTTCACATCCTTGACTTTCTTTTTCATTACTGAGTACTCTGACTTTACCTTTTCAACTGCAAAAGACAAGAAGGGGAATTACAGTTTTTGTCTTTAGCCCCCAGCTTGTTTGACGTCAGAAAGTTTCTGTAACAAGCAGAACAAACATTTGGTGTCCACAGTCCAGAGGAAATCAACGGAAAAATAAGAAGTGGGTTTTACAAAAGAGGAACAGTTGGTAAGTGGGAGTTGTTGCTCATTGATAGTTTGGCAAATACTACATGGAACAGGCATTTAATTTCAGGCTGGCAAAAGACACTGAATGGACAATTTAATTCCTCTGTACCTACAGGCAGCAAGAGGACAGAAAAGGGCAATGCTGTCGCCTTTGCTAAACTAGGCTGCCAAGTAACATTGCATTCCAAATGGCAAGAGAAGAACTTAATCTCCAAATCCATTCTGCATCTTTAGTAGGACCATCAACTGGGAACTAGTACCCCAGTTAATGGGCAAAGAAGCACCCTTTAAAAGCTGTGGTATTATAATATATTAAGCTACTGTATATATTAAATATATTAAGCTCTTACATTTAATGGGGAAAACTTTTTAGTGGAAAGGATCCCTGTTTTTCTCAACATGATGTGTTTATTAGCAATTATTGTATTTGCTGGCACACCCTCACCCTATATCTATTTTTGATTTGTAAGTCCCTTTGAGACATGGATCCATTTTTTCCTTCCTCTGCAATGTAAATTGATTTGTAAAAAAAGTATACAAATATTAATAACTGCAGATTTCAAGTCTGTTTTGTAGGGTTGCAAACAACAAAGTTTTCCTACAAGGTGGCAATTTTAGGGCCTTATTGGCACTGATAGTTTCACTGAAAAACTAAAACACTAATGCTTGAATTGATGTTTAATACATTAAGGAAACTTCATAATTACTGAGAACTGTTCTCCATGTTTTAAGAACTTAAGAAGAGCCTCCTTAGATTAGTTCCAAAAGTGCATCTACGCTATCTTCCAGTATGGGTGCAATCCTAACTTAAGCTGGCACAACTCATCGGTCTTCCCATTCCCGTGATTATGTAGGGAGGCAAGTGCATGTCTGCACAGGCCTAATCGTCTCCCACAAGTGACACTGAAGTGCCTTATAGCCGTTTTATGACACTCCAAGGCCAGTATAGGAGTTGCAATGGGCTTAAAAGTAAAAGTGTCTTCCACAGGTTATACTGCTAGTTGTTACCGACTCTAGGGTACAGTGCTCATCCCCATTTCTAGAGCCATAGTGCCAGCATTGTCTGACATGTGGCTCACATGTGCATGTAACGCCGTTACCTTACTACCAAAGTGGTACCTATTTATCTACTTGCATTTGCATTCTTTCGAACTGCTAGGTTGGCAGGAGCAGGGCTTAGGACCGGAGCTCACCCTGTTTTGTAGGACCCAGGTCTTGAACCCTGGTCTGCTGGTTAAAAAGCACAGTGTCTTAACCACTTCTGCCACCACAGGGCTTAGGGTGGCCTAAGTGGAGGTTAGGATTGTAGCCTATGTCAGATGTTCCCCCACCCCACCCTGGAGCACAAAGGACAAGGTACCTGCATCCTGGTGCCATTCCCACAAACTTGGCATTCTGAGGTAGACTTTTAAAATCTGGAGGTGGCACATACCCATCATGGCTTGTAACCTTGTGATGAACCTTTCTTCCAGAAATCTGTCCATTTCCCTCTAGAAATCTATCCAGTTTGACCAAGATGTCATTACTACATCCTATGGCATATTTTTAAAGCAAAACGTTAAGGAGTACCTAAAGACAGAAACTAAAGTGCTGTCTTACAGAAAAAGGGACACATTTGTTTTCAATGACCTCTGAAAACAGAACCAGAACCAACTGGAACAAACTGCAAGAAAACAGATTCCAGTAAGTTATCAGAAAAAATTCCTGATGGTGAGGGCAGTTCGGCAGTGGAACAGATTGCCAAGGGAGGTAGGTGGTGGACTCTCCCTCTCTGGGGAACTTCAAGCAGAGATCCAACAAGCACCTGTCGGAGATGCCCTAGGAAGATTTTCTGCTCTAGGCAGGGGTTCTGACTGGAGGACCTATTAGGTCCCTTCCAACTCTATGATTCTATCATTCTATGTTACAGGGGCAGGTTGATATTAACCCAGTAGGCAGACAAATCATTCCAAACAAGGCCAAATCCAAATAAACAGGCCCTATTAAAATTTTCTTGCTTTTCTAAGGAGACGTTTTATTCTGCATGTAACATCAACATTACTCATTTACTCTGTGTTGACTGTTCAAAAGGATCTTAGGTCTTATTTCTTCCACATGCACAATAAAACATTACTGCTCATCAGCATTTTAAGAAAGTGTCTAGTCCACTCTAATGTCTAGTCCATATGGGAGGCAAGAAAAAGAAAAGAAATGGAGACTAACAGTGCAGTCTCAAAAGACAAAGCTATCATTTTTCTCCTTCATTGATTTCAGAAATGCTTTTAGCTCCACATGGCATTGCTGTTTAGATTGGATCTAATGTTGTCACAAGATGAAATAGGAGGGAAATCCTACCCATGCTCATCAGATGTAGAACAGGAACATGCATGCATTGAAAGAAATCAGGTCAGAGATGCCTGCCTGATCATCAAGTGATGGATGTCAATAAAGTACCCCAGATAAGAATAAACCACCTGTGGGACCCTGCTGGTCACCAGGCACTGGGCCACGCAGGGTACTTGGCACCACTGGGCAGCAGTAACCACTGGGCACCAAATCTGTTCTTAGAGTGTCCTTACATCATAGAAGCAATCTGCTCCCAAAATTTTAATGCTTCTAGTTTCAGGGATTGGGCTTTGATGAGTCAACAATTCTTTAGTGGTAAGTATAGGGACAAAAACACATTGCACCACTTTTTACCCGCTTCTGGTTTGAATTTGTCAAAATCTTTTTTTAGTTGGTGCCTACAGCACAGAAAGAATACCTCCCCAAACTTCACGGTTCTAGGTTTGGCGGTTTAGGCTGGGCATTGATAAGTCAGTCAGTGAGTCATTTTCTCTTCAATTTTATATATACAGTATATAGATAATTGCAAATATGCTCAATTTTAGAAGAGCTGTACAAGTAGCTTCAGTCGAAACAACTTACAGTTCAAGCCAAGGTATATCTACTCAAAAGTAAATCCTATTGTGTTCTATAGGAAAGTACAGTGGTACCATGTAAGACAAACAATTTGTAAGACAAACTAAAATTTCTAAGAAATTTTTCCTTGTAAGACAAACAGTGCCATGTAAAACAAACAGTTTTACAGTAAAATTCAATGTAAAACAAATAAATTGATGGATCTGCATTGTGAGCAATAGCAAGAAGTTATGGAGGAGAGCTCATCTGCAGAGGAGGAGAAGGAAAATGAGGAGGAGGAATCCCTCACATCAAATGAGATTAAGGACATTTCTAAACATTGGGAAATTGTGCAAAATTTTGTAGAAAAGCACCACCCAAATAATGCAGTAGCAATGCAAGCGATGAATCTGTTTCATGACAATGCAATGTCACATTTCCAATAAATCTTCAAAAGGAGACAAAAGCAAGTGTCATTAGAAGGTTCCTAGTTAAAGTTGCCCAAAAAGACACCAGTGGTTCTTTTAGTGAAAATTAGGCTACAATCCAGAGTAACGACGGGAGCACATAAGAAATATTACATGCAACCCTACTTACTGCACCACCTAGTGAAAACCTACGGGGAAATTTATATTGCAATCCAGAATAAAGTGTTTTTACTCCAGAGCAAGGACTCCCTGTAGTTACTCTGGATTGCGCCCTTAGTCATCTTTGGCCATAAAGGTTTTTCTTTTCTCTTTTACTGTGCAGTATAACATGTTTTTATTAATATTACAGAGATTTCGTTCTGCATTATATTACAATGTTTTAAATTTGATTACAGTGTTTTGTCATCATTTTTACATACAGTTAATATTTTTATTTGAATATTTTTGGGTTGTGGAATCAATCGTCTGCGTTTCCATTATTTCCTATGGGAAAATCCGCTTGGTATAAAGAACTCTTTGTAAGAGAAACACGCTTCTGGAACAAATTATGTTCATCTTTCAAGGCACCACTGTATATAAAAAAATTGCTGTCTAAATATGGTTTTCACTTCTTGTATGGCAGACAAGGACAAAACATAGTTTACTGGTATAGATATAATGGACTGCCTGGATGTGCAGAGGGAACATGAAGTCTGGGGCTTGGAAGATCAAGAAGGCTATATAAAAACCAATCTGATTTTGATAGGCTCCCTGGCCCAGTCCTCATGTTTTTTGGCAAGTTTCTCCTGTGATTAGGTGTCATGGTAGCACATGGATGAGGGTATTGGCATCAGATTTGATGCTTACCATATTCAAGTTGCTCTGAAATATGAAGCAAGGTAACATGACAAGTTGCAGTACTCAGATCCAACTTGACATTGCCAGCTTTACCATCTGCTGTATGGCTATGCAAATCATTCTTTCAAATAGGACTTTCCATAGAATTGAAGACATACATATCAGGAGAATATGAGAACAGAAATAGAGCGGTAACATCGTGCCTGTATACATGCTGCTCATAGGAGAATGCTGACCTCTTGTGGTTACCAACTATCATTATATACCATTCACAGTTTCTAAATTAGCATTTTTTCAACCACTGTTCTTCTATGGCAAGATTGGTGTGCCACAAGTATTTGAGGGAAGTTTTAGTAAAGTCTTTAGAGGATGTGAGCCCCCTCCTGCTGGCAGCATAGTACCTTTTTCTGAGAATTGCTGACCAGCTCTCAGATATACTTTTAACTAATACTTTGGCAAATACCTGCACAGGTGGTTCCCTTGTGAAGGATCACTGCTGACCAATCACCAGTATAGAAACACCCCTTGGCATTTAAAGTCAGATAGCAGCTGCTAGGGTCTCCAAAAGGTTCTGGAACCAATAACTTAAAGGATATACTCGTTGCTCCAACACAACCCATCAGTCTTAATTCAGAGGATAGTTTAGCTAACTTTGCTTTATCTGGGTTTGAGTGTTAGCCAGATCATAATATATTTTAGAAAGTCTAAGATTTATTGGAGTGCAAAAGAAGTATTAAACAAAAGAAAGCTTACAACAGTGTCTCTTCAGCTAACCTGAGAACAGCAGATGGACTCTAATGGAACAGGTTCCAGGGCACAGTTGTGCAATCCTCCTCTATCATTGAAATCTGAAAGGCAGGGGCATTTCTATTACACCTACTCCCAGAGAAGCTTCTAGAAGCAGAACCTCCAGTACCAAAAGAACCTTATGGTGTTCCAGAGATAAGTCTCCTCCATGTGGGCCTTTCCATATCTAAGATATGCAGTATGATAACTCAGCCTAATCACAGAAAACTTTAGCTGTGGGTCTGGAGTGGGAGTTTTGCTAAATGGACAGACAAATTGCTAAAGTTCACTGACTCCTCATAATGATCACAATCTTCCAATATACCAACCACTGCTCCTTTCAGATTTATGAAAGCCATAAATATGTAAACACTGAATACTCGTGGCAATCTTCTAGAAATAGGACACTTCTGTGGTAAAAGAGTCAGTACAAAGGGGTAGAAAAGTCAGACAAAATGTTAAAACTGAACCAGATGTTACAGCTATACCTTTTCCTCAAAGGGCATCGCAAAAGACTGAGAAGCAGGACTCTCAGGCTGCAATCCTAAAGACACTTTCCTGGGGGTAATACTCACTGAATACAATAGGGCTTACTTTTGAGTAGACATGGTTAGGATTGTGCTCTCAGCAATTGCTGGTACAACCTATTTGCAAATCACGGTTGGAAATACATGTGCTGCAGCAATTACTTTAGTCTTCCAAACATTCACTGTTATGACCTTAGTGAAAAATAAAGGTAAATGTTCTTACTTGTGTCACTGGCAACACTTGGTTCAGAAGAATAGAAGAGGACATCAATAAGGCCAGATGCTGGGCCAGAGCGATACTGATTAAGCAAATTTAATGCCCTGCCAAAACAGAAAATACAGAAGAGGAAATCTTAATTTCTTCACATTTCAGGAAACAGTGTCAATACTCATAGTACTGTCCTAAACAACAGGGGGGCATTCTTTTTAATATGACGCCAGTTTTCAAAAGGAGCATGATTCTTCAGATGGCTGCTAACAGAACCTACATTTTTGTCAGTGGGAACATCTCAGGATAGGGAACATAGGCCCAAATCCTAAAGTCAAATTACACCCTTTGCTCCAGAGCAGTTAAGGTGACTTTCCATAAGATAACACTAGAGGGTGATGTAACTGCGTGGAACCGTAACCGCTCTGGATTTTGCCCTTAGTGTCCTTTACTTCCCAGTTATTACAGGTTGTAAAGGGAAAATAGGTTTACTCTCTGAAATGCATGTTGAATCACAGCCTATTCTAGTGGTTTCTGAACTTTTTGGCAGGAGGGCCACATCGTCTTTCGGATACTGTGTCGGGGGCAGAAGATAAAAAAGAATTGGTTTACATTTCAAATTTGAATAAATTTACACAAATGGATATATTAGTAACAGAATCTGTGAATGAATAAATTCTGATCTGTTAGCATTATGAATCTAACAATTGTTTCAGGTAAGCTAAGCTGAATAGAATGTTCAGATTTGAACAACTGCCAGTTGGCTGGTGACAGTTGGAGGACTGTTTGGCAGCTGGAGATCAGCAGAAAGGAGTTGTGAAGCTCTGGATTACTGGTTAGCTCTGTGGAGAATTAGACTGATGGACTTGATATAAACGTGTATGACCTGGACTGTGTTAGACTACTCTAAAGTGTAAATACAGTAAATAGTTAATCTACTCCACTGTGTCTGTTTTCAGTCTTGCAACACCGAAACAGTCACAGGATACAACTATCAGTCAACATCCTGACACAACCAACACTTTCCAACATGCAGAGAGAAAGTGATCTTCAAACCAGTTCTGAAGCACTTTTGTACACAGAGAGAGGAGGTCCTCTCTTCTCCACCTCCCCAGCCTTCAGAATACCCTCCCAAGGCGTGGAGAGCAGAGCAGAGCTCCCCTCACCTCTGGTGAATTACAGGGTTTGCCTGAGGGCTAGATGGAGGCTTGCCAAAGGCTGCATCTGGCTCCAGGGCTAGGGTTTGGAGACCCCTGGCCTAGTCTATATAGCTTTACCTTTTAAGCCTTTTGTATGTGATGTCATTGGCAAGTTTCAGCAGGTGATAGGAGTTTTCCTGATCCAAGTTCACAAAGCTACTCGGAGGCTCATCAATTGCAACAGTAACTGATTTTGGAGCTATGCGCGTGACAATTCCTGTGGCAAGCTGATCACTTGGGCCAGCAGTTTCATAAAGTCCCACAATGTCACCTGTAGAAGACAAATCATTGCAGAGGAAAACATTCAGAATACAAAAGAGCAAATGATAAAAAACTGCAATCCAGTGCTGGGCTTCAGGGGGTTCTCAAAGGTTCTATAGAACGCTTTGCTAATGAGCACCCGGTTACTAATGGGACATAGAACCTGTTGTTAATTTAGGTTATTAGGACATAGAACCTGTTGTTAATTTATTTGACTCTCACCACTGCTGCAATCCTATATCTTCCCACTTGGGAATAAGTCCTGTTAAATCCAAAGAGGATTTACATTTGTAAGTGAGGGAGTTTCTGCATTCAAAACTAGGCTAGTTTTTCAATTTGCTTTCTTTATAAGGCAACAGTTGTTGGCTTACCAGGCCCAAAATTATTACATGGCAGCTCTGCTTCCAGACCTTGTTTTTGAGGCCGGAAAGTAACAAGCAATCGGCCGTACAACCCAGTCCTTTGACTAGTTACTCCGAGTTTCAACAAGCAGATCCCTCTGCGCTGCAACTCTTTCAAGGAGATGCTTTCTTGCCATGCCCTGGAAAAGCACATAGAAAGAAAAATAATGTAATGGTTGGAAAGCAAATTATTGGTTTAGTCCACTTTCCCAAAAACCATGGGAGAATGCCAAGGACACGGCTGATGAAAAACAAACACTACCCAAGACAGCTGATAAATATGAAGTAATATAAATACATATCTCATGCAGAAAGAATATGGTTAAATTCCATTACCTGTATGGAAGGAACAAGCCCAACAACAGTTATTCTAAGGCTACAATCCAGAGTAACTATGGAACCTCGTACTTCAACCTAAGTGGCACTTACTCTGGATTGCTCTATGCATTTCCCATAGATGGCACCGCAGCTACGCCAACGTAAGAGGTCCCATAGTTACTCTGGATAATGCATGTCCAAGGCAAAATTCTTGAAACGAATTCTGAGATACTGGGTGCCATTTTGGCAGAAAAGCAGGATACAAATAAAAAATACAGTAAATAAATATGGAGATTGGCAAGGTTGTACAGCTCTTCCTGCCACACAATGTCCATGGATATTAGGAATCAGAAGTCTTACTCAAAATAATTAAAACTGTTAATGAGGTAGTTTTATACCGTTCTGAATTATTTAAAGAGATTTTTCACTTGCACATCATTTTTTTCCACTTTTCTTACAGTTTTACTTTAATACCAGGCAAAAAAGCATTCTCCAGTTTCTAAAATAGAGATTAAAATGTGCAAGTATTAGAAGTGATGGTTCCCTTAAAGTTAGTGACTCAAGACACAAACCTAACCAACTTTCCAACACTAGCATAACTATGCCAGTGGGCATGTGCTGCATCCTGTAGTTGGGAGGGGGCAGTCAAGAAGGCCTCCTCAAATAAAAGCAATCTTTCAGCACAATCCTAAACATGTGTACTAAAAAGTAAGCCCATGGTGGCGCATGGGGGATTGATGCGCATGGGGGCTGATGTGCATGGGGGAATGTTGCACATGGGGTTGATGCGCATGGGGGTTGATGCACATGGGGGATGCTATGCATGGGGGAATGATGTGCATGAGCGGTGTTGGGAATGGGCGCAAGGGGGTGATGTGCATGGGGGATTGATGCGCATGGGGGAATGTTGCACATGAGGGTTTGATGTGCATGGGTGATGTTGTGCATGGGGGTTGATGCACATGGGGGTTGTTGCACATGTGGGGATGTTGCGCATGGGGGAAGTGGTGCATAGGGTTTGATGCGCATGGGGGTATGTTGCGCATGGAGAATGGATGTGCATGGAGGGATGATCTAGAGGGTAGAGCCTCTGTTTGCCTGAAGATAAGAACTGAAGGTTGCTGGATCGAGATAACCGGAAGTCATATCTGATTTTCCATCTGCTTTTCAGTGGGTGTGAAGGAGCTTTTTCAGCTGCCCTTTGTGTGAGAGCAGGAGAACTTTGTCAGCCAGCATTTCAGACATCGGGGCCAGTGCTGTTAACCAGTCTATGAATGTAACATCTTGAATGTAGTGTTTCTTGAAAGATAGAACAAATCTATATTTGTAAAAATCCCTTCGGGGGTTTAGATTCGCCTACCCATGTAAACCGCTTTGAATAAAGACTGAGGAGCAATCCAAACTGTCCAGAAAAGCGGTATATAAATGCCAAGTTGTTGTTGTTATTATTATTATGTGTATGGGGGGATGAACATGGGGGATGTTGCACATGGGGTGGATGCGCATGGAGGTTGATGTGTGTGGGGGATTGATGTGCAGTGGTGGGATGGTGTACAGGGGAATTTTACTCCCACAACACGGGTACGCTTTCGCTAGTTATTGTCATATAACTCATTGTAGTATGTAGTAAAATTCTGTTTAATTCATATGGCTGTGTTTAATTCCCAAGGGGAGGGGCCCTGGCATGCCTCCCTCCAACACTGACTCCACTGCCCCCCTCTAGCTATGGCACTGGTTCTCAAGCATTTCAGCATAGGACCCTTTTCGGAGAATGACAATCTGTCTGGGACCCCCCATAAGTGATGTCATCAACCTGTTTATAATGTCACCATCCTACAAGTGATGTCATCGCCTGTCAGTGATGTTGACATACTGCAAGTGATGTCATCAACCTGTACATGATGTCATAGACAGAAGGGACATCAAACAGAAAGATGCATGACCATGACGCCAGAACTCCTGCGTGTCTACTTGGAAGTAAGTCCCATTATGTTCAATGAGGCTTACTCTCAGGAAAGTAGCTGGAGTGCCAGATTCTAAGATGGCAGCATCCAAGAGGGTCCTGACCCCCCCCCCGCCCCCGAAAACCAGTGCCCTGGTGCTGCTGGTGCTGCTTCCTTGCCAGGAGAGGGTGAAGCTACCTTACCCTCCGGGGGTGGGGAGCCAGCCCAGCCTAGCCCTGCCTCTGCCTCCCCGCCAAGGGCACTCTGGACCCGGTACCTGGCCTGGGCGGCCTCGGCCTCCCTCTCTTCCGTGAGCAGCTCCACCTGGCGAGCCACGAACTCCTGCAGGAGGGAGGCCATCGCGGCGGCCCTCAAGAGCAGGCCTCCCCTTCCGCCCGGCGCTGGTGCGTGGCTGCTCCCGGCAGGCCCCTTTCCAGTTCCGTTGGAACCGCGGGAAGGAGCACCCAGCTGGGCTCTGATGGCGGTTTCCGCGGCGCCTGGGCGTCTCCTGAGCAGAGCCGGACTCCGAGCGGGTGAGGAGGGAGCGGCGCCTCGGGGGCTCTAGTAGGCCCCGCTCTGGCTGCCTCAGCGTTTCCCTGGGGGGAAGGAGAAGGAATTGGCCCGCGGAACTCCTTGCCACTGAATCTGGCCTAGACCAGGAAAAGGCTCTTGGGTCCTCGTGGACGTCCATTAGGAGTTGGGGCAGTTAGGACAGGCTAGAGGGTTTCTTTACCCAGCGTGTTGTTAGTCTGTGGAACTCCCTGCCACTGGATATGTGTGGTGGCCTCGATAAGGAAAAGACTCTTGCATTCCTATAGACATACATTAAGAGTTGAAGGAGTTAGGACAGACTAAATAATTTCTTTACCCAGTGTGTAGTTCATCTGTGGAACTCCCTGCCACAGATTGTGGTGGTTGCATTTGGCCTAAATAAGCAAAAGACTCTCTGGACATAATTAAGAGTTGGGGAATTTAGGATAGACAAAATTTCTTTACCCAGCTTGTAGTTGGTCTGTGGAACTCCCTGCCACTGGATGCGGGGATGGCATCTGACCTAGATAAGGAGAAGACTTGTGTTGTAATGGACATCCACAAAGTGTTGGGACAGACTAAAGTATTTCTTTACCCAACGCATGGTTGATCCATGGAACTCCCTGCCACTGGATGTGGAGGGTGCATTTGGTCTAATAAGGAAAAACTTGTGAGTTTGAAGCGTTAGGACACGCAAAAAAGTGTGCATTGATTGACTGATTGATTAGATACCCCACTTTTCCCATTTCAAAGTAGTGTAAATGCCCAAGGCAGCTTACATATTTTTTTATCCTTTTGTCCTCACAACAACCCTGTGAGGAAGGTGAGGATGAGAGTAAATGACTGGCCTAAGATCAACCAGGAAGCTGGGGGTGGGGGAGGAATTGAACCTTGATCCTCCAGGTCTCAGTCCAGCTCTCTAACCACTACATTCATCCAGCATGTTATTAATCTGTGGAACTCCCTGCAACTGTATGCGGTGGTGGTGGCATCTGGCCTAGATAAGGAAAAGGCTCTTGTGACCTAAAGGACATCCAGTAAGTGTTGGGAGGGTTAGGTTAGGCCAGGGGTCCTCAAACTATGGCCCATGGGCCGGATACGGCCCGCCAGGGCCCTCAATCCGGCCTGCGGGCACTTTCAGAACCCTCCCCGCCAGGGGTTGGAGGAAACCCCCCCATCCCCCCGTGTAGGAATGGATGATGGATGGGTGATTCTTAGGATGGGGTTCTGATGCAAGCCTGCCACACTTTCCTAGGAGTAAGCCCGTTACTTCTGTGTAGGGATGGATGGATGGGGCTCTGATGCTTAGGATGGGGCTCTGATGCTGCAATGCTAGCCACTCTCTCCTGGGAATAAGCCCATTGACTATCATGGGATTTACTTCTGTGTAGAAATGCTTGGGATGGGGCTCTGAGGCTGCAATGCTAGCCACACTTTCCTGGGAGTAAGCCCATTGACTATCATGGGATTTACTTCTGTGTAGGAATGCTTAGGGTAGGGCTCTGAGGCTGCAATGCTAGCCACACTTTCCTGGGAGTAAGCCCATTGACTATCAGGGGATTTACTTCAGTGTAGGACTGTGTCACAGGCGCAGGGCGGGGCTTGCCGGGAGGAAGCTATAGTCTGGCCCCCAACAATGTCTGAGGGACAGTGAACCGGCCCCCTGTTTAAGAAGTTTGAGGACCCCTGGGTTAGGCCATGTCTCTCCCACCTGAGGTCCAGATGTGGCCCACAGCAAGCCTCTAACTGGCCCACAGTCAAACTCTGAACTCAGACTCAATTGATCAAACACAGGTGGAGCTGTAATGGTGGAGTGGGGGGAATGAGGTCCAATAAATTGTGTGTTTTATTTCTGTGCTGTGTTGTTGCTTGCACAAATCTTGGAAATTTGAGCCCATTTATTCAAGTTCCATCTCTAGTGTAGTCATTTAAATTTTATATTTAAATTTTCCCTCTGCCCTCCACACTATGCCAGATATTTGATGAGGCCCTTTTGCCAACTTAGAGACTCCCAGGTTAGGCAAAAGAAAGTACAGTATTTCTTTACCCAGCACATAGTTGGTCTTTACCCACAACTGCCTGCCACTGGATGTGGTGGTGGTGGTGGCATCCGGCCTAGGAAAGGAAAAGTTTCATATGCCCGGACATCCACTAAGCATTGGGAGTGTTTAAAGGCTAAATAAAGGTGTCCCCTGCAGGGGGGTGCAGTACTCATTTCCATAGGGTGCAGTGCTCATCCTGGTTTCTTGTAGGTCCTCTCAGCCCTGTAGCTGTTTCTCTCCCCTTTGAGAAGGCACACTAGGCCTCAGCCTACCCTTCAGAGGCAGTGAGTATAGCATCTATTTTATACCTATGCATTCTTGGATGACAGCAGAAGCACAACAAACCTGGAAGCTGGTCCTTAAAGCTATTTTACCATTGGTTTGGTATCTGATTTTCCTTTTATCCACCAGGGGTACTCAGTGGATAACAAGGCATGACCTGTATTGCATTCATTTAATCATTCCTTCCTAGTGTATGGTTTTTCGCTTCTCTGTGAAAAGATAGTAATAGTATGTGCGAAAAGATAGTAATAGTAGCAGTAGTAGTAGTGTATTATTAGTGGAGATGTAATAGAGACCTCAAGTCCTGGTGCATTTTAAAAATATTTCCTGACTTCTTGTTATGAAGGGAAGTTTTGACTGCCTTATTTGAAAACCCAAAAAGTTAGAAAATTGAAAATGTCATAGAAGCATTTTATGACATTCATTTCTGTTGAACTGAAATTGAGGCAAATTTATGCACCATGAACATTGTAGTAGGAAATATACATACATGCTGGTGAATTTAATTTAAGGGAGAAGGGGAATTGGGCTGCAGTCCTGTGCACACTTATTTGAAAGGAAGTTCTATTGAACACAGTGGCGCTTCCTTCTGAGTAGGCATGCATAGGATTGGGCCCTTAGTCCACAAATTAATGTAGATTTGAACAAGACCACAAAGTCAGATGTGATTAGACTGAGTTCTTGAAACTAAGAAGAAACCTTCCAGTATATTCCTTGCAGGTATGGTGCATTTTTCAACAGCTAAAAATCCTACTTTTCAATATGGTGCTAGGTGGCATCTTATGCAGACAATCAGTTTCATTGTCATGAATTGAAAGGAAAGGGGCATTATATAGCACATCACCTTCTTCCTTGTAAAACATTATTTTTGAAGGACACTGAACATCAGACCAGTGGGATTTACTGAGTTTATTTCTCAATACATACTTTCTGGATGCAGAAAGTTTGATTTTCTGCAAAACCAGATATATGTAAGTGAACAACTTCTTTGACTCTGTATCTGTTAAGGTACTGTAGGATCAGGCTGTTAATTTTATGTGCCAGAATTAGAAGGGAAAGGGTCCTCCAAGGTTTTTATAAGGAAATTCTTGGATGAGCTATTCAGAGCAAATTTCTGAGTTCATAGCCCATATTTTCATGTTAAATCCCTTGCAAATAATTACTTTTGTGCAGATTTTCTTGCATGGGAAATCAGTCCAAAGCTATGACTACAAAAAGTGATTAAACTAATAAGCTGTTAGCAATAACTCTTTCCAAAAGGGGATTTTCACTAATCTTGCCATTAACTTGATTAAGTTAATAATCATCATGTTTTTCACTCAGTTCTCTTCTGATGTTTGTTTGTTTCACTCAGTTCTCATTTCTGATTTAGAAAAGAAACCCTGTTTAAACTATTTTTATCCTTATGTTTTGCAACACATTATTTAAGCCAAAAAAGCAAAAACATCAGGTTAAGAGTCATGACCAATCTAACTACAGAGCAGTGATTTTTCAACCATTTTTCTCTCATGGCACACTAATTGAAGCTGAGTCGTGGTGATATTTGTAGTCTTTAGCCCAAATTGAGTAAGAGCAATGGTTCTCAGGTGGGAGTTGGGATCCCCAGGGGCAGCAGGGATGTGCGTCACACAAATTTTTCAGCAGGGTTGCAAAAAGCTGGTTGCTACCATCTTGGAATCACATGGGGCTCAGCCATTTTTCAAGCTTGGGCAGAAGGAATGGCTGAAAGGCATCTGCATCTTCCTCTTCGCCATTCACATCCAACTGGGGAGGATGGAGCAGCAGGCAGCCTCTCCATGGTGTATGCTCTAGATAACCAGGGTCTCCTGCATATAGTGGGGGGGGGGGAAACCTGTGCTTGTGGGGAGGTGGCTGTGCTGGCCCATGGGATATGGAGGGAGGTTCCTGCACCAAGTAAAGGCTTGATCTTTCCTCTCTCTCTCCCAGACGCCATCATACTTCTGAGTAGATATGCAGAGGATGGGGGCTGTCAAGTTGCAATCCATACTTTTCCAGGAAGTAAGTCTCATTGAATGCAATGGGACTTACTTCTGAGTACACATGGAGGAGCTCTGGCATCACAGTGATAACACTTACATTACAGTGATAACACTTACAGTAACTTCCTGTTTGATGTCTCTTTCAGCCACGACATCACTTGGGGAGGGGGGTCTCTGACAAAGTGTCATCCTCTGAAGGGATCTCCCAGGCTGAAATGCTCCAGAACTACAGGATTAGGGAATTAAGGGAATAGGAGCAATATAATAAAGCCAACTTAATGGTCTTTCCACACCACAGGGTTGCCTACTTTGGAAATGGTATAACTTGTTTCCTGATCACAACAGCAAGAACCAAGTGCAACTGCTTGTTTCTGATTCTCTTGTCTGTTTATTTCAGCTTCTCTGTTGTGGTCTACAGTACGAAGTCAAAGTTCACGAAGTACCTCATCTCAGCAAGGGTAAGGTCAATATATTACAGAACTTGTATGTTTTCTTTCACCATTAGGATCCAGACTTTCTTTTTTTCCTGCTTCCTGAAGAACCGAAGCATACTGCCAGGGTAGTATTCTGCTTTGCAGTGACTGAAAGCACATCTTCACATGAATCTCCTGTGCCTCCATGTCACTGTTATACTGGAAGAGTTTCCAAAAGCTTTCTCCTTTGAATTCTCTTCCTAGGACATTCACAGGGCACATTATTTGGGGGGATAGAAAGTTTTCTTGGCACTCAGCTTTCATCACTGTTTAGTTTTAATTTTTTTATTGGTGGTATTTCCATTATCATGAGTGGTATTACCATTACCATGAGTCGTTTTAAGAACCACATAGGCAGGATAATTAGAGCTATAAAAAACAAGAAAAATGGAAATTGACAAACTGCAATGTATGGGAAAACTCAGTGCTAGCTTCTTTCTAATCAAAGAGAGAAGCCATAATTGAGTTTCCCCATACATTGCAGCTCATGCTGTCTTCATTATATACAACTATCTTAAAAGCCGCACTTCATGTGATTTGGGTCAGACACAAATTCCAATGCTGGATGTTCAAGCAGCAGACAGATTTTCAATCCCGGGATCATCCTGATTCCAGAAAGCTATGTCTATGTAGAGCAAGTGTGGTCCAAGTTAGAGGGGTTTTAGACACACAGATGGACAGACAGAATTTGCTGTTTATTTATATAGATGTAGAAAGGTAGAAAGTGAGAGTTTAACATCAGTGAGGTGCTTAAATGCACATGTTAGTTCATCAAATCTCCAAAAAATTATTCTTGCAGCAACAGCATAGGAAGTAGTGCTAAGGGAAGCCAGCTGAAGGCTATTTGATACTTTACAATATCCATGGCACACTTCTGTGCATCCTAATTAAGAGTCATTCATATTCTTGCCTTTCAAGAGTTTTCCATTTCCTCTTTCTCAGACTCATATATAAAACTAATTGCCAGGCTCGAATGAGATGCACCTTTTAAATCATGCTTATTGTTATAGCAACTGTACTTAAAGAAAAAGAGAAAATAAAAACTGCTGGCTTTCTAGCCTAATTATGTCTCTTCCCACTTTGATGCAGTTCTAAAGAGTAACACGAAACGCATCCTAACTCTACATCACAAGGGTCTGAAGTTGTTCCCAACAGCTGGCATTGAGACAACCCCCCCCCCCCCAAAAAAAAAATTAAAGTTCATTCATAAAATTGCTCTCAGGAGAGTTCATGATCATCCTCAAGTGGCAGGCTGGCACCAAAGCAGCGAACAACAGTTAGAGAAAAGGGGAAAGACAAACAGTGCAGCCTTTGCCTCTCCTCTTCCAGTGTGCCATGAGCTCAACCAGGCGTAGTAGAACCAAGTGCAGGAAGAATAAGGATGACAGCAGCCTCAACCCTGCAAGACCAGTTGGTAGCCGAGGCAATTTGGGTGACGAGGCTGCTTCTGAAACCAATACCCCTTCCACCTTGCCATCCACTTCTGCCATGGCCTTACCTTTACAAAGTGCTGCTGCCAGTTCCTGCCCTGATTCAAGTCAAAGTCATCTAGAAACAACAGTTCCTAAGGATGACAGTGAAAGAATGAAGCAGGAAGAAATTCAAAGAGAACATTGTGAAGAAGCAATTCGTTCTGTAGACACTGCTAACCAAATTACAACACCAGCTTCAGAAGTGGTGCCAATTGAAATAGTAGACCTTACCTGTGAATCTTCAGAATATGTAGTCGTTGATCTTACACATAATGATTCTGTTGACGAGAACAGACAGAGGCAAAATCAAGAATTAAGAAACCAGTTTTTACCAGACAGATTTGTATTAAGTAGTGATGATGATGGTGAACCCAAAGAGAGCAATGTCAGTGTCACCAAGAAGTTGCCCAGAGAATTGTCCAAGGATGGTACTTCAAATTCAGAAAACTCAGGAACTGTTAGTTGTCCAATTTGCATGGAGAGCTATTTGGAAATTACGAACAGTGGACGGCTTATAATGTCAACAAAATGTGGCCACGTTTTTTGTAATCGGTGCCTTCTTGATTGTCTTAAGAATTCTAGATTTTGCCCAACATGCAGAAAAAGACTCAATCAAAAACAGTGTCACCCAATATATATATAAAGACCAGGTCTTATTTTTCCTTTCAATTGATATTGAAGCTCAGGTCTGGATCTGTTGATATTTTGAAAACAGTTTGTCATAAGTTTGCCATGTGTTGCCATTCTTCAGAAGAATGTGAATAAAGCATTGCTTAAGAGAAATAATGGTACAAAGGAAATTCTTTATATGTTCTGTGTTATGCAGTTCATGATCTATGTTAAATCCCACCACTTGCTGAAGAAATGCTTGCTTAATACGCCTGTTACGTGTAGTGACAGGCTTTCCTTTGATGGAGCACAGTCCAAATATTTTTGAATGTCCAAATGAGCTTAAACTTAAGCGGTATTTAGCCTCATTTTTTTGTATGGTCTGAAGTTCATAATCTTAAAATGATTTTTAAGTTAATCTTCCTATGCATGCACCTGTTTGCCAGCACCATCATTGCCACTTGAAGCTCTATCATGGAAGCTGTATTATGTCCTTAAATGGGGAGCTGTTTCCCACATTTGCTTTGCTGTGTGGAACTTCATGCACAGGCATTGTTTCATGAAGCAGTTAATGCTATTGATCACATGTAAGAAATGGACCTCATTTTGTAAAGATTTGAATTGTAATAACCAGCTTATTTCCGCTTTGTTAAATGTTCAGAGTAGAATAATGAATGGGTTGAAATATTTTAAACTTCTCTAGTTATGCACTGATGTGTCAGATTTCTTTAGCAAGTCTATGTTGCCAACTTCGAACAGGCTTGTTGTTTCACGTGCTTAATCCAGTATTCTGTTAGAATAAATGGTATCTTAATTGGGTGCCTCTCACTATAACATATCTAACATAATTTAGCTTGATGCTGAGATCTTGCAGTATTGATACTTGAATTATTATACTGACAGAAAACAGATCAGAGGTCGACCCACATGCGTTTAGTTCAGCACTATGTTACACAGGAGCAATTTCCCTTAGTCACCTTCAAGCCAGCAGAAGGATACATGCTATTCACAGTACATGCCTAGTGCTGGACTACCAGAGATAACTAGTCTGCTTTTATTTGCTCAGACACATGTTCTGCCCTGAAAACTTTCAAATTCAATGCTTCATTATTTGGGTTCTAGTAAGAAAAATTGAATTGTTGTGCAGAATCCTTATCTACAGAAGTGCGGAGAATACAACACTCTCCTGTTGCATGAATCTCATCCAAAAGAGCCAAATTCTTCATTAGTCTAGTCCTTGCATAACGGCATTTAGCAAAGCCATATGTAAATCAGTGACCTATTTATAGATTTCCTCCTAGTGAAAGGAAACCAGTGAAATCCTTGCAGCAAAATTGATCTAGAGGAACCAACTGTCTAGAAAACCATTACAAACACTGCAGATGCTAAAAGCTAAATTTGCTTTAGGTTGTCCTATATTTTAGGCTGAAGTTGCTGTGAGTAGTATGAGACAGGAATATTTAGAAATGAATCAGAATTTGGCAGAACTTGTTGCCCTTTCTGTACAATCACATTCTGTAGTCAAGGGAAACTGTATAACTCCTTCTCTGATTCTGCAGTGCAAATGTATACAAATCTACTGGAGCACAGACTAGTCAACAGAGGTCTGCTCTAGTTCTTGTGAGTTCTATCATTTCTTAAAGTGCAATGTGTAGCACTAACTTTAAATAGCAATTATAACATCAATTCTTTTTTAAAAAAGTGAACTTGGATCCTTCTGAACTAATAATAATATCAAGTTGTAAGAGATGCAGCAATAAGTAGTTCAGTATAAAGCTTGGGGATTGTAATAAATGGTTAAGGATGTTTAGTTTTTTCTATTTGTTAATGCTTTCATTGTTCATGTCTCCTTTTTTTAAAAAAATGTGTTCATATGACCCAAGTTTGCATTGGATTATTTGGTAGGCCATGACTTTTGTACTGCAAACGAAAATAAAGCTGAGTAGTCAAAACATTTTTTTTCTTTTAAGTCCTTACAGTGCAAGGCATACATGTCTCAAAAGAAAACCCCACTAAATTTAATGGGATATATTCCTGAGTAAGTGTGTATAGAATTGCAGTTTTAGCAGTGTGTGCCTTGCCCACATTTATTTTTCATTCAGGAGTATAACTAAGGAAAACCCTGGAAAACCCACAATATTTTTTTCACTCTGTGTTGCATAGTAGAAGTGTATTTTTCTACTGGTATTGGTAATAAGACAAAGGATTACATGCACAATTTTTTTTTAAAATCAGTAGCACATGTCCCTGTGAAATCATGGTGGAGTGGGGAAATTATGGCTGCAATCCAGAGCAAATTCAGCCTGCTCTGACCTAACTGCACTCTCCTAACTATTCTGTATCCAGAGCAGAAAGTTATGCTGAATCCAGAGAGTCAGGAAGCCTGGGCTGCCCTAACTGCTCCAGAGCATGCTAAGTAATTGACACAAGGGGAAGACTTGCTCCTGAGGAGACACCCCTCAGATCACACTGAACAAGGAACAGCTGTGGTGCCTACAGTGGTGACATGACTCTGCACATCACCTGGTGCGGAAGTCTGTGCGTCATCCCTGGAATGCCCCCCCCCCACCTGGACTGCACAGTCACCAAAGTTGGCGCCTGCGCAGTTGTTTCTGAAGCCAACTGGCTTCAGAAAGAGTACTGCGCAGGCACCATCTCTGACACCTGCGCAGTACTTTTCTGAAGCCTTTTGGCTTCGGGGGAGACTGTGCAGGTGTCAGAGTTGGTGCCTGTGCAGTACTCTTTCTGAAGCCATTCGGCTGCCGCTCCGCCTCCTCAGTGAGGTCGAATGGCTGTGCAGAGGCGCGGACTTTCTCTGCTCTAAGGAAGTCTCCTCTGAAGCTGTTCGGCATGCTCAGTGTGTTTCTGCGCAGTGCACCTCAGATGGCTGTTCAGGCCAGCTCTTCAGACAAGTGTCAGCTTCTGGCTGCTGCTCCGCCTTGGAGCAGGCCTGAATGGGGGTGCTGACGCCCGGGGCCTGCCAAAGGACAGTCAAACTCCTCCGGCACATCACCCCATATGGAGCGCATCCCCAATGCAGCCCACACCAGCCGCACCAGTCTGGTGACGCCACTGGGTGCCTGCCTTATAAGGAGTCCCTGATGAGATGCCAGTACATTCTACAGTGAATACAAGGGGCTTCTTGGAGTGGCCTGCTGCATCCTGAGGTTTGTGGGCAGCCGTAGTTTGTTCCATATCCTGAGGTTGAGAGGAAGGGGTTGCAGCTAGGCTGGCCAAGAACTCAGATTTTTGGTCAGCACTGCCATTCTTACTCGGGCCTTATCATGGACCCCTATGGGTCTACTCATTACTATACCTGCTCCTGAGGTGGTATAACTCTGAGGGCTGGAAGAGGGCATTTCTGCCTTGGAAACAGGCTTTGGATACAGAGTAACTGCTCTGCCCTAGGCAATGCTAAACATGCCCTCAACTTGCCTCTCCTGAGCTGCTTAGGCTGCCCCAGTTAGGGCAGAGCAGGTCCACCTCTCTTAGGGCACCCTATCTTGCCTTGCTCTGCCCTAAGCCTCCTTCAGAGTAACTGGGCTGGAGCATCTTGCAGTTGCTCCAACCTAGTGTTAGATAGGGCAACCTAAGGGCTCTTATGTGGACAGATTAGTTGCTCTGGATTGGGCTGCCTGTTTCTCTCTGATAGGACAATCCAGAGTTAGGACAGTGAGAAGGGCCCCAGCAGGGCTGCCCAATGTAGGCTGCATCCACAGCAGAAAGTTATGCTGTGGTGCCTGCCTTATAAGGAGTCCCTGACAAACAGTAACAGCTGCAGCATGAGACTGGACTACAGTTTACAGTGCCTTTAAGGGCTTGTTGGAGTGGCCTGCTGTATCTACAGGTTAGTGGGCTGCTGTAGTTGCGCTGTATCCTGAAGTTGAGAGACAGGGGTTGCAGCTAAGCTGGACAAGAACTCAGATTTTTTTGTCAACACTGCCATTCTTACTCTGGCTTATGATGGACCCTTGTGGGTCTGCTCAGATTTATACCTTCTCCAGAGGTGGTATAACTTTGAGGAGCAGGAAGAGGGAATTTTTGCCCAGGGAACAGGCTGTGGATACAGTGTAACTGCTCTTCTAGGCAACACTGAACATGCTCTCAACATGCCTCTCCTGAACTGCCTACACTGACCCACTTAGGGCAGCCCAAGTCCATCTGTCTTGGGACAGCCTGTGTTGACTTAGGTTGCCCCAAGCCTTTTCCAGAGTAACTGGGCTACTCCAGTGATAGATAGGGAATTGGGTCTTGGAATTAGGCTACCCCAATGATAGATAGGGCAACCCAAGTGCCCTACTGGATTGCAACCTTACAGCAGAATCCTAACTATGGGCACAATCCAGAGTAACTACAGGAGCACGTAAGAGACATTACATGCACCCATAGTTACTGCACCACCTAGTGAAAACCTATGGGAAATTCATATTGCAATCCAGAGTAACTTCTTCTTACTCCAGAGCAAGGACTCCCCCTACTTTGGATTATGTCTATTCAAAAGTAAGTCCCATTGTATTCAATGGGTCTTACTCCCAGGAATGTGTCTTTAGATTTGCAGCCATGGTCCCACTGTTAGTTGGTGAAACATTTTTTGTCCTTGAGAAGATACCTGAATATGATTCACTCACACTGCTAGTAAATGCTAATTTGCAATGATCAGATTCTTATACATTGTGAGTTCTCCTACAGTAGAATTCCGAAGTCCTTAAGGTCAGCACCTGTTATGGAGACACAAATTTCCACAATCTGCAAACCAGAAGGAATCCATTCCTGTGGAATTCAGTGTTTGAGCTGCTATTCACCAGTTTCACATAATCTATAACCCAGTCAACCAGACATTGCATCTCCAGAAAATGTGCCTGATCACAGTTGTCATGGGTGCTTGGAACGCCAGTTCAGATTGGAAATTGACAGTCTGGTGTTTCTGTTGCTTGAAAATGTATAACAACTTCTATAAATCTTGTTTGTTACTAATAAGTGTCCTTAGCTGCAATTATGTTTTCCAGGGCTTTAGTATTGCAATACATCTTCAAAGTCAGTAACCCGCATCAAGACTTGAGATAGTTCGTGTGCCCCTGTGTCTTACTACTTCCATTTCCTACTAGCTTCAGCTAGGTAGCTGATTAAAACTCAGAGCATAGTATGCTGGTTAAAATAGAGCTATATTTTCCTGATTTATTTTCACTTCAGAATATTGATTGATAACATTTATGTGACCTTTCAGGTAATAAGTTATCCCCCTTTGAGGCATAAAAGCAATGGTATGCAGGGCAATAAAGCTGACAAACACTGAAATAAAAAACTTTATTTACTTACGCATACTTTGGCAAATGCCGAAGATGACTTTAAAATAGCATGTTAAAATGTGCAGAACAATACTATCCAAAATGTGAAGAACAATAAAGTCATAAAAAGGACAATAAAAGCATTTAGATGGACAACTATTAGAGGACATCATTATTACATAGATTCACTGCACAATCCAGAGTAACTACAGGAGCCCTTACGTCGACGTAAGAAAAATTTACTCTGGATTGCTCTAGGAATTTCCCATAGGTTTCCACTAGGTGGTGCTGTAATTACATCAGTGTAAATGTCTCTTAAGAGCTCCCATAGTTACTAGATTGTGCACTCAGGCTGCAATCCTAAAGGGCTGAAAAGGAGATCTTGATCCTGCATGTTTCTCCTTCCCTCTCACAATATACATACAAAATTAATACGTATCTGAGCTGGGAGATGAGAAAGAACATGGCATCTCACATGTTATTTTTTTACCCCAAATGAGAGTTATGAGAAGGATGTGGCAGAAATGCAGATGTCTACAGTCAAATCCTGATTTTGTCAGGGATCTGAGCAACTATAATATAAAGAAGCCAATAAATGGGTTCGTTGGTGGATAGGAATTTTAGCTTGTTCCATTTTGGAAGGGGGGAACCTATGTACATAGCTTTTTTACAAAGGCTGCAATCCAGAAGTGCACTTGGGCTACCTTATCACTGGGGTGGCCCAAGTCCAAGATAGGGCAGCCCAGTTATGCCTAGACCGGAGGACCTGGGCTGCCCTAGCTTTGCCAGCCTAGGACTTTCAGGAGAGGCATGTTGAGGGCATGTTCAGCATTGCCTAGAACAGAGCAGTTATGCTATATCCAGAGCCTGTTTCCCAGGCAGAAATGCACTCATCCAGCTCTTCAGTCATACCATCTCATGAGAAGGTATAAATCTGAGTAGACACATAGGGGCCCATGAGAAGGCAGAGTAACTGGCCTTACACACCCCAGCAATATCTGTTCTAGGGGCTTCTGCTGGTGTTCTTTTTGCATTTTATATTGTGAGCCCTTTTGGGACGGATCCATTAGCTATTAATTAGCTATTAATTTTTTTCATTTTATTGTAAACTGCTTTATGAACTTTTCAGTTGAAAAGCGGTATATAAATACTGTAGATAGATAGTAAGAATGGCAATGTTGACCAAAAATCTGAGTTCTTGGCCATCCTAGCTGCAACCCCTGCATCTCAACTTGGGATATGGCACAACTACAGCATCCCACAAACCTGTGGATACAGCAGGCCACTCCAAGAAGCCGCTTGTATTCACTGTAGACTGTACAGGCATCTAATCAGGGACTCCTTATAAGGCAGGCACCACAGCTGTTCCTTGTTCAGTGTGATCTGAGGAGGGGGTTTTTGGGGGAGCAAGTCCTCCCCAGGTGCCACTGACCTAGTGCCTACTGTGCATGCTCTGGAGCAGTTAGGGCAGCCCAGGCTTCCTGACTCTCTGGATGAAGCATAACTTTGCTCTGGATTCAGAATAGTTGCTGCAGCCCAGCTAGGGCACTCCTTATTGCCCTCACTCTGGATTGTCCCCAAAGCCTCCTTGCTTTGAGGTTCTTGGTTGTGAAGTATATGTGCTGCTCCTGTTGCCAGATTGGTTTGAATAATATATCTATCCTCCATTGCAAAGTCGGTCATGAAGTATCTGTAGAATTTCTAGAAAAGCTTTTCTATAATAGGGCCAGGCAATTCCTTCCAAAGAACTGAAGTTTCAGTAACTGCAAAAAGTCTGCTGCTTCTTGGTACAGGACGGGTTAGGGACCAGAGCACTATTCAAAAGTAAAAACAATTGAAAAGTGGAACAAATTGCAGATGCCCCTTGTATCTTGCATAATTCCTGTTGCCACACAAAGATTTCTTCAAATGGATTCTCATTAATTCCTTCAGGAATAGGATTAGACCAGAAGCTACCACATGGGGGAGGGCAATTTTGGTCTTTAGAACATTAGAGAGAGGTTGAAAGAGTTGAATATGCATTGAATGACTGAGTTCTGTGTATAATTGAAAGATGTTGAAAGAGTGGATCATCAGAAAAGGAATCGTCAGAAAGTGGGGGAACATCTGTAGCAGGAACGCCTCACTTTTGTAACAGACCTTGATTGGCATTAACATTCTGGGGCATGTTTGGTCACTGCAATGCAGGTTGAATAAAGGGACAGTGAATGGGCAGGAAGAAAATGTCTCTAAGCAAATGTCAAGTTCCCTGCTGCAGAAAGAACCTTGTCTCACCTTTTTAGACTTCCTGTGGCCATCATGAAAGATACACCATGCATTCAAAAGAAACCCTTTGGATAACAGCAGCTGAATTCTGTTTATGTTTTGTGCCAAGCTTCAGTGCTGTGAGCACAATCATTCATGTAGTTAATAAATACAGAAATTCCCTTATGGACCATCATTTTGGATTCCAACAGTTTGTTCATAAGTTGGTAAGCATTTTGTTGGTAAGCAATATTCCCTATAAGTGGATCATACAGTGGAACAGACTTTTCCTTGGCTGTACATCAGCTCAGCAGCAGCTCTGGACATTTAGAATCGAGCTGCATACCTTAAATGGAACATGGTTCATAAGTACATGCAATGTCTGTTGGATTTGAACCTACTCAGCAGAGTAATAACCACAGTAACCCTGCAATCAAGAGTAATTATGGGAAGATGTAAGAGGCACTTACTCTGGATTGCTCTATGCATTCATTTCCCATAGGTGGCACCGTAACAGTGTCGGTGTAAAAGGTCCCATTGTACCTGGATTGTAACCTGAGTCTTCTTCTGAGACTGAGGAGCCTTACAAACCCTGGTTGTTTGCTAAATTTCAGGTGCTCACAAAAATTAGGCCAAGACCAGAGTCAAGTTTCAGGAAGGCTTACTCAAAACTCATGTTGTTTCATATTTACAGTGTCTGGCTTTGACCAGAGTCTTATCACTTAAACAGACCAGGAGCCCTAGAGCTGCTCCTGCTTGCATGGAGGTGAAAAAGTGAGTGCAACCGTCATTTTTTCCAACTGACAGTTCCAACTGTTGCAGTTGGAACACCTGAACACTTGGCCAAACTGCCAGACATCACTATATGTGGACATTCAGAGATGTTCTGCTGCCCTTTTCTGACTCAAACAAGTCTCTTTAGCTGTAGCTGTCAAACTCCAGTTGTCAGTTAGGCAACAGTTTAAAAAACTGAATCTTGTGGTCACTTTTGTGTAGGGCCTTGTGTTCTGTTAATGGTCAGTTTCACCCCAGTCTCAGATTCACACTGAAGCTCTTGGTGTTAACCCTCAGAACACTGTCATTTTCACCACATAGCGGATTCAGATTTTCTTGTGAAGCTTTTGTACTCAGCAGTACGGCTGCAAATCAGAAGTCAGGATTTCTATGAAAGCATTGTTATAGGTTGAGCATTTGTAAGTGGGGAATTTTCTGCAGAAATATTACTGTTTCAACCAATGGTTATAACAAACACAAGTCAAACTAATGGTCTACTAAAAATGGTGAAAGTGTCCCCCCACAAGTTGACCTCCTCGTCATGATTGACTCAGGAACAGCACAATCCAGAGTTACTATGTGAGCTCTTGCGTCGACACAAGAAAAATTTACTCTGGATTGCTCTATGCATTTCCCATAGCTTTCTCATAGGTGAGAAACGTCAACATAAATGTCTCTTGCATCAACCCAAGAGCTCCTGTAGTTACTCTGGATTGTGCTATTAGAAGTGGTGCTCAAACCTGTTACAAGGCCAAAGAGCCAGCATTGTCCAAAAACATCTCCATTGTCATGTGGCCAGCATGACTAAATGCCAAAGTTGCACAGATCACTATTGCCTTCCCATCAAAGTGTTTTCTATTTATCCACTTGCATTTACATGCTTTCATACTGCTAGGTTGGTAAGAGCTGAGCAAGTAACAGGAGCTCACTCTGTCGTTCAGTACTCAGTTCTCAAACCACCAACATGCCGACCTTCAGGTTAATAAGCTCAGCATCTTTAACCACTGAGCCACTATAGCCCTCTATCTTCAACTAGTCTAGTGCGGGAGTCTCCAAATTTTCAGCTTCATGGCTCCAGGATCTGTTCAAATTTTGCAGCTCAGAATTCCCCACCTCAATTTGGCTGAGCTCTATTGATCCCTGTTTTTTGATAGCAAATGTACAACAAACCAGATGAATAAAAAGGGAAATCTATTTCACTTGAAAATTCAATCATGAGAGAAGATATCTCCCTAAGTATGCATCACACAGCTAGATCCAGAGGAAATCATTTTGAAAAGCAAAGTTAGATGGAAAAGATGGCAAGGATGCCGAAGCAAGGTTTGCATGCCAGTTTTTGTTTCTCTGTCTTTGAGAAAGCTTTTCCTTCCTTATTTAAGAGCAGCAATTAAAACAATTTAGCATGTGTGTTTGGCTAAAACATTTATAATTGTAGATTTTTGTTTGACAGACTTGTTCCAAAAACATCTTTGTCTTCACCACCATGGCCTGAAGTCAAACTACCAGACCCAATAAAAGAGGCAAAGCACCACCAAGGTAACTATTTTTTTAATTACAGAAAGAGTTTCCCTTTTGCTTCCATTTGTCTCCTTTGAAACCTTTCCTATAGTTGGCTCACTTAGGAGATAGGCTACAATCCAGAGTAACTAGGGGACCTTTTACACTGACGTAGTTACAGGGCCACCTATGGGAAACCTATGGGAAATGCATAGAGCAATCCAGAGTAAGTGCCTCTTATGTCTTCCCGTAGTTACTCTGGATTGTAGGGTTAGACTGGTCCTGAGCATCCAAAGTACACTACGCAGCTGGCAGCAGCTCTTAGAAGAAGGCGACTTCTATCCTCTTTCCCAAGTAAGGGATGTAGCTCTGCAATGGGGCTAATTGATTGTACAGCAGCTCTGGAATTGCCACACAGTCAATATGCTTCATGTCGGGCCACAGGTCCAACACAAGATTCTGCATCCCTCCTGTCTTGCCCTGCTCCCTCCTAGCCATGCCTCCTCTCTACCCTTCTCATACATATGTTACCGTGAAAGGGTTCCTTGCTTTTTAAAAAATGATGTTTCCCACTCACACACCTCCATGTGCACATTAGTTTCCAACTCATTTATTCCCAAACATCTATTTTTTTCCTAGAGATTGTACAAAAAGTGAATGAACTAATTGCCACTGGACAATATGGAAGGCTTTTTGCAGTTGTTCATTTTGCAAGCAGACAGTGGAAAGTAACCAATGAAGACTTGATTTTAATTGAAAACCACATACCTGCTGAATGCGGAGACAGAATTCGAATGGAAAAGGTACTTCTCTTCATGATTGTTTTATTCTGGTATAGAAAATAGCAATATTTTGTTTCCCACACTTTATAGTTTGGCTCCCTTGAACTGTGTTATTAGATGCAAGCAAGAACTGTTCAGAAACTTCACATGACTAAGAATGTTTGGGCTGGATCATCCAACCAGTGCTCATTTTCTGCTCAAGATGTATTTTGGGGTAAAATGGCTGCATGAAGAAAACATCATATTGACATCCACAGTAATTTTCTTGACGTCTGCAGTGTGTCGTTTTAAAAAAAGGCAATTGCCTTTATGGAATTGGTTGCAGCTTTCCCCAAATAAGCATATAGATGACACTAAAATTTTTCTATACAGAAAAGACACTACACTGTGTGCAAAACAGATTGTGAGCTACACTCAGATTTCATAGATTGATGTAATCATACTCTTTTGTCTTGCCGCAGTCTGGTTAGTGCTTTGATACTTTTTTTATATAGGTCCAACTAGTTTAATTTTGGATAGCCAGTTGGTCTTCTTAATCCCTCTGTCCCCTCTCTGATTTTCCTAACAGCCCAATTATAACCTGCACCATAACAGGCAAGGCAATCGGCCTGCACCATATCCATCACAAGGTTTGGGCTGGCTGCTCTGCAATTTGTTGTGAAGGGAATTGCCTTTCCTTGGACTTCTCAATCCTTATAATGCGTTCAATATAACATTTCCAGGTTTTTTTAAAAAATTGGAAATCACATATTCTTGATTCTCAGAATCAGTCTGAGCCCCATGTTCAGTCGGAGTCAGTCTTAGTTTGTGGTAGGCTCAGATGACCGAGGGGAGCAGAGCTCCTCACACCTCCAGAAGGGTGCACATCCTCACATCTGCTAGAAAACAAACATGCTCAAACTGTGGCTCAAAAACCAATATTCAAGTGGAAAAGCCTTTTCCACAAGTAAATTGCTAAAATGTTAATATTGTGAATTATTGTGCATTATTTTATCTCATAGGTATTATTGGTTGGTGCGGATGATTTCACTTTGCTTGGGAAGCCACTTCTGGGGTAAGGCTTGTTCTGGATATTTTAACAAAAGATATTGTGTTCAGATGGTGAATTTCGGGGGAAGCCCCTCTCACTTTGGTGGCTTTGTTGTTGATTTGATACTTCGGTGTGTCACACCTTCTCCTTCCTAACAGCCCAAATGTGTTTTCATTTGATGTAGATAACAAGAACTCAAAATAGAAGTTTGTCTTTTTGATTAGTCCTGTATAGTTGGGAATATATTGTACTTATGCAGTTATCTTTTGGATAGTATGAGGCACTGGGGTGACAAAGCCTCCTCAGGCTTCCTAGAATGCCTTGTTAGGGGGAGAATTTCATATCTGTGTGTTTTCCTGCCCTCTACTGAGGACCCACCATGACTTAAAAGGCTTCTGTATTGGAAGAGGTTAGGGAGGGAAAGTATTTGAATTAATTCATGTGAAGCTTTTCCATTTGGATGCTGGGTTTCATGCTATTACTATTACAGCAATAGATTGCATGTAGGTCAAGTTTTGTTTGCTGCTGCCCCTGCTGCTTTTCTATTACCAAAATGTCACTCTTGGTGGCAGGCTGAGGACTGCATTGCATTAATAGTGCCAACAGAGACACCATACTATCTTGTGCTTCCGCTTGAGTTGTTGAGTATGCAAGGAGGGAAAAGCTCTCAAGAAGTAACTTGGTTCTAGGGATTCATTCGTTTTTCAAATATGACATCTCTTGCAGACAAGCACTGACATGAACAACATTCTCTAAATGTCCTCAGCAGGGAAGTCAGCCCACTAATGAGCTTTACGTGCTGCAGTGGAACAGGAGGTTGTGAAAAAATGCCAACTCCCAGAACAGCAATTCATAAAAACCCAAAGCTTCTCGACCCATGGAGCAAAATGTCATCTTTGAAAGCAGTAGTCCTGCTCTTTGGAGTTCTAAGCATTAAAATGGGAAACCTTTAGCTTAAGAGCATGTCTGCTTTGCACCATTGCTTCCCAAACTTTTCACCACTCGCACACACTTTTTTTTTTAAAAAAGACTAACTATCACAGTGATTTTCAACCAGTGTGCCACGGCACACTGGTGTGCTGGGGATAGTCCTCAGGTGTGCCATGGGAATTTGGGGTGGGACATTAACAGGAAAATTTGGGAATTTGAACAGCATGGTGTGCCTTGTCAATGGTGAAAACAACTGAAGGTGTGCCCTGAGATGAAAAAGGTTGAAAATCACTGATCTATCATTACCCACTACATACACTCACACATGCAAAGATAGCTAGATGGAAATAAAATTTCAGCTTTTGTATCCAACCCTTAGTTAGGATACACTGCCTTATACCATTGACCTTCTAAAACTATGCAAAGGAGGACATAGAATCATAGAGATGGAAGGCTAATCCATCTAATCCAACAACCTGCCTGTAGCAGGAAATTCTCATAGAACATCTCCAACAGGTGCTTGTTGAGCCTCTGCCTGAAGATCTCCAGTGAGGGAGAGTCCACTACCTCCTTCTATTGCATGCTCAACTGTCCTCACTGTCAGGAATTTTTCCCTGATATCCTATCAGAATCTCTTTTATTGCTTTTTTACCTGTTGATTCTAGTTCTACTTTCAGAGGCAGATGAGAACAAATGCATGCCTTCTTACATATGAAAACCCTTTAAGTATTTGAAGAGTGAAGAGGATCATTGAAGAGGATCATATCTCCTCTGTCTTTGTACAAAGTTGTTTAAAATCCTTGGTTTGTTTATACTCCTAACAATTCTGTGAGTTCAGCCACATACAAGGAGCCTTCAAAAAGTTTCTACACTTTTTAAAACTCTGTTAAGAATTTCAAAATACTTTCAAGAATTTCAAAAAACTAATTACCAGTATGTAATTTTTAAAACTAAGCAAAAATTCCTAAAGATACCCAGTTAGTCTGTGGTTGCTGTGTTGAGATGTGAATGTAGGCCATTGAATACTCCCTATTCAGTGGTTAGCACTGTTTGTTTTGTTTAATCCTAGGGGTCAGTAGAAACTGTTAGGCTAGCACAATGTAGGCACAATTTGTGTGTTTTTGGTTCTAAGTGATAGAAAATCTGTGTTCAGACACACTGCTGGATTTTGGACATAATCCCATCTGCCCAACACTTTGTCATAACCAGAACGAGGGTGCCCACTGTTGCCAGTTCTGATGACTTCATGAGCTTGCAGTCTAAGAAAAATCTGCCACTCCTATTGTGCAGTTGTTTGAATTTTGACCAAAAGAAATTTAGCTGCGATTCTCCAAAGCCTCCATTTTTCAACAGTCTTTTAGAAAATGTACTAGATAATTAACCCAGAATGAGTCTTTTGCCAAAGACTTTGAATAACTGGTGAAACATGATGTTCTCAGGAAAATGTGTGCTTCTCTTCTTTTTCTACTCATAGGTTCTCTCCAATTAAACTTCATTTATTAGCTTTTCCGTATCTTAAATTTCCAATCTCTTAGTATCTTTTCAGTATCTCCAATTTCCAATCTGTTTCCATCTCTTACCTTCTCCTCTGTCATCATGTCCCTTGGCAATTTCTTCACTCTTTTGATACGTTGTTCTTCCTAAATCTAAGGTTACAACCCCTATTCACCACCCAGCCTCTTCTCCTCGGCTGCTCTCTACCATTATACTGTACTTTTTGCCATCTGACATCAATATGGTTTATTCCTCATAAAAATTTGCCTCTTCACATTTGCATTCTATGTTGATCTCATACCTTGTGTTTCTTTCTAATGTTTGTCTTAGATTGTAAGGGCATAAGCATAACCAGCTTTCCAACACTGAAAGCTGTTGAAATGCAATTTTAAAGTAAGAGAACAAACAGTGCATTATATGGAATAGGCCTCTGTGACTGCCTCTCAACTGCAGGAGATGCAGCATGTACATCACTGGCACAGCTTTGCCGCTTCTGGAAAGTTGGTTAGGATTGCATCCTAAGTCTGAGAGTTGAGACACTTTTCATATCAAAATCTTAATCCTTTTAGGCTCTCCAGAAATGATGAATTGTAATAATCAGTTATAATATTGCTGTTTTACTTTTGAAGGAATCTCCTTGTTGATTAGAGAAGGCAAAAAGCTTTGTTTTTTCTTTCTTTTTATTATAAAGAAAGGACCTTGTTCGTGTAGAGGCCACTGTTATTGAAAAGACAGAATCTTGGCCAAAAATGTATATGGTATTCCGTCGAAAGCGCCGTTTCCAGAGGAAGAGAGGTAAGATGGAAAGTATTCATAACTCTTTTTTTCAAACTCCTGAAACACAGAATGGCATGACAGTACTATAGGCATTGTTAGGGCTTGAGTCATCCAGTGCAGGAGATCAATGTGCCACCCCCATATGGATCATTGAATTGAGTGCAGAAAAAACTTGAAGTTATAATTCCTGGAGAAAAGGGCCATCACAAGTTATAAGCAGTGAGGGGTATTTGCGTGCGTGCAAGTGTGTGTTTGTGTGTGTGTGCGTGTGTGCATATGCACAACCTCAGAATGCCAGATGCAGGAAAGGGCACCTGGTTGCATGTGTGCTCCCTGAGGCATCTGGTGGGCTGCTGTGAGACACAGGAAGCTGGACTAGAAGGGCCTTTAGCCTGATCCTGTGGAGGCTTTTCTTATGTTATGACCTCCTCCCATGCAGTGGGCAAAGCAATGCCCCAGAAGGTGAGGGTGGTGAAGCACCATGGGCCCATTTCCAATGATACTTTGACTATAACTTTGGATAGAATAGAGATATATCAACATGGTTTGTTTTATTTCATTCTCATGAAATTACACACTGTTACATGTCATGTGTAATGATTTTGAAATTATATATCACATGATACGTAACATGGTGGTATTATTTGATAATACCAAGATTTTAGCCCATAGTGATGTCACTCCCCATGCATATCACCCGGTGTGGACTATACCCCCTACACCTTCCTAGTGACACCACTGGACACCATTATTATACAAAATATGTTGTTGGCGTATAATTTAGGATAATCCAACTCCTAGTGAATGGAGTGAGCAATGCATCATTTCTGTTGAATAACTAAGCTGACGCTTCAATCCGAATGGATTCCTTTTCCCCTTCCTGCCTATCAATCCTTTATGGTTCAGCTTCCATTGAAATAAAGTGTGGCTATTCTCTTCCATCAGCTGCAATTCTTGCATGTAAATTCACAGATGTTACCAAGAAGAAATAATATTTCTTCATTAGCATGTTAACAAGGCTACTTCTTCCTAAGTCATAACTTGTTCCTTAGTGCCTCAGGCAAAAATCTTCTCAGATGTTTATCCTAAATAGAACTCACACCTGAACAGATGGGACTAGACTTCCCATTGATCAGGATTACTGGCTCTTTATGTTCACATAAGGTAATTCCGCTCTGATTTGTATTTTTACTTTCTCTTTCAGTTATCGTTACTCCACAAACCGTTCTCCGGATAAACACCATCGAAATTGCTCCCATACTGTCATGATGAATTGCTTGGATTGGTTTGTTGTTATAGCTTCAGGGCAATATGAAAACTGAAAATGTTTCTGTTGTATTTGTATATCATCTTTACAAGACATCTATTATTAAATAAAAAATTTTTGTTCTAATATTGTTCCTAACTTGATTATGATGATTGCATAAGTACTTACGAAATTGGTGATCATGGGTTCGACAGGTTGCTTGCTTCTCGTGCTGCTTACATTTCCAGGAAAGTAATAGAAAGATGTAGATCAGGACAACCATCAACCAGACAACCAGGTAAACAACCATCACCCCTGTCAGATACAGCCCATCAGCCATGTTTGGCTTTCTTTAAGGTTTCAGTGAACTTGTGGCTGCCTAGGAATGCAAAAAAGTTGGGGGTTGACAAGCACCTGTCAGGCCACAGTGTCTGATTAGCTTTGTCAACTTGATGGGTCCATGAGTCATGTAGGGAAGAGTTAGGCAGTTGTCTTGTATCCATATACATTCAACCAATAGGGAGTGGCAGGCGAAGGTAACTATGTGCTTGAGCTTTTGCCTTATTAAAATAGGAATCCTAGCTTCATGATGAGTTCCGAACCATAGCCAAAAGATAAAATCATGAAACCAAGGGTTTGACTTTTCCATATAGTCCTCTTGATACTAAAAACTATACTCTATGTCAAGTGAAGATACCAACATTGATACCAACACTGTTTTTTCCCAAGTTCTGAAGTTTCACCATTGTTGCCTCTGAATAAACTGAAGCTGTAGTTGCATTAAATAAGTGATGTTAGCAAGCCACTGAAGAGTGCAATCCTACAATTGTGTTAGGCCAGCACAAGTCCCTTGCTCTGGCTCAGTAGGGGCTCATGTCATAAAGCATGTTTGCACTGTCTCTAAAGCAAGCCACGCTGGTGTATGAAGGTGTGCCTGCTGGCCAAGCTCTGCCAACACAGAGATCTGAGGGACAGGAAGGAGGCAGGAGGAGGGTTCTGGGGAACCCATGACTCAAGTCATGACTCTACCTACCTACCTACAGATGCAGGAGCCCCAACCGCCTGGTAGGCCCCAACATGGAGCCGTTCCCCCGACCAGTCCTGCTCCCCAGGCCAGGCTCCGAGGCACAGGGCACTGGAGTGGCACAAGCACAAGGCACAGCCTCATGTGGAGTGCGGAGCCTCTGGACGGGCGTGGGAAGCTTCGGGGGTGCTGTGTGGGCTGAGCTGCCTGGACACCTTGGAGGCAGGGAGGACGGGGAAGACAGGCATCCGAGTCAGGGTCCTCTGGAGAGGGCTCAGGGAGTCCCTGCCTGGCTGTGGGTCTCGCTCATGGAGACTCAGCACACTGAGGAGGCAGAGGCTGGAGAGATAGGCAAGGAAGGGCAGCCGGGGAGGATTGGGAGCCACTGCCTGGTTGCCTGAGGATGGCTGCCTGGGCGCGCTTGGCACAGCTCTGCTCTGCCTGCCTTACTACTGTCAACTGCCAGGCTCATCTGTTAAGGGTTCTGAACTGTTGACTTGACAACCACCAACAACACCCTTAGGAGGAGGGTCCTTTGCTGCATCATCACTAAGCAAGTGTAGTAACAATCCCATTGAAAACATTAAGGGCACAATCCAGAGTAACTACGGGGAGTCCTTGCTCCGGTGTAAGAACAATTTGCTGTGGATTGCAGTATGAATTTCCCATAGGTTTTCATTTGATGGTGCAGTAACTACGGGTACACGTAATGTCTCTTACGTGCTCCTGTAGTTACTCTGGATTTAAGGCCAGACTGATTTCTAAGTAAGTGAATAGAGAATCACCGTTGAAGATGTCTTGGTCTGAATTTTTTCTCAAAGCTCTACAAAAAAGACCTAACCTCATTCAAATCAAAATGGTTTTTCCATCATTGTAATCTTAGCTCTAGTTCTACACTGGCTGATAGTTGAAAGTTGAAATGACTATCTGGGCCTTGAAGGCAAACTATCAGCACAATCCAGAGCAACTAATCTGTCCACGTAAGAGCCCTTGGGTTGCCCTATCTATCACTAGGGTGGAGCAACTGCAAAATGCTCCAGCCCAGTTACTCTGGAAGAGGCTTAGGGCAGAGCAAGGCAACATAGGGTGCCCTAAGAGAGGTGGACCTGCTCTGCCCTAACTGGGGCAGCCTAAGCAGCTCAGGAGAGGCAAGTTGAGGGCAAGTTGAGCATTGCCTAGGGCAGAGCAGTTACTCTGTATCCAAAGCCTGTTTCAAGGCAGAAATGCCCTCTTCCAGTTCCTCAGAGATATACCACCTCAGGAGCAGGTATAATAATGAGTAGACCCATAGGGGTCCATGATAAGGTCTGAGTAAGAATGGTAGTGTTGATCAAAAATCTGAGTTCTTGGCCAGCCTAGCTGCAATCCTTGCCTCTCAACCTCAGGATATGGAACAACTACAGCAGCCCACTAACCTCAGGATACAGCAGGCCACTCCAAGCATCCATCTTGCACTAGAAGAACTGTAGCTGCAACTGGTTGTCAGGAACTGCTGGGCTTCCTTATAGTGTAGGCACCACAGCTGTTCCTTCTTCAGTGTGATCTGAGGGGGGTCTACTCAGGAGCAAGCCCTCCCCAGCTGTCACTGACTTAGCATGCTCTGGAGCAGTTAGGGCAGCCCAGGCTTCCTGACTCTCTGGATGCAGCATAACTTTCTGCTCTGGATACAGAATAGTTAGGAGAGAGCAGTTAGGGCAGAGCAGGTTGAACTTGCTCTGGATTGCGCCCTATGCCTTTCAAATATATATCAAATATTTGTAGGTTTGGAGTTTGTTTCCTTTTGCTTTATTACAGCCATCAGAAGTTTGATCTATGCTATTAATGGAGAAAAACTGCATAAATGACAAGAGGATAAATGCTCTGAGATTTGCACACAATCCCTTTGACCTGAAGGCCCAAACATTCAGATAATCAGAAATTGAGATAAATGGGAATATAATTAAGAGTTATTCTGGCATAGAGATCATAGGAGAGAATCTGGTTACTCAGGAGTTTCGGCTTATCATGGTTCAAGATGGGGGTATGGCTGCATTTGAATAATTGTAAAGATTCGTGCAGTGTACTGAGCCACACAACAGACAATATAATAAGATATTTAATTATATATTCCATTTGTAGGTTATTTAATTACATGGTGACAGCTTGTCTCATGGATCTTTCGCCCTTAAATGCCAACAGAAGTAAAAGAAACTTGTGTCCTGAAATAGCAAATATCCACTCTGATTTAGGGCAAAATCCATAGCAGTTATGGGTCCACGCAGTTACGTCACCCTCTAGTGTTATCTTATAGAAAGTCATCTTAACTACTCCAGAGCAAGGGGCTTAATTTCACTTTAGGATATAGGCCTTTGTGTGCATCGTTGCTACTAATGTTCCCAAGTTGGAGCCTAAAGGCCATGTCTTGATTCGCCTGCTTTGAGATCTACATTCAAATCTACATTGATGATCTACATTCTCACAGGAATTTTGGTTTGTTTCCTTTTTCTGCCAGGGAATTTAGGGTAGTTACCGGTAATTATCATTGCTTCTTTCAAAATAATGTAAGAACATAAGAAAAATCCTGTTGTATTAGGCCAATGGTCCATCTAATCCAGATTTCTATTTCTCATAGTGACACATCATCTGCCTCTGGGCAGCTCATAGACAGGAGTGAACAGCATATAGATATGTATCTCTTCCACCATTTTCCATTCCAGAATATTCTGAATTTACCTTTTATCCACTTTTACTGTTTTAAAAGGTTTTGCAATATTCTTTTGTTGACTACTTTCCTGCTCATTTTTAATGGATAATGCTAGTGAACCAGGGAAAAGTCAGTGTTGATGCCTGCAAAATCCTCTGTTGCGCCATTAGATTAAATATATATAAAAACGAAGACTCATTCCCTCACGTCCTCACTCACTCAATACCCAGCCAAAACCACCTAAAAGCATGAAATGGGGAGGTTATTCCATCCATGACACAGGAACCCACTAAGAACCATTTTTGGGTTAAAGCTGTAATAATAATAGAGATAAAGGCAAACATGTCAGTCAAGAAATTATTGGTTTTATTTAGTGATAAGAACTTTAAGTAAGAGGAATGTTAAGTAATAATTTTTAGATAAGATAATGTAAGATAATTAATTGTGTTTAAATTTAATGTATAAGAAGCTAAAGCGAAACTGTACTGGAAGAACCTTATGTGTTCCCTTATTGTTACCTTATGTTTTATACAATCTTCCCTGTCCCATATCTGAAATTAATAAAATAAAAATGATTTTAAAAAAAACAAAAGCCAGTTTTTGAAAATTCAAACCAGAAGGGGTTGAAAAGGGACACAACTCATTTTTGTCCCTATATTATACATTTTACATTGAAAAATTGCTGCCCCGGCCCCCTGCTCTGAACCAACAAGCATGAAATTTGGGAGTATATTTCTTCCACATTGTAAGGACCCATTAAGAACTACCAGTAGAGAAATATACCAGTATGGGGCTTTGTATAATCTCCACTTTTACACAATCCTAACAATTTTCTACCAATCCTTTTTATATTTTGTTTGTTTTTACTAACTTTCTAGACGGCAGTAAAATATTTTTTAAAAGGTCTTGAAACCATAATTGCAATCTGAAAGACTCTGAAATGGGAAAGGAGATATAATTCCCAGATTACTTTTCACATCTCGACTTTCTGAGAGCATTGACTGATTATTCTCAAACATGATGTTGACAATGCACATCTTGCCTTGCCAAACTCGCTGTTACTAATAAAAGAGGGCAGCAGGAGGGAGCTTGTCAGTGTTTTCAGCCTGCCATGACATTCTTAGCATAGAAATACTTCACAAGGCACCGTGTCAAGGACATCTGGCATGTACAGAGAAGGGACATCCAGTTAGAGGGAAAAAAATTGTTCAAATTCTGAAGAGACAGACCAGGACATTTACTATTTGTTGATCCAGTTTCCTATCAGCCAACCCACTGAACAAATGATGAGAAACAATGGGAAGCTATTCCGTTCCCTGCTTCTGTAATTCTGGTTATCGTCTTATAGACTGGAACAGTGTGGGAAAGCAGATGACAAGGCCGATGAATCCAATATTTCACCTGAAGGCAAGATCACCCATCCCCTTGATTCAGCCATGTGGTCCTGATGCGGTCCCAATTACACAGGCACTCCATCTGGCTGGTGAAATGTGACATTTTCACATGTGGCTTGCTTTATTCCCTGCTCTGCACCATTCTTTATTCTCTGCCTTACCGCAAAGACATGCAGTGATGATATGTAGTCATCACTGCGGCTCCAGGCTGAAAGCTCATGATCAAGCTCTTAGAGGAAAATAAATTGATATATATTTTCAAGTTTAGATATCCCACAAAGGATTCTGTAATATAATTATCTATTACTTGATTATATTCATTATAAAATCATGGAAATCTTCCTAGGAAACCAGAACCAGTGATACGATTGAGACATGATTGAGACGTATAAAATTATACAAGGAATGGATAGAGTGGATCGAGAAATGCTCTTTTCCCTTTCACACCACACCACACCACACCACAACTAGGGGACAGCCACTAAAATTGAATGTTGGGAGAGTTAAGACGGACAAGAGAAATATTTCTTTACCCAGCATGTGGTTGGTCTGTGGAACTTCCTGCCACAGGTTGTGGTGATGGCATCTAGCCTTAATGCCTTTAAGAGGGGGTTGGATGAATTCCTAGGGGAAAGGGCCATCACAGACTACAAATTATGAGGGATGTGCGTAGACACGGACAACCTCAAGATTCAGGAGGGGGGCACCTGGATCCACCTTGTCATATGTGCTCCCTGAAGAATCTGGTGGGCTACTGTGTGACACAGGAAACTGGACTAGATTGGCCTTTGGTCTGATCCAATGGAGGTTCTTCTTATGTTCTTAGGTTCTTAGCTATGGAACGCCTTCCCTGGGGAACTGAGGAATACTCCCTCACTCATGTCTTTCTGGCGATGGCTCAAAAAGTACCAGTTTCACCTAGTATTTGGTTGCTGAATGGCTATGATATACATTTTTAATTATTTATATGCTTTCCTGGACTCTCATCTGTTCCCTACTAATTGAATGAGTTCTTTTTTCCTTGAATCTTGCTTTGTTTTTATTTCAATTTTTCACCATACAATGCAAAAATTAATAAAATTATGTTTAATGTTCTTTATCTTTTGTTTGACACAAATGTTTTTCATGCCTTCTTTTGATTTAAGGGCAGAAAATAAATCTGTAAAATAAAATAAAATGAAAAAAATATTCTCACATACATCCACTACATTTTCACACGAACTGTGGTGTGTGTCAACAGCCACTCAGAGTGCTGAGCCTGGATGTGGGAATCCTATGTTCATATTCCTGCTCAACCATGAAGGTCACTGAGTGGTTTGGGGGCAATGTGGTGTCTCTATCCTTTTCTTTCTCTATGTACCCAGAGGTTGCTATAACTCTACTATATAGTGCCACTATGAGCACTTTGCCAGAAGGTGTGCAAATATAACAAACAATAGCAGGCAGGGACCATGATAATGATGATTTCAGCAAAGCACGGAGAATATCACTCCATATTGTATAAAGTTGGTACGGGTGCAATCCTAAGCATGTCTACCCATAAGTCAGTCCCATTGTGTTCTGTGGTACTTACTCTCAGGAAAGGGTGTTTAGAATTGTGGCATACATCTTCTGTGTACCCTTATAAAGTACATAAGCTTGCAGCCTAACAATGGTATACCTGATACAGTGTATGGAGGTCTCACAAACTATACAGATGATGAATTACATACTCATACAAGCCAGCAAATTATGCGCAACGCTACAGTAATGAACTGCAGCTTGGTTATTCCCAGTGACTGGCTTCTCTGGGAAGAGAAATAAGTTCCAGCAGCTGAGAAGTATGTAAAGTACGTGTGGGCTGAAAGCTGTCGCCATGATTTGTTATGTTGATTGGGGTTATGCATTTTTCTTTTGATGATTTGAAATGGAGTTGATGATCTATTCTCTTTGGGAAACCATGCCACTGGCAATATAGAAGGAAATAACAGCTATATGTAACATTATTCAAAAACATTACATTTTTTGTAAGAGCAGCATGGGAAGGGGCAGGCAGAAAAGTCGTGGTTGCCTAGTGGCCGAGCTGTGTGGACTCGGGACTCACAATCTTCCTGCTTTTTTAGTTCTGAACAAGAGCAGGATAAAGTTATAAATGAATCCTAGTCTGATGCCTTAGTTGTGACAATGCGCTGAGGCCAGCTGTGTTCCCCACCACCCCATTAATGCAAATTGAGTGAAAAATCAGAAATGTGGTGAACTGGATGAAGTGTTCAGGAATCACTGCAGAACTGCCAGAGGATTGGTATAAAAAGTGTTACTCCAATACAAATTTTATTATTTGGAAAATGCTATGAGATAGATCTGGGGTAGGCATGACTGCCAAACATGGCACTCAGAAAGGTGGTTTGCAATACAGCATGGTGCTCCTGGCAGGCACAGCCAGGAGGTGCCACCACTTGCCACTCTCTCAGTTGCCACAGGTGGCTGCCCATCATCATCTCTGGTACCCAGAACGGCACCATCTTTCCTTACCCTCATCCCAGCTTGCCGCCATCAGAATAGAAATGATTGAGAAGAGTACTGTACATACTTAGAGCCCAACCCTGCACCTCTACTCAGAAGTAAGCCTCTTTGCAGTCAATGGAGCTTAGAGCCCAGTCCTGTGCATCTCTACTCAGCACCTTTGTGAGAGCTTGTCAAGGATAGGACCTGGCTGTTATCTCCAGTACCCACAACATCGCAGGGATGGAGAACCCTTTGGGGAGGCAGAAGAAGCCGTGTGCTGGCTGGAGGACAGAAGCCCAAGGAGAAGGTTTATGCATATATATTTATAATACAGTAAAACCTTGGATTGAAAGTGTTTTGGACTGAGAGTGTTTTGAAAGACAAGCAAACCTTTCTAATAAATTTTGACTTGATAGACAAGCAGTATTTTGTATTTTCTTAATTTTTTATTATAATTGTACTACTGTAATGATTTTTGTATGAATATTTTTGTATGAATATTTTTGAAAGTATGTTCACACTATTAAACCCTTTGTGGAACATTTGCAAGGAAGAGGAGAAAAAACGATATGTTACAGTTGATTAGTAGAGCAAGTTTGATCAAGGCAATAAGCAGGGCTGGGGCCATCCCATGTTGCACTACTACAGCCAAGCTGTGCTTCGTGACCTTACATGGCAAAAGAAAGGAAGTCCGTATGTTCAAAAACAAAACAAAACAAAAAGCCCTGGAGGTAGAATTATGAAACTCTGTGTTGGCTTCATTTGTAAATGTCATGCAATCGTAGTTTGCAGTGCAGTCTGTTCAATTCACATTGTCTTTGGTTTTGCAAAAGAAGTGCAATGCAGCCCCAATTATCACAGATATGAGGGAACCCATAAGGTTGCAGTAATCTAAAGATACCCCAACTGTAATTGGAGTATAATTCTATAATCCCTACAACACAGTTAAGTTACATGGATGTAATAGGTTCTTATCCAAAATAAAACAATATTAAGAAATGGCTGGGCTTTTGGTGAATTTGGCTGCAATCCTAAACACACTTTTCTGGGAGTAAGACCCATTGAACACAATGGGACTTAATTCTGAGTAGACATGGTTAGGATCGTGCCCTTAGTGTTGTATGAGGAACTAGACCTTTGTACTGAGTCTTTTTCAACCATGCTAGATGAAACTGGCAGAAGTATTTTCACATAAGCAACTGAGACAGCCCAATTTAGAATTAGAATCCCAATGACTGTAATTCTAAATCCTCACTTATGTACTACTGAACCACTTAGGCTGGCATAAGTCTCAGCATAACTCCTATGCTGAAATGGGGGTGTCACAAAAGTGCCATAAGGCACTTCTGCCCCACTCGTGGGCAGGTTATGCCAGTACACAGGAATATGCCAACCTTGCCACATCAACACAGGTAGACATGCCAGGTGAGTTATGCCAGCCTTTATTGGTTTAGTACTTGCTGTTAAGCACACACACACACACACACACAATTGGGTTGTGAATATATAAGGGTAAATGTCACAAGGAGGGGGGATATAAGATCTTAAGAAACCGTTTTGGAATGGTGCTTTTAAACTTGCTTTTACATGACCTGGAGTCACAGATAAACAGCAAGTGGCCAAGTTTGCTGTTGGTGACGAGGGCTCAGGGCATGACAAGCTCCAAAAGCGTCCTCCATGTTGGATGAATGGGCAACCAAATGCAGATCAGTGTAAATAAAAGGGAGGTGGCATACTCTATAGTAGTTTGCCCTGATATAAATTAACGCTGAGTACAATGTACAGTTCTGGTTGCCACATCTCAAGAAGGACATTGTAGAGCTGAAAAGTGCAAAAGGTGCAAAAATGATAATGTGGCTGGATAACCTTGCTAACAAGGAAAGAAAACTGTGTATAATTTTAGTTTGGGAAAATAGTGATTAGAGGATGGGGGCATGACTGAGATCCTGAGATGAAGGGCACAATCCAGGGCAAATTCAGCCTGCTCTGCCCTAACTGCTCTCTCCTAACTATTCTGTATCCAGAACATAAAGTTATGCTGCATCCAGAGAGTCAGGAAGCCTGGGCTGCCCTAACTGCTCCAGAGCATGCTAAGTAATTGACACATGGGGAGGACTTGCTCCTGAGGAGACCCCCGCAGATCACACTGAACAAGGAACAGCTGTGGTGTCTGCCTTATAAGAAAGCCCAGAAGTTCCTGACAACCAGTTACAGCTGCAGTTCCTCTAGTGGAGGGTGGATATTTGGAGTGGCCTGCTGTATCCCCAGGTTAGTGGGCTGCCGCAGTTGTTCCATATCCTGAGGTTGAGAGGCAGGGGTTGCAGCTAGGCTGGCCAAGAACTCAGATTTTTGGTCAACACTACCATTCTTACTCAGGCCTTATCATAGACCCCTATGGGTCTACTCATTACTATACCTGCTCCTGAGGTGGTATAACTCTGAGGGCTGGAAGAGGGCATTTCTGCCTTGGAAACAGGCTCTGGATACAGAGTAACTGCTCTGCCCTAAGCCTCTTCCAGAGTAACTGGGATGGAGCATCTTGCAGTTGCTCCACCCTAGTGATAGATAGGGCAACCCAAGGGCTCTTATGTGGACAGATTAGTTGCTCTGGATTGTGCTGTTATACAGTTATATGGAGAGTGGAGAGAAATGTTTTCTCACTCACAACACCGGAATGGTAAGTCCTTCAATGAAACTGGCTGGTACAAGATTTTGAATAGACAAAATGAGGTACTTTTCATTCAGCACAATCCTAACAAATTTAGACCAGCCTACCTCACATAGGAGTATGGTGCGGTTGGTGTATGCCTATGCAGTGACCTAAACCCCCCCACCCACCCATGATTGGGGCAGAAGTGCTTTATAGCACTTTTGTGACATTCCAGGTCAGCACAGGACTTATGCTGGGGCTTAAACTAGCCTAACTGGAGTTTAGGATTGCAATCCAACTGCTGCTGAAGAGGCAGCAGTACAAGGGCAGCATGCTCACTGGGCTGGTGTAGTTGTGCCATATCCTGAGATGAGCTGGTGTGGTTGTGCCGTATCCTGAGGTTGAAAGGCAGGGGTTGCAGGTAGGCTGGCCAAGGGCTCAAAATTTTTGCGAACACTTCCATTTTTATTCTGGCTTATCATGACCACTATGGGTCTACTCAGATTTATTCCTGCTTCTTAGGTGGTATAACTCTGAGGAGCTGGAAGACAGCATGAAAACAGGCTCTGGATACAACCTAAGTGCACTGTTATAGGCAGGGGCATCACTAAGATTCGCATCATCCAGTGCAGAGGTCAGCCCATCACCTCCATGGAATGGGCAGTGCTATTTGCCATTGCCCCTCTCCCCTGGTTTTTAGCCACACATTTATATGGGCTAAATAAAGATATTTCAAATAAAAATATAAAGATATTTAAAACTGGTTTATTTCACTGCATTCTGCTGCAAATTATGCATCCAACAGTATATAACATGATGGGATCAGGGTGACCATATGACCAGAAAAACCTGGATTTGTCCAGATTTTTAGCGTCCTGTCTGGGTGTCCTACATTTTGGCTTCATTGTCCTATAATTTGAAACTTCGCAATAGTGCACAGTACCCCTTCATGCCATGTGTTGTTGGATTAATATTGAAGAGCAAAATCCAATGCAAGAATCAGTTTGGAGATATCTCCTTCCTATCAAACGTTATGGTTAAAAAAATACACTTTTGGCAATTTTTTAAGTGGGTAGGAATTTTGGCCTGGGATTAGGAATTTTGCCCCTGGTGTTTAGGAGTAATCTGGTCACCCTGGATGGGATTATTTCTACAAACCATGACTGTAGCCATTTTGGTCAGCAGCGGTGTCACTCCTCTCAAGAGTGCCCCCTTTTTAACCCCAAAGTGATGTTCCTGATCAGGACCATTTTGGAATCCTTGCACTCCCTTGGACTTACCTTCCACACCAGCCAAGGCATGCTTGCTTACTTGCTAGTAAACACGGCTGTGAAGTTCACTTTCAATGTATTTCAATGCAATCATCAGGAACCTACTTCCGGGGTGACTTGTGGGGATGCCTTGATTAGATCAGGATAATTTTAGTCTTGTTGAATTCCTCTCAGTATTTCCTTTCCATGTGTGGCTAATTGCAAATAAAGCCACGTTATGATTAACTTTAACTTTCCATGGAGTTCAATGCATATTTTTATGCTTAGTTTTTGGCCATAACTTTTGACAGGAAGGTGCTATTTAAAAACAGATTTTTGCACTGGATTCTGCTCTTCAATACAAATCCAACGGAATTGGCAGCAGACCACTGGAGCAGCTTGGGGTGCAATCCTAACCTAGGCCAGCACAACTCATCAGTTTTCCCATATCCGTGATGTAGGGAGGCAAACGCTTGTCTATGCACTGGCTTAACCCTCCCCCAGGAGTGGCACAGAAGTGTCTTATGGCACCTTGTTGGCACTTCCAGGTCAGCATAGGACTTAGGCCAGGGCTTAGGCCGGCCTAACCAGAGATTGCAGCCCAAGTATCTGAAATATCTTGAAGGGAAATGCAGGGGAATGCAGGAGTGTCCTGTTCCTTCAAATTGAATCCATGGGCCTGGAAACAGCTAAACATGCCCATATCTCTGCATCTCTTCCTCTGCATTGTGGAGGCTGAAGCCACAGTCAAGATTCTAGGGGATCAGATCTGGGGCACACGGTCCTGGCTGCAGCTTCACCCTACTCTGATGTGGGCACTAGAAACCAGAGTCCTTCAACCCGGTGGTGTAGCTAGAGGGGTGAAGCAATCGGAAGGAAAGCCAAGCTCAGGGTGACCATATATGTCTTCTTTTTAAAGACATGCCCTCTTTTATTAGCCTTGTGTCCTGGGACAAAATCAATCAATCAATCGATCAATCAATCAATCATCTAATTTCCCACCTTTCTACCTAAGAAAGGATACCCAAAGCGGCTTATAGCAATAAAACCAGCACAGGGAAGATACAATTAAGATAAGATTAATTAAAACTAGAAAAAAATTATTTAAAAAAATTCTACACTGCCTTTCTTTTCCTTGTGAGCAGGAAGCATGTAGCCTTCTTGAAATTAATAAAACAGGTATAATAAGTTCAATTGCATCAGGGTGAGCAGATGTCATAACGGCAAAAAAGGTTACAAAATGTAGGACATCCAAGGAAAATGTAGAACATGACAAAATAAAAGCCAAAAGCAATCATGTATATTGCTTTCAGGTGTTTAATTTAAACATCATGTTACTTATTATTAAATTTAAAACTATTACATATAATGTATGAATGAAAAGAGGGCTGCATACTGCCTGCTCACAAGGAAAAAAATAATGAAGTTTGTTTTGTTTTTTTGTTTTTTTCCAGGACATAAAGGTTAAAAAGAGGACATGTCCTGGAAAAATGAGACAGATGGGGTCAGCCTGGGAGGGGTCCCCCTTTCCTTGATCGTGGGAGGGAAGCCCTCCTGGCTGGGCTGGGGTTGGGGGTTGGGCTGGGAGGAGCTGTTCTTCCCTCCCTCCCTCCGTCCTTGGAGTTTCTGCAGCAGCAGCCAGAGTTGGAGCGATGCTGGTGGTGCTGGCTGGGCGCTGACCGTCGGGGCTCCTTGTAGCAGCAACAGGACCATGAGCTTTCCACGGCCCCTGCGCCGAGCTGTGAGCCTGAACCCAGCCCGAACCCTGCGGCTGGTGGTGCTGGGACAGGGCGCCGTGGGCAAGACAGGTACTGGTCCTCCCTCCCCTTACCTGGCTGGATGGGGCACTGGGGCGGTGGCGTGGCTGGAGGGGGCGCAGCACTCACTCTTGGAGGGAGCAGCTCCCCTTTGGAGCCATTGCAGAAGGACTTTCCTGAAGAAAGCTCTACCCACAGTTATCCACATTTTCCTGGGAGTAAGCCCCATTGAGTATAATGGGGTTTACTTCTGAGTAGACAGGCATAGGATTGGGTTCTAAGGCTGCAATCCTATCCACACTTTCCTGGGAGTTAGCTATAAGTACAGTTTCCTGGGAGTAAGCTCCATTGACTGTAATGGGACTTACTTCTGAGTAGCCTGGCATAGGGTTGGGTTCTAAGTCTGCAGTCTGATCCACACTTTCCTAGGAGTAAGCTCCATTGATTATAATGGCATTTACATCTGAGTAGATAATTGTAAAAAGTCAGTAAGCAGGGTAGTTTCCTTCAAGCTTGATTTAAGGCTGCAATCCTAAAGACACTTTCCTGCGAGTATGACCTATTGAACACAGTGGGGCTTACTTCTGAGTAGACATGGTTAGGATTTATGTAACTACAGGTTCTCTGACTTACTGAGTAGACATGCCTAGGATTGGGATCACAATCTTCCTTATCAACTGAATGAAGAGTGGTGGAAGAGGAGCCTTATTCCAACCACCCCATGCTTCTTTCCTTTAAAATCCCCCAGATGGAAGCATCTGAAACTCTTTCTCTGTCCCAGTACGAGTGGCATAGCTAGTGAGGGGGCACAAAGAACTGTGTTTTGCAGGGAGCCTCACTATTCCCTTCCCTTTGGAGCCATTGAAGGAGAGCAAATCAGAGGCATAAGCACTCTGTGGTGATGCTCCTTGCAAGACTTAGGGCAAAATCCAGAGTAACTAAGGGGAGTCCGTGCTTCGGTGTAAAAACAACTTACTCTTGATTTCAATACGAATTTTCCATAGGTTTTCACTAGGTGGTGCAGTAACTATGAGTGCACGTAAAATCTCTTACGTGCTCCTATAGTTACTCTGGATTTGGGGGTTAGTGCTTTGCACCCTCTCTAGCTACGCCACTGCCCAGTATATTCCCTTAAACTTGCCTGAGAAGAAACTGGCCAGGCAGACAGGGTAGGGGGATGATGCCTGAGCACCAGCTGTTATTCTGGCCCTTCATCATATGGGGACATTCCAATGCTACAGCCCAGCAGTTTCAGGTCACAGTGTCAAGACACAGTAGTCACCCTTTTCCATCCTGATTGTGGGCGCTGTGATCACATGAGGGTTTCCTGCAGCCTACAGGTCAATGGATGTGCATGACTGGCATGGGTCACCAAACACTTGTGTGTATACATCAGGAAGGTCTCATCCCATCAAGGGGTAAAGAGGACAGTTTGTTCACAGTTTACACATCTGATGTATTTGTCCCAAATTGGATTTTTTTCTTGTCATGTGTAATCTATTTGTAATCTAACCTTGATTGTGGAGTTTTGTAGGTTGGGGCGAGCTGGCTTTGGTCTTGTGTGCTCCGCTTTAAAAATAAACTATAATTCTCCAACACTGCTTGTTTAATTTTTACCAGTTGAAGTCATCTGAGTTAAGGAGGTCAGACTAGTCCTTAGTCTGACCTAGCAACTGGGATGCACTGGATGGTCATCCAGTTAGTAATCTGTGGGGAGACGCTGGTGTACTTTGTACATGATGCACAAAGTGCTTAGCAATTATTATTTTAATTACTTTTAAAGTTACATTTCAATCTCACCCAAAGAGTTTAGGGAATAGAATATTTGGGTGTTTTCCTTTTGTCTTTACAGGAATTTGCCAGAGAATAAAAGGCCCAAATTTACCTAATGATCTTCATGCTTGACCTGGGATTTAACATTGTGTCTCCCTGTTCAAGATTCCTGTGAAGTCTGACTTCACAGAGGCCTCCTCAGGCAAGACTTGTGACTTGCCTAAGGCCACCCAGTGAGATTTTGAAGGAAAGAGAGGTCTGAACTTGGACCTTTGCTTTTTTTTTATCCAGCAGTCTTCCCACTTGATTTAATTGTTCCCAACTTTCCTCCCACAATACTTTCCCCCATTATTAACATCAAAAAGTCCTGAAAGCATGTGGGGAGGAAGGAGAACAAATTACCCCTTTCACTACTCATTCATGTATTAAGCTTGGGAGGTGATCAAAAACAGGGGCTACACAACTTGTGTTCTGTTTTCTCACCCCCACCTCTGCCCCATAATACCCCTTTGAATTTACCAAGTGACTTTAATTCAGAGGGTTATGCCCTCAAGGATTTAACAGTCTGAAAAAATATAAAAAATACAAATCCCTTCCTCATTGCTCTCTGTCTCTTTCTATTACACACACACACACACACACACAAAATTAAGGCACATGTGCAATTTATCACTCACTGTGGATGCAATCCTACCCAATTTAGGCTAGCACAATTGACTCATCTCCCCTTTCCCAGGGTAGTGTGGAGGGGCTGGCACATGTCTGTGCACTGACCTAGCCCTCCCAGGAATGATGCATCCCCAGGCCAGTATGGGACTTCTGCCAGCCTGAGGATTAGGATTGCAGCCTGGGAGCACAATCCTATGCACATCTACTCAGAAATAAGTCCTATTGTCCCAATTGGGGCTTATGTCCAGAAAAATGAGTACAAGATTGCAGCCTGGGTGTTTTAAGTGATTTCTAAAGGAGTATTATACCTGTCCATCTTCCCCAAACAGCATGAAATTTCAGAGGATGTACTTCTGGGTACTGTTTGGATGGAAAGACACTGGAGGCTTATGGTGTCTCTGATGTTTATTATCAAACTAGCAAAAGGCATACCCATGTTGTGGGAGTAAAATGCCATCCCCCATGACGCATCAGTCCCCCAATGTGAATCATCTCCCCAAGCGCAACACCCAGTGGTGGGCTCCAGCAGGTTCGCACCTACTCTATAGAACTGGTTGTTAACAAGAGATAGGACATATAAAGTTTAAAAATATCAATTTAAAAGTGGCTGCCAGATGGGCAGAGAACCGGTTGTTAATTTATTTGAAGCCCATCACTGGCAACACCCCCCATGCACAACACCCCCCATGCAACCCCCCTATGCAAAGCATCCTCCCCAGTGCAATCCCTCCCGCCAAACAATATCCCCCCACTGCACTGGGCACCAAGCACCAAATTGGCTGGATGCTGGTCAGTCTTCCATGTTAAGTATAGGAAAAAACACATTGCACCCCTTTTCAGCCTTTTAAGGGTTAAATTTCTCCACTTTTGGTTCTTGGTGGGTGTTCATGTGACAGAAGGATCATCCTCTCCAAATTTCATGCTTCTAGGTCCCGGGGTTGGGGCAGAGCATCCCTCAGTCTCCAATTTTTCGATGCAAAGTATAGGGAGGAAAACGCGTTGCGCCCCATTTCACTCCCTTCCTGTTGGAATTTCCAAAAACCGGTTCTTAGTGCACCCCTCAGTCACGGAAGGAACACCCATCCCAAATTTCACGCTTCTAGGCCCAGTGGTTTTGGAGGGCGTTGATGAGTCAGTGACTTTTCTATATATATAGATTTGCAAGCAGCATGGTGGAATCCTAAAAATAAGCAGGAAGACCCTTGCGAACAACTGGAGGTGTTGTTAAACTTCCCCAAGAAACTCATATCTCTAAACAGTGCTGACTCTCTGCTCCCCAAACTGGGCTGTTTCCCATATATACATTTGCAGAATGCACCACATAGGCTCATTGAAAAAAACCCCTACAAGCATCAACCGCAGGGTTGCCATAATTCTCTTTCATAAAATTGGGACAGGCCCCTCTGTCCCATTTGCCAGTATGTGAACACAATCCCCCCAAAATTGGGCTTATCCCTATTTTTCGGGACCAATGGCAACCCTAATCAACAGTCATGCACAAGCTTTTGTCAAGTCCTTTGTCAGATCCTAATGATAGATGTAGCCAAAATCACAGCACCATTCCCTACCCCACCCCACCCCACCCCAAAGACTGGACAAAGACAGGGCAAAGAGTTGCAGCTAACAGCGCCTGCCACGGATCTTCTGTAAATGACTGTGGAACAGGTCAACAAGATTGAAGAACATACAGGATGAGTCATGGCATGGTTAGCTATTCACATATTACAAAGCTGTTTCTTCATCATTGGTAAATGTTTTGTTCATCTCTAGACAAAAAAGTCCATCTCTCGCAGACCATCAATAATAGCACAACAAAAGGGCAACTTTCGGCCTTTATCCAAAGGACCTCTGTGCCTTCTTACTTATAAGGAAATGGACACCCCGGTTTCTTTCTTTCGTGCAGCTGTTAGACCACAAGTTAAGATTCTCTGGAAGACAGCCAGCTCCTCCCCAACCCAACCCCCATTACTTCGGCAGTGTTGGAAGTTTCACTTACAAGGGAAGGGCAAAGAAACAGATCATCCCAAACTGCACCATCAGAGCTCCACTCCCGAAAGAAATCTGTTCTTCACTTCAGGTGTCCTGCTTATGTGTTTTGGGCCATCAGAAAGAGGTTTGCACTATATCTCAAATACCAGCCCCCTGGTTATGTGGAAGTTGTTTCAGCATTTGATTCTGAACATAGTAGAACTACACACTTCCCCTGATCAGCAGCATTTGAGCAAGAAGCTGCCTAGAAGGCCTCTTCTTTCCTTTCCTTAGCAAAAAAGTCACTAGTTAAATTTCTTGAAGAACACAAGCCAGTGAGAAGTGGCAAACAAGCCAGTTGATCAGTGAAGTTGTTCTATCCCATTGTGCATTTTGGTTTGCTAGGCCTTCTGACTTGCTTCAACCTGTGGAAAGAATTTCTTCCTTTCTTCCTTGAGACACAGTGTGCTGAAGATAAGTCTGGAAAGCACATGCCAATTTATGAAGGTTGACTACAGTCTCTCTAGTATACGTGTGTGTCCATCCCCAATGGTGAGATCAGTTAGCACCCACAACAGGCAAACTAACACAGCTCAGAAACACAGCTCACTTTGTCCTCCAATGATTTTGTTGCCCAACTTATAACGGTGATCATCACTTGCACTGATTTGTCACCAGCAAGAAGCCACTTCTCTCTACACATCAACGTATACAAGGTAGCAAATGAATTGATCTTACTTATGTTCTGTGTGCAGCCTTAAACATACCCACAGATGAGATCTTAATAGCCACTGATGTGGCTTACCACTTTTATATGCCTTATAACAAGGGCAATAAAGCACCAAAATCTAATTTAATTTAAATTAATTTAAATTTAATTCAGATTTAATTCCATTAGATTCCTTGGTTAGAACAGACTATATATTAGTTCTATCCTGATCTTCCAGCATTATCTGGAGATGCTGCCTGGCTATGATTTTGTGATAGAACATCTTCTTTCAAAGCACATATACCACTTAGGTTTAGACTCATCTTTCCCATCCTTCTGGTCCTTAGGTCCAACTGAAATAAAGCTCAAGCTTATATTTGCTGACTTCCATTCCTTGTTTATTTTGACTCTTTTTTTCTTCCCTCTGTAACCTTTCATTTGCTGTCAGGGTATGAACGTCAGTACTATCTTTTGTGCTTACTTTTGAACTGTTGGTGCTGTATTCAGTATTCTTTAAGAAAGATTAAACTGTTTAGCTGCTCCTCTTTTCAAGGGAAGTGAAGGGCAGAGTTTGGGACCCTCCACTGGCATCCTTAACCTGCTGCTAAACTCATAGTGATGGTCAACTTGCTCTGTTTTATCTTGACACGTCGTTTCAGGAGGCCACACGCCACTACGTGTTCTGCCATATCCTCCATATTGGGCTGAAAATCCTGACACAGACGTTTTCAAGTCTGCGTTAGCAAAATATCCTTGAAAAGTCCCATTGTGTGACTTGGAGCTTTCCTCAGGGGAAGAGGACAAAATTCCTCCAGCAGGCCAGGTAGTAGACTAGATACAGCAGGAGCCATTATGGCACCACTGCACCCAGATATGCTGCTTAGTGGGCTGTCCAAAAACAGATTTGAGATGTCAGATACCTGTACTTTTCATTTTGGAAGTAATGCAGAAAGAGCTTGCAGTGGCTCCTGAACGGCATGAGAAGGACCCAATTAAGCATGCTTGCTCCTGCTTCCTGCCTAGATTGCCAAAGGCATTCCAGTTTCTGCCACCAGCTCTTACGTACTTGGAAATTAAGGGGGAAAATGATTTTGAAGCACTATTTCACATCCTTGCAAAAAGGCATACACATTGTTACTGTCTGTGTAATCCCTGAAAACGAGAAAAGGAAATAGCACCTAGAGAAGTGAAAAAGAAAAATCTATACACAGATACGCCTGTCATTTGTTGCCCTCCCCTTACTTCTTCTAAGGGCAGATACACACATACATATTAATTAACTGAGGATCAATCAGATGGTAATTTTCATGTGTGACTGAGTTCCTACAGATTAAAGACCATAGGCAGAATTTTAATGTCATCTCAGGCTTAATGCTTTTCAATATGGGTTCATCCATTTAGCTGTGTGCCATCCAAAGATGAAGAATCAAATAATGTATGTGGGTGGGTGAATCGACCCTTAACTAGCTAATATTATTTGTACCTTAATTGACTCCCATCCAATGTCAAATTTGTATGTGATTTCTGATTCAGTGCACTGTTTATTCATTTTAATTTTGCTTTTCAGTAGTAAAATCCTGAATACGAAGACTACACATAAAAGACTAAAAATAACACTTCATAAATGTTCCATTGATTTATGGTTTTATACAAGGTTGTATTATCACTCTTGAAACAAAGCCCTTGCTTCTGTTTTGCTTATATTCTTAAAATATAAATATTAGCAGCTTTATTAAGGCTCAGATGCTGTCGGGAACTGCACTTTTGGACTGCTTCCAGTCAGCAAAACAAAGCAATTACTGTTCATTAGAATACATACTTCTTAAAAGTTGGCTGATTGTTTCACACCCACCTATAAAAGAATGTTTTTCTGATGTATTATTTCAGTCTGCGGTACATCCATCCCTGAGAGATAGCAGGCAGTGTTGGTGGTGGAACGTACATGACCGTGGTGGTGTAGCTAGAGGAGAACAGAGGAGTCAGTCATGGAGGGAGCCTCACAACAGCATGCAAGGGGCCCCACTCTTTCAGAGCTATTTCAGGCAGGAGGAAGCTAGATGCTGTTGTATGGCGATGTTCAGGTCCCCGTGCCTGGAATGGCTCCAAAAGTTTAGGGTGCCTTCCGACTGATTGCTCTTCTATGCCACTTCTTACATACCGCTTGTCATTTTGTATGACAAAATTATGTCTTGTGACTAACAACCAAACACAGTGTTCACTCCAGGTCTAGAGCAGTGGTACTCAAAATGGAGGCCAAGACTCTTTCAGGAGTCACAACTTCATTGGGGGGGGGGGTTTACAAAAAGCTGGGTGCCACCATCTTGGAATCTGGCTCCATCTTAGAATGGGGCACTCATGCTCCTTTCATGGGAGTAAGTTACACAATAGTACTTACTTCCAAGTAGACATGGAAGAGCTGTGGCACCACAGTGATATCACTGTTTAATGTCACTTCCAGCCATGACATTACTTCTGGGGGATCCTGGGCTGAAATGCCTAAGAACCACCGGTCTAGAAGATACATAAGACACCTCTAGCAGCCTTTTCTCTGTGTGGGTCCCCTCACTTTCTTCTCACTGCTATTGCCGGCTGCTGCTTTTTCTCCCCATTACCAGCACCTTCTCACTTGCCAAACAATGTGCAAGTAAAGAGTGGCCACCAACACGCTATCTACACCAGAGAGGAAGAAAGGGTGAGCATCTAGATCAGTGTTACACTGGTGGGTGTAAAGGTTCCCCCATCCCTTTAGGATGGGGAAATAAGAAAGACAACAACATATTCCCCAAGGTAGCTTTGCTAATGGGGATGAGGACAAGAAGGTGGCAGTTGGTGACACTTTCATGAGAGCAAACAGAGCCGTGGTTTGAAGCATTCTGATCTTAACATTGCTTGCATGTTATGCTGAGGGGGAGTAATATTCAGTGAAAAGTACACCACATGTTGATACTATTTGTTTTCGAGGAAAATGTCAAGCACAGCATGGTTCGAGCCACGTTCTCAATCAGCTTCACTTATGCCACTGTTCATATGGGTGGCAATTACTGTGATGTTCTCTTTGTGCATAAAGGAATCTTGGTGACAGTTTATTGACTTTCTCTTTCTAAGTACAATCTGAGCAATATATTCATAAGGCAATATTTATTCCATTTATGTATTTGTTAATGAAGCTTATAAAGAAAATATCCCTACTATAACATTAGGGGAGTCAGACATAAAGCTTGCAAAATGTTTCAAGGCTTTTTTTCCACGGCCCTCTATATCATCACTGATGGAAGTTATAGACTTGCATGAGCATAAATTGAGAATCGTGTACGATATGGAGAACTACAATGGCTGTATTAGGCTCCTTCTTTGCAATATGTGGTAATTAACTACTCTACAGAGTTGTAAAGAAATCACGTGAAATGTTTTGAACCCTAAAGCACATCTAAAATGCTACTGTTAACTGGAGATTTCCTTCATGAAACTTTTACTTTTGGAAAAGAACCTGTTTAAAAATGAGGTTAAAGTTTAGCCTGCCATCAAATGCAGGGTCCTTGTTTCATCCTACCAGTTACTTCCAGGCAGTTCTTTCTACCAGGAGCTTTTCGTTCTACTTGTTGCTGACTAATAAAGTAAAAGGAAAGTATCCTCTGTATGTGTTACGTTTCCAAGAACACCACTTTCTTTTTAATGTTTCCCTCTGTAGAAAGAAAGGTGCTGACACAATCCACTACAGGAAAAATGTATTTTCTTTCATCTTTGCCCCCATAGGGCTGGTGCTCTGGTGGAAGATGTAATGAATTTTTGGCTGGAGTGTCAAGTTTAATTCTGATGATGACATCTTTATTTTATGTCAGTGGGAAAATCCCCTTTAATTTGGAGTACTTGAAACTGTGTTGAACAATGAGAGGAAGGGTATGTAAGCCTCCACTAAAATACGAAAATGTATTTTGATTTCAGCATACAAAAAAGAGGAAGAAGGCCTTTTCAACTTGTGAATGTTCAGGAACTAGGTTTAAAAGGCAGCTCATTTTAAAAGTAATGCAGCTATATGAAGTGCTCTGTCCACTGTCCATCAAGATGAGCTGAAGTGTCCATCAAGTGCTCAGTGGACAACCTCCAAATGCCAGATGCGGGGAGGACACACACACACACACACACACCTGGATGCAGGTATCATATGTGCTATAAGAAGCATCTGGTGGGCCACTATATAATACAGGAAGCTGGACTAGATGGGCCTTTGACCTGATCCAGTGGAGGCTTTTTATGTTCTTAAGGTGAGCTCCAAATTTTAGGGATGTCTCAGCAAACAATCTTCATAGGTCCTTGCACTGGTAGACCCCCAAAAAGTCATTCTGCAAAACTGCCCTTCTATACCAACCCCAGAAGCTAGTCACCACTGCAGATTCCTGAGCTATCCTTTCTGTCGTTCTTGGAAATCCCCTTTTCTTTCTTGATTTATAGATATGTTTGGTGTCATGTCTTCCTTGAGGATGCAATTGTGAATGCTTTCGGCTAGGCTGGGAGGGTGGATTTCAAAGTCAAGGGAATTTCACAGGATGATATGAGACAGTCTGCTCTTTCTAGCCTCTATCACGGTTGGCAGCACCTAAGTGTGGTTCTCACATGGGCTTGCTGAATGCCAACAGGTTCTGAACCTACACATGGATAGAGTCCATGTGCACACATCCAGACAACCACCCCCACCCTGATGCTTGTTTCAAAGATTGAGTAGAGACCTGGGGATACAGCTCTTTGTACTGAGTAATCGGAAGTGGGAACTTGCAAAAAAGAAAGTAGCAGATGGAGAATGAAAAATTGCAAGTGTTTTGTCACATGAATATAGCAGGTTGTTTGAGGAAGGCATACCCCAGCATACCACACTCTAAGGGGAAAATCTAAAAAGTTGGAAAACTGTGAGGAACTCTCCAAGAATTAATGTCATGCAGAATAAATGAACTGTAACAACTTTAATGTATTATTAATATTAATATTGAATTAAGGTAATGTGATTAATGTAATGTAGTACTTTTGTAGCTGAAGGGGCTTAAACTGGATAATGTAAAGTTGTGTTTATCATGAATTGCATTGCTTTACCAAACCCAAGACTAAGCATCTTACCTTGTGTTTTGTGGTAGCAGATTCTTGTGATACTTAGGGCACAGATCTAACCATGTCTATTCAAATGTGTTCCATGTGTTCCCATTGTGTTCAATGGAACTTACTTCCAGGAAAGTGTCTTTATGATTGTAGCCTTAGGCTTCAATTCGATGGACTCATTCCTGGGAGTAAATTGCATTGAACACAATGGAACATACTTCTGAATAGATATGCATAGGATTGCATTGTTAGACCGGTCAGATGTCATCTAAACCCTATGGAAATTCAGTGTCACCATAGGCAGCAACCATAACAATGACACAAATGGGAACACTGTGAAAAGCCTCACCCCACATGCCCCATTGCTCTGCCCTCCATTCTGCCCAGGGGCTGTGTTTTTGTGAAGAGGAAAATGCTGTCCCATTAGCAGGAAGGATGTCCCCTTGGGCATCTTCAGGCAAAGACAATGGATATGGATGGAAACAGGGCAAGACTTGCAGGTATGCCTCCATTTGCATAATAGGGTTCTCACCACACATCTGGGAATCCTGAAATATAGGGTGCCAAATCTTTGGAGAGAGCCAAAGGCTCATGTCATTGTTCCTCCATAATCTGTTCTAACAATCTTCACCCATATGAATATAAGAATATAATTTTATCTTTCCAGATATTTTCTAGCTTTCAATTCATTTAATGAGCTTTCATTTTGTTTTGTTGATGTTCCTTAAAGCTGGAATCCTAACTCCCAGTTAAGCTGCCCCAAGCCCTAGCATAAGTCCTGTTCTGACTTGGGAGTGTCACAAAAGTGTCGCTTCTGGGTGTCACTTCTGGGCCACTCCCGAGGGAGGGTTAGGCATGTGCTTGCCTCCCTACAACACCACAGGAATGGGAAGACCAATACGTGGTGCAGGCCTAGGAGAGGATTGCATCCTAAGAAGCAACTGTGGTGGGGAGTAGGGTCCCCACATTTCCATGCTCCGTGAGGACAGAAGCCTACTCTCAAGCAGCCCAGAGTATCACCTCTCTCTCTCTCTCTCTCTCTCTCTCTCTCTCTCTCTCTCTCTCTCTCTCTCTGGAGGAATCTCTACAGCAAAAACAACCTGCTGTTTAATGACACTTCATTTTATGATGTGGTTAATCGTATATTTTATGCCATAAGGCCCTGTTTATGGGCTAGAACAGGGAGTATAAATTTCAAAAGAAAATAAAAAATAAAGACCAGATTATGATATATAAACCTAAAGCTGAGAGCACAATTCAACTTACAAGTGAATTTCTGAATATATCAATTTTGGAGTTAACAGCTTTCCCCTTGAAAAAATAAAGTCATTTTTTGATGGAAACTTTTCTTTAGAAGTTTCTATAAAAAGCTAAAGGTAGATTTGACCCAATTAATTTTTTTTAGACTTGCCCTACAATCCAGAGTAACTACGGGAGCACGTAAGAGATATTACGTGTACCCATAGTTACTGCATCACCTAGTGAAAACCTATGGGAAATTCATATTGCAATCCAGAGCAAATTGTTCTTACACCGGAGCAAGGACTCCCCGTAGTTACTCTGGATTGTGCCCTGAGATGCAGAAAATTTTGTGATGAGGATGACATGGTATTTTGAAGCTAGTAGAGAGTGTAATCCCTTACACTAGCTAAATCGCATCAGAAGACAATTGGCTAGAATTAGCAATTATTTTTCTGAAAGTGCAGACAGGATAAAGTCGATGCACATTTGAATTCTCTGAACTTCAGACTGGGAAAATTAACTGCATCAACTATTTCTTTCCCATAAATTCCTCACTTTATAGTGAGAATGCTTGCTCAGATTTACAGTATGGAATCCCACAGAAGCCTGTGAATAGGGTTGCCATAATTCTCTTCCACAAAACTGAGACAGAACCCTCTGGCCAGTATGTGATCACAATCCCCCCAAATCAGTATTATCCCTGTTTTTTGGAACTTATGGCACCCTGCCTATGAGGGATTCCTCTTGTGCTACTTTTGAGCCATAGCATGAGCAAATAGAGTTGCTAAAATGTTATGGAGGTTCTTCCCCTTCCTTTCAATTGCCCTACTATCAGGAGATGTGACAACTATGGCTTCCCTTTCACATATAACTTTGTGCACCCACTTCCATACTGACCTTAGTGAGCAAGAGTTTAGCAGCCCAATCTAGTTGTACCCAATCTAGTTGTCCCAACTGCATATGAAGGCTTCCTGATTTTGGGCTCCTTATGCTATTGGCAATCCTCTCAAAGATAGCTACAGTTGCATAACATCATTTATTTGATCAAATAATGGAGTCCATGTCAACATTTTTCTTTTTGTGAGACACATTGGTATACTTTAAGTTTCTATTTTTCTTATAATTTTAGTAAAAGTTTCTATTTTAATAATTTCAGCTATTAGTTGCTAATTAATAGCTATTAATTAGCTACTAATTTTTTGTAAACTACTTTGTGAACTTTTTAGTTAGAAAGCGGTATATAAATACTGTAGATGTAGAGTACGTATTTGGGAGTTTAAAGTGTTGTTTTGCTTTTATAGAAGTTTCTTGAGCTCTTGAAAAGGAAATCCAGGCATATTCCAATATCTGCAGTTTTGGAATCCATGGAATCAGTTATCTGCTGTTCCATTGATACAAGAGGTGCTGTTTAAAATGATACAAGAGCAGGTGCTGTTTAAAATGTTTAAAAAGTGAAGGAGAAGGCTTGAAATAGGTGTTTCTACTGCATTTTAGCAAGACCTACTGCATGTTCAGGGCTGCAGGCAGACTTCTAATCTGCCTGAAGCCTCTTCCTGGTTGCTCCGAGGCTCCTCTATTACCCAGTATCACCCCTGAATACATGTGACGAGGAAGATAATTATTTTTTGCTTTGACTTTCTAAACTTTTCATAGGGTCTCACTGGTGTCTATAAGGGGATCTAGAATGGAACCCCTGTGGAAATTGCATTAAAGCAAAATAATGAGTAGCACTCATATTGTTATTGTGTCTGATGCTCTTCAGTTATGGTGTTTCATCAACTTATGCCTATTAACCTATGCCTGTCTTCTACTTTTCTTGCAATGTTGCCTTCTGTTGTTTCTCCTGAATATTTTAATCAATTTAATTGGGTTCCCTTTGTAATATAACCCATGCACTGTAAGATTGGGAGGCTGCCCAGTTCCTGCTATGGAAGCGGGCTCTTCCCAGAACTCAAGATTGTTTTGTTGCATTGTTTCTCCCTTGACTAGTAAAGTGCTTAAAAAGGTATATAATTACACCATGCTATTCTTTATTGCTTAGTAATCTAGCCCACCTTTGAATCATCACCTTATCATCATCTAAATCAGGGTTTCTCTGTCCTAAGACTCAGCACAAGTTCTGTGCTGGCCTGGGGGTGTCACAAAAGTGATGTAAGGCACTTCTGTGTCATTCCTGGGAGACGGTTTAGGTTAGTGCACAGACATGTGCTTGTCTCCCTGCATCACCAGGGGAATGGGAAGTCCAATGAGTTGTGCCAGCCAGTGGCTGCAATCCAGAAGTGCACTTGGGTTGCCCTATCTATCACTGGGGTGGCCCAATTCCAAGATGGGACAGCCCAGTTATGCTAGAGAAGGCTTGGGCCGCCCCAAGGCAACATTGGCTGCCCCAAGACGGATGGACCTGGGCTGCCCTAACTGGGGCACCCTAGGCAGTTCAGGAGAGGCATGTTGAGGACACGTTCAGCATTGCCTAGGGCAGAGCAGTTACTCTGTATCCAGAGCCTGTTTCCAGGGCAGAAATGCCCTCTTCCAGCTCCTCAGAGTTATAACACCTCAGGAGCAGGTATAGTAATGAGTAGACCCATAGGGGGTCCATGATAAGGCCAAGTAAGAATGGCAGTGTTGACCCAAAAAAATCTGAGTTCTTGACCAAAAAATCTGAGTTCTTGTCCAGCCTATCTGCAACCCCTGCCTCTCAGCCTCAGTATATGGCACAACTGCAGCAGCCCAGTAACCTGTGGTTATAGTAGGCTACTCCAAGAAGCCTGTTGTATCCACTGTAGACTGTATCGCCAGGGCGAGCATCTGTGGCCTTGCCCCCAGGACATGTCCTGGATTTTAGCCTTGTGTCCCAGAAAAATTACTCTTGTCCTCCATTTCCTTGTGAGCAGACAGCATATAGAGCTCATGCAATTAATAAATTGTATGTAATAAATTATATGTAATTGTTTTAAATTTAATAATAAATAATACAGTGCTTAAATTAACCACATGTAATATATATCTATATATATAAAAGAGAAAACTCACTCACTGACTCACTCACTGACTCACTCATCAACGCCCTGCCAAAACCGCCGGGCCTAGAAGCGTGAAATTTGGGGTGGGTGTTCCTTCCGTGAGGGAGGGGTGCACTAAGAACCGGTTTTCGGAAATTCCAACCGGAAGGTGGTGAAAAGGGGCGCAAGGCGTTTTCCTCCCTATACTTTGCATTGGAGAATTGCTGAGTCATCAACATTCCTTCCCAACTGCTGGGCCTGAAGCATGGAATTCTGGGAGTTCCTTCTGTCACCTGAACACCCACCAAGAACCATCTGGAGAAATTAACCCTTCAGGGGCTGAAAAGGGGGCAATGTGTTTTTGTCCTATACTTAACATGGAACGCTGACCAGCCTCCAGCCAATTTGGTGTTCGGTGCCTAGAGCACTGGGGGGATGATGTTAGGAGGAATAGGTTGCACTGTGGAGGATGCTGCGCATGGGGGGAAGTTGCGCATGGGGGAAGTTGCACATGGGGGGTTGATGTGTGTGGGGAAGTTGCGCGTGGGGGAGTTTGCACATGGGGGAGGTTGCGCATGGGGGGTTGATGCGGATGGGGGAAGTTGCGCATGGGGGGTTGATGCGCATGGGGGGAAGTTATGCATGGGGATGATGAGCATGGGGATGATGCGCATGGAGGGAAGTGGGGCATGGGGTGTTTCTGCGCCATGGGGGGATGGCATAGGGAAGAATGTCACACCCGCAACGTGGGTACGTTTTTCACTAGCGTTGTCAGGGACTCTTACAATGCAGGTACCACAGCTGTTCCTTCTTTAGTGTGATCTGAGGGCATCTGAGGGGCCTCCTCAGGAGCAAACCCTCCTCAGGTGTCACTGACTAGGTGCCTATTGAGCATGATCTGGAGCAGCTAGGGCAGCCCAGGCTTCCTGAGTCTCTGGATTCACTATAACATCCTGCTCTGGATTCAGAATAGTTGGGGTAGCCCACCTAGGGCACTCCACACTGCCCTTACTCTGGATTGCACTGTAAGTTAGGATTGCACCTCCAGTTATTTTAGACCCCCACAGACTACCTGCATCAATTATCCATGTATTGGGAACTCAAGTCAAAGATGTTGTTTTTCTCTCCATTCTTACCATCACCCTGTTTTGGAAGGTATGTTCCTTCTTTATGGAACACCACATCTGATGGACAAATGAAACCTTCTTAGGTATTGTACTAATTCTGAAGTTAAATCAGTGATAAGCTGAAGAAGAACTTTCTCTATTATTATGGAAACTTATTAACTCTCACATATGGTTCTGAGAGAGGCCTATATCTTTTGCTGTAGATTTTCAGGAAACAAAATTGATTTATACAGGTTAAACTTGGCTGCTGTTCATTATCTAGTTTCAGAGAACTGCTAGCCACATTCAGTTTATGGAAAAGGAATTTCCTACCACAAACCCCATTCCCACTACTAAAGGAAAAACTGATCTTAAGAGACAGTAGATCCAAGAAAAGAGTGTGAGATACTGTGCTGGGAACCGGTACACAAAGGGATAACCAATGGAAACAACCCCTGCCGTCATACTGCACAAGTAGAAGATTTAAATCTAAATCTATGTTTTCATAGAATTTTTTTATTTGTATTTACATATGGTTTATTTAGTCATCATAGCCCTTCATAAAAGGTAAAGGTGCCTCCCACACATTGCCCTGCTAGTCACGAGCAAATGTAAGGCATGGAGCTCATCCCTGTTACCTGGCTGAAGAGCCAGCGTTGTCCAAAGACATCTCTGGTCATGTGGCCAACAAATGCCAAAGCGCATGGAATGCTTTTACCACCTGAAATAGCACCTATTTATCTATTCATAATCTCTTGAACTGCTAGGTTGGCAGGAAGGTAAGGTAGTACCCTGACCTTAAGTTACTTTTGTGTGCCTGTTTGTGTTTTCTCATTTGAATGTCCAGGATCTATTGTTGTTCTTTGGCTAGTAACTAATTCAGTCCAATTCTCTCTGCTCTTTCATTATGGGAATCTGCTTTCTAAAATTACTTCCTTAATTATAGGGACACGCACAGTTTGTCCTCAGTCTGGGCCTTAACCGCGTCACTCTTTCAGTAAAAGGAGCCCACCCACCTCTTTTTTGGCCCCTGTTGGTTTCTGCCAAACCCACCTACCTTCTTTAACCTCTGAACTTTATATATTATCCTTATCTGTACTGCCTCACCTGGCTCAGTTTTTATCTATACTGACTTCTCTGAATTTGTAGTTTGAATAGGCAACAATGCTGTAATAATCCAGCTCTTTGTATTTTGTCTTGCTATAAGTGATAGTTCAGTATCTGTAGTGTGTTTATTTTTTCTTTTCCACTAACCAAGCTAAATTGGATTTTTAAAAAGAGAGTCCTAATGCTCACCACTGCTCACACAAGGCATTTAATGCAAAAATGACCATGTTTGTTTTTAAAAATGTTTGTAGAGTAGGCTTAATACTCCTTTCTTCTAAAAGCAAAAAAAGAGGATTTCAAAAATTTCTTTCTGATGATGCCTATGCTTATTCAGTAAATGTAATTTGCTTTGGATGCAGGCCTATGTATGACATTTATTTCCTTTGACAAGATGACAATATTTGGTCCAAGAAACCATTTTGAATTGTTCTTCTTTTTCTGTTTGAATATTTTTTATTTAAACAAAACAAATAATTAAAAGCACCTGTAAGTAATAGTAGTAGTGAAGTCATTAAATCAAATTACTTAGGCTGCAATCCTAATCCCCAGTTAGGCTGGGTTAAGCCCCAGCCTAAATTCTGTTCTAACCTGGAGGTGTCACTAAGGTGCTGTAAGGCACTTCTGTGCCACTCCTGGCGGAGGGTTAGGCCAGTGCACAGACATTCACTTGCCTCCTTTCATCATCATGAGAATGGGAAGACCAATGAGTTGTGCTGGCCTATATTACGATGGCACCCTTATATTATTTTTTCCCTAATCAACCTTCTCTGACAATAAATTTTTTAACCCTACCACTTTCACCCTCAGCTATATATATTATATCTTTTCTTCCCCCTCTTTTTAGATTGTGAGCTTTGGGACAGGGAGATATTAATTATTAGTTCTTCTGCTTTTCTCTGAAAAACACTTTGGGAACTTTTTGTTAAGAAGCAGTATATAAATACTGTTAATAATAATCTCTCTCTCTCTCTCTCTCTCTCTCTCTCTCTCTCTCTCTCTCTCTCTCTCTCTCTCTCTCTCCTTCTCTCTCTCTCTCTATCTATCTATATATAAGAAAAGTGACTGACTCACTCACTCACTCATCAACGCCCTGCCAAAACTGGTGGCCCTAGAAGCGTGAAATTTGGGGTGAGTGTTCCGTCCGTGATGGAGGGGTGCACTAAGAATCGGTTTTCGGAAATTCCAACCGGAAGGTGGTGAAAAGGGGCGCAACGCGTTTTCCTCCCTATACTTTGCATTGTAGAATTGATGACTCCTCAACATTCTGCCCCAACTGCTGGGCCTGAAGCATGGGATTCTGGGAGGGATCCTTCTGTCACCTGAACACCCACCAAGAACCATGTGGAGAAATTTACCCCTTCAGGGACTGAAAAGGGGGCAACGTGTTTTTGTCCTATACTTAACATGGAAATTTGGTGCTTTGTGCCTAGTGCAGTGGGGGGATGTTGTTCAGAGGGAGGGGTTGCACTGGGGAGGATGCTGTGCATGGGGGTGTTGTGCATGGGGAGATGATGTGCATGGGGTTGATGCACATTGGGGGGTTGATGCTCATAGGTGATGTTGCGCATGGGGGAGATGATGCGCATGGGGGTTGATGCACATGAGGAATGTTGAGCGTTGTAGGATATGCATGGGGGTTGATGCTCATGCAGGATGTTGGGGGATTGATGTGCTTGGGGGATTGATGCGCCATGGGAGGATGGCATACCGGGGAATTTTACTACCGCAACGCAGGTACGCTTTTCGCTAGTAATAATAATAATTCTGGGGTGGCACAATTTGAGGGTGGCTTTGCTAAGCAGATTGGCTTGGACTCCACTGTATTAATGTGCAAAAATTTATCCAGTCAATCCCATTAGTGCAGATAATCAGAACAAACCCTTGGATTTACAAAATAGTTGTGTCCCTTGATCATTGAAAAGAGACCTGGATTCTTCTGACATGTCTTATATAAATGCCTTCAGACACCTGAATTGTGTAACAAACATTTTCAATAGCTCTTCTTCAATTCCCAATTCATTTTAGTTTTACTTGTTAGATTCTCAGCAAATTTCTCAGCTGGTCTTGTGAAGTCAACCTTTGGGAATAGTATTTTTTGTTCCTGCTGTGATATTATAAAATCATCTATGTTCAGAAAATATGCTTGAAAAATTCAAGAAAAGCCAGTATTTTTCATGATAAGAGAGAGCAGTATAGGCAGCCACAACATTTTAAGGGATCTTTGAATCCAAATTACAGTTTCAGTGAGAGCCCTTTCCCTCCTTAAGCGCAGAATCCTAATCATGTCTACTCAAAAGTAAGCCTCGTGTTCAATGGGTCTTACTTTCAGGAAAGTGTCTTTAGAATTTTCGCCTGAATCTAATACAAATTTGGATCACACAAGGATTGGAGCCTTACAGTGCAATCCTAAGCATGTCTACTCAGAAGTAAGTCCCATTGTGCTCAATAGAACTTACTCTCAGGAAAGTGTGGTTAGGATTGCAGCCTATGACACAGGTAAGAAGAAGGAAGAATGAACATCAGAAGAAAGGTTTTCTGTTTCCTTCCTGGTCTAAAGGTATTCTCATCTTATACGCTTTTTATTTAGACAAACAAAAGTGAGGGAGAAAAAAAATAAAGCTTCTTGGCCAGTTTTTTCCCCATTTTCATTCCTTGGCTGGCTGGTGATTATACTGAACAGAAAAGCCATTTGTGTGGCCTGCTCATCTATTGTTTACCAGGAAACAAGGCAAACTCTCACTGGGACTAGCATAGAGGTCAGCTCAAAATATCTCCTGCTCTTCCCAGAGCGAAAGGGTAGAGATTCCCAGGCACAAATGCTGCGGTGCCTGGTGTGCAGCATGTGTGCTGTCACAGGCATCTTGTTGGCTCCCGGAGTGGGGAAGAGAAGGGCTGCAGGCTGTGCACGTTCCGAGTTGTTTTCCTCTGAACTGACAGCTCTGCTTTGCTCATTCTCACCCTCTTGCTAGATATTTGTTCCATCTTCGTTTGGGGAGAATTACCAGACTCAAGTTGCAAGCATTGACTTGTCCCCCTTCCCCACCCGACTATTATTTGTGTCATTGGTTGCAGCTTGATGCAGTTCAGGACACCAATGGAAAGCAGTTGGAAATTGACATCTTTGTTGCTGGAATGGTCAGATCCCTGAATGGACAGATGCGTTATGGAGAATCCTGCTTTCTCCGTTATAATATAGGCATCCCCCACTTACTGGATGGATTAGGGACCGGAGCACTGTCCAAAAGTGAAAACCAAAAGTGGAACCCAGTCTTTTTCAGCTTGCAAATGCAAAATGGCCACCAAAAAGACATAAAAATCACTTGCAAAAACCTAAATAACACATATTTATTAACACATAGCCAAAATATACAACAGATTACAGTAAAATGAACAAAGGCATGTGTGAGCAATGAATAACTTATGTATCTGAATGATAGTTATTTACTGGAAAAGTCATAAGGAAATGCCAAAAACAGTGTGATCAGTGATGAGTTTCAAAGAAATTAACAACCGGTTCTATGTCCATCTGGCAGCCACTTTTAAATGGCTATTTTAAAACTTTATATATACTATCTCTCGTTAACAACCGGTTCTATAGAGTAGGTGCAAACCTGCTGGAGCCCACCACTGAGTGTGATCATGATGTCGCATGCATGATGTTGCTAGTTTAATGACTTGCCTATAATACCCACTTGTTGATGTCCTCACCTCGGGACACCTTCCTGAAGCTGAGCAGATCAGATGCTGAAAGACAGTGTGAGAGCTTCACATATTTTGCCACAGAAGAATGGTGGGGTAACAGTATAATACTCTTAAGTTTTTCTTGTATATCTTTATTGGTTTCTGCTGCTAACAACTTTTCTCTTTTATTCTGATGAAGCTTTGACAGTGAGGTTCATCACTAGGCGATTTATTGGCGATTATGACCCTACTCTAGGTAAGTTTAGCTTCTTGCTTGCCTGTTCTGGGAAATCCAGGGTGCTGGTGGGTCTCTTCAAAATAGCTAAGAGTGTTCACACAGTTGTTCTCATGCAAAGTGCCCTGTTTAGGGGAAGCGAAGGAGACTAAAATTTGTATACTTTTCTATAAAAAATTAATCCTTTTGGTGGGGAAATCATAGCAAATGTGGGACCAGATGATGATACAGTGTTGACTTGGTGGAAACCTAAGAAATTGCTCAGTACCCAGCTTCCTTCTGGCCTCTTTTACTAAAGATACTCATTTTAGTGCTATCTGTTTGTTGTATTAACATAACTGAATTACGGATGGGATTAATTTCTATTCTTTGCAAATAACCTTAATGCAACCTCTAAAAATCCCTTTGTGGTGTCACAGGATCCCTATATTGTCTCCTGGTAATTGCAAAAACATAGGCCATTATTTTAATATTTTCATTTAGCCTAGGGTTTTAATATCTTCTATCTGTGAGGCATTTTTTTTCCTCCCCCAGCAGTCCATTTGGTAATAGTTCATGGAAAATTGGACTTAATGTCCTCTCTGCCCTACTTTTCCTCATTTTGACTTTCTTTGTTATAATTGGAGAGGTCTTTTGTACAAAACCATGAGTTGTTTTTCCTCCCAAGAACTCTTCAGAGCAAGCATATGTGCTCCTGAAAGTCTGCATTTTAAGCAAGGTAAAAAAGTCCACTTTGAAGAGGGTTGGAAATTAGAGCTATTTATTTATGAAGCAGAAACCTTGAGAAGATGTAGTGCCACTAGTATAACCACTCAGTCAGCTTGGGGTCCTGGAACTCCCACTAAAAATTCTGCTGAAGGCCTTTTTGAAGTATCTTTCAACCAGATGTGCACATATAGATGTTCATTTTCTCAGAACCAGGTGGCTTTCAAAGCAGTTCTATTTACAGTGTAATGTAAGGCAGAGGCAAACTTAACTTTTTGTTCTAAAATCTAGTGCATTATTTAATTTTAGTTTGTAAACCACTTTGAGTGCTTGGATGATGACAGTGGTGGTGATGACATTAGCTGAGAACCTGAGCTGAAAGCTCAGCACAGGGAGACCACTCTCACTACAAGTTTCCCACTTCTGGGCAGTGGTGAGGTTCTTTTGCCATGTTACCTGATACATGTGGTCATTCCTGTTAGTTCTGCCCCTTTCCCCCCTCTACCATGGTGCCTGGATGTTGTCCCCATCGTTAGAGCAACCAGAATGTCAGGTGTACTCTGGACATGCTGCTAGGGTGGATGCAGTGTTGCTCCTCCCAAACCTCCCAAGCCATCAGGGGTATAGCTCATCAGTGAGCTGGGTCAGTTTACCCACTTTGGGACCATCTGCTCCCTAACATCTGTTTTCAGCTTATTTTTGTTTCATGGCATGCTGACAAGTCACACCATCAGTTTTTTTTACCATTGTCAAGGTAGGCACCATTTACCATTGTCATGCTTCTGTAGGAGGTTCAGATCCCCTAATTGACCTACTTAATAAAAGACTCTCCAGAGTCCTGCAGTACACCTGTGGATCATCTGCAGCACACCATTGTGCAATGGCACAATGGTTGAAAATGGATCTAGATTATTATGTATACTAATTGAATGTACCCATTGTTGTGGGAGTAAAATTTAAGGAATATTTGTGGGCCCTAGGCATATCTGGGCACTGGTGGGCACTTCAGGAAACGTTGCTGGTCACTGGGTACCAGCGGGCACCAAGCACTGGCATGCGCACCAGTGAGCACCAGTAGGCACCACTGCACAGTGGGCTCTCACAGGCACCACCAGCAGTGAGCTCTCAGTGGGCAACAATACCCACCAGTGGGCACTGGTACCACTGGACACTAATGGGGATCACTGTGCAGTTGGCCGCAGGCACCAGCAGGTAGTGCACTGGGCACTGGACATCCCTACGAGTCACCATTGGGGTTGTGGGCACCGCAAGGCACCAACGGGCAGCAGGCACCACTGGATATCCTTACCGGGCACTTGGGCAACCCTATTGGGCACCGTCACACAGTGGGGAGCTGGCACCACCGGACACTGGCTATCCCTCCTACGAATCAGCGAGCTGCATGAGGTACTAGTGGGCAGTGGGCACCACTAACCTACACCATGGAGGTGGGCACCACAGCCATATCTGTCGGCCATCACTGGGCACCTGGCACCATCAGATAGAACTGGGCACCAGGGGGCAGCACTGGGCACCAACATGTAGCATCAGGCACCAAATCAGTTCTTAGTGGGTCCTTACATCACAGAAGTAATATGCTCCCCAAATGTCATGCTTCTAAATTCAGGGGTTGGGTGTTCATCAGTCAGTCTTCAGTGTTAAGTATAGGGATAAAAACATGTTGCATCCCTTCTCAGTCCCTGAGAGGTTAAATTTCTAGAAATTGGTTCTTAATGGGTGCTTACATCACAGAAGGAATACCGCCCCCCCCCCAAATTTCATACTTTTAGGTCCAGGGGTTTGGGATGGACGTTGATAAGTCAGCATTTCTTCACTGTATAGAAATGAAAATGCATTGTGCCGCTTTTCACCCCCTTCTGGTTTGAATGTCTAAAAATTGGTTCCCAGTGGTTGCCTACGTTATGGAATGAATACCCTCTCCAAATTTCATGATTCTGGATCTGGCAGTTTTGGCTGGGCACTGATGAGTCCTATCAGTCAGTGACCCTTCACTTTTATATATGTGGGTAATTGAGATTATGCTAATTTTATTCTCAGGCTAGCATGTAACATCATGCACCGAGAGTTGTAATATCCATTTCATGTTAAGGTCAGGAGACAGAAGAACTGTTGAATATGCATTCTAGGTCTGCCTCCCTCCCTTCCACAAATAAAATCTTTCAACCTTCATAAATAAGTTTTTATGATCTGATTGAAAAAATGAGGGCTTCAGGGCACGATACAACTACAAACTGCACATAGTTGAATTTTAAAAATACGTTTTTTCATGTGAGAATAATGCAAATTCAAAACCTATTTGCACTCTGGAGAAATCACATTGTCATTCTGTGTATTTTTGTCCCTGAAGACCATTGGTTAAAACATGTTAGGCTATAAAGATTACAGTTGGTTGAGTTCATTAAAAGTTCATATACAGCTCTATAGTGCCTTGCAATATCACATGTTAAATGTGTGGACAATAAAATAATTTGTTGTGCATTTTTTTAAAAAATGGAGTTAGATTATTTGCAATTTGCCATCTAATTATTTGACTATTATTTGTCTTACAGCGTACATTTATATATATTCTTAATAGTTTTATATTAGAATTTGATTTTGATAGACTTTGGATTGTTCCTTTGGGTGTAATCCTGACATTATGACAGACAGAATGGTCAAGCTTAGCTGGCCTAAATAGGCCATATCTTGAGCTGACCGTTAAGCCAGATTCACAGTCTCAGCAGTTTCTAGGCTGACCTAACTGCTGCTGAAGAGGCAGCAGCACAAGGACAGCATGCTCACTGGGCTGGTGTTGTTGTGCTGTATCCTGAGGTTAAAAGGACTCAGAATTTTTTTGCCATCACTTCCATTTTTAGTCTGGCTTATCATGCATCCCTATGGGTCTACTCAGACTTACGCCTTCTCTTGAGGTGGCCTAAGTCAGAGAAGCTGTGAGGGGGCATGTTTACCCTAGAAACAGGCTCTGGATACAGCCTAACTGCCATTCTAGCCCATGCTGAACATGACCTCAACATGCCCTCAACATGCCTCGGCTGAACTGCCTAGGCCAGCACTGCTAGGCCGGCCCAGGTCCATCTGTTTTGTGCTAGCTGAAGTTGATTTACGCTGGCCCAAGCTTTTCTGGGGTAGCTAGGCTGGCCTATCTTAAAATTAGGCCAGTCCTGTGCTAGATAGGCTAGCCTAAGTGCACTTTGGGTTTGCAGCCTTTGTGCACAATCCTAACTATGTCTACGCAAAAGAAAGCCCCATTTTATTCAATGAGTCTTACTCCCAGGAAACTGTCTTTAGGATTGCAGCCTTTGTCTCCTAATGCTTTGGGTACAAACTGATTGCAAATGTTTTCCTACACTATTCTCTGCAAGTAGAATAGTTCAGAAAATCAAGCTAATTTATAGCCCTGTTTCCTTCATTCTAGTACCATACTTTAAGATTCCTTGTTGCATATTTGTGTGGAAGTCTAGGCACCCCAATTTTAATAAGAGCAACCAGAGAGTAAATGCACAGTGACTCGGGAGCAGCAACATTCATGTAAACACTTCAGTTTGTAACTCATATAATTTGGAATTCCTGTATTCTTCTAGTTCTAGCAACATATGGGAGCAAAATTCTATGGCCAATATTTCCCCTCAAATTTTCCCCTCAATATTTTCCCTCAATTCTATGGCCAATATTTTTCCTCAATTTTTTCCCTCAATATTGTCAGTCCTTTGAAACGGTCCCTTATTCAAATAATTTTTTTGTTTCATACCATTTAAAAAAATGTCTTGATATTACTGTCTTGTCTTTCCAGCATCTCTGATACTAACCCTACAGTCCAGAGTAACTACGGGAGCATGTAAGAGACATTACGTGTACCCGTAGTTATGGCACCACCTAGTGAAAACCTATGGGAAATTCATATTGCAATCCTGAGTAAATTGTACTTACACCGGAGCAAGGACTCCCCGTAGTTACTATGGATTGCACCCTAAGTCTCCAGTAAGAATGAATAGGATCCTGCACTGAAAAGTGAACAGGCATCTTGCACTGAAAAGCTTGAAAATCCCTGCTCTGAGTAGACATGCATAGGATTGGGCTCTTACCTACAGTCCTATCCACAGTAACCTTGCAATAGCTCCATGTATTATAATGGAGATTTATCGCTGGAGGTGGTTGTGGTCTGGGTGGGGAATCCCCCCTCCCTTTGGGTTGTCACTTCCCCCCACCCCCACTGCCGGTCCCTGAAAAAAATGTTTTCCACAGAACCAGTCCCTGGGGGCGAAAAGGTTGAGAACCACTGTCTTATTGTACCTTGTGACACCCCCAGGTCCGCACAGGACTTATGCCAGGGCTTATGCCAACCTAACTGGAGGTTAGGATTGCAGCCTTAGTCCCTGAATTAATGGTGAATAAAATACAGTACAGTGATTTGACTGTTTTGCAGGATTAAAAAGGTCTGTGTGGGGAGTGTGAGCTGAGGAGAAATGGAACTGAAACTGAGGAGAACATAACAAGACTGTATACAGCTGACCCCCTTCTTGAGTCCCCTGTACATATGTACAGACTCCATTATCAGCACCTTCTATTATCAGCACCTACATCTTCACAAACAGAAGAATGCCCTTGGGGCCATTCTGTTCTTCAGCAAACAAAGCTAGTTGGAGCCCTGTCAGTTCAAAGTCGAGGACGTGTGGAAGGTGACCATAAGGACAATGTCTGAGAGGCTCCAGCATGTAATTGTGGACTGTTCAGAACAACAGAACCCTTAGGCCGTCTTTCAGCCATTAAGTGGGATTTCTGCCTTTCCTGGGCTGAAGTCCTGATGGGACTTCTTTTCTCAAAACCATCAACATCCTTTTATTTAATGTTGACAGCAAAGATCAGATCACCATCACTAGTCCTTAGTCCCAGACTTTGAATTGTTCCACTTGAAGTGGCAGCAGGCCTCCGTCAGTCTTGAGAGACTATGGTATCGTTCTCGGTGCTGAATACGCTGCATGCGAAGCAGGAAAGCCTGGGTTGGATTGTTATGGACGACAGGCTGTTCCCCAAGCAGCAAATCCCCCCTCTCCACGCCTCTGAATAAGTCCAGTGGAAAGGCAGAGCCGATACGATTGGATCCAGCTGGCGTTGCAGAGCTGGGCTAAGGACAGGAGCTCACCCTGTCTCATTTGCGCCACCCACCACTGGCGCCACCCACCCAAATGGTAACTATTGCTGCTAACAAGTGGCAAAGAGTTAGAACAGTGTGCAGTATTTCAGCAGTCACAGCTGATGTGTTTATTCTGCAATGAGGTCTCATAACTAAGCATAAATTGATGTACAACATAACCCAATTGCCTGTACTTTACTCATCTCCTGTGCCACTTGCCTTCTCGATTCTCCTTCCAGACACCATGCTGTTGTCACTCTTTTCACTCTTTGGGTGGCGCAAGCGGTTAAGGCGCTGTGCCTGTTAACCAGCAGGCCAGGGTTCGAGACCCGGGTCGGCCCCACAAGACAGGGTGAGCTCCTGTCCTTAGCCCAGCTCTGCAACGCCAGCTGAATCCAATCGTATTGGCTCTGCCTTTCCATTGGACTAATTCAGTGGTGTGGAGAGGGGGGATTTGCTGCTTGGGTAACAGCCTATCCTCCATAACAATCCAACCCACGCTTTCATGCTTCACATGCAGCATATGCAGTGCTGAGCATGATACCATAGTCTTTCAAGACTGACGGAGGCCTGCTCTCTTATCCTAATCCTCAGAAATTCATACATTTTTGTAAGGCTCTTCAGAAGTGAATTATAATTCCGAAAATAGGCTATATACATATTTGCTGGTAGAAACCAAAATGTAGAAGAGTGAAGGAATTCTGTCTCATTTTGCATGCTTAGTTTGTTGACATTATCCATGAAATCTAGAATCTGCATTGTTCAGATATCAAGGGAGTTTTCATTCTTGTTTCTGTTCTGCAGAGATGATTTACAGACACACAGCTGTCATTGATGGAGAGATGGTGAATTTTGAAATTCTTGACACAGCAGGACAGGTATGATTACAGTTCAGTAGATGCTATCATATGTAACTGTACCAAGAAGAGCAACCTCCTATTTTCAGTCTGTTTCCAATGATCCTGTGCATCTTCAAAGAGGAATTTTTAATATATGTTGCTAGCTTTTAGAAAGAGCTACCAGTTGGCAAATATAAGAAAACTTATAAAACATAACATAAAAATGAGAGTGAAGAGCAGACATTAGGATGGCAAGATATTCAGAAACACATTAAAATGTAAAGAAATAGGAAACGGCACGTGCTGGTTTGCTTGCATGCTCAGTGTGAAATTAGTGTAGATTCTAAGCATGAAAAGATCCATCTCTGTGACTGAAGATGAGATAGCATTAAAGGTCTTTAAAATCAAAGAGATACCGTACTGATTTTAAGAGGATTAAAATCCTCTTGAATATTTTCTCAAGATATTGAGATATTAAGAATCAACAGAAGAGTCAAAGAGGATTGAGTATAACTTCAACTGGATTCATTGGTCAGAACAGCCTAGATAAAGTCCTAATATCAAAGTCACAAAGGGTACCTCCCAACAAACCCACTTCATATGTATAATTAATTTAGCAGCTTCCATATTTGGAATACAGAACAGATGAAATGTAAAAGGAATGTGTGAAGAGAGAAGATGTTTGTTTTGATATACTTTCTCTTTGTTGATCACTCACCTGTTTTCTATTAAAATGCTCTGGGAGATTTTTGGTACAGATGAATGGATATTAAATATTTGAATATAGAGTGGCAAATTGCTTATCAGATTTGGGGAGCCAAATATAATTATGCAGGATCAGTTATTTGATGGTAGGTTTTTAAAGGTGTATTACAAGATAATACATTTTTGGGTTTGCAATTACGGTAATACAGAGCTACCACTTGTTTGTCTCACTTGAAGATTTTACCTGCCACACCAAAATAAAAGAGTTGGGGTGGGGAAGAAATGTACTTTTTATTCATTCTATTTTTATAGATGAAGTGGGACATTAAAGCGATAAATAGTATGCGTTGGGTCTTCTTTATAATTTACCCTTCAGAGTATGTATCTAACCCTACAATCCAGAGTAACTCCGGGAGCACATAAGAGACATTACGTGCACCTGTAGTTACTGCACCACCTAGTGAAAACCTATGGGAAATTCATATTGCAATCCAGAGCAAACTGTTCTTACACCGGAGCAAGGACTCCCCATAGTTACTCTGGATTGCACCCTAGGAATTTCTGGCTAAGAGTAGGAGTTGGGAGCCAGGAAATCATGCCAGGTACTTGCATGAAATAGAGCAAACTGTCTTGTGGCACCTTAAGGAGTAACAGGTTTCCTGTGGCAGAAGCTCTATGGACTACAGCCAGTGGTGGGCTCCAGCAGGTTCGCACCTACTCTATAGAACCGATTGTTAACGAGAGATAGGCAATATAAAGTTTAAAAATATCCATTTAAAAGTGGCTGCCAGATGGGCAGAGAACCGGTTCTTAATTTATTTGAAGCCCATCACTGACTACAGCCTTCTTCCACGGCTGTATGAAAGCAAAGCAGAAACTGTTCTTCATGTCTGGTTGCATTTAAGGTGCCACAATAGCAGACTAATTCAGCTGGCACTTGGCTCCTTTGCCAAAGGTAGAGTAGGAGTAATTGTGTTTGTCCACAGAATAAGCATGCAGAACAAGAATTCTCTCTAAAATTAGCCAAACTAGATTTTTAGTGGTAGATCAGATCTGGAGACAGATTATTGCTGGACATTTGGAAAGCACTAAGCTTTCAGTAGAGAAGGTGGCTTATATGGATTATGCTGCTTTTTTGCCTTTGACTCAGGAGGAAGACTCCCTTCAAATTGAAGAAAAGATCAAATGGGGAGATGGCTTTGCTGTGGTCTACTCTGTCACAGACAGGTGTAGCTTCGATGAGGTCATGAGGCTCTGTTTCCTTATCAACCACATCCATTCCAGCCCAAAGCGGAGCAGTGGGAGTGAGCAGCCTCCCGTGGTGATTGTCGGAAATAAGAAGGACCTGCAGTTTGACCGGATGGTGTCCTCTGAGGATGGGGAGAACCTCTCCAAGGCCCTGAAGCATCCTTTCTATGAGATCTCTACCAGAGACAGTTATGAGGAGACTGTGATGGTTTTCAATACGTTGTATAATGATCTGATGAAACAAGGGCATTTTTCTCCAGGGTCCTTCAAGAGGCGAACAGTATCTAAAGTAATGGAAAAGATCCCAAAGATGCATGCCAACTCAAGCCTGACCTCAGCAGGGAGGAGCTTGAGCTTCAACTCGTTCAGAGACTACATCCCAGAGTGACATTTTGCACAGTGCTTTGCTGGGTAATGCAAGTCAAGACGAGCTGGAATGAGCAAGGGAAAGGCTGCACAACTGGTAACATTGCAAGTCCAGAGGACTGTATATAATTAGGAAGGGTTTTTCCCACTATCCACCATGAAAGCAGATAGTTCATGCTATCCACCATGAAAGCAGAAGTTATTGTGACTCAGCCCTGTGTCAGAGGGCTGACCTCTGGGCTGACTTTAGCATGGTGGAGCAGTCCGTACACAGGAAGAGATCTGCTTGATCAGACCAAATGTCAGTTTTGTCCAGAATCCTGTTTTCCACCATGCCCAACCAAATACTACAGGAATTTCACAAGGTAGACATAAACGAACAAGACCACCTGCATTGTTCCATTCTCTCCCCACCACCATCAGATGGTATTCAGTGATATACAGTATTGAATATGAATCTGGAGGTTCTGCAATTTTTACTCAAATAGTGATAAACTTCTCCATGAATGTGTCTAAGCTAGTAGTCGTCACCACAATTTGTGGTGTCACATTCCATAAGTTTTATATTTTTAAATTCTGGCTAGAGAGCAGCTATGAAAATGCATTTCATTGCATGATCTCTTTATTATTCCCCTCATCCCAGGTGCATGTTTATGCTTGATGATCTCCAAGAGATGGCAAGGAGTCAAAGAAAGTTAATGTCCTTGTCCTTGTCCTTGTCACATATCCTTGCAGCTTCTCCTTTGCATTCACAATTCACACAACCTGGTGTTGAACTCTTTCCATATGAATTCCATAGTCAGCTTCGGCTATAGCTGTGACATAAGACTTTCTGGGGGAGGTGCAATAATTCAGATAATGGAATTCTTGGAATCATAAAACTGAAGGACACCAACTCCAATCATAACTCCCTCACAACCTCTCCCCCCAACATATCTACCACTTGTTGTTTGAATAATCAAAATTCAGGTTGCTGTCCTTTTCTTTGTCTGTAGATGTTGCAAGAAATGTTTCCAACAGCCCATTCCTATGAGCTCTGGCTGGCAGCAGAATGTGTGTTCTGTTGCTCTGTTGAAGGAGTCTGCTGAAGAGCAGTCATAAAGTCGTACCAGCAGCAAGCTGAGTAGCATGGTAGTGGAACGATGGTGGCAGGGCTAGGGACAAGAGGAGAGGCAGGGAAAAGTGGAACATAGACAAGGAGTGGGCCATGATGAGAACAGAGAGGCTCTGGCTACAGCTATATGTACTGGATCCCATTTTTGCTGCCTCCCCTTTCTCTTCAGCAGATCAAAAATGACATTTGTGACCCATTGTGGGTCAGGAGGCTTATGCAGGGGTAAGGTGATTTAAATCTCCTTTCTTGTTTTCACCCCCAACCCCCACTGGATACAGCACACCCTTTTTTTGCAGCTATACAAGCAGCAAGAGGAGTAAAGGATTGGGCTGCAGGTCTCTCCTCTACTGAGCAGACTATTTTTAAATGACATATGAAGCTGCCCTTTACTGATTTAAATCATTATTCAGTCTAGCTCAGTGCAGTCTACTCTAGTAGCTCTCCAATATCTCAGCCTTTGTTTTGCCTCTATTGTGCTAATTTACACTAGTCTTATTCTTATTAAGTTAACTGGAGAAGCTAGATATTGAAAACTGAACCCTTCTGCAACCAAAACACCTGTTAGGCTATGAGTTGCCGCTCCTCCCCAAGCCACCTGTTTCTTCTGCGTTCATGCACCCTGCTAATGTATTGTTCAAAGTCTCTTAAGCACTTGTCATCCTAGGAGGCTGGAGGCTGACTCATCAGATCCACCTGCTCCACAAAAGTTTCCCCAGTACCTCCCAGACTTGGAAGCAGCCCTCTGTAAAGGAAGTGGGTGGCTAGCAGAGGACTGTGCCCACCTCTGGTGTGAGAAACACAAAGAAGCTCCCTGTTCCTCCCAGAGGTAGATATTTTGCATACACCTTGAAGGATCCTCTTTATTTCTAACAATGTTAGTACTACAAAGGGGTGGGGAGAACTGCCTCAACTCAGTAGTACATTTAAGAAGGTGGACTCCTAGTGAATGGTAGATCATTTTCAAATTGGAGTTGAATATTTCTGTTAACTTCTCTGAACCTGATGACATCTGGTTTCATAATTACATTTTTTTTTTGTAAAATTGTATTATCTTCTGCTGTTGCGTAAAAGTTGTGCACAAGCAGGGAAAAATGCATATGGTAGAGGAAACATAACCAGACAAAGAAGTAGTTAGGAGTAAACAGAAGAGAGAATATACATTTTTGAATAAATAATAAAAAGAGATACAGTTGGCCAACTAAGCCAAGTCAAAAGTAGACAAAGATGTGTGACTCCCATACAAATCATAGCCTTTTATCTCTCTGATAACAGTTATTAAAACAACATGTTTATCTGCCTCTTCTCAGCTTCATTGGATTCAGCCTGCAGGAGCATAGCAACTCACAGTTTAATTTCTGTGTCCACATCCAGGCAAGCTCAACTATCTTAGTAACTCAGGTTGTCCCATCACAGCCCTGGTGAAGGAGCAGCAGTTGACAGTTATAGCCAATACAAGACTATACTTCTAGTCTACTCACTGTCCCAATCCAATAGGTCACAGGTTTGGCTGCTCCTCACAGGGAGGCAGGGAGGACAGCAGAGTGTGAGGATGTATCTCCTCAAAAAGAGTGGTGCTCTTTGGCCAGGATAACTGATTACTGGATAACTGATATCAGGAAGAGATTTCTGACAGTAAGGATGGTTTGGCTGTGGAAAGGAAGCAGTGGACTCTCTCACTGGAGATCTTCATGCAGAGTCTCAAACAGCACATGTTAGAGAAGCTCTAGAAGAATTTCCTGTAACAGGCAGATTGTTAGATAACAAACTAGATTGTTGGACTAGTGTACTACAAGTCCTTCTAACTTTATGATTCAGTGTTCCTGGAAGTCACTACAAGCAACCAGTTGAGTGGATTTCAAAGAGTGCTCTGCAAGGTTCACTCAGGGTAACCAGATGTCATAACCATAAAAGAGAACAAGCCACCTCAAAATGTAGGACATCCAAGAAAAATATAGGATATGACAAAATAGAAGCTAAAAACACTTGTTTATTGATCTTGTTAATTTAAACAGCATATTTCCTATTATTACATTTTAAATTTTATTACATATAACTGATTAATTGCAAGAAGGTATGCTTTGCCTGCATGGGTCCACTCACAAGGAAAAGGAGCACATTTAAACTCTTCCAGAACATGAGACAAAAAAGAGACAAGCGCTGGGAATAGGATGTCTGGTCACCGTAGCTCACTGCCATATGCAATGTCTTGAGGCTGCAAATACTGAAAAGTGCTAAAATGGCACTCAGAGTGCTATGAGTTACTGGTCTTTGGATATGCTGCCAGTCACAAGTGTATAAGATCTACATGTGTACTGTACAGTAAGCTATTCCTGTGTTTTATTTCAAAGGGATGTCATAGCGAAGCGTTAAGAAAATTTCTTTTTACTACTGACATCCAAGGTCATTAAAATAAACATTTTTTTATTCATCTCTTGGCATTTTCAGCCCGTTTTTGCTACACAACAATGGCCTGGTTAGGAGTGTGGCCTTTGCTCTCAAATTAGCACTGTTCAGCTGTGTACACTGCAGAGATCTCAAAGGAATGGACAAATGTAAATTAAACAACGCTTCAAAAAGAAACCTTTAAAGACACAATCATAAACCCAGGGCTTTGTGAAAATGGGGCGAGAGAGATGGGACTCTTTCACCTTCCCTTCTGACTCAAGGTATCTCATTTTTAAGCTAGATCTAAAATGTCATGTTCCTTCCTTTTAAATAACCTGAAAGCATTTGGAATGAATAATTTGGCTTTTGTTAGTTTTTGCTTGTATTATGGATAAAATGTTTTTGCTTGTATTATGGATAAAATGCCACTGTTTTGTCTTCTTTGATGATCCTTTTCCAGGTGATCTCCAAAAAGAAATGCTAATTTAAAATTCATTTCCAAGAGAGAATACTGTGACTGGTCTATTTTTTAAAAATTATTTGCTAGTGATGGGGTTGTCAAGATTTTGTGCATTATATTTTAAGACCTGATTGCTAGTACATGTGTTCATCACATTACTTCTGTCTAGAAGAGCCAGCAAAGCCAATTCTTTTTAAAGCAAATCCATCTACTTGTATTATGTGTTAAAACCAGGCTGTAGCAACTAAAAAGCGTAGTATTTCTCCTGATACCTTCGGTTAAGGGGTTCGGTTAGACCAGCCATACTACAAACACTCGTTGGGAATTGTAAATGTATATGGAATATAAACTGGAAAACGTTTTCTGCAGATGGTGATAATGAGTCACATAAGATGTTATAAACATAAAATTAATCCAGTGCTTTATAGGTTCTTATGTTGCCATTACCCTGGATTTATACCATCTCATAGTTATAAAATCCTACATCAACAGTGGCACTGAAAATATCACAGTGACTGCAGATTTTGCAAAGATGCACAAATCAGCAACTCTTTATAATGTAATGTCTACAACAGTGTTTTTCATAATGTACGGTAACATGCTAGATAATAATAATAATACAGAAGACTCCTCAAAATTTCTTGGCTAATTTCATTTCTGTTCTACTTGTGTGCTAGTCCCTTGAGTGCAAATATTGAATTTTGCGTGCAGTAGCTGTTGTGTTGACAATCTCATGTGCAAGATTAAACAGCAACATCAGCTACGGAAACACACCATCATATAAAGGCCCTTTTCTCTTTTTGGATGAATGACTGGAATTTCCTCTTGTTTAAACATGTGCATCCAATACTACTGCTGTCCAGGGCACTATAAATGAAGGTACTGTAAGGAATGCATATGCAAGAAGATTCAAACTACCGGTACCTCCAGTCCTGTATACATTTGTATTTTTTTCAAATACAATTCTTCCCACCCTGAAATCCCAAGGTTTGAAAGATCCTTGTGCAATACACCTTTAGTATCTTCTACAACTCCCTGCACAATTAAGGGTGGTTGACAAGGAAGCAGAGAGAAGTGGAGATCAGAGACTATTGCTACTTGCTCTGGGAAAGGGGATGTACAGAAATGGTGTCAGCTGTGACTCATTCTGCCTTTGAGCAAGTGGATGAGCAAGCAAGCTGTGATGGCAAGCAGCAGCTGGTGGTGTTGCATGACAGTGGACCCTTCTGGGGTCTTTGGGGACTATAAGATCTCCAATGGAAGCTTCCCTACTATGATGGCCTTGTCAGCCAGTAGATAGCACTTCCTTTTTCACATGGAAATAAACTCTATTTGTGACTACAGTGGTACGTTGGTTTACAAGCATAATCAGTTCCAGAAACATGCTTGTAATCCAAAATACTTGTATACCAAAGCAAGTTTTCCCATAGGAAATAAAGCAAACTCAGACAATTTGTTCTGTGCAGGGAATTCCCAAGACCTGGGTTGGGGGGAGGTTTCCCCACTCACTCCAAGAGCTGGGGACTCCAAGCAGGCATTGTTTGGGTTCTTTTGTCTTGCTTGTTTTGCAAGACATCACTTAAAACTCACAATTCAAGGTACTCATAAACCAAGGAATCACTGCGCTCATTTTCCTTTGCTTCCACTTGTATTGCTTCTGTGAAACTGATGTCCTAAAACTCTTAATGATCAGAGGGCTAAAAATGGTAAAGTTTGGCAACTGTGGTGGTGATTATGCTGTGAATAAACATTTGTTTATTTCCTCTACTTCACTTTGGAAGCTCGGGTGCAACTTTGCTTCTGTATTTTAAAAGATAAAGGTGTCTCTTGCAGCTTGCCCTGCTAGTTATGTCCAACTCCAGGACATGGTGCTGATCTCCATTACATGGTCAACGAATTAGTGTTGTCCAAAAAGGCCTCTGTGATCATGTGGCCCATCATGACTAAATGCCAGAGGTACACTGAATGCTGTTACCTTCCCACCAAAGTGGTACCTATTTATCTAACTGCATTTATATTATTTCAAACTGCTAGATTGGCAGGAGCTGGACAAATATATACATCTGGGCAAATATATACCCAATGTGCATCTCTGTACATTTCTAGATGCACCCGATGTGCATTTCTGTACACATCAAGATGCATTGATTGGCTTACATTCAGCCAATTCTCCAAGACTCTGGTAGCATGTTGATAAGAATGAGGTGTGTTTCCAGACTTGCATTTGCACCAGTCTCACAAGTGTACAATGACTTCCATGCACAGATCTCTTCAGTTGGATCAAGACACCATTATTTTTCTATAACCTTTTCATAAGGAACTATAAAATCAGGCAATCTTCTGAAGTGAGTCTGCTGTGCCACGCTGGGAAGCCCTTCTAGGTTGCATGGCTTCTAATACTTTGATATTCTTCTGATGAAGTGAAGTCTTCAAGGATGCTGACTGTAAAGACCAGCTTGCAGCCAGTGATTTGATTTCCTTTCCAAAGGGTTCATATACTTGGCATTTCTCTGACTAAATTTTCATTGCATGTCTGGCCTCAGAAGTCCGAGAGCAAGAACAAGACTATTCTTATTGAATTGTTATCCCTTACAAGTACATAAGAGGTCTCTACAGTGTATACTTTCCTATTTGTAATATAGAAACACTTGCAATTTGGGATGAAAACATTCATAGTTATACTGTAACTGATATGACTGGATTTTCTTCCAAGAATGTGAACAGCATTTTCTGGTTTCTTGAACAACTGAAACTTCTCTTCCATGCTCTCCAAGTGAGATGGTTCTTTTTGGGTTAGTGTGTGTGCACGAACCCACATGTATTGTTCATTGTACTCTTCAGGAAAAAAACCCCACAAAATAGCCATGATGGGTGCCTTATAAACTGCATCATTGTGAGATCTACACAAAATTCCTTCTTTGTTCTCATTTTCTGTGTGAAAGCTGAGCAATCTCTACATTGCCTGCACACAAGCCTCCTTGTGGGGATGTTAGCTCCTTTTTCTATCCCAAATTTCTAGCCCTTACAAAAAGGGAAAAGTTTTAAATATGACAACCCAGAAAATGATACACACTGCATCGGCAGAAAGCTGGGCTTGATAACCTTGTAAATCGTTTGTGCCATTGGACTCCAAACCCAAAAAGCAACTATGGAAAGATGCACATAAATATCTCATTTTGAGAATGTGATTCTGAAAATACCTCGCATGATTGATTGATCCATCATTCATTTATTCATTCATTTCCACTACTGAACAAATATCCCACACCCTCTCCATTGTTTGAGAAGGAAAAAAACTCTAAAGAGTATGTGAATTAATTAGCCCTCTGACTGTTCCACAATTCCCACCACCTGACACATATACATATATCTCATTACCCATTAATATCCTCTTACTTTGCCTAAGGAATCTGCCTAAGGAAAACTACATATACATTGCCTAAGGAATATGTTGTAGGCCTACTTGCAGTTGAGCAAGTGGGTGTCCCTCTCATGGCCTCCGCTGAATGTATCACTCAGGTCAGTTGGTAGATAACTTCAATCACTTTCTGTAGACTGGAAAAAATTTAACTGATGATGTTATCAAGGTTAGCTGTTTGGAGGAGTAGAGTCACTTGGTCACACCATCCCACCTCTTGACCTAGAACAGGGTAGCAAGGAAGGAAGAGAAGTCAAATCTCCAAACCCATGCTTTCATAGTATGGAGTTTCACGACGGCTACACTTTACAAGGGCTTCCAGAGGTTAAGAATGACAGGAAAATACAGGAAAATAAGCAAAACCTAGAAAACATATACCTTTTCTCTGATAGACTAGACTGGGTGCATTATTAAAAATATATAATGCATTTCAATAAGATGTGTGAGGGTTTTTCTACACTTGTGGTGGAAATCCAGATTACTACTTCACTTCAGGCCACAATTTTACGCAATCTATACAAGTCTGGAATGGGATTTTCATGCAGAGCTGCTTCCGTTGTTACACTGGCATTTTTAGGCTTTACCCTATGCCGAGATTATTTTTAGTGGGTAAACAGTATGCAACTAAGAAGTTAAAAAATTTTCTACCTCTTTGCCAGGATCCTGATTCAAATTGCAACTATCATGCTACTTGTGTGCATGCACTCAAGTTTGCAACCACATTGCTACCTCAGTCCATACAATTATAGTTGTCTCGAATGCCACCTTGAAACCAACCTGGAACAGACCCAAGGTGGTCATAGATGATCAGTACACTTAAGAATCTGATGCAGATATGCTGATGTTAGAACAAAGTTATAACTCTATAGCTCTTATATTCTAGAATGGAGAGTGTTTTCTATTAGACAATGCATAATTTTTTGTCAGTGCACCATTGTTACTATGCCAGAAAAGGCTTAATATGCAGCAAGGGAACAAACATTTACTTTCCACTCATGCAGACGTCAGATAAAGACCAGCTGCTGCATACATTAGTGCCTCTTTCTTGATTCCCTGCAGGAGGAGCACTTAACACAGTCCCTGCTGCTCCCCGGTGAGTATCCACAAATTGCTGCAACTGCTTGTGTCTCCAGTGGATAGAATCTGAAACCATAGTGATGGTCCACAGTTGTGATCAATCAGGATGCCTACATTGTCTTCCACCCCCGGTGAGAATATTGAAGGGAAACAGATTTGGATGGTGAGGCATAGTTTTTCAGTCCCAACATAATAAGTATTTTGGGGTGTCAGACCTAGTCTTTCAAAATGATTTTCCGCTGCAGACCCCTAAAACATTCTTGCATTTTTGGTATATACTGTCATTAATTAACAAGATCCCCCCTTTTCACATTTCTCAAGAACAGCCACATGCTGCTGGGACCATTTAATGTTTTTCTACCCCTTTCACGACCTTCCTCTAGCGTGGAGAAAGGCATCATGAAATCCTAACCATTGATTTTGTTCAGCCCAGACCTTCACCCCTTATAAACGTACACACAATTGGAAAAGGACCCCTCCAAGCACACTTCTCATGGGAGTCCAAGAACATCCACAGCATCTATGTTCTTTTCTTTGGCAGGTTTAAATTGCAAGCAGCCCCTTATGCAATCTGCCTGTGGAACATATTTAATACTGACATTTACTACTGAGACTGAGATTTCAAAACAAAACTGCATGCAAGGCAATCTCTCTATGCTGGGCAATGCATGCACTTTAGGAAAATCCTACCTGACAGAAAGGGGACTCTTATATTGTCTTTCACTTACTGACTTCCATGCCCCTTTCAAACTGTCTTCTCCATTTTTTTCCAAACAAAAAGGAATTTTTACCAAAAGCCCTATTCAACCTCGAGCTTCTTCCAAATGTCAAAGGATTATTTGTCCTGTTCTTGACTATAATTAGAAAGAAACTACAACTCTGGCAAACTTGTGTTGTTCCAAAATGTCAATCTCCATTTGGGAAGAGGGTTCCACAGTCTGCTAATATTTTCAGCTTCTACTGATGTTTTACATACCTTCATTACAGAGCATGGGTTTTCTGCAGCCCAAGTACCTTTAGTTTCATAGGAAGACCATTTCACTAGGTTTTTATTGAATCAACTGTTGCTAAGACATAACAAATTCTAACAAAGAAAAGTACAGATGCCAATCACAACTGTGATTGAAAGTGAAAGGATCTAGGCAAACCTGAATTAATCTGTTCAAATATCACAACACCCCTTCTTGTCTTAGCTGATACTGTTGTTGACCCACAGCATCTGCTTTGAAGAATAGAGATCATCTAACATTAGCAAACCCAGAAAGAAGAAGAATAAACATGAAAAACAGCTGACTGGAAAAACTTCTGCATCATATACATTTTACATCTTTCTCATGTAAAATGGCTTGTTCATTAAAGGAAATGTCTGCAAAAATGGTGGGTTGTACACATATGTTATTTAAAATAAAGCATATTAACAGAGCTTTCTCAGTTCTCAAGCACATACCTATCCATCGCAATCTCCACTGGATTTTTTTTTAAAAAACTGCTTTGTTGAGGCCTATCGTTACTGAAATCTCAGCACAGCAACATTTTGTCCTTGTGGGAATTGGAGTGAACTAGAGGTTGCCTGAGGACAGAGCACTCCAAAGGAAACCCTGCAGGAGAAATTTCACAAAAGGAGAAAATCTAGAATTGGTGGACCTGGCTGGGCATCCACAGCTTCTGATTCATGGTGGCTGCAATCCTAAGAGCACTTTCCTGGGAGTGAGTCCCATTGAATTCAATGGAACTTACTTCTGAGTAGATACAAAGGAATCATAGAATAGAATCATAGAATCATAGTGTTGGAATGGACCTAGTAGGTCATCTAGTCCAACCCCCTGCTTGCAGCAGGAAATCCCCCTAGAGCATCCCCAACAGGTGCTCGTCGAGCCTCTGCTTGAAGATCCCCAGTGAGGGTGAGTCCACCACCTCCCTTGGCAATCTGTTCCACTGCCAAACCGCCTGAACTGTCAGGAATTTTTTCCGGATATCCAACCGGAATCTCCTCTCTTGCAGTTTGTACCCATTGGTTCTAGTTCTGCTTTCAGAAGCAGCTATGAACAAATGAGCCCCTTCCTCCCTATGACAGCCCTTCAGGTATCTGAAGAGGGCAATCATGTCTCCTCTCAGCCTCCTCTTCTCCATACTGAACATCCCAAGTTTCCCCAACCTTTCCTTGTAGGGCTTCCCTTCCATCCTACTGATCATTCTTGTCGCTCTCCTCTGGACTTGCTCCAGTTTGGCTGCATCTTTCTTAAAGTGAGGTGCCCAGAACTGAACACAGTACTCAAGGTGAGGTCTGAGCAATGCTGAATAAAGAGGAACTAGAACTTCTCGCAGCTTGGAAGCTACAGTCCTCTTAATGCAGCCTAAAATGGCATTTTACTGAGAGTCTACTCTGAGAGTTTACTGAGGATTGTACTGTCTCCTCTCCTCGTTGCATCCTATCCAAGAATTGAAGATTGATGTGATTTATTAGGCCATACAAGACTGAATTTAAAATCATAGAATCATAGAGTTGGAAGGGACCTAGTAGGTCATCTAGTCCAACCCCCTGCCTGCAGCAGGAAATCCCCCTAGAGCAGCCTTTCTCAAAGTGGGGGTCGGGACCCCTTTGGGGGTTGCCTAGAGGTTTCCTGGGGGTCGCCTTAAGACCCTTGGTGCAGGGAGCTAGGTCAGGCAATTTGTAAGACCATCTCAGATGCTCTCTAGAGGTGTAGAGGTGAAAGGTTGAAGCTGAGAGATTTCTCATCCTCAAGCTCAGGTACCTTTGGTGTGGTCTGTTATATATCTATAACACTTCCATCATAAAGGGATAACTGGAGAGAAGTGAAACTTGCTATACAATCTTATGTATTTTTTTCCTCAAAAGTAAGTCCAGTATGTCTTTCTCAAAAGAAAGCTTCATCCCTACTATGTGTGTTTATGATTCTAGACTTAGCTACTTCTTCAGGGGCAATAAGATAGTCAACTTTTTTTGCTAGTAGTGCTTCTGTGCCTTTAGTTATTTTGGTAACATTTTCCCTATCACCTCCTTAATTTCTCTCTGTCATCTAGTTGTTAAATTCACAGGGGCCTTACAAATTAAAACCTGACCACTATAGGACTGATTTTACAAGTGCAACATAAAAGATTCTCTCCTGCTTTTGGTACACACTGTGTGAAAGAAAGAAATGAAGTTTTTAATGCTTCTATCAGGTTTTTAAATCTGTTGATGAGCATGTTAAAAGATGGATTGATCTCATCTCAACCTGTCTGAATTTTTTGGATAATTTTTGAACTGATGCATTTTTGAATATTTTTTTCTGCACACTTAGAGCTGTACGCATTTGGAAATTTTTTCCCTTCATATTTTTAGTTCTCCTTTCTGAACTAAAGTACTTCTTTAGTCACTATTTACAGGTTTAATGCTTTACCCAGTCATCTTCCTTTTTACATCTATCCATGATTATCTACCACCAGCTAGTTTCTTTCACCAGCTGTCTGCAGGAGACAGGGAGAAGCTATTATTGTAGTTATTGTAGCAATTATTTAATGAAAAATAAATGCTGGTGAGACATCAGTGAATTTGAGCAGCTTTCCCTTGACCAGGTCTGTTTTACAAGACACCTGAGAAGGAAAACCAGGAAAGAAATGGTCAGGTGGTGGATGATCATGTGATGTGTGAATTTACACACCGTGAAAGGGTCACTATCCATGTCATGATGCAATTGAAGGGCAAAATGAGCCACTACCCAAGATAGGCTACTGTCATCACCCTGTGATGCATTATCCTGTATCATTTAAAGCTGAAGAAGCACAATCTATTTTCTTATTCTTTTCCTATGTAAACTTTGAATTTCTTGATTGAAAAACAGCATATAAATATACATAATGTAAATAATGTTCATGTGCACCAACTCAATAGAAAGGAAAATAGTTAAGGACATGTATGGGTTTGGAGCTTTATGGCTTTTTAAAAAAGACAACTTAGAAAGATTTCCCCCTCTTTTTCTTATAATGCCAGTATTAAAATACAATTCCAGTATTAAAATCATATGGGATCCAAGCCCTGATAAACACCCAACTGTTGTCTTTTCTAATCATTTGTAAAATCAAGCAATGTAATCATTGTTGAGGACTACAGAGAAGCTGGCAGCTGGGCTTCCACTCTGCAGGAAGCAACTGGAGGGGTGATGGTTTCTGCCTACACACTGGTGAATCAGAGAAGAGTGGGGTGTCATGCCTCTGTCCCAAATTCTTTGGTTGGTTCTTGGCAGTGGCTGAGTAAACATAAATGGGAATTTTTTAATATTTTTATGTGTGGGATGACTGAATATGAAGATGAATTTCTCAAGCTCATTAGTGTTTGAATCTATGCTTTGACAGCCCACATCATACGCTTCTTTTTCTACCTGGAAATAAACTCCATGTTGTGAGATGCATGAGCAAGAAGATATCAGAATGCAGAAGTGTGTTACAAGGAGATGTTTTGAGGCCCAAATCAACAGGGATTTGTAAAAAGCAATTGTGAATATCAGATATCTCTGCAAGAAAGTGATCATATGTGTTACAAACTGGCTGCTTTAATACCCACAACAATTCTCTTTTTCTAGTTAGATATTAAACTGTGAGTTCAAAATGGCTTCTCCCAAAGTTGAAGACGAAAGCCATGGCTGCCAAGCAGAATGAAAACAATTTTGTGAGTTCTCAGCAACGGAGCCCAGTTAAAAACCTTTACACAACCTTTTCAAAAAACATGCGTAACATAGCAGGGACCTGGGCTCCCTTTGGGACCATCAAGCCCTTGTAGTTTGTAAAAGCTTTCCCTCCCTCTTGTTGGTCCACATTCATCCAAGAAATATAACTATTCCATTTGCCTCCAAGTGCTTTCCCCCTCCACACACATCCAATGCCTCCCGAGACAGACAAAATTTTCACACACATATGGAAACAGATTTAAAGGTCCCTTAGGGTCCATTCAAAGCTTTACCAATTACAGTGGAAAAATATCAAAGATTTTTAAAACATCTTTTTGCAACGCTTTGCAAATCCGCTAATGAAAAAAGACACCACGTTTGAAAACTGCCTCCAGATTAATTCCTAATGAGCAAGATTTGGCAGATCCTTTAAGGCTCTTAGCCTTCATGACACCAACTCCATGAAAACAATGGAAGTTGGCTAGCATCAGCCTGACTGAGGGCCCATTGCAGGGTGGCATTGGGTTGGCAGGGGCACGCAACAGCCAAGGTTCATGCCACAGCAGGAGGCTCAAGATCATGAGTAATGCTTCTCAACCTATGCTCTGAATACAATGTGGCATTTCACAGTAAGCAGAAGGTCATAACTGGTAGGTTAGTGACATGTGAATGAGGTGCTGCCACAGCTGCATAGCTTTGCCTCAGTTTCTCCAGAGGCAGGGATAGCTTGCAGGGATGGTCCAGCCATGAGGTGGACTTAAATGGCTGCTTTAAGATTCAGGCTGGGGAGAACAGACATAGGATGTCTTGCATCCTCTGCTTATCTGTGCACTACCTCAACCTCTTCTGGGCACTAAACTATGTTTGCAGCACTTCTCCCACTGATCTCAAATCCTTTTCCTTAGCACTTCAGAAAGACACTTTCCCGGGAGTAAGACCCATTGAACTCAATGGGGCTTATTTTTTAGTAGACTTACCCTACAATCCAGAGTAACTACGGGAGCACGTAGGAGAGTTTACGTGCACCCGTAGTTACTGCACCACTTACTGAAATCCTATGGGAAATTCATACTGCAATCCAGAGCAAATTGTTCTTACACCGGAGCAAGGACTCCCCGTAGTTACTCTGGATTGCGCCCATCATTAGGATTGTGCTCTAAATTGGTTAGGATTGCACCCTGCCCCCCATAAGATGCCAGTCTTGTGCCATGACACAACATGTAGGCATTATAGGGGAGAATGTAATTGGAGTTAACTGCTAATTGGAAAGCTGCTGTTGCTGCTACTTTGCCCACCAAAAAAGAAAAATATCCATGCTTCTTGCCACAGGGAAGATATTGGGGGGTCACCAGAGGTCCTCTTAATTCAGGACCTCTCAAACCTGGAAGCAGCCCTGCCTGTGACCTTTTCCCAGCTATTACCCGGCTCTTGTAATGTTATAAAATGAGCACAAAACAATTGTTTAAAAAGTGTATCCTCTATGAGGAAAACAATAGGAAAGTGCACCCTCTATGAAAAACTATTTTGGAAGAGATGCATAGCAGCTCAGAGTGTGCACTCCAAAGTACATACTTCAATTCCTGTCTTAGATGTATACTTGCTATCATTGTTATTTCCACCACTTCAAATGAACAAACTAAAAATAGCCACTTAGTGAAGGTTCTGTGTACAGGACTGCAATCCTTCCATTTCTACATCCCGGGTGTTCTGGACATGAACAATGTCATTGCACTCCTCTTCCCAGTAATAGTCCCAGACTCTATAACTCCTGTGTTCCAGCAGATGGCATTGTTCAACCTTTCGGTTAGGAGATCCTCTTGTTAGCCATTGCCTTTATTTGAGTCATGTGCCAGCATTTGCTCAGTGCATATCTTTGTAGGTATCCTTTAATTGTGTATTTACAAGTTAGAATTGCTTGATGGATTTTGCTCTGTTTTACTTATATCGTATTAGAATTCTATGATTTTTATTTTGAATCTTTGTGTCTGGATGTTTGTGCTCAGTACGAAATGCTCTCTAAGTTTCTAGAAATGCAACAGGTGAGGCTTTTGTGCACAACAAAAAATTCTGCCCATCATACCACACAATCCAATCAGCCCCTGGGTCTCTCCAAAACATAAAAGTTCCAACAAGCAGACAGACCCATCAGCCATTGCTATGGAAAAGGATGTTCTGCTGCAGCCTGCTACAGCAATTTGCACCCCCTCTAGCTCTGCCATGCATGTACACACTCTTGGTACGAACATGGCCGCTATCTATATCTATTCTAGAGCTGTATGAATTGGCATTTTGCTCTTGTTAATTATTCGGAAAATTGATGAAGCATAATCAGGAACATCATGTTCAGCCTTCTAAAATATCTTTCATCAGAGCTGCAGAGGAGGAATGCAAAGCCTCTTAAAACAAGCACATCAGCAAGTTCCCATTTCATTCCTAAAAAGCCAGTTCGCTTTGAATAAATTAAATTTTTCCGTCACCTACTGATCTTTCTTGTATAATATCTTATAAGGCTATAAGATATAAAGCTATATCTTATACAAGTGTATCTAAGTGTGTAAAGCCCATCTTTCTTCTCTCCTTCCACTTTCAGGACAAGCTTTGTGCTTTTCCTCAAGTACTGCACAAACATTAATGCCCAAAACACAATTGCAGCAAAGACTGGAAGGGAATCAAAGGCAGACTTGTAATTCAGAATCAATCATCCTAAGGTCTCCAATGACCATTAAAAATAACAAACCAACAGAGTCATTGGCGCACTTCACATGAACCGGCAGTTCCGAGCTATATTTAATTTAGCCTCGCTATAATAATTAGCGGTGTGCTACGGTGCAGTGAGACCTCATTAGCTTAAGAGGTTGTTAAGAGGTAACTGTCCCAGTTTTGAACAGCTAAGCAATCTAAACAGTCTTGGAGCATAGGAAAATGTGTGTGCAACTAGGATGCAAAGGATATTGGGAAATATCTGTTTTAACTTGGGCATTTTAGGGTTATGGGTCAGCTAACTAATGGGACCCACTAGACCCAAGCCATCAACAACAGAATGTCAGGATAGCCACAATAACAGCTCACAGCAGGCTAAACCCTGAACTGAACTGAACTGATTGCTGTTGATTTGAGGTCTCAATATCCCAGTAGTAAAACAATAATCTGATCAGCTTGAAAATAAATTTACCAAGCACTTGTCACAAATTTATCTCCAATCTGAACTAATGTAATTGGTCTTGATCTGCTCTTTCCCATACACATTTCTGTGAGATGATACCATTCCTGTTTATTAAAAATGGGAGATGTGGTTTGCTTTGCTTACCTTTGTTGTGGGTGGGTAGTTGAAGAACAACTTTGTTGACTCGCCTCCCTCTCTTCTTTCATCCCTGCCATGGGTGTTTCTAGTGATGCCTTGCTAGTTAGGACATATCAAATCTTTCTCATCTGAGCTATGATGTATGGTATTCTTCTCAATTTCCTCCTAATGCCTTTTAAAAGCATAAAAATATAACCTGGTTTTATGAAAATACCCAAAATTATTTTTTTGTGCCAGGAATGGCCTTTCTAAGCAGGTAGAGGCTGCAGATGGGCACAGGCAGCATCTTTGAGAAGATGAGATGCTCCTCTCAAAGCAAGAGGAGTGCAGGTCCTCTTGCCTCTGGAGGGTGTGGGAGCTTGGAGGTCCACTGCATCTGCAGGAAAGTTAATCCACAGATATGGGATCCATGGATATGGGGTGTCCCTTTGCCTAACAGTCATTTAAACACTACAGATCAATTATGGTCAGAGGTCCTCTTTGCCAGAGCTAATGATCATTAACCCTACAATCCAGAGTAACTACGGGAGCACGTAAGAGACTTTACATGCACCCGTAGTTACTGCACCACCTAGTGAAAACCTATGGGAAATTCATATTGCAATCCAGAGCAAATTGTTCTTACACCGGAGCAAGGACTCCCCATAGTTACTCAGGATTGCACCCGTAGTCCACTGCAAATGTTGCCCTGGAAGTGATGTCACAACCGTTAGTAACGTCATCCCCGGGTATTTTTAAAAAGATGATTGGGGAAAAACCTGCCTCCTCCTCCTCAGCAGTTCACCACCCATTTGCTCTGCTAGTGGCAGAATAGCTAAAGCCCCTATTTGCTATCTGTACACAACAAAAATTTGTTGTGGAGTTGGAGAAGATTTTGTTGCACCCCCACCTCCTGCCCCACAAAAAATCAAATAAAAAATTATAATTGTGTCCCTTATTGCTTATGAAAACTGTGCTGGGGCAATGATGAATGGTTGTTCTTTCCCTGCTAAATAGAAAAGAAGCACCACTTAGAAGTGCCTGTATACCCTGTTAGCATGGGGTAAGCAGGCCTCCGTCAGTCTTGAAAGACTATGGTATCGTGCTCAGCGCTGCATACGCTGCATGCGAAGCACGAAAGCCTGGGTTGGATTGTTATGGAGGATAGGCTGTAACCCAAGCAGCAAATCCCCCCTCTCCACGCCACTGAATTAGTCCAATGGAAAGGCAGAGCCAATACGATTGGATCCAGCTGGCGTCGCAGAGCTGGGCTAAGGACAGGAGCTCACCCTGTCTTGTGGGGCCGACCCGGGAATTGAACCCTGGCTTGCTGGTTAACAGGCACAGTGTCTTAGCCACTTGCGCCACCCTGTTCTATGATATAAGTGCTGTATATGATACATGTACTGAGAGCTGATTCATATTAACACCTTATTAGTAACATACCTTATCATAATTACATCTCATTGGCTCTCAGAGACATCAGTATCATAGGAAAGTTTGAGATAAGAAAATCCATTTTTTGTTCCATAAGCTTTTGTGTTTTCATTTTCTGGTTAATTGGCAATAACCTTTGACTGAATATAGATATTCCAACGCAGCTTCTTTCATTGCATTTTGCATAAAATTACCTTTCCAACAATATATAACATGATGGTATAATCATTCAAACATACCCCAATTTCACAATTTTAGTCACTAGTGTCAAACTCAGCTTGTAGCCCCCCTAAATATTGTCGCCTGGGCTGTGGGTGGCGCAAGCAGTTAAGACACTGTGCCAGTTAACCAGCAGGCCAGGGTTCGAGACCCGGGTCAGCCCCACAAGACAGGGTGAGCTCCTATCCTTAGCCCAGCTCTGCGACGCCAGCTGGATCCAATCGTACTGGCTGTGCCTTTCCATTGGACCAATTCAGTGGCGTGGAGAGGGAGGATTTGCTGCTTGGGTAACAGCCTATCCTCCATAACAATCCAACCCAGGCTTTCGTGCTTCGCATGCAGCATATGCAGTGCAGAGCACGATACCATACCATAGTCTTTCAAGACTGACAGAGGCCTGGTGCAACTGCAGCCCCTCCACTCTCTAACTACGCCTAATGGACTATGGGAAATGTAGCTCTGATCTTATTCACCCATGAGCACTTTCCACCTTCTATGAACTAAAACACATATTTATGAAAAACATAAATAAAGAGCAGGAAGACATCAAGAATAAAATTGAGGAGCATTTGAGGGGGGAAATGTGTTTTTATAAGACTCTTTTCTCTCTAGCTACATAGCTTATAAGCATTTCAAATACAATTGTGAAAGAAGAGAAAAAATATTGAAAATGATGTCTTATTTTATCCAATATAAACAGGAGATGGGTCAGCAAGGAGAGTCCAGCCCCACTTTGAAAATAAGAGTAATGCACAAAATGTTTTTCCTTAGTCAGGTCAAAGTGGAGCCATTTTTCTTGGCTGTTTAAGGTAAACACTGAAGACTATTCAAGAAAAACGGACAAAGATGAAATGTTTTCAGCAGGCTTTGACTAAGCAGGCAAGTTGAAGAAAATGAACATTTTGACCTGGGGTGTAGGCTGGCTGAAGCCAGAGGTCCTGCCAGACTAGAGGAGCTTCCAAATGCTTCCAGTTTCCCCAGTGAGAAGTTGTCTTGATAGGAGTTAGTGTTTAATGTGCCATAGGTGAGGCTAGCAGGCACACATTTGATTAACTGGAGTCATATGCTCAAATTGATGAGGGATGAACAGATGATAAGGAAGAAACCATAGGACAAAAAAAAACTGGGAAAAGTGGATTCTTTGAGCCATCTGGAGTACATCACATACTCATTTGGGAAGAAACTTGCACGCATGAGAAAGTTCAAAGTAAACCTTAACATGAACATTAATGATTCTTAAAGCCCAAGCATGAGATGTAATATTTCTGGACAATTTTTGAAATCAAAATCCTTGTCAGCATTATTCAGAGTTCAATCAAATCCATTTATGAGTACCAATGCCTAGCACCCTCTGCTTATCCCAGCTATTCGGGAAAGAAGAAATTTCATTAAACCTGCTCAGTTGAAAAGGGAAGCCAATACAGAAGGTAGTAAAGGTAGGAATGTTTACAAGGCATGGTTTATTGGTCTGTGGTTGTACGCCTCATCCAGGATCCCAGTCAATTAAGTAGCAGCCCTTTTAAGTAAAACCTAATACAGTAAGGTTTAATGGTGTTAAATGCTCTTTTCCCCCCTCTGTCCATATTTGCTGGGTCTCGCTCCCTGTGCACCAGGCTTCACTGCTTCTGTGGGTCTCCAATGGATATCAATTACTGCTTTGGAAAAATGTGGGGTTCTGGACTGAGCTATGGAATATTTTCCAAGCCTAAAGCCATTAGAAAGGGAAGGAGCTGGGGAAGAAAGCTCAACCATTTCCGTGAAAACCATATCTTTAGGATTAACAACAAAAAGTGTTAAAGGGAACAGATAAAAGCAGCAATACAGGTGTCCCTCGTTATTCACTAAGAACCTCCCCTGGATAAAAAAATTAATTGATTAAAAAACAGTGGGAAAATATATTTAAATACCAATTTCCAGGTTTCTTACTCTTCCATTGTTCCTAATGGAATAAGGTTGTACCTCAGTTGACACATTGTAACTAAGAATTTTAAATGTAATGTTTTAGTATGAGCTACTCAATATAACTTTCAGCAACAAAAGGAAAGTTTTCAAAAGTTTTCAACAAAAGGAAAGTTTTCAAAAGGCTTCTCCTAGGAGGGAATAAAATAAATCTTCAGGTTGATGCAGTGATTCAACTACAATGACTTATCACTCTATGAAAACATATCATTCCCATTCCCTTGTAGATTGGTTAGAATAGGCAAGATCTTACCAATGACTGGTAGCTTCCCAATGGTTATGGTGGGTCAAGAGGTAGTCTTATTCTGTAAAACAAGGATCAATTTTCCTATTAATGGATGTCAATCACCAAATTCCTGTGGCACACCTGAGGACTATCCATGGCACACTGGTTGAAAATCTCTGCTTTGGAAGGTGGCTTGCAGAACTCCCATGCATATAATTGTTCAAGGTCTTCCAGGCGTGTGTGTTGATGCATTCTGATCTAAAATCAGCTCTACATTTCTTGTTTTTGGCAAGAACCATTCCAAGATTTGCTAGCAGTATGTGAAAACCTTTAGATGCTACAAAGCTTGTCCACCTGAGGAACAGTTGAGTCAACTGCTGTGTCTTTTTCATATGACTGCCAGCTTCTATCAGCAGACATCAAAGCCCAACACAAGGTGTTTCATCACCTTGTAAGAAAAACCCAAAACTGAATTGCTTTAGACAATGAATTTTCTTCACAGCCATTTATTATTTACCCTTTGTGGCATAAGGTGTGGAGTGATGTGAGTTTTCCTTTCAAACTCAATAATGTCTTTAGATTGGTTTGGATGAGATAACCACACTTTGGACTTACAGTATTGTATTATTCCCATCACTCTAATAAAATACAACTTGTGCCAGGCACTGGGATCTAAAGCCATTTGTGTCACCATATGACAGCAAAAAGATTAAAATGGGTGCTCTGAAAAGTAGGACATGTACCCTGAATAAAACTTAGCATAATTTATCCAATTTTGCATCATTTATTTTTCTGAGGGAGAAGATTCTTCAAGGCCCTTATTCTCTGCTGCTGAGTTCTGGAAATTTTTTAAGCCAACCTTTTGCCTCTGAGTTTTGAGTAGGCATTTCCCCCCAAAATCCAAGTCTATTTGTACCATAAGGAGAAGGAATCACAGTTCCATATGTGGGACTAACTACTGTACTCTGTTGGAATCAAAAGACACATTTTTCAGTAACAAAACTTCAAAGGGAGCCTTTGGCTGCAATCCTAACTCCACTTAGGCTGTCCTAAGCCCTGGCACAAGTCCTATACTGAGCTGGGGGTGTCACAAAAGTACCATAAGAAACTTCTGCCCCACTCCTGGAAGGGGGTTTAGGCCAGTGCACAGGCATACGCTGACTTTCCCACTCCATCAAAGAAAGATAGGCCAGGTGAGTTAGGCCAGCCTAAATTTTTTAGGATTGCGCCCTTCAGCTTTAAACTATGGAATTTATTAAGTGCTTTGAGTCTATTCATTTGGGTATGAATAGAAACATTGGTTTTCTATCACATTACAGATGTCAGTGAACTTAGCAAGCTGAAAAAGATTACGCTATTGCCAGTATATGGCATTGTGCATATATTTACATCCTACTCCAGGGAGCTCTGGTCAGCAGTGGAACACAAGCTAGGAACTGTGCATTTCATTTGATCCCACTGTTTAATTTTTTCAATCTTTGTGTGCATGTCTGTGTGTGTAGGAGCTACAAGTCCATTTGCTGCTTTTGTGCATCAATCACAGCTACCCGTATCTTTTTATAACATTCATATTACTACTGCACTCAGACTGTTGTCAAAGACATTTTCACTGCCTAATCCACAGCCTAGTAGTTGATGCCGAAGTACCTCAGCTTCAGCCAACACACTGCTCTGTGAAGTGGGAAAACATTCTTCAATTCACTCCCTGCTATCCAGAGGCCTGTGCAGGGTTGCATTTGAAATTAAACACCTGTCCTCTTCTATTGTGTAAATATTTGTGTTGGGACAGGAGGCTGAGGGTTTAAATAGATATCCATGTGGAAATGAATAGGGAAGGGGGAAGCAAAATAGTAGACGTGGGCCTCTCCTGTTCATCTGAACCTGTGGAGGGAGCCTTCATTTTGTTCCTGTGCATCGGCTCTGTTCGCAGGTTTGGGCTAATGGAAGTGGGCAAGGCTGACAGAGGTGACTGTGCCTTCACTCCATGTGTTAATTCTAAATGAAAGTATGGGAGACAGGCTACTATTACAACCTAACCCCTGATAAGTGGTCAAGAGGCACTCTTTCAAGTGGGTGTTCCTCCTTTATTTAGCAGTGGGAGACTAACTGGCCCTACACCAACGTCTGTTCAATCCTGTTCACCCCTGCAACGTCTGCTGGTGTTCTTTTTTGCATTTTAGATTGTAAGCCCTTTTGGGGCAGGGACCCACTAGCTATTAGCCTTGGAGCAGGCCCAAATGGGCATGCTGATGTCCATCCAGAGGAGTGTCAAACTCCTCTGGTGCATGGCACGTCACCCAGTGCCACCCGCACTAACCACACCAGTCTGATGATGCGACTGTTCCAGAGAAACTAGGGTGGCCCATTTTGCAGTTGGGTCAGCCCAATGATAGATAGGGTAACCCAAGTGCACTTCTGGATTGTGCCCCTAATCATACAAGTCTTTGTTTAGATCCAGCTTAATGACTTCTGCTTTCCTTCTAGCATCCCTTTATGACTATAAAACAGAAAAGTCCTTGTGAATTTTCTCAGTTTAACTTGAAGAGCTTAGGAATAGCTCAGCTTGCTTAACAATCCAAAACCAACTGGAGTCAATGAGATTTCTGGATGATGTCACTTGGATGGGGCCAGACCTTCTCTTTCGGTTTAGGGCAACAAACAAACTTCTATCCTTATTTAGAGGATGCCTGGTCACATTTTTCTTAAACACTGTTTGCATTTATTGGCGTTCTGGCTGTCACATAATGATAATGCAGCAATTGTATGCTGTTTATTCATGCAGTGGGAACCTAGTAAGTGCGGAGAAGGCTATAGAAGCCCTGCTGATAACAAAATATTGACTTGGAGGTTGTGTGTTTTTGATTCCAGTTTCTGGTGAGTCAGTGTTGATGCATCAGAAAACTTGGTATCTGTCAGATTTTAAATTGCTTTTCAGTACAATCCTAACTTGATTTGGAACAGGCAGGCTGGCATTCCTGTGCTGTATCCAGTATAGGTTTTGAGCTGTTCCTGTGCCAGCCCAAGGCAAGGGGGAACTTTTTCCCTTATCTTGGGTAATGCTGCAGCAGCCCCAATGGGGCTATCAGATCTGCACTGCCACCACCTCAAACTGTGGTGCAAATCCAAGCAGCCAAAGGCTAGCCCAGGCCGCCCAGCAACAGAACTAGGATATGGCATAACTGCCAGGTCCTAATCCTGCCTCCTGCCACCTGCTGCTTGCCCTCCCCCTTCCCAAACAGTTAATTAGTTCCCAAGTGAGAAAAAAGTGATCATCACATGTTCCTGCTTAATGCCATCATTTCTGGCTGTTAATGTTTTTCTATTCACTGTATGAAACACGTTTGACACCCTTGAGCTACAGCAGTGATTTTCAACCAGTGTGCCGCAGATAGTCCTCAGGTGTGCTGCAGGAATTTGGGGATTGACATTCATTAATAGGAAAATTGGGGGATCTGAATAGTTTGGTGTGTCTTGTCAATATTAAGAACAATTGATGGTGTGCCTGGACAATTTCAGTGCCTTATTAAGAGATGAAAAAGATTGAAAATGGGTGAAACCTTTTGGATGCATCTCCTTTCTTAATTGTGAAGTATATTAAATTAACCCCTTAAAAGAAGAGAGCAGTTAATTGACCCTGTGAGCAGAGTGAATTACTGCACAATCCAGAGTAATTACAAGAGCCCTTACGTCAACGTACGATTGGATTGCTCTATTAATTTCCCATAGGTTTCCACTAGGTGGTGCCGTAACTACATCAACGTAAATGTCTCTTAAGAGCTCCCGACTCTGGATTATGCCCTTAGACTCAGTACATCTATATTGAACATAGAATCATAGAATCGTAGAATCATAGAAAGATAGAGTTGGAAGGGACCTAGTAGGTCATCTAGTCCAACCCCCTGCTTGCAGCAGGAAATCCCCCTAGAGCATCCCCAACAGGAGCTCATCGATCCTCTGCTTAAAGATCCCCAATGAGGGAGAGTCCACCACCTCCCTTGGCAGTCTGTTCCACTGCCGAACCGCTCGAACCATCAGGAATTTTTTCTGGATATCCAACCAGAATCTCCTTTTTTCAGTTTGTACCCATTGGTTCTAGTTCTGCTTTCAGTAGCAGCTATGAACAAATGAGCCCCTTCCTCCCTATGACAGCCCTTCAGGTATCTGAAGAGGGCAATCATGTCTCCTCTCAGCCTCCTCTTCTCCAGGCTGAACATCCCAAGTTCCCCCAACCTTTCCTTGTAGGGCTTCCCTTCCATCCCACTGATCACTCTTGTCGTTCTCCTCTGGACTTGCTCCAGTTTGGCTGCATCTGTCTTAAAATGAGGTGCCCAGAACTGAACACAGTACTCAAGGTGAGGTCTGACCAATGCTGAATAAAGAGGAACTAGAACTTCTCGTGACTTGGAAGCTACAGTCCTCTTAATGCAGCCTAAAATGGCATTTGCCTTCTTTGCAGACACATCACACTGCTGACTCATGTTCAGCTTGTGATCCACGGCGACTCCAAGATCCTGCTCACATTTTGTGCTGCCAAGCCAAGTATCCCCCATTTTATTCCTGTATTTTTGGTTTTTATTTCCTAAGTGCAGAACCTTGCACTTCTCCCTATTGAAATTCATTCAATTTGTTACAGCCCAGAATTCTAGTTTATCCATATCCTCCTGTAGGATTCTCCTGTCTTCTGATGTGTTTGCTACTCCTCCAAGCTCGGTGTCATCCGCAAATTTGATCAGGCTTCCCTGTATCTCTTCCTCCAAGTCATTAATGGAAATGTTAAAGAGAACCGGGCCCAAGACAGAGCCTTGGGTTACCCCACTTGAAACTGACCTCCAGGTTGACACAGAACCATTTACTAAAACCCTTTGTGTGCGGTTGTTGAGCCAGTTGCAGATCCACCTAACAATTGCCTCATCTAGCCCATATTTTTCCAACTTCCCAATTAGAATGTCATTTGGGACCTTGTCAAATGCTTTGCTGAAGTCAAGATAAATGACATCCACAGCATTGCCACTGTCCAGTAAGCTCGTAACGTGATCAGAAACGGAGATCAGATTTGTCTGGCAAGATTTATTCTTGGTAAATCCATGCTGGGTTGTTTTGATCACCGAGTACTTGTCAAGATGTGCACAAAATGTGTGTTTTATGAATTGTTCTAATATCTTCCCCGGGATTGAAGTCAAACTGACTGGTCTATAATTTCCCGGGTCTTCTTTTTTCCCCTTCTTAAAGATTGGGACTACATTCGTCCTCTTCCAGTCCAGTGGCACTTCTCCACTCCTCAAGGATTTCTCAAAGATGATCGACCGAGGCTCTGCAAGGACATCTGCCAGTTCCTTAAGAACTTGAGGATGCGGCTCATCTGGTCCAAATGACTTGAATTCATTTAGGCCAGTTAAGTGGTTTCGAACCAGTTCTCTATCAATCTCAATCTGCTGTTCTGCACCATCCATGTTTTCATTACCTCTTTGGGGATAAAATAAAGCAAATACATTATCTGCTTTCACAATTAAGCTTTTACTACTGTCAGTCAGATATGTTCAATTAACATCTGACAATCAAGGCCTATTGACATCCTCTAACATATGGTTAGTTCGTTTCATATAACTGTGATAACTCAGTAGAATATAAAGGCATTCTTTTTGGTATTCGCCAGCCTTTTAATTTCAGTTTGGCAACTGGACTTAGAAGAAATACATTGACAAAGCTCTCACAGTGAACAGGCATTATTTTTTGAGGGGGAGGGCTTGGTGGAGTTTTGTACATCAGAGGCTTAAATTCAAATTCAGACATGTGGCTCTCAATAAAATGTTTTTGGTCCAGCCACTTCCTACTTACCTCTTCTGCAAGCATTCACCTGTATGAATATCTTATTTCTTCTTTCCTGACAGATGTGGGATTCCTCTGAGTTATGGATCATGTTCCTCATTAGGCACTTCTGACATGCTTGAGAAATATCATGGCTCAAATACCTGGGACAAATCTGGCAGTTCTGAAAGGATCTGACACCATATATTTGGAGCTATATTTTGTAGGCATTATCGTTTTACATTGCTAGGGCAGAACTGGCGATAAGAACTTTCCCCAACCTAAGTCCCTGTGGTAAGAAGTGTTGAGGAAAGCTTTGAAAAGTCATACTTCTCCCCTCCTTTTTTCCTCCCCCCCTCATTCTGGGCGGGACAGCGTGAAGTTATTCATGGATAGCAGGGGAGAAGAATCAAGTTTGAACAGATCTTCCTGCAAATCTCAAAAAGGGAGAACACTTGGCCCTGAAATGCCTCCTTAAATCACTGTTTAATTTTCCTTACCGTAAAATGCCTCACAGTCGCCCCAAGAACCCAAGTCCAATCCCAGAGGTCACTTGGGAGTCTGGGCTGAAGGAGATGAATGAGACCTGGAAAGCAGGAATTGCCTGCCTTGGGGTGGCTGTATTCTTTGTGATGACCATTGGGATTATTTACTGGCAAGTGGTGGATCAGCCAAACAAAAACTGGATCCTGAAAGGGAGCACGAGCGGACTTATTTGGGAACGAAAATCTCACTCTCTAATCCTGCAGACTCTTAGTGAAGAAAAGACATTGCTGGAAATTAACATGGGGAGCTTCCCAGACATGCAGGTGCCTTTTGTGAAGAACTTGTGTTGGCTAAACAAGACAGAATTCTGTTACACCTGGGAAGCCACAGTAGACCTAAGGATCTCCTTAGAACCCAGACCTTCTTCCAATATAGAGTGCTACAGAATCAGCTGGACCCCTCTGCACTGCCTGGTTAAACTAAAGGTAATGAGCTTCCGTATAATTTGCCAAACAATTGTTTTTACTATATATAACATTCTCCAATTTGAAGCCGATCGGTATTCAGCTTCTGTATAATCACATACTGATGTGTACAAACTTTGACAAACTTCAGCTGGCAGTAATAGCATTGGTTTTGACAGACAGCTGGACAAGTTTTCACCATACAGTAAATTGAGAAGATCAGAATTTTTTCCATTCCAAATTTATGAAAATTCTGAACCAAAAAAAAATTCTTAAACAGTGAAATTCTTCTCATTGCTAGGTGTAACAGTAACTTTTAAATGTTTTACAGATAAAGTTATGATGACAACTAAATACAGAGTGGGCCAAAAGTAGGCTTGTGTTGTTTCACTATCGGTTTCACATTTTAGATCTAATTTTTCCAAACAATAATTCCAAACCAATATTCTGTTTCTCTTATCTTCGTTTTGGAAATGTACATAAACAGTATTGAACAAATATGAGTGTAACAAATACATATAAATGTAATAAATGTTTTTTAAAAATGTAAAGTGCATACCTACTAAGTTTGGGCTACGCGCACCTCTAGGAGAGTGAAAGTGGAGATGTACACAGCCTGAAGGAAGTGCTGCTTCCTCATCAGAGATGCACACGCCTGCGCAGCCTTCACTATTCAAACAAGTGGCTACCTGGTCAGTCATTACTAAGCCTTGCCGACCACAGCAGCCCCTAACCACCACCCCCAGAGCTCCCTCCTGCCCATTTTATAGAGCGGGACCCCTTCCCTCCCCCCCCCCCCAGAACAGAGGCCCAATTTCAGGAGGCCTCTGGGGAAATCTGGAGGTCTGGGAACCTTGTACAAGTAGCACTAGACCAGGAGAGTTTTACTAAGTTATTGCCAATGCATCTCATGCATCTGTTACTGATCAGGATTATTAATTCAGCACAATCCAGAGCAACTAATCTGTCCACATAAAAGCCCTTGGGTTGCCCTATCTATCACTAGGGTGGAGCAACTGCAAGATGCTCCACCCCAGTTACTCTGGAAAAGGCTTAGGGCAGAGCAAGGCAACATAGGGTGCCCTAAGAGAGGTAGACCTGCTCTGCCCTAACTGTTCTGCCCTAAGCAGTTCAGGAGAGGCATGTTGAGGGCATGTTTAGCATTGCCTAGGGCAGAGCAGTTACTCTGTATCCAGAGCCTGTTTCCAAGGCAGAAATGCCCTCTTCCAGCTCCTCAGAGATATACCACCTCAGGAGCAGGTATAATAATGAGTAGACCCATAGGGGTACATGATAAGGCCCGAATAAAAATGGCAATGTTGACCAAAAATCTGAGTTCTTGGCCATCCTAGCTGCAACCCCTGCCTCTCAACCTTAGGATATGAAACAACTACGGCTGCCCACAAACCTCAGGATTCAGCAGGCCACTCCAAGAAGCCCCTTGTACACACTGTAGAATGTACTGGCATCTCATCAGGGACTCCTTATAAGGCAGGCACCCAGTGGCGTCACCAGACTGGTGCAGCTGGTGCGGGCTGCATTGGGTGACATGCTCTGTATGGGGTGATGTACCGGAGGAGTTTGACAGTCCTTTGGCAAGCCCTGGGTGTCAGCGCACCCATTCAGGCCTGCTCCAAAGTGGAGCAGTAGCCAGAAGCTGTCACTCATCCTCGGAGCTGGCCTGAACAGCCATCTGAGGTGCACTGCGCAGAAACACACTGAGCATGCCAAACAGCTTCAGAGGAGAATTCCTTAGAGCAGAGGAAGTCCGCACCTCTGCACGGCCATTTGGCCTCGCTCAGGAGGCGGAGCGGCAGCTCAATCGCTTCAGGAAGAGTACTGCACAGGCACCAACTCTGACGCCTGCACAGTCTCCTCTGAAGCCGAAAGTCTTTAGAAAAGTACTGCGCAGGCGTCAGAGATGGTGCCTGCGCAGTACACTTCCTGAAGCCAGTTGGCTTCAGAAACAACTGCACAAGCACCAACTTTGGTGACTGCGCAGTCCAGGTAGGGGGAGTGCACACATCCCAGGGGTGACGCACAGACTTCCACACTGGGTGATGTGCAGAGTCATGTCACCAGTGTAGGCACCACAGCTGTTCCTTGTTCAGTGTGATCTGAGGGGTGTCTCCTCAGGAGCAAGTCCTCCCCATGTGTCAATTACTTAGCATGCTGTGGAGCAGTTAGGGCAGCTCAGGTTTCCTGACTCTTTGGATGCAGCATAACTTTCTGCTCTGGATACAGAATAGTTAAGAGAGAGCAGTTAGGGCAGAGCAGGCTGAACTTGCTCTGGATTGTGCCCATGGTATTTTTCAAATACTATGTTGCATGAAGCAACATCCTGGCGACAGGCCCCTGCAACAGGCTGCCCAGATTTCCTCATGTCGCATCCATCATCTAAAGTGGACCCTGCTATGGTCAGGAATACTGCTAAGAAAATGATGGTGATGATTTTTCAAACATACCCTCTACTGTATCATTCTATCCAATTAAAAAGAAAAGAAAGCCTGAAGGTGGTTTCATCACCCATTCTGATTCCATTGGAGCAGAACTATATGAAAAGCATGACAGGGATATGAGTAGGACTCTTTCTCATTAGTGGCTGACCCCTGACATTGCTGTTAATTCTGAAATCCTCAACAATCCCCTTAGAAATGTGCCTGGGCTTTCACATAAAAAGCCTTGCACTGTTTGCCAGTGATTGTGTAATCATGTGGGAGGTAAACCTCTTGCAGATCCCACTGCTTAGTGGAAGAAATGCTGTCAAAGAGTCTGGTGCAACTGGGATAACAGCAGAAATCGCAGCTCAGTAATAGCACTAAAGTGGGAACAAAGCCAGGTCAGAAGGGACAGTGATGTCCCTGGAGCAAGCTGGGGGAGCCTGGATACTACGCTCAGGGAGTTGATACACTGGGGGTGACCAAAATTGCTAAAATTGTTCAGAATAACCCCATCCAGTCATACACTGTTAGGTCCTTATTTTCCAGCAGAATGCAATGCAAAAACAACTTTGAAATATCTCCTTCCTATCAAAAGTTATGACCAAAATGCTAAAAAAAAATCCATGGAGTCCTATGGAAAGTGAAACTAAGCCATATTGTGCCTTTACTCATGAGTGCAAATGTGCCTTGGAAAGGGAAGACTGAGAAGAATTTGACGCCACCGGAATGGTCTGATCCAATGAACGCAGCCCCCACAAATCAACCAAGAAGGACATCCCTCATAACTGCAGTGAGCTCTATGGAAAGCGGAACTGAGCTACACAGCCGTGCTTACTCGTGAGTAAGCAAATGTGCCTTGGCTTGTGTTCAGGTTAGGCATGCAGGAATGCAAGGCTACCAGAATGGTCCCAATCTGGTGAAAGTGGAGCTCAACAAGTGTTCCATAAGGCAGCCTCAACCCTCACAAAATATAATAAAACAGAAGCTTAAATGGTGGTGTGCTTTTTTAAAAAAAATCTAAAAATATTAATTTTGACATTATGGGCCACAATATTGTGGGCACGGGTGCCAAATGACCCAGCTTCGTCACTGAGAAGGGAACCACCTTTGCACTTTCTAAGGTTAGTTGTTTTTGAAACCCTTTGTATTAATATAATCAAATAAAATCGAGAGAGCTTTAAAGAAAAGCAGGATTTCTCTACACAGGACTGCTAAACACAAGCCAATGTTGAACACAAGCCATATCTGTGGAACACAAATGTGACGAGATATGAAAAAGTTATTTGTTATATATCTGTGATAATAGCACATTCACTTGGAAAGATCTGTGTTGCATGCTCAATCCTGGCCTCTCTAGGTAGAGCTGAAACCCTCTTGCCAGTCAGTATGTCTGAGATGTCAAACCCATTTCATATTGAGGGCCAGAGTTAGCACTCATGATGCCTCCTGAAGGCCAGAAGTAACAACATCAAGGAGATGATGGCCAGAAATAAATTATCACAGAATTCTATTCACACCAGCACCTGTTTTCCATACAGTGATGCCACAATGTGCGAGCCCCTTTCACACATTACATTTATTCATGTAAGTGTACCTATATTTGAGTGTGTATCTGCTCATATAGGAGCAGTCCAGACATTGCCCAGAAGCCCAAAATACAAGTCAGAATATTTCTGGTACATGCATCAGATTACATTCAAATGCACTATGGTGCAAGTGGTGAACTCTGCTTGGGCCAGGGTGACCAAATGCCAAACCCAAGATTTCTGAACCCCAAGGCCAAAATCCCTATCCACCCCAAGCCAAAATTCCTACCCGCTTAAAAAAAATGCCAAAAATTTTTTTGTTTTTACATTTTTGGTTTTTTTGCCATAACTTTTGATAGGAAGGAGATATCTCAAAACTGATTTTTGCATTGGATTCTGCTCTTCGATATGAATCCAACGACATATGACCAGATGGAGTACTGTGCACAAGTTAAAAAAGGAAGCCAAAATGAAATGTAGGGCACCCGGACAGGAGGCTAAAAATCCGGACAAATCTGGGTTTTTCTGGTCATATGGTCACCCTGCATGGGCAAGATGTAGTTCAGTGGTAGGGCACCTGCCAAAGGTTCAGTCCCTGGCTAGGTCATAGGTAGGAATGCCCCAATAACCTGAATTACCACCACCAGTCTGCATTGACCTTGCTGAATTAGAAGGACTCAGATCGCAATCCTATAAACATTTTCCTGGGTGTAAGCTGCATTGGACACAATGGGATTTAGCTGAAATCCTAAAAAATTTAGGCCAGCCTAACTCACCTGGCCTATCCCCACACCATGATGGTGTTGGGGGGGGGGTCGGCGTATGTTTGTGCATTAGCCTAATCCTCCCATGTGTGGGGCAGAAGTGTTTACTGCACTTTTCTGACACCCCCAGATCAACACAGGACTTATGCTGGGGGTTAGGTCTGCCTAACTGGAGATTAAGATTGCAGCCTTAGTATACCTGCACAGGTTTCTGCTGTCAATTTATTAACCTTGTTTTGCTAAGTATAAGGAAGGTTTCTATGCTCCATCTGATATTTCTCAGGGAGTCAAAATCCAGACTACTTATGAGTACATCACTGTAAAAAGCTTTTGGGTGTAATTGGGTGTAGTTAAATCAGCTGAAGCAAGCATAACTCACCTGCTTCCTGTTCTCTCCATGGTATGGGGAGGCTGGCACATGTCTATGCACTGGTCTGACCACCACTACAACCAGCAGGAGTGGTGCAGAAGTGCCTTATGGCATTTTGTGTCACCCAGACCAGCATGGGACTTGTACAAGGACTTATGCCAGCCTAATTTGGGGTTAGGATTGCAGCCACAGCCTCATACTGCCAAAAAGCAGCATTATTCCCATTATTCCCATAACAAGTTGTTGTTATAGTTCATTTCATTGGACTAATTCAGTGGCGTGGAGAGGGGGGACTTGCTGCTTGGGTAACAGCCTGTCTTCCATAACAATCTAACCCAGGCTTTCATGCTTTGCATGCAGTGTATGTAGCACTGAGCACGATACCATAGTCTCTCAAGACTGACGGAGGCCTGCTTGTTATGTAATACTTTCCTGAATTTTTGATTAGCAATCTCTGGCTGCTGGGATTAGTACAGGCTGCATCAATCAAGGAGGATTAGATTCTCTCTCTGGCTCAAATTGTCATCATTCTACTGTGCTCAGTGGACCTCTACGGCACATGCATCCTGAGATTTTCTTCTGTATGCCTTCATATTTTCACTGCATTCATCTCTATGCTAACCATGGCTAAGTCTTCAGACAGCACTAAACCTGCACTAAGCCTTATTCAGGCAGATTTAATTCAGCATAGGAAAGCTTATGCTGCCTGAGGAGTCACCTCAGTGACTTGACTAGTATGTATCGGGTAATGTTTAGAGCAGGGGTGTCCAACCTTTCAACTTCAGGGCTCTAGGATCTTTAACAATTGTACAGAATAGGAAATTTAAGCAGGTGTAGCTTCTATCTGTGAGATCAGAAGCTGCACCTGCTAAAATTCCCTCCTTCACACAATTTTTAAAGGTCCAAGAGCCCTGAAGTTGAAAGGTTGGACACCCCTGGTTTAGAGATATGTTTCCATAGTTAGTGCTGATTGTCTCTTGTAACAGCATGCCATCAAAAATTGATAATAATGTCCTCCTATGTTCATACATACATTACTTGACCTCTGATATTCTGGTCTGCAGGATTGCTTTTCCATGGCAAATATTTCCTGGTATGGAGGAGCAAGTGTCCACACTCAGCACTGGCCTTTGAACAACATGAACATGAAGTCCCAACTGTTCATTATCAGCACTCTCACTCGAACCCAAACTGGCTATGGTTCAGTCTTGGAAAGATATTTCCTGGGATCAACTGGTAATACTTTTTTTCTTCACTTGCTTTTCCATTGTGGTGGAACCTTCTCCATATTAGCACCAGATTGCTATGGAACTCTCCCCCCACTTATTAGAAGAGGGTTTTTAAAAAAAATTAGGAGTAAACATCTTGTATATAAAAGTAAACCCATTGTATATAAAACTATTAGGCTTTAATCCCATTTTACTCACTTATTTCCATTTCAACTGCTTGTTAGTTTCAACTTATGGTTGTTTTACTGTTTTTATGGCTGTAATGTTGCTCGGTGTTTTTTACACTGATTGCATTTTATAATGATTTTATTATGTCTTATTGAGGTTGCAAGCCGCACTGGTTCCTTTTCAGTAAGGAAAATAGTGGTATATACATCTTTTAAAAATAAATACATACCGGTAAATGTGTGGTTTAAACCAGGGGTGTCCGAACTTTTTGGCCTCCGGCAACATAGGCTGCCCCAACACAGGTGGATCTGGACTGCCCTAGCTGTGCCAGCCTAGGCAGCTCAGGAGAGGCATGTTGAGGGCATGTTTAGCATTGCTAGGGCAGAGCAGTTACTCTGTTTCCAGAGCAGGTTTCCAGGGCAGAAATTCCCTCTTCTAGCTCCTCAGAGTTATACCACCTCAGGAGCAGGTATAGAAATGAGTAGACCCATATGAGTCCATGATAAGACAGAGTGAGAATGGCAGTGTTGACAAAAAAATCTGAGTTCTTGGCCAGCCTATCTGCAACCCCTAACTCTCAAACTCAAGATATGGAACAACTACAGCAGCCCACTAACCAGCAGGCCACTCCAACCATCCACCCTCCACTAGAGGTACTGCTGTATTGCAGTCTCATGCTGCAGCTGTTACTGGTTGTCAGGAACATCTGGGCTTCCTTAGAAGGCTGGTACCACAGCTGTTCCTTGTTCATTGTGATCTGAGGGGGGTCTGCTTGAGAGCAAACCCTCCTCAAGTGTCACTGACGGTGTCTACTGAGCATGCTCTGGAGCAACTAGGGCAGCCCAGGCTTCCTGACACTCTGGATGCAGCATAACTTTCTGCTCTGGATTCAGAATAGTTGGGGCAGCCCAACTAGGGCTCTCCATACTTCCCTTACTCTGGATTATGCCCTTACCTAAACTCCAGCTGAAGCAAGGGCATTTCATTACAGTACTTTCTATGAAGAATGCCTGTGTGACAAAATAGCCTTGCTATTGCTGTGAACTATGGGTGGATTATCATACCTCAATGCAAAGCAGTAATACAGATGCCTCTTAGTTCCTTTCTTTGAGAGGAATTGCTCACATTTGCTTTCATTTAAAAAATTGATGCATAAAGGGTGTGTGAAAATGTAATAGATTAGCCAGAATTAAGATATTTATTAGCAGCTGCCTTTTCACCCATGCTCAAAATCCCAATGCCTTTAAGGAGACATAAGAATATAAGAACAGCTCCACTAAATCAGGCCAAAGGACCATCTAGTCCAGCTTCCTATATCTTACAGTGAGTGGCCCATCAGATGTCACAGGGAGCACACAAGACACCTGCTCTCTAGATGTCTTGTGAGAGCAGAGCCTGAGAGCATTTTCATACAAGAGGCTTGACCTTAAATTGGTCTCCAATCAGGGTGACCAGATGTCCACCCAAACTGCAAAAGGAGGACAAAGTCTTGGATTCCTCTCACCCTGGCCTTTCTGGCAGACAATTGCAAGTTTGCCTACTCACAAGTAAAGCCACAATATTGAGCAGTTGCACTTTCCCATATGCATATTTTTATTTTTAGTTATTTGGCCATAACTTTTGATAGGAAGGAGATATTTCAAAACCAATTTTTACATTGGGATTCTGCTCTTCAGTACAAATTCAACAACTTATGACATGATGGGGTACTGCACACCATTGCAAAGTTCCAAAATGGACGACAATGAAGCCCTTTTGTGGGACAGCTGGAAAGGAGACTAAACAAGAGAACAAATCAAACCAGGTGTAGGATACCTGGACAGGAGACTAAACAAGAGGAAATTTCCAGGCATATCGTCACTCTGTCTTTGATGCAAATGTGAAATCTTAAGAGGCTAGATAGAACCACTATTCCACACTTACGTTCTTCACATGTGGCATGACGGCATAGCTGTATGTAATATTTGGCATGAATATAAAACGTAAACTAGCATTCTGCCAGCTATAAATTCTTGGCACTGAAATGTTATCAAATGGATGATAAAATCAAATTGTCTCTTCTCTGCCTAAAGCCTTTTTTGTTATTTCTGAAGGGGTGACAGTGGCAATTGCCTCAGATATACCCATCTTCTTCTCAGTAGAGAGGAACAAACAGTTTTGCCTTGAGAATTCCAACAGCATTAACATGGCACCTTTGCAGTATACAGTGTGTGTCGCTCAGAACATCACACATGCCCATCAAGAAGTGGGAAGCCAACTTTCAGGACCACAGCGGACTCTGCCAAATACCAACATACTCAGGTAAGAAAGAGATCTGTAATTTGTAATGTGGCCTGTAGCCAAACAACTGTCTTATAGAAAGATCCTGTTGGGCCAGTGCCAACTCTGTGTTGGTGCTGAGTGTTGCAAACATGTTTCTGACACTCACTGTCAGCCTGGTCTCACCTCAGCACAATCCCAAAGTGAGCCAGCTCTGGGCAGAGGGCAGTCAAATGCCACCTGGAGCTCCTGATATTTGATCCAGACAATAAATTTGATCCTGTTTGGCCCAGATTTCAGAGCAGATGTCTATGTTGTTCTTCTAACTGTGAAAGATATGTGGTCGAAACAAACACAATACTGGGCATGCCGTAGCAGTGCCTCTTATATGGACCTGGGTAGGAAATATGGTCTGGCTGCTCTATTTGTAACACACCTTGGAGCACCATTTGGCTGAAACTGCCATGAACACATTGAAAAAACTAGTTGTTGAGATAAACAAGACTTCATTTTTAACTTCTTTCAATGCAGGCTGCCAGTCTGGAAGTATTATGGAGCAACAAATACAACTGCCAGACTAGTGAGAGGTTTACGGTCTTTCTTCAATAGACTGCAAAGACATCATCTTGGTGAAGGGATAATTACTCTCAGTGAACATTCAACAATGTTGCTTTATAACATGGTATGAACATATGTGTGTGACATGGATAAGCTGCGGAACTGGAGGCCAGAATTTGTCATTACTGTGTCAGTTCTCCATTTTTTCCCCAGCATCCCCTCTGAAATTATTATAGGCTAACACTATTACTTTTAAAATTCTTGGCCACTGAGTTTTGTTTTTTCACTATACAGGTTGTTTCCATTAATGGTCATGGCAGCTAGATTAGGTGTGTCATTACCTCCCACCATCCAGACAAAATAGAAATTCTGGTTTTTCAGCAGAGATTTTCCCAGATGCAACAGTTGATTCACAGCAATCTGTAGCTGTGCAAACTTATTCCGATATCTACGACACATAAGAACATGCAGACAGCGTTACAGGGCAAACTGAGATTTGGAGGTGTCATTTTTGAGATGAGCCTGCACATGGGTTTTGGGTTATTTTACTAGTAGTAAAGTAGTAGTAGAATATGCAGGCAAGATTTTGTGAAATCTTTCATACCATTCTAACTAAATAGATTGGACTTCTTCAAAGTTGGGTCTGATTTCTATGTATATGCCACATCCATAATTTCAATACCATATGCTGTACTTGATACAAACTGGCATTATTACATTGAGAAAATATATTTTTGGATCCTTCATATTATGCAACAAAACTCTCTGTGACTCTCTCTGGCTTTCTATCCAGCAAACTGATCAAAGGGCTCACCTTTTAAGTTCCACATTCAGTGGAAAAGCAGTTCAGTACTGCATACTCAAGTAACAAGGATATATTGACCTGATTAATGCCTCAATGGGAGGCAACTTTGTGAACCATTTGAAACTTATTGGTATTAAGGACTCAGGCCATGTTAAAGAGGCATGAATACCCAGAGGTCTGCCTCATTATGCAGATCCCCATGAAACATGAGGTCTTTTTCTATTATTTCAGGCTTGTGCTGTACTGGCATACGAGACACAAATGCTTCCTTAAACATATGATCTGGAGTCTTGTTTGACTTTTCTGTTCACTGAGTGTTTTGCTGAGTGTTCTCACTGGTAGCCACAGTGATGCAATTATTATTGAACATGTCCTTTTTATGACTTCTTGCAGGATCACTCACGTTTGCCTGTGCTGAGAAGAAGGTTGCATACTCTAAGATACACCTGGGATCACTCACTCCTTAAGTCTCTCAAACTTGCCATAACTCTGTCCCCTTATGCAAGCATCAACTCCCACCTTTTTCAGATGTATCTGCAAGAAGGCAAAGGATATTTTTGGCTGAGCCGCCACTCAGAATCTGGTGACTACTCGGTACAAATCTCCATATCATCTCTTTCACTTGACTGCTTATATCTAGAAAGTTCCTGATGTAAGAGAAGCCAGTAGGTACTGCATAAGAATTGCATGGTTTGCTAAATATACTTTAGCAGACACTCATAACCAAACATAGAAATTGGGGCTGTGCTTACACATTGGTAAAGATTTTCTCTAGTGTGAGGCTGCTATATACCCATAGAAAAATATAGCTATGTCATTAATGTCCTTTATAAAAGGAAAATACTTGAGAACATTTGTTACTCATTCAATAGTATAATACAGCAGACTATGTTATTTTAAATCAGCCTAGGTATCTTGCCCATTAATGAAATTGCCTCATGGCTCATAATATCCTGTTAGTCCATGTAAGTCTCTCTCTGTTTTGAAAATGCACATTAGTTATAAAATATTCTCTTTTGTGTGCATGTAGCAGAATTTGAGAAGAGGAGCATAACCTTGAAACCAATTACTCAGGAGTGGTCCCAGTAAATCAAGAGGACTACTGGCAAGCAAGTAAGAGATTTCAAGGTTTGTCAGCTCTCAGAATATGCCAAGTTATTGCCTGTGAAATCTAAAAAAATAATTACAGCATCCTTTATATTGAAAGAGATAGTACCTATAAAGTGACCCGGCAATGATTAAGTAACCATGCAATATTTAGGCAAGCAATTAAGACATGTAACTATGCAATAATTATACTTTGCCTAACCATGTAACCATGCAATGATTACACAAATAGCTCAGTCCTATCTGGCCATACTCTGATGGGTCTCACAGTCCATCAGTGTTAAGATTGCTGTCACATGGGCTACAATAGCAGGCAGCTATTTCAGCTTCATGCAAATGAGTGCTTATATGAGCAGGCGAGCCAGGAAGCCCTGCACTGACAGTATTGGGTTGCTGAACCACCACTGGAGCAGGTAGGTCTGTGGCTGGATGGGACAGAGCAAGACAGGGTAATGCAGTTTAGTGGAAGGACTTGGTGCTAACTGTATTTGCCAAAGTCCTAATCTCCCTTTCCAGGCCTGAACTGCTCCATGAGTTCCTTGGACAGATGTCAGCAAAAGAACTGGTGTAGATTCAAAGAGACCTTCTTGATAGGCCATACTTCAGGTGGCCTATGGAGGTATTAAAAAGTTCTTACCTTTCTTGGTCTGCCTGGTCCCTCCTCGTAGTCCATATTTCAGTATCTAGTATTACTGTAAAGAAATCAGGCTAGATACCAACCCTACAAAGCAATTCAGCAGTATAATCAAGACTGATTTCCTATAAACTCTTAACTGAAAGTAATCTCAACTGGACACTCTCAACTTACTGCTGAGTTAATGTGCTGTGGAAATCTTATGACTAATGTAGCTTGTAATGGAGCAAAACAAACGTGCAACTAGAATTGTTTGTTGAAAGTATTTTTATCCTGCCTTTTCACTCGAATCTAAGGTATTCATGATGGCTTACAGCCAATTATAATTAGAAAGCAGTACAAAAACACTATCAGAAAACAAAAGAAAAAACCAGAATAATACATATTTCAAAACAACACCAAAAACTAAGCCATAAATGGCAAACCTAAATTGGAAGGTTTTCAACCATCATCATAAGGATGAGCATGAGAGAAACCATCCTTATCTATTATAGGATCTCAGATTTTGTGATGAAAGGTACCACCACAGAGAAGGACTTGTCTCTTGTTACCATTAGCTAAATTTCTTCTGGTAGTGGAATGTGGAAGAAGATCTCTCCTTGAAACCTCAAGAAACAAGCTCCTTCATAAGGAGTCCAAGTTTAAAAAATGGAGGACAGATACAGGTATTCCCCTGCTTTCTGACAGTTAATTTTCTAAAAATTCACTCTTTCAGTAACTTTCAATGATACCCAGAAATCATTCATTAAACATGTGTTCCATTCTTTCAACCTCTCTCTGCTGTTCTAAAGGCTAAAATTGCCTTCCCCGTGTTGATTTGCCTATGACATGGTTATTCAGGCTGCTTTGGCAGGTGTTCGTGTGTGCTGGAGAGAGAGAGCACATACAGCCACTTTTATCTCCTGCTCTATTTCCATTCCTTGAAGGAGTTAATGAGAGTCCTTTGTGTGACAGGAAGAATTTGCAAGATAGAGAGAGCATCTGCAATTTTCTAGCTATAGAAAGCATCAGAAGCAACATTTGTAAAGTAAAAAAAAAGATCAGGTTCCGCTTTCCAGCCATTTCCACTTTTGACCACAGCTCAGGTCCTAATCTGTCAGATAAGCAAAATACACATGTATCTTCTTCTTCATAAGAAAACTTAACTATGATAACATATAGACTTCTAATACAGTAATTCTACAATTAGATTAAAGCATGAAGAATGAATCACATAAATCATTTTCTAATCTGTAAGCAGTAACTAGGACCCCAATTCTAGAACATACAACAACTCATGTTCTAGCAGCACAAGGCCCTTCATGGCAGGGCAAAAGCTGGGCTGCTGTTGAGAATGGCAAGATGTGCAGGCCACATTGGTGCCAATAAGTAGGTGGTGGAGGAGATGTTATGTGCAGCAAGGGGAGTTTCAGGGTGGGGAGGAGTAGGGCATGAGACAAGATCAGGGTGCATTTTGGTGGTACCAGCATGTGCCAGATCCTATCCCATTATTTTGAAGCCACCCCTTATCTTTCCTTGGACTTATGCCACCTACATAAGAGGCACAGGTCAAAGAAGAACCATAGGCCACCAGAAGGCCTACACAAAGGTAAGGAGAAGATATATCTTTCAGGCCTCCCCATCATTAGGTGCGACACATTACATTTTCTGTTCACTGTTACATTTTCTGTTCACTGTATCAGTAAAATTGTGAATAGGATTGGGAAGTGTACAATTCTAAACATGGTTACATGGGAATGAGGGCCACTGAATTCAGTGGGGCTTATTTTTGAGTACACATCCCTTAGATTGTATTAATGTTTTTACTGTCTTCTTCTGATGCCTGCTTTTCTATTGCAGGTGCCACTGCTCACCAACTGGAAAGGACAACTTTCTGCTCAGCTGAATGTAACCAGCCAGGCTGCAGTACTCTGGTTCATGGACCGGGTGAGCCTGCTGAAGCAGAGACTGGGAGCAGAGTATGTGGTCTTCGAAGGTGGTTATAACAACTTGTTTACAGAACAAGCTATCCCACCTCCTCTGGAACTCAGAGGGGATAAGTACATTTGCACTTTAGCCTTGATGGCAGCTACGCTTGGACATTCATCAATAATTAGTGCTGGCACAAGGTTGGTCTCAATCAAAATCTCCAAATTAGGCTTATTTCTAAGACAGTTCTGTTGTTGCTGTTTCTCTACACTTTATGAGGGTGGGGAAAAAATCTGAAAGATGTTTCAACTGGATAATGCTTATGTGCATATCAAAGGTTGGCTATCAGCCAGAAAAACATGATTTCAAATGTCTCCTTGTCTGTAGAAGAAAACTACCCTCAGGCAGATCAGCCATTAAGAAACTTGTTGGATTGGGTTCCATTTTTGGTCAGTGAATTAGATCTGTATCCTTCTAATCTCTTCTTGCATTGGGGTACTTTTAATGCCCTCCAACTCTGATAGGATGAAGTTCTTCCACAATTCCTTAGAAAGAGATTTACAAGTTTGGTTAATCAGTATGGTATATGATATTTAACATGATGCAATTTTCTCTTTTTCACTCTACAATGTCTGTCCCTGCACCAAAGATTAATATGGGTAGGAGTTCTAGAGGAGAATCCCTGAGGCTGTGGTTCCCAAAATCTCTTGGAGTTCAGGAGCTGCAGTAAGTCTTTGCAAGGGGGGGAATGCAGCAATGTGATCCTCAAGATCGTGCTAATGTCAGGAGCAACAGGCTGCTTACCACAAGCAGCAGGGAGGTACACAGAAGCCTCCACCCTTCTTCCCAAACTTCAGAAAATATTTTTAAAATATTATTTTAAAAATTATTTAAAAAGATTGCAACCCATGTTTGGTTTATGATTGCAAAACCAGAAATGGGTTGGTCTTGGTGGTGGGATGAGCCTGGAGATAACATCACTGCATTTCCCCGACTTGCCCTCTTAAAAGAGCAAAGACATTGATCTGTTTTTCTTGCTTCTAGGTCTAGTCACCTGCCAATATTTATACAAATGAACCCACGTCGATCTGACTGGAGCTATGCTGGTTTAAAAGGGATTATTCCATCTGTGCTTCACTACAGTCTTCTTGGTTACAACTTTTTCATTCCAGATGCCATAGGTAATTTTATTTTGTGTCCTGTTCTTTCCCAGTTCTTTCAGAATCAAATTGTATAAAGACAGAAGCCTTCTTAGCCGGTCCAATCCTGTTATATATAGAGGTTGGACCAACATAGAGGTCCAACCCTGTTATACACAGATTTTTAATACACGGTTTTGACTCAACACGAATGGCTACTGTATATCCCAGTTTTTAAAATTGCTTTTCTACTATTGTAGAGAGGCAGCAGTGTAAGAATTCATTCCATTCTCCAGTTGAGCCAAGCCAAGTCAAAGTGTCCTTTGCATTTTTAATTGCTGACTGCCTCTCTATAAAGGTACACTTTGTTAAAACTGCTTTTATTTAGCATATTTAGTTCCATAATGAAACCCCAGTGGATTCTGAGGATTCTTATTTGATTAGGAGAAATGGAGGAGCAAGAAACCTGGAAGTGGGTATTTAAATCTATTTTTCCACTGTTTTTTTAACTGCAAATTTTGTTTTATCATCAGGTGTTTTTGGAACAGAACACCAATGGATAACAAGGGACCCCTGTATAATCTGCTCACTTCACCCCCAATGTTGTCAATAACCACACCAAACACAGTTTTAGGGGTTTCATAGCACAATGTGCTGGAATAGGCTGGCTCAGTGGTGGGCTCCAGCAGATTTGCACCTAATCTATAGAACCAGTTGTTAGCAAGAGATAAGACATATAAAGTTTAAAAATAGTCATTTAAAAGTGGCTGCCAGATGGGCATAGAACTGGTTGTTAATTTCTTTCAATCCCATCACTAGCCTGGGTGTTGTGCCTACACTGTATCCAGTGCAAGTTTAGAGACTGCTACTGCACTGCAGCTGGGAGGGTGGGCTTGTCCCTAGTAAGGCAATAAGTAAGGCAATAGGAGCCTTTATGGGTTTCCTCAGTCTTAGGCCATCTCTGGAGGTAGCCTAAATCGGAGCAGATAGGAACAGCCATAAGCTGCCTGGTAAGTGAAGTCAGGATCCGACATAAGTGACAGATGTTTACTCTGCCTCCTGCTCTCCTTCCTCCCAACTCCTGCTCAATCTCTGCCTGCCTTACACAAAAGTTCCATAATTAAATCTTCCCACATTACCTGGCTTCTTCTGAAAGTTTATGTGGAGGGGGAATCCTGACTTGGATCAGGTCTATTGCATAGAGGGAAGATTTTCACCTCCCCTCCCCATGCTATGACCCCATTAAAAATCAGGAGTCCTCCACGTGGCTATTAAAAAAATAAAATAAAAAGGGGAGATCTGATCACAGATCTCCTACCCAGTATCATTTAGTCTAACCTATACTGGTAAACAGGTATTTTTGTGATGCCTATAAGTAATGTATTCACTTTGTATTTGCAGTAGATAAGAGTGTAGACAAGACCACATTTGGGAGAAGATATATAAACATATATATAAACTTGTGGGAGAAGATGTATAAACTTTGAAACAACAGAAATGAACCAATATTAAATATTGCTTTTCCTGCTGAGAAGATGGAGTTTATGTGCTCCTTGTTCTTCCAATGAGCTGTTACTTGTGATAAAATGTAAGACTGTTTCGGAACAAAATATTCTGTTCTGGAAAGCAATTTCCTTTTCAGCAGGAGCAGGAGTTGGATTCTTGATGCCTGCAGCAAGGTTTTTAATGAAATCTTTTAACCTTCACCCTTTTCCTGTTGGCCAACATCTATTATTTCATAGGGAAATCCATCTGCTCTCATTTACAGCATGGGACCCTTATAAATTAGTTAACAATACCCTGTTCCTGTATCACTTTTCTGCTCTGATGAAGCAAAACTGTTTTGTTATCTCCACTCCCTTAAGGATCTACCAAACTAGATAAAGTGGTGTCTTGTCACATTGGTGTCTTGTCACATCGCGTGCCAAAATCTTTTGCATTCATTAACTGCAAAAAAAGGAAACACAAAGAATAATCTTCAAGTGGAATGCACCTCATGCAACTACATTGCTGGGTCTAAGGGTAGCATTTGTGTTTGGATAAAACCTTTCATATTCCATGAGATGGCGAGGGAGGAGACTGACCAGAGGATGGGGATGGGCAGATTAGCCTTGGATGACCCTGGTGGGATATAGCAGCAGAAGCATCAGCGGGATCCTATCCCCCTGCTCCACAAGACCACTTGGATTTGCTCCAATGATTTTGCTGGTGCAGATCCAAGTCACCCCATAGCAGCTGCTGTGGTTTTCCACGAAGCAAGGTAACAATGTCCCCTTACCCTGAGAAGACCTCCAGCAGCCTCTTCTCCTATATGGGTGCAGTGGAAGCTGCAGTGGTTCCTCTGGATCACAGTATGGACTTTCATTAGGCAAATGCACTTCCTGACTTCAAACTAATGCATAACATGGACAAGTGGGAGGGAGAATGCTTATTGTTGCCAAAGCAACTTTCTAAATCAAGCTACCTGTTGTCCTTTAATTGAAGCTTTTTCCATTTAAAAATTGTGCATGAGTTTTGTTCTATATCACAGCCTCTTTCACTTGCTGTTTAGCATTAGAACAAGCCAACAGGTTGGCACAATGAAACAAACATCTGATCTGCAACTAAATCCACAGACTGTTAGCCCACTAAAATCTTTACTAGGCTGCTTGCCCACAACTATAATTTGTTGATCATTTAAGCAAACTAAAGAATAAGCATGTTTAGAACTTTCCCCATTGCTCATTTAGGGGTAATGCTTTTTCACCATAGGTAACCATAGTCACAAAACCTGTGTCAAAACGCTAACAATTTTCTCTTGGAAGAGGAGAGGCATGTATACGAAATCAGGCATGGGCAGTCAGGAAGACGTTTTGTTCCCTGTTTGGCTGGTTGTTCCAACATTCTCTGTAGCTTATTATGCCCACTGGGCATAAATACCAGAGACACCTCAGTGAGCTTGTTTCATTGTAGTCTTTCCTTAAGGGACACTGTAATTTTTGAGCGGGTACATGGTAGATTCTTAATGACCGATCACATGGCTATCCACTTCACTTGGCATTTTTACAACTCTGAATACTCCCATCAGCTGTATCCATAGGCAGGGACATTAAGAGAAGCCTGAAGCATTTCAATCTTTCTTACATTTCCTTGACAAAAGTCCTATATGTGATATACTTGCCCAAGACAGAACAATTGCTTGCCTGAGAAAAGGAGATGTTGATGGGTCTCTTTTTTGCTTCTTTTGTCACATCTGTTAAGAGTTGGTAAGCAGTTGATACCGTAAGTTCAGGTGGGAGCCTAGGTCTACCATCTACTCTCTCCCCAATCCAGATGCTGAATCTCCCCCTGCATCTCCTGCTGCAGGCAGGGAGTTGGACTAGATGACCTACTAGGTCCCTTCCAACTCTAGGATTCTATGATTCTATGATCTCCCTTCCCTAACTAATACCTTATTGATACTGTGCTGTGTCATAATAACATGTCACTGGCTCTTTGTCCTTAACACTTTGAATTGTGTTAAGGACATTAGGTTTTATTAATGAGTCAGTTGTACAATATTTTTGTTTTTCTGGCATAAAATAGATAGAATGGAGATATTTCACTGCTTTTTAAAATTGCATTCTTCTATAAATTATGCTTTTCAACAGCATATAGCATAATGCTATTATTCCTAACAGCTGTGATTCTGACGATTCTGGTTATTGGTTGTTTCCCTGGGGTTTATTGCTCCCTACATCCTGTTAGCTATGCCACTGATGAAACTTATGCCACTGATGAACTGTGTGCTTTACGGGACAATATATGAGATTATGAGCACAATCCTAACCAGGTCTACTCAAAAGTAAGCCCCACTGTATTCAGGGGGTCCTACTCCCAGGAAAGTTATCTTTAGGATTGCAGTCTTTGACCCAAACACAATGGGGTTTAAGACCCAAAGGTTTAAGGATTAAGACCCAAATACAATGGGGTTTACTTCTGAGTAGACATGTGCCCTTTCTTTCTTGAAACTGGAGATTGTCTGGATGTCTCAGTTTATCTGTTGTGTACTGTGTAAGTACACAAGCCGCAGGCCTCTTTGATTTATAGCAGTTTGAATGCTTCATATAAAGTTTATGGCCCACATCAATTTCATTGTTTTACATCAGCCGGGCCAGAAATGGTGTGTGCTGATAATATCTCAATATATTCAAGATTATTTTCTTTTCCTTTGCTATTTGAAATTCTCTAGGATACATTTGTTTTCAAACACTTTCAACAGCCATATGCTAATACCTCCCATATCACTGCCCTCTTAAGTACTATTTGTCCTGAAATGATTTATAACTATGGTATTCTAGACAATGAGATCAGTGCATTCCAGGCCAGTAAGCTCCCACTACCTTGTTAGATTAACAAATTGCCTTCATTATAAAAGGTACTGTGATATGCACTTGATTAATTCTATACCAGTGAAGAAGTCTGCGATACATGAGAATTTTGCCTGTGCCTTGGTTCATACTCCTATCACACAGGTTGCTTTTAAATCTTTGGGGCAAGAGAGAGAAGATAATTACAAACTCTACATCTGTCTTTTTTTAATCAGGAGACCTTTTAAAATCAGGGAAACAGCAAGAAAGGAGACCTATGTCTTTTTCTCATAGCACAATTTCTTTTATCTTCAAAGTTGTTACCTGGGACTATTATGGTAACTAATTTTTTTTAAACTGCAGAGATCCTAAGTACAGATCTTCTGTATTACCTCTAATTTGGCCCTTAGGCTTTGTTTTTCAGCTCCAGTTATCTCTTTGAATATATGAATAATCAGTGCTTTTTTTCTAGGAAGAAAGGTGCTGGTACTCACCACAATGGCATAGCTACATCAACCCCATATGAACAATTATTAATTAACTGCTGGGGGTAGGGGGCAGGTGGAGAAAGGTGCTGGTACTGAGTACCGGTGAGTACCCCCCAGAAGAAAAGCCTGGGGAATAATGATGCCAACATACCTTCTCTGACTCTGGCTGCAATTTTAACTCTTGGAAAGGTGAATCAACTCAGCAGAGTGATGACCACAGAGCATCCCCTTCTGTGATCCAGAAGTCTTTCCCTCCACCCTGGCTCTTTGCTTAGGCGCATGCAAAAAAAAAGACTGAGACCAGAATCAAATTTTAGAACAAGTTTACTTACAATTCATGAAGGCTCATATTTACAGCCATGTGGAGATAGAGAGCCATGTGCTCACATCAGGAGAGAGGAAGAGGGGAAAGGCTCCAAGCTACACCTTCTGCGGTGGTCATTGGGAGGTAACAGGGGACTCTCAGTCAGGGTCAGTCAGAGCGGAGGATAGTTCATTGCCCCCTTCTGACACGTGCACGTTGGTGTTGTCTCTTTTCTTCCCAACATTAACCACACTTTCCTGGGTGTAAGTACTATTGAACTCAATGGGACTTACTTCTGAGTAGACCTGCTTAGGATTGCCCTGTTTCTTTTTCTAAAATATGTCTGATGTGCATTGATTGTACAAAAATGCATTGTTAATACCAATTATTGTTATTTGTTGTTGCTGTGCTGTTATTCATTCGGTCCAGCAGTTCCTAGATCATGAAGGTTAAGGTTTCATTCTCATCTTCATATTAATTTTCTTTTCATCTATCCACGGTTATGTGTGTTACACAGGAGGAACTCTTGCAAGTGAATTTCAGATAGATGATGAGCTGTTTGTCAGGTGGCTCCAAATTGTGACTTTCCTTCCAGTGATGTCTTTCAGCACACCACCATGGGTCTGTTGCGGTGACTGGGTAAGTATGCATTCATATTTTTGCATTTGTTTTTTTATATTGCCAAAGTCAAACAAATTTGAAAATGTACTGCCATTACATTTTCCCAATGAATGTCCTATTGTCCCTTTTTCTTGAGCAGCAGAGAGTTACTCAGTCATAGCTTAACTCAGGGGTCTCCATATCCCAGCCTCAGGGCCAGATGTGGCCAGGTTGACCAGATATCTTAAGCACAAAAGAGGAAAAGGGAGGCTGCCCACAGCCTTCCTAGAACACCTTCTAAAGATTAAAGTCATCACTTCCTGGTCTTCCCAAAAAAACAAAACCAGAAGTAACTGTGCCCACTTAGTAAACTTTTTGGAGGTAGGGGGGCTTTCCTGCCCCTCAAAACACTCTTCAGGTGTTTCCTGTGTAGTGCTGGATCTGAGATATTTACATTTAAATAAGTGAATGGGACTCCATTTGTGTGCTTTATTTCTGTGGTGTTTGTTAGTGCTTGGAGCAAATCTGAAAATTCATTCTCCTAAGTTCCATCTCTAATGTATTTATTTAAATTTTATATTTAAATTTTTCCTTGGCGACCCTCTGGCCAAATAGTTTTGAGATCCCTGGCTTAACTTATTGTCAACCCTGCTGTCAAAATGGTAAAGCTATGGTTGATTATTGAGTTTCACTTCCACTCATGATCTTGAATTTAATTAACGGCCACATTACCATCAGGAAAAACAAACATTCCAGTGTTCTGTAGATGAACAACAAAGGCATGAGATCCTAGAAATAGGAAGTCGTTAATTGAGTGAAATTTACCAAGATGACCCATATGTAAGTCTGAACTTTAGGATGTGCAATAAAGAACTATACAGTATAATCTTCGTTTTTCTTTATAACCATTGTTATACCCTACTTTTGGTATAAGTTTCGAAGATCCTTTATCACTTATGCAATGTCTGATTATTTTTTAAACTCCAGGCAGTTAGCCTTTGACTAATGATACATTGTAAGAGATGGAAAGGATAAGAAGTATAACTCTGTGGCCATAGCTTTGTTTTTATTTACTTACCATATATGCCTGGTATAGAAGTGTTATTGGTTGCGGTGATGATAAAGACTAGCATTGTAACATTTAAATCAGAAAGACAAGATGTTAAATGATGAGAGATAGAAATACATTGAATAAAACGTATGCCATTAAGTTCTTATTTTCTTAGCTATTTTGTATCAATTTGCTGCATTTGTCTGCTCATAGTGCTGTTGTCTACTAATGTCAGGATTTATTTTGGAAAATTTCCTTTTGGAAAGACATTGGTCAGGATAAAAGACCTATTTCTCTGTTTCTATTTTTCCATTCATGAAGATGATATGCTGATTTTGTTCTCTTCCAGGTGCTAAATATCACCCTGCACTATATAGACAAGCATAAGAATTTGGTAGTGCCTCTCATTGAAAAGTATAGCAAAGAGTGGCTCTCTTTGGGGTACCCCATTTTTCGACCTGTATGGTGGCTCAGTCCCACAGAACCTATCACCTTTACAATTGATGATGAATTTCTCATAGGAGATGAGGTAAGAAATACTTCTCTAGCATGATTTAGAACAAAGGCAAGCACCAAAAGAATTGATACTTTATATGACATTCATATTTGTGTTAGAAGGTTGAAAATGGACAGCCCAATCCTATGGGGGAATGGTGCCAGGACTACCACAGTGCCAGAATAGCTTCTGTAATATCCTGGAAGTAGCACCATAATGGGACTACTCAATCTTACAGCAACCTTTTGGTTGCTGGATCAACCTTTTGGTTGAGGATCAAGATTCTCTTTGTAATACTGGGAGGCCCTATGCAGAGGCTCTGGATCTGGTAGAGCTAAGCTTCTGTTTCCTAATTGCTCCTGACACCCAAAATGGCTCCAAAGGGGAGGAGAGAGGCAGCTTGCACAAGCGCATTCAGGCACCTGCAAAACATAAGAGTTTTATACCCATCTAGCTACATTTCTGCCTCCAACAGAAGTAATAAAGCAGCTCTAACAGAGTCTTCAACTAAACATTTAGGCAAAAAGGATGCATAACAGATCTCAGAAACCAATACAGTACCTACTGATTTGGTTTAAGACCCAAACAGGGAATTTGCCATAGCCCATAAATAAGTCGAGTGTGAAAATTGTTCTCCTCACCTCCACGTTCTCAGCTTTACATTGGCCTTTAAGCAGAGTAGCGCTTAGCTCTGGTTTAACTTTCCACTGTCAGTTAAACATTCCCTCCTTTCAGCACCTGGAAATTGAACAATATGCATTGCAAAAGCACTTGGTCATTTTAGGTTACTTCCACTATTGCTCACTTTTGTAAGTGCCGCTGATATTGATAGTTTTAGCATCAATACAAGAGGATGGCAAGGAACACCACAGCACTATGTTTCCCAACCTGAAACAAAGTGCCTTTTGTCAGTGCACTTCTACCTGAGAGAGGATCCCCCAATATTTTATTTAGGCTGGTTATGCTGCTGTTGCTTTCTGCATTGGTCTGGCCTCTGGGAAAAGCAGATGTTTTTCTGTAGCCTGACTTATTATTATGTCTTCCCTCTTATATAGAGGCTTACCTCCTATAATGCTGTTCTGGATAGGAACTCTTGGAATAGCCCCTATGCTACCCATTCCAAAGTGGCCCAATATCTTGTGGGGATTGGATCTGACTCCCTGCACCCTTTTCCCTGGGTCTCACCCAAAGGATTGGCAGGGGATGCCCTGTTATGACTACAATCCTATATATTGTTCAGGGCAGCAGAACTCTGCAGCTCCTTTGGCTGGTTTCCACAGCTCTCCAGAGAGCCACAAATCACATTTAGGAACCACTACTTCATTAACCATCTGATTTCTGTAACAAGGCTGCTTCCATAACGTCCATGCTGACTCTTATATTTTTTTAAAAAGTTTATTTCATGACAAACCTCATCAAAAGCCAGTCCATGGTAACAGACAAGTGTAACTTAAGCCTATAAGATACCATCAAATACAATACCTCTGAAAACCACTTAAACAGAAGAACCACCCACGCAACAAAATCTGACAGTTTCCAGTGCAGAAATATGGCTTACATTAACAACAAGAGTTCTTTTGTTAAGATTCAGCTAACTCAAGATTGGACAAATATCATCAGGCTTTTCTTTTGTGAGGCCAGGAGCCAAAGTTCAGATATTATACTCAGTTTGCAATGCCTGGCAATTCCAATTGCCACAAGTGCGGACTCAAACTACAAACGCAGTCTGTCGCTGATAAAGTATCTTTCATGCATTTTGAAATAATAATTGTGGTTTAATTGTGGACATTCATGAACTGTTCCTTGGAAATCAATTTTTAAAAAATAAAAAATTATTCTCAAGCTTCTTGGTGCCTCTTTTGAGTGGACCACTTAGATCCTCACAAGACAGCTAGCTGTTCCAAGAGAGGACCAAACAACAAATGCATGTAAGTGATCCCTAAATTATGGACTGGGGAAGTTTTATTGATGAATCACTAAGATAGTGCAATGGATATTGAATATGATGAAACTAAATGGATTTAAAAAAAATATCTCCAAAGAGCTGAAAAGGTGTTTTCAGTCTCACAGTCAGAGACATTCAGGTGTACACTTTGAGAACTGCTGTTCTCAAGTTCAGTGATTCGTTCCTGAAGTTCTACTATGACTTTTCTAACACTGTTCTTAGTGGCCCCACACTACCTCTGGTTTCAAGTGGTGATTCCCCAAAGTAGACACATCTAGCCACTTTAGTAAGTGCCATGATGCAGGTATGGACTACCATTCATGGCATTTTATTGAAATGTTGTATTTTAACCTTTATTGTTCGTTACATCTAACACCCCTTTTTGTGGGAGGAAAGGCAGGATAGAAATGTTATAAACATTAATTTATGCATCTGCTTACACTGGCCTAAATTGGTTAAAATTGCACCCTGAAGTTCTAAATAGTTGTGAAGGCACCAAGAGGGACAACCTTCCAGAATTGTTTCTTTTTTCGAAATGTTTTTCACCCCTGGTAGATAAAAATCTATCAAGGAACAACAGTTTGAATGAATCTTATCAGAACCAAGGTTAAAGTACATTGGTACAGTATTACAAGACGTTTATCTTTGCAGAAGAATAGCTGCAAAGACCTCTGATAACTGCAGTTGGTCATATTCAAACAGATTACGGTACATTTTGTAACAGATAATTTTCTCCAGAGCCATTGTGGAAAATCTCTAGGGAGCCTCTGGTATAATGTGACAGGGTTTTGCTTTTTTTTTTTTACTAGCAAGAAATTCACTTGCGTCCCAGTTTTGCAGCTGTAATGACTTGAAGCAAATGGAATTTTTTCCCCCTAATAAAAACAATGCAGGTGCAGGTGACACTGGAATGATGGTGGGACAAAGTACTCCATATATGCTGACTCCTCTGCTGCAGTCCCCATGCCATCTGTTGCTCACCAAGGTTGCCTAGTCCTTTGGGGATTGGATCTTCCTTTGGGCAAGGTTGTTCTTGGGTCTCATTCAAATGTTTGAGGTTGACATTTTCTGCCTCTGCCACAACACATGGGCTTTGGCCTTGGGCTCCTTTCTTGTAGCTCTAACATTGCTTCTTCCTTCTCCTTTGTCTTGCCCAGTGGTGGGCACCAGCAGGTTCGCACCTACTCTATAGAACCGGTTCTTAACAAGAGATAGTACATATAAAGTTTAAAAATAGCCATTTAAAAGTGGCTGCCAGATGGACAGAGAACCGGTTCTTAATTTCTTTGAAGCCCATCACTGGTCTTGCCTCATCATCCTCAAAAGTCAAAGAACACCAATGGAGAAAGGTTGAAGCCCAACAGGGGTTAGCAAGGTGCTGATGTACTAGGAAAGGTAACCCCTTCTGAAGTCTACTTCTGTAGGGCTACAATCCTAAAGACACTTTCCTGGGAATAAGACCCACTGAACACAATGGGACTTACTTTTGAGTATATGTAGTTAGGATTGTGCTCTGTGTAACTCTTGGCTTGAAATATCTTGAAAATATGATCAAGATTTGCATATTTTTTCTTCTTTCATATGCAGCTTCTACATGATAACAAAGTGTAGCCATCAACATGTTAATAACACCACTTCCTGCTTAGTGATGCAAATTATGGCCCATCCTGAATGCTCTTAAGCCCACTGAATGAAATGTGACACCCCATATTATATGATTTATGCCATTGTGTCAATCAGTTGAATTATTCCAGAACATTTTATTAAAAACCAGTGCCAGTACCCAGTGGTACTTAGCCATGCCTGGAGCCCACAAATTTTCTTGAAATTTTACTCCCACAATGGAGGGTCCATTCTGCTAGTTCATTTATATTTTATCCCTGGATGTCTTTTGATGCAGTCTCATTAAAACTGTTATGATCAACTACAGTAAATAACATCTGGTTTGAAAATTTAGTGAGCTCTTGTTGAGACCAGCTGTCATAAAAACTTTCTGAGGTGTCCTAAAGAATATTATTGTTGTTGTTTTTCCCCTTTTAAATCCAGATGCTTGTTGCCCCCATAACAGAACAAGGCCAAAGCCAAAGAGACATCTACTTGCCCAAAGAAGGCCAGAAGTGGATGGACACCAACACTGCTGAAGTCTTTGATGGTGGGACCTTCCTCAGGAACTATTCTGTCACCCTTCATGATGTGCCTGTTTTTGTTAAGGCTTGTTAAAACTTCCCTTATTCAGGACTGTCCCAGATCTCAAACAGGTTTTCCTGTGTCTCTGAGAAGTATTGTTGACAAGGAAAGCTCATCCTTTAAATTAAGGACTGGGATTATATATTAAATCAGATATCAACATATGCATGTTTCAAAATGTTTTATAGCCAATTATTTTTCAAAATAGTGAACTCCTACAGAGACCTCAGCTGGAATTACACAATTCATCACCACCTTCTATATTGAATCTTCAGCTTTTGTTACAGCAAAGCAGTATCTTGAAGGGGCAATTTGAAGGAGAGAGTTGGAGGAAAGAGGCTTCACCTTTCTCATATCCACTGCTTTCTCTCTGAAACTTCTCATTGGATTTTTTCCCTAGCCAGGGTTCCAGATTTCCACATTTATGATGGAACTCCCTCAACTTAGGAGGCTATTTTCATAGACCACTTTGATCCTTTGAAGTATTTACCATCCAAGTATCCAAGCTTGTTGTATCCAAGACCTTGTTGTAAGAGTGAATTTCATGGAGCTTCCCACACCTCCAGAGAGGGGACACCAGGGTGGGGGGAGAAGATTTCTGGATATGGTGGCACCTCTGCATTCAAATTTCTTTCCCAAAATCTAGGAAGCTACAAAGACAAAGTATTCTTTTTCTTATTAGGTATTTATAATTAAAGCAGCTGTGTCTTGCTGCTGGTTCTGGTATGAGACAGGATTAATGCATTTATTTTTGGTATTAGCAGAGGTAGAAGGCTGCAACTGCTGACAAAGGACTTCAAATGATTTTCCCAAACATGGCAAGGTAATCAGATGTGTAATACTAAAATCTCAAACAGTATCATCAGGATTCATGTACCATCAGGAAGCCTTCAAGCTATGTTCTTGAAAATACCCTATTGCTAGAGACCTGCAAAAGGCAAAGTTATTTTTCCTGACAAAGGACAACACCCCTTTGTCACCCCTTTTGCAGGTCCCTACCTATTGCATCATCTTCTCACCGGAAGTGTGTTAGACATATGAGCTATGGGGAAATCACTGAGTGCTCGTATTGATTATCATACCAAAGGATTGATTGCCTAACTCAGTGCAGCTATTCACAAATCCACCACAGGGGTTTGGAGGGAGCAAATAGAGGGTGGGAGGCCTTCTTGGGTGGGCAGAGGGCATTCCTAGGGGGTGGGGGAGTGAGGCATGGGGCTGGAACCTGACAGTTATGCCTAATCCCAACCCCAGCCTCTGGCTGCTCTTCTCAACTCAGCTCTGCCCTGCCTCCAGAAGCAGCACCAAAATGAGTAGAGACATTGGTGCTGCTGCTGTGTTACCCAGTGTCAGAGGAAACATTTCCCCTTCCCTTAGCTTGGCAGCACATGCATGTGCTGTGAATTCAACACAGACATGTCAGCCTGTCTGCTCCAGTGCTTCTTAGGATGATGTTATAGATAGGTACAAATGAGGTTCATTTACAAAAACAGATCCACCCTCAGTGACCATACTCTTGCATGCTTCAGATGAGGCTATCCAAGAACTACCCCATAGTACAGTGGTACTCATGCATTTCAGCCTAGGACCCTCTTCTGAGAATGACAATTTGTTCAGGACCCCCTTCAGTGGTGGGCTCCAGCAGGTTCGCACCTGCTCTATAGAACCGGTTGTTAACGAGAGATGGGACATATAAAGTTTAAAAATAGCCATTTAAAATGGCTGCCAGATAGGCATAGAACTGGTTGTTAATTTCTTTGAAGCCCATTGCTGCCCTGGAAGTGATGTCATGGCTGAACATTAAAGGTGCCTAGTGCCTGATTCCAAGATGGATGCACCCAGCTTTTCATGAGCTCCCTGAAATAAAGTCAAGAACCCTATTCCATAGCACATAATAATGTCTTGAAATCAGGTTCTTCTGTATCAGCATAGGAATTTCTGATGATGTTTCTACTTGCAAATGAATCACAAACAATATCAATGTGAATATATAAATCTCTTACTGGTACTTCATTTATTCATTGTAACTAGCAAAAAGTGTACCTGCGTTGCGGGAGTAACATTTCCCCATACAACATCCCCCCCACGGCGCATCAACACCCCATGCACATTAACTCCCCACGCGCATCAACAACCCATGTGCAACTTCCCCCATGAGCAACTTCTCCCATGTGCAACTTCTCCCATGCGCAACTTCCCCCATGCGCAACTTCCCACATGCACAATTTCCCTCCATGCGCATGAAACCCCATGCACATCAGTCCCCCATGTGCATCATCCCCCCATGTGCCTCAACTCCTCATATGCAACATCACTCATCAGCATCAGTCCTCCATGCGCAACATCCCCATGTGCATTATTCCCCCATGTGCAACTTTCCCCATGTGCAATTTCCCATGCGAAACTTCCCCCTTGCACAACTTCCCCCATGCACATCATCCCCCATGCGCAACTTCCCCCATGCACAACTTTCCTCCATGCGCAACCATCCTCCATGCGCAACTTTCCCTGGTGTGCAACTTTCCCCGGTGCGCAACTTCCCCTCATGCGCAACTTCCCCCAAGCGCAAGTTCCCCCAAGCGCAAGTTCCCTCCATGCGCAGCATCCTCCACAGTGCAACTTCTTCCTTCAAACAACATCCCCCAGTGCACCTGCCACCAAGCACCAGATTGACTGGAGGTTGTTCAGTCTCCCGTGTTAAGTATAGGACAGAAACACGTTGCCCCCTTTTCAGCCCCTGAAGGGTTAAATTTCTCCAGATGGTTCTTGGTGGGAGTTCAGGTGACAGAAGGAACTCCCAGAATTCCATGCTTCAGGCCCAGCAGTTGGGGAGGAATGTTGATGAGTCAGCAATTTTCAATGCAAAGTATAGGGAGGAAAACGCATTGCGCCCCTTTTCACCCCCTTCCCGTTGGAATTTCCGAAAACCGGTTCTTAGTGCACCCCTCCCTCACGGAAGGAACATCCTCCCCAAATTTCACGCTTCTAGGCCCAGCGGTTTTGGCAGGGCAGTGATGAGTCAGTCAGTGAGTGACTTTTCTCTTTGATATATATACTAGCGAAAGGCTTACCTGCGTTGCAGGAGTAAAATTCCTCCGTATGCCATTCCCCATAATCATCAACCCCCCATGGATAACTTTCCCCCAGGCGTAACAACCCCCATGCGCAACTTCCCCCATACACATCAACCCCCCCAAGCGCAACTTCACCCATGCACATCAACTCCCCATGCACAACTTCCCCCATGCGCATCAACCCCCCATGCACAACTTCCCCCATATGCATCAAACCCCATGCACAACTTTCCCCATGTGCAACTTTCCCCACACACAACTTTCCTCCCATGCGCAACTTTCCCCCCCATGCCCAACTTCCCCCCGTGCGCAACTTCCCCCCGTGCGCAACTTCCCCCATGCGCAACTTTCCTCCATGTGCATCATCCCCATGCGCAACTTCCCCCATGCGCAACTTCCTCCATGCGCAACTTCCTCCATGTGCATCATCCCCCCATGCGCAACTTTCCTCCATGTGCATCATCCTCCCATGCGCATCATCCCCCCATGCGCAACTTCCCCCATGCGCAACTTTCCTCTCATGTGCAATTTTCCCCATGCGCAACTTCCCCCATGCGCAACTTCCCATATGCACAACTTTCCTCCCGTGCACAACTTTCCTCCCGTGTGCAACTTTCCCCCGTGCGCAACTTTCCCCCATGCACAATTTTCCCCCATGCGCAAGTTTCCCCAGGCGCAACTTCCCCCCGTGCGCAACTTCCCCCATGCGCAACTTCCCCCGTGCGCAACTTCCCCCCCGTGCGCAACTTTCCTCCATGTGCATCATCCCCATGCTCAACTTCCCCCATGCGCCACTTCCCATATGCACAACTTTCCTCCCATGCGCAACTTCCCCCATGCGCAACTTCCCCCATGCACAACTTCCCCCATGCACAACTTCCCTCATACGCAACTTTCCTCTCATGTGCAATTTTCCCCATGCGCAATTTTCCCCCATGCACAATTTTCCCCCATGCACAACTTCCCCCCATGCGCAACTTCCTCCCATGCGCAACTTCCTCCCATGCGTAACTTTCCTCCATGCGCAACTTCCTCCCGTGTGCAATTTTCCTCCCATGTGCAACTTCCCCCCTGTGCAACTTTCCTACATGCGCAACTTCCCCCATGCACAATTTCCCCTCATGCGCAATTTCCCCTCATGCGCAGCATCCTCGCCAGCGCAACTTCTTCCTCCGAACAACATCCCCCAGTACACCAGGGTCTGAGCACCAAATTGGCTGGATGTTGTTCAGTCTCCCATGTTAAGTATAGGACAGAAACACGTTGCCCCCTTTTCAGCCCCTGAAGGGTTAAATGTCTCCAGATGGTTCTTGGTGGGTGTTCAGGTGACAGAAGGAACTCCCAGAATTCCATGCTTCAGGCCCAGCAGTTGGGGAGGAATGTTGATGAGTCAGCAATTCTCAATGCAAAGTATAGGGAGGAAAACGCATTGCGCCCCTTTTCACCCCCTTCCTGTTGGAATTTCCGAAAACCGGTTCTTTGTGCACCCCTCCCTCACGGAAGGAACACCCACCCCAAATTTCACGCTTCTAGGCCCAGCGGTTTTGGCAGGGCGGTGATGAGTGAGTGAGTGAGTGAGTCAGTCAGTCAGTCAGTCAGTCAGTCAGTGACTTTTCTCTTTTATATATATAGACTAGCAAAAAGCGTACCTGAGTTACAGGAGTAACATTTCCCCATATGACATCCCCCCACGGCACATCAACACCCCATGTGCAACTTCCCCCCATGTGCAACTTCCCCCCATGCGCAATTTTCCCCATGCGCATCATCCCCCATGCGCATCATCCCCCCATGGGCAACTCTCCCCATGGGCAACTCCCCCCATGCACACTATCCCCATGTGCAACTTCCCCATGTGCAACTTCCCCCATGCGCACCATCCCCTCAAGTGCACCTTCCCCCCATGCGCTACTTCCCCCCATGAGCAACTTCCCCCATGCGCAACTTCTCCCCATGGGCATCATCCCCCCATGGGCATCATCCCCCCATGCGGTTTTGGCAGGGCGGTGATGAGTCAGTCAGTCAGTCAGTGACTTTTCTCTTTTATATATATAGACGAATAACAGCACAATCCTATGCAGGTGTACCCAGAAGCAAGTCCTACTGCACTTGATAGGGTGTCCTTCCATTTAAGTGTATCCATTTCTGGTTGAAGCCTACATCGCTTATGTTTCCTACTACCCTATATAGTTCAGGGTGACCATATACAACAGGTGTCAAACACAAGGCCCAGGGGCCAAATCTGGCCTGCCTCGCCATTTAATCCTGCCCCCGAGAGCTTCTCAGGCTTCACTTTCCTGAGAGTAAGCCCTACTGTCTCCTGCTCTGCTTCTTCTGGTTGTTGCTGTTGCTCTCTGCTGGCCCTACTCGCTTGTAGGGTCCACACACCACAGCAAAAACTATTACATACACTGGTAATTTATTAATTACAAGAAGGCTCCATGCTGCCTACTTACAAGGAAAAGGATGACACTGAAGTTTTTTGTTTCCAGGACACAAGGCTAAAATCCAGGATGTGTCCTGGGGGAGAAAAGAGGACACCTATAGTGCTCCTTTTTTCTCAGACCAGCCTACAATTTGACCTTATTTGTTCAGTCCTTTCTTCTGATCCAAAATGTTCCAATCTGAAATGCTGTGTAGTAGTGACATCTAGTGGAAAAGTGTGCTCTAAACCCAATTTTACAAGCCCTCAGTTTTCCAGTGTCCATAGCATTCAGTCTTCATCATCTTAGAGTTACACTATTACCACATATATCTTTTTCACCTTTTATAAAATCAAGCAAACATGGCTATAATTTGCATTACAGCCTCTTACCCTTCTTTAACCTAATTTTCCAGTATACATTTTGATTAAAGAATATTAGAAAAAATAGCATTGCACTGATTTTAATCATCTTCTCCCCTCAGAGGGAAGGATGGCACTTGTCACAGCATGGATTACCCCTCCCCACCCAGGAGGCAGCCCAGACTTGACTTATTTCGGGGAGGACACCCCCTAGTCTCAGTCCGGTCCTGCCTCTCAGGCTACACTTTCTTGAGGCTACACTTTCCAGCTTCTCTGGAAGCAGGTCATTCTTAGTGCTCTCTGCTTCACTTCTCTCTCTCTTTCTATTTCTTTCTCTTTTAAAAATTATTTCTTTCTCTTTCCTTCTTTTCTATATTTCCTATCTTTTGATCTTCCCCCTTTCCTCATTCTGCCTCCTGCCTGCTATCTAGGGCTGGATCAATACTTCTTGGTGTGGAGGGTTGAAGAGGGAAGAGTTTTGGTGGCTGCATGGGCATCTGGAGAGCATGTGCAGCATCCATTTTCAGGCGGGAAGCCCATCAAGTCGCAGTGGCGCCTGGAGAGCATGCGGGGCTATTTTAACTGGTGGGGGGGGGTCTAGAAGCAGTGGAGCCAGGGAGAGCAGAGGACATCTGGCACCACAGCTTGAGGAGGCCCCGACCCATAGGCCATCTGGCCTCAGGAGCAGCGCAACCAGGGAGCAAGCAGGAACAGGTTTGATTGGCTGTGCAGAGGTGCGGCCGGGCAGAGGAATTCCTTCGGAGGTGAAGGAATTCCTAAGGAGGTGAAGCCTCCTTTTGGCTTCAGAGGAGATTGCAAAGGCATCAGTTTGCACTGGAGCAGTACTCTTCTGAAGCCAGTTAGACTGGCTTCAGAAGAGTACTGCACAGGTGCCAACTTTGGTGCCTGCGCAGTCAAAGGAGGAGTGCACATGTCCCGGGGGTGACGCACTCTCCTTCCCTGCATCCAGTGACACGCACTGTTGCATCGCCCCTGCTAATCCTCTACCTAGCTCAGTAGTCCCTGCACCAGAGAAGATGTCATAAACATGCTATGTAAGGCATGTCCCAAAAACCAGATTCTAGACAGCACTTATGGGAGGGTCTGTGCTGCCCTGAAATCTCTGCAACAAGCCCAACAAGCACCAGTGGAGGCAGATAATGCCTCAGCAGCTTTTGACACTGGTCAACCTGCAGAACATCTGGGAATCTGAAGTGCCCCAAAATGTCAAGTGCCAGGTTTTATTTTGCTTATTTTGTTTCTACATTAATTTCCTTCAAAATATGTTTAGGACTGCAATATAGGCAACATGTGGCATTTCTTTGGTATCTCCACATTATATTGGCAGTCTGTTGTCAGTGTTTTAAAAACACATAGGGAAATATGGACATTTCTCCAAAGATTATTATAAGGCACCAAATTCCTGTGGTCAATTATTTTCGTTTTATATCAGAAGAAACTTTTGCAAAACACGTTTTCAGCCTGTGGTATTGGTTTTGAGTTCTTTAACACCATCGAGTTTTTAATATGAAAGATCAAAAATGTTCCTTTCATAACACTCCAGGAGTTCTTTCTGCAGTTCCTTTGAAGAGGTGACACTTGTAGGAAGCTTGTTATTCCTTAGGATTTTAGTGCACAGGCTACTGCGGGGAGTTGTAAAAGATGTTGTTCTGGAACTAACAGATTGGCAGCAGTGTGAAGCAGACAAGATGGGGTAGAGGATACATCTGTCATTTTTTCTAAACCTTTGCTGTGCACATCAGTACGCACACATGCACTTTAAACAAATTCATGCTGATAGTGGCCTTTGTTTTGCATCTAGCCAGGTCAGCTTTGGAGGGGGGTGTTCCTTCCTTGATCTTTTTTTTTTTGAGGGGGGGGGGTCACCATCTTTATAAAATGATAATGTTCACCCTGTATACCACCATGTCATTGCTTTATGTCAGCAGAAGGTGTACACCAGCTAGTCCAATAGACACACCTTTTCTTATTGACTTTTAGTAAAATTCAACCTCTCATCTTTTGGAATTATCAAAATCACTTAATCTTTATTAAATAACTTAATTTTGACCCTATCCAATAGATGGCAGTATGGACTAAATAAGAGTCAGCCCATTTCAAAATACAGTATGAGAAACAAGCAAGGTTTCCTACAGCCCAGTCCTCATTAGCAGTAATTTTCCAGCATTGATGCAGCTAACACTGCATTTTTGAAGGGGGAGAGTCACAAGGACTGCGGTAGAGTGCCCAAACCCCAGTCCAAGGGCCAGATGTGGTCTGCAGCAATCCTCCATGTCACTAGGGGCACATGGCAAGCACTCTCCATCCTGCTGGTGAATGAGCCCTATTCTCCAAACTCAGAAGAGCTCTGGTCCTCTAACCTTCAGAGTGTGTTTGGAGGCAGGGTGGCTACATGCACCTCCTCTGTGTGTGTGAAAGTGTTATGAATTGGTTGGAAGATTACCCACTCTGTGTTTATGAACTAATTTCAATTCATTCATTCCTCTATATATATAAAAATGAAAAGTCACTGACTGACTGACTCACTCACTCACTCACTCACCAATGCCCAGCCAAAACCACTGGACTTAGAAGCATGAAATTTGGGGAGGGTGTTCTTTCTTTGACAGAGGCACCCACTAAGAACTGGTTTGGGGAAATTTCAATGGGGAGGGGGTGAAAGGGGCACAATGAGTTTTCTTCCCTATACTTTCCATTGAAAAATCCCTGATTGAGGAACGTTCTGCCCCAACCCCTGGACTTGGAAGAATGAAATTTGGGGAGGGTGTTCGTTCTGTGACATCAACAACCACCAAGAAGCACTGTTGAGAAATTTTACCCTTAAAGGGCTGAACAGGGGTGCTACATGTTTTTGTCCTATATTTAACATGGAAGACTGACCAACATCCAGCCAATTTGGTGGCTGCTGCCTGATGCACTGGGAAGGATGGTATGCATGTGGGGTTTGATGTTCATGTCAGATTTGATGTACTTTATGCACATGTGGGGTTTGTTGCGATGGGGATTTGATGTGCATGGGGGGTGTTGCGCATGGGGGCTGTTGTATATGGGGGATTGATGCGCACGGGGGTTGTTGCACATGGGGAGTTGCTGCACACAGAGGGTTGATGTGCATGGGGGTTGATGCGCCTGGAGGATGGTGCGCTTGCGGGATGGTGCACATGGGGGGATGGTGAGCATGCAACCTTGGGGCTGCATTGCAGCTGGATTGACACTGAGAAGTTGGTTAGGATTAGGTTGTTACTGTTGTTTCACACAACATATGTTTACAGGTATGCATAAAACATGTAACATGTACCTCTAAATGTATAGCATGTGCATGCAGCTATTGGCATATCTCATACAGATGCATACAGAAGGGATGTATATATTGTGACAAACATGCACTTCGTACTTTGTCATGTTGCCTTTCTGACACGTTTTCTGTAGCCTAAAACTGTTGTTGAAACTCTTGATTGCTATGAAACTTGATGAACTTCAGAGTGTTTTGCAGATTCCAGTGTAAAAGTGATTTAATGTTAACCCTTTATACTCCTTGTTGGCTGCCGAAATCCTTGCTGAAATCCTTGTTGGCTGCTGTGATCTATATAATCAGAACAGTCAAGAAGCCTTTTGTTTGTCTGGTGAGTATCATCTCTATTTAGATAAGCTAAATTGTTTCTTGCTATTGTTTCTTGCTGCCATTCCTCATCCAGATTTGAGGCCCTCACCTCTTCCCAGATGGGTTTGAGACCTGATTTTCTAAGCAACTGTTAGCCATAATTGGGCCAGGGACAGTATGAAAATGATACATATGGGTGAGTGGCATAATTTCATAGCAATCAAAAATTTCAATGACAGTTTTAGGCTACAGAAATAAGTGTTGTTAGGTCAAGCCACAAGCTGCTGTCTCCTGCAAAAAGAGACGAGCCCAGCCTCCCACAAATTTCAGGAGGGAACTCCAAGGGTTTGGGAATGCCTGTCAGCACAAATCACCAGCACCATAAAGTGTGGACATGAGTCTTGCCTGTTCTCTAAATGTGAACCGTGTACTAATTGAACACTCCTATATCCATCTGCACATAACACTGGAGAAGGAATATTTATTTACTTATTTATTGGTTTATTGCTTTTTGACCCAAAGTTCACAAAGTGGTTTACAAAAAAAAAATCAAATAACTAACGACTCTGTTCCCAAAGGGCTCACAATATTAAAAGATGCAAAAGAACACCAGCAGACATCCACTAAAAAGATACTGCTGGTATGAGGTGCACTTATATACTTCTTTCTTCTGTTTTACTTTCCTTGCAAAGCTCCAACCCTAATTTTGCACTCTGTAGCTTCATTCTTCAACTGAATCCATCCAGAGGCTGGAAACACCAGGGAAAGAACACAGAAAAGAACCAGAGAAGATTCCCTGAACAAAGGGAATTCCCTGAATTCAAGGATCCATTTCTTGAGGTTGCCATCAGTGGAAGAAGACTGGTCAATGGCCACATGGTAACTGAGACTGGGCACAGCCCACTTTCTAAACTTGGAATTATCTGCCAAGTTAGGGTTGCCATAATTCTCTTCCACAAAATCAGGACAGGATCCTCTATCCCATTTCCCAATATGTAAACACAATCCCCATATATTGGGATTGTCCTTGCTTTTTGAGTCATATGGAAACCCTATACAAATGGAGTCTAAATACACCGTTGTCCTGACCCTTGAACAGATTTGTATACTATATGACTTGATGCTCATACTCTGTGATCAAAACACAAATGTCAAGCTCAGGTCTATGCTAAGTTAAAACACCTTCCTCTTCTCCTCCTGCCTTCTTCCTTGACAGCCTCAGCCTGGCTCAGGCTAGCAACCCCTGCCTAAAATATGGAACTGCCTTTCAGAATCTTGGATTTGGTTCTATTCCACCAACATAAGAGTATTACAAGTGAAACCTAATTATATACATTTTGTTTATATGCAATTTTGTCTTAAAGCAAATGTGGTTGGAACAGGAGCTTGCTCCATTCATTCCACACATCAACCTTCTAGAATGGTGCAACTTCTCTTTTGAGGAGAATCTCTCTGGTACAAGGCAGAACTGGCTCCAGATGTGTGCCAATGTCTTTCTAAAGCTGCAGGCCTAACCCCCAGGTAAGCTGGCATAAGTCCCAGAACTAGTTTCATGTTGACCTGTGGGAGTCTCAAAAGTCCTGCTGCAAAACTCCTGGGGAGGTCAGGATAGTGCATGGACATGCGCCGACCTCCCCACACCACCATGGGAACAGGGAGTGGCCTACATTGGTTAGGATTAAACCCCAAGTCTCTACTTGTACCTCAAAGCCAAGACAATAAAGAGGACCTTCTTTGCTGTTCCTTTTTCTCCACTAGTTTTTGTTTTCTTACGACACAATTGTAGCTCACTTTCCAGCACTGGCATAACTGTGCCAGTGTGATAATCACAGCATCTCTGCAGTTTGGAGGCAATCATGAAGGCCTCCTCAAGATAAGGAGATGTTTGTTCCCTTACCTCATCCTTGATTGCCCTTATCTTGGAGCTGGAAGGTTGATTAAGATGGTTGCTCTTAATATCTTACAGATAATTATTTGGCTCTGGGCTATCCTAAATCCAATCCTGATGCATTCCTTGTTATTTTCTGTAATTGTAATTGAAACTGTAATTGTAATTTTCTGTTTGAAATCATGACCCTTAAATCAAATTTCTGCTGACCAGGAACCATTTTCAGGCTGTTTGTGTATTCAGTAGCCACGTCCCTCCTGGTATGTCATACTGAAGGAGTAAACAGCTGCATAGTTGGTAAACTCAGGATAAGGTCAATAACAAAGGAAAGACAAATCAATGCAGTATCAAAAGCAGAGTAAACCAGAAAGGAAAATGGGCAGGAAAGCAACATAAGAGTGAGACAGGACAATGCATATATCTCGGTGGTGAATGCCTTGTTCTCCCCCCATTTTGCCTAGTTTTCATAATTTGTGGATTTGTCTAATCCGTCAGAGGATCCATTCAGATTCAGCAGCCTAAAAGCTCCTGAGACATGCGGCTGACTTTGTCTTTTGTTTGAAAAGGTCTTTCCCAGACAACCATGTCCTCCTTGGACTGGGTCTTTTTCATGTCCATAGTAGCTAAGCATCCCACTGAGACTGGCATGGGCCAAACTGTCTAGGAGAGGGTAGTCCAACTTTTATCACTAAGGGGGCCACAGTATGCTAAGGGGCCATCCACCCAGAGGGTGGAAATGTGGAAATAATTTGCAGTGATGTGATGACATCGTTTCCAAGTACGCATAATTCATGATTCTGAGCTGGGTGGGCAGGAGAATCAGATGGGTATGGTGACACTTTTCATAGAATCATAGAGTTGGAAGGGACCTAGTAGGTCATCTAGTCCAACCCCCTGCCTGCAGCAGGAAATCTCCCTAGAGCATCCCTGACAGGTGCTCGTTGAGCCTCTGCTTGAAGATCTCCCAGTGAGGGAGAGTCCACCACCTCCCTTGGCAATCTGTTCCACTGCCAAACCGTCCTCACCGTCAGGAATTTTTTCCGGATATCCAACCGGAGATATTTTTTCAATCTCCATTGGACAATTCTGCTTTCTCCTTTGGAAAAAAATGAGCAGTTGAAGCTGCTGAAAGCTGGAGAGGATGGTCATGGGGACCATATGACCGGAATTTTTTGGATTTGTCCTCTTTTTTTGTCTCCTGTCTGGGTGTCTTCCACAAGGTCTTCATTGTCACCAATTTTTGGCTTCATTTTGAAACTTTGCAATGATGTGCAGTACCCCATCATGTCATATGTCATTGGATTCGTATTGAAGAGCAGAATCCAATGCAAAAATCAGTTTTGAAATATCTCCTTCCTATCAAAGGTTATGACCAAAAACTAAAAATAAAAAATATGCACTGAGCTCTATGGGAAAGTGGCCAATATAACGGCTTTACTCATGAGTAGGCAAACGTGCCATTGTCCGCTGAAAAGGCCAGGCTAAGAGGAATCCAAGACCTTGTCCTCCTTTTGAGGTTTGGGCATCTGGTCACCCTGAGGATGGCTGAGTTCTCAAGGGCTGGAAAAGAGGCTTGATGGGCTGCATGGACCAATGGGCCACGTGTTGAACCACCCTGGTTGACGAAAAGGGAGAAATTGAATAATCAGGTGGTTCCACTCCTCCAATTGTCTGACATAGGGCCCAATCCAATGCATTGCTACTCAGAGATAAGCCCCATTGTGTTCAATGAAACTAACTCCCAAAAAAGTGTGGCTAGGATTGCAGTCACAATCAAACCTAGGTTACATAATTTAAAGTACAAGGATGCTTTGTTTTGGGTTTGTCATGAAACCTGATGCTAGTTCATGGAAGATACACTCACAGCCTAACTCTATCCACACATTTCTGGAAATAAGTTCCATTGATTATAATGGGAGTTGCTTCTGAGCAGACTTGCAGAGGATTGGCCTCTCATTCTTTAGCAAGTGCAGGACTATGATTCCAGGATAAAACAAGTAGCTAGTGATACGGACTGTAGTTCTAATTAAATACACTTAAGAATTAATTTTTTTTCCTTGCTTTTTTGCATTGCTTTGCTTTTTCACACATTTTCAGGACAACTTGAATTCAGACCTATTCCATCTATGTTAGTTGCATGGTTCTCAATCCCCTTTTCCCCCACTTGATTTAATTATCATTTTCTGTTGGATTTTTAATAAGGCAGTTATATTTTGACACTATACCTGCCTAGTCTATGAGTACAGGTAATGTTGTGCATACTCATGTCTGATCACTTGCAGGTGCTAATGCAATTTGATCAGCATTATGGGCTTCTGTGCTCTCCTGGGAAGTGTGGTTGTTCCCAGGCAGCGCTGATGTACTTAGCCTGGAATGATGGCAACAGAGAGATATACCACGTCATGCCGTCATTGTTCAGCTGTTGTCCCAATAAAATGGAACAACAGTTAGCAAGGAGAGTTACATGCTCACTAACCACTATGCATTATTCCCCTGGGCTTGTACCAGGACAGGAGCCCATTTTTCCAAAATCAGAAGTATGTAGCACTAGCAGGATCAAGGCCATATTGTGCTGAAAATATGGTGAGACAGCAATATAATCAAGAGTCACAATCTTAACCAATTTTTCAGTTCTGGGTAAGGACAATGCAACTTTGAAGGAAGGGAACAAACATTGCCTTACCTTGAAGAGGCTTCCATGACTGCCCCCAAACTGCAGGAGGCAGCACATGCCCCACTGGCCAGGGTGACCATATGACCAGAAAAACCCGGATTTGTCCAGATTTTTAGCCTCCTATCCGGGTGTCCTACATTTTGACTTCATTGTCCTACATTTTGGCTTCATTTTGAAACTTCGCGATAGTGCACAGTACCCCATCATGCCATATGTCATTGGATTCGTACTGAAGAGCAGAATACAATGCAACAATCAGTTTGGAGATACCTCCTTCCTATTAAAAGCTATTGTAAAAAAAAATACATTTTTTGGCAATTTTTTCAAGCGGGTAGGAATTTTGGCCTGGGATTAGGAATTTTGGCCCTGGGGTTCAGGAATTTTGGTCCTGGGGTTCAGGAATAATCTGGTCACCCTGCCACTGGCACAACTATGCCAGTGCTGGAAAGTTGGTTTGGATTGTGCCCCTAGAAACACTGGCCTGCAGTCTATACAAATACAAGACTTTCAACTTTTTAGTTGTATAAATCAGCCTAAGGACAGGACTACGTCAGACCAGATTCTTTGGCCTCTGAATAGTATGCTTTAGATCTTAGCAAGATAAGTTCACACACTCTGGGTGAACTTTGTCTTGCAGTATTTGCCAATGTTCGTGTTTTGCTGTCCTGTCACTCATTCACATGTTGTAAGTTCAGCTTTTAACCATTGAAGTGACCATAATCTTGTACTGTATCTCTAGTATTGCCCTGCAACCTCATCAAAGGGCACGAGCAGTGTCTTCATGTTGACAATGTATAGAAAAATCTATTATCTAAGTAGTAGGGCAAGTACATGGAACAATTCCAGTACCTTTGACCTACATTCTTGAGTTATACAGTTCAGTTAATGCCAACCCACTTTCCAAACAGGTTCTGAGAAGGTGTATTTCTATGTTAATATCCTAACTCTGACCGGTAGTGGTCAGTTGCAAAATACAATAAAAATGTAAAGATAAAGAATTTCCTCCTTATAAACATACTTAACAATTCTCAAAGGCATTTTTATCAGCGAACAAGGAAAATAGATATCTGCTTGTGTAAGTCAGGAATGAATGAACTTGACGTAATTATCTAGAACAGTGGTTCTCAATCTTCCTAACACCGTGACCCCTTTATAAGTTCCTCATGTTGTGGGGACCCCCAACCATTAAATTATTTTCGTTGCTACTTTATAACTGTAATTTTGCTACTATTATGAATCGTAATGTAAATATCCAATACGCAGGATGTATTTTCATGGTTACAAATGAAATGTGTGTTTATGCACACATTGAACACAATGGGATTTATTTCAGAGTAGGCATGCATAGGATTGGGCCCTGAGGCTGCAATCCTGTCCACATTTACATGGGAGTAAAGGCCCCCCTGACTATAATGGGATTTATTTCAGAGTAGGCATGCATAGGATTGGGCCCTGAGGCTGTCAGTCAGCCCCTGTGTGTGTGCAGCTACAGCCGGAGGTCTGGCAAGCCTGACCTGACCCCCTGCACCAGGGGTCTTTAGGTGACCCCCAGGAAACCTCTAGGCGACCCCCAAAGAGGTCCTGACCCCCACTTTGAGAAACGCTGATCTAGAAGCATCTGAAACAGGGTGACCACATGTAACCACAAATAGAGGACAAGGCTCCAGAATGTAGGACACCCAAGAAAAATGTAGGACATGACAAAATAAAAGCTAAAAAGATTCATAGGTATTGTTTTCATGTGCTTATTATATTATTCATACAATAATATTAATTATTAATATTAATATTATTAATAATAATATTAATATTAATTAATATTATTAATATTAATTAATATTACTAACATTATTTATTATTAAATTTAAAATATTACATATAGTTTATTAATTACAAAAGGCTAAATGCTGCCCGCTCACAAGGAAAAAGAGGACATTGAAAGACATATCCTGGGGGAAAAAAGGGGATATTTGGTCAACTTGATCTTATATATAAAGGTATCCATGGTAAAATGCCTATTTGGATTATACTAACAGTGCAATCCTAATTTGTATTGGAATAAGTAGGCCAGTTGGCCTGTACTATATCCACAGTAAGTTCAGGGTTACTGCTGTGCTACTATGGAGCGAGAGGAAACTTTCCCCCTTAATCTGGGTAACATGGCAGCAGCCCCAAAAGGTCTACTTAGATCTGTGCCACCTTTGGAGGTGATGCAGAGTCAAACCAAGTAGACTCAAGTGACTTGCACTTGCCCAAATGGAGGGCTAGGATTGCACTCATAATTGCTTTTAATAATGTGGGCAGTTAAACTAGTTGAATAAATTGCATCAATAACTATCTGAGCTCAGGGAATAACTGAAGTCACAAAATCTGACAAAAATTTAAAACAAGAAAACAAGACAGTAAATTCAGGTTCAGGTTACAATGCGGGCTATGATTAGGAGGGAAAATGTAGAAAATGGTGGTTGTATGACAAGATCTGTTCTATTTTTGCTTTAATCATGTTTTATTTTGGAAACATGCAAGGTCAAGCTATGGAAGAGATCAATCATCACACAGCCTCCCTATCAGCAGCACCACTTCTGACAAGGCATACTTTGCAGCTCAGCAGTAGCAAACAGCTTATGGTGGTTTGTGCTGAAAGAGCACAGTTATCATGAGATCCTGATTTTAAAAAACTTGGGGGTATATTTGGTCTGCAGACCTTATGTTTGACAACTCAAACTTTCTAAACTGCAATTCATTTTCATCGGGTACATTTCATCAGGTACACGATCCTATGCACGCTCCACAGAAGCAAGACACATTAAATTCCATGGGATTTACTTCTGAGTAATAGGATTCTGTCAAGTTCTTGTCACCACATCTCAGAAAGGATATAGAGGAAATGGAAAAGGTTCAGAGGATTGTAAGTAAAATGATTGATGGTCTGGGACACCTTCCATATGAGGAAAGGTTACAGGGTGTGGGGCTCTTCAGTCTAGAAAAGAGGTGCTTGAGGGGAGACATACAAAATTATGCAAGAGATGGATAGAGTGGATGGAGAGATGTGCTTTTCCCTTTCACACAACACCAGAACAAGGGGACATCCACTAAAATTGAATGTGGGGAGGGTTAGGATGGACAAGAGAAAAGAAAATATTTCTTTACTCAGCATGTAATTGGTTTGTGGAATTCCCTGCCACAGGATGTGGTGATGGTATCTTGCCTTAATGCCTTTAAGAAGGGATTGGACAAACTCCTACAGGAAAGGACCATCACAGGTTACAACCTCAAAAAGCCAGATGCAGGGGGGCACCTGGATGCAGGTGTCATGTGCTCCCTGAAACATCTGGTGGTCTGTTGTGTGATACAGGAAGCTGGACTAGATGGGCCTTTGGCCTGATCCAGTGGAGGCTCTTTTTATGTTCTTAGAATTCTTCTGACCTCACTAGCACTTTCACTTCCTAATTGGAGGGGCTTGCTGGCAAGGTCACAAGAGGTCTCCACCTACACGGAAGCACCTCTCTAGGAACCCTTTAGGAAAGAATAAGCTACATGCGCATGCACAGACCATTTTTAAAAAATGTAAGCCACGGCTGGCCGGACTTAGCCGCACCAAGCCGTGGCTGGCTATATCTTCTCCCAGTGCCCCCAAGCATCCTACCACCCACCCCAGAAGGCCAGACACTGGCCTATTGGACTGGACAATCTGGTTCAATGGCCAAAAGCCAGACTTGTCTGGCCAATTCCAGCTTTCTGGGAGTCCTGCGACCTGGATAGAGGGCATCCCCACCTAGAGCACAGCTGCCTCTCATTATAATAAATAGAGCTATAAATCTCATTATAATAAATAGAGCTATTGCTAGGTTACTGTGGATAGGATTGCATGTGAGAACCCAATGTCTCAATGCATATCGTCTCAGAGCAGGGATTTTTCAACCCTTTTCAGTGCAGGATGCATTAAAAGTGCACAAAGCCATCCTAGTCACTCTTATTGGAGAGGAAGCCTCATTGACTATAATGGGACTTATTTCTGAGTAGACAGGCATTGGATTGGACTCTGAGGCTGCAATCATGTTCACACTTTCCTGGGAGTAAGCTCTACTGACTACAATGGGACTTATTTCTGAGTAGACAGGCATAGGCTTGAACTCTGAGGCTGCAATCTTACCTGCGCTTTTCTGGGAGTAAGCTCCGCTGACTACAATGGGACTTACTATTGAGTAGACAGGCATAGGATTGGACTCTGATGCTGCAATCCTTTGACTGAACTCTCCTGCTGTGAGGAGGAGAAGCACTTAGAGGAGTCCTCTCCTGGACCATTCAGGCAGCTACTAAGGACCCCCAGTGGTCCCTGGATCAGGGGTTGAGAAACCCTTTCACAAGGCACCACTCTGGGGGGGTGGGGGTGGGTTAGGCCAGTGCACAGCCATATATACTTACCTCCCCACACCACCACAGGAAGATATGTCAGGTGATTTAGGCTGGCCTAAATTGGTCAGGATTGAGTCCTCAGAGCCCATGTCCAGGGTCAATGGGGCTTACTCACAAGAAAGTGTAGATAGGATTGACCTGTCTTTTGTGTGGTAATATAAGACTGTGACAACAATAAACAACTGATCCCCCCACATAGGCAGCATTTCTAGTGTCTCACTGAGTTCCCCTCATGAGCTACCAAATGAGTGCTCAGGTGACTTAGGCTGTCCTAAATTAGTCAGGATTGCACCCTCAGAGCCCAACCAAGTGCTGGTGCCGGTTAATTAGCCAATTAACCAATTAATTAAACAAATTTCCAGTGCTGGTTAATTAGCTATTCCAGCTAAATTAATTAGCTATTAATTTTTTTTGTTGTTTTCATTTTCTTCGTGAACTTTTTAGTTGAAAATCTGTATATAAATACTGTAGATATATTACTTTCATGTGGCTAATTTATACACTGTGGCTGCAATCCTAACCATATTTTTCCTATGAGTAAGTACTATTGAACACAATGGGGTCTTACTCCTGAGTAGACACGCTTAGGATTGCAGTGTATGCCACTTATTTTACTAAATTTAAAGGTATTACAGATGGAGCACAAAGCCTAACCATGTCTCCTCAAGGGTAAGTCCCATTGTGTTCAATGGGTCTTACTCCCAGGAAAGTGTCTTTAGGATTGCAGCCGAAGGCTGCAATCCTAAAGACACTTTCCTGGGAGTAAGACCCATTGAACACAATGGGACTTACTTTTGAGGAGACATGGTTAGCCTTGTGGAGGAAACAGGAGACATGTGGACATCCTGCGCCCAACCCAGAGTGTGTCTTGCAGTCTAGGGAGGGAGGCTCCTCCTTGGGGCAGCCTCCCTGCAAGCTCCACCTTCCCCTCCGGCGCGCCCCTGCCGCGCCCCCGCTGCTTCCTCCTGCAGGAGCCGCACTTTGTCCCCGCAGCAGAGCCAGCCTTCCTTCCTTCCTCCCTGCAGCCCAGCCTGTGCGGTGCCCTCCCCTGCCTGCTCTCCCTGTGCCGGTCCTGCTCCTGCTCTGCTCTCGCGGACGACCTGTAAGTGCCCCCCAGGCTCCTTCCCATGCAGGGTCCGGGGGGGGGGGGGGCTGTGGGGCAGGGCAGGTGCCTCTGCTCTGCTGTGCTGCACAGGACTCCTCCTGCCCCCCTGGGCAACACTCTGCACCCTGCATGCCCAGCCACAGGGACTCACATCCTCTCCTCCTCTTTCTTTACCCTGGGACAAAAATGTTCCTTGTCCTCCCTATTGTTTGCAGGCAGCCTTCTTCCAGGGTGACCATATGTCCCTTTTCCAGGACATGTCCTCTTTTTAGCCCTGTGTCTTGGAACAAAAGTGTTCCTTGTCCTCCTTTTCCTTGGGAGCATGCAGCCTTTCTTCAGGCTGACCACTTTTCTTTTTCCAGGACATGACCTCTTTTTCAGCCTTGGCTCCTGGAACAAAAATCTTCCTTGTACTCCTTGTGAGCAGGCAGCATGTGTGACCATCTACAGCATGTCACCATCTGTCCTCTTTTTCCCAGTATATGTCTTTTTTTAGCCCAGTGTCCTGGAGAAAAAGAACTTTCTTGTCCTCCTTTTCCTTGCTTGCAGGCAGCATGCAGCCTTTCTCCAGGGTGACCACTTGCCCTCTTTTTCCAGGTCCTTTTTCAGCCTTGTGTTCTGGAACAAAAATCTTCATTGTCCTCCTTGTGAGCAGGCAGCATGTGTGACCATCTTCAACATGTGTCCTCTTTTTCTAGGACATGTACTCCTTTTTAAATCTTCTTAGCCTTGTATCCTGGAAAAATATCTTCTCCTTTTTCTTGTGAGCAGGCAGCATGCAGCCTGCTTGGAATTAATCAATTACATGTACTAAATTATATGTAACAGTTTAAAATATAATAATAAGTTGTATAGTATTTAAATCAGCCACATGAAAGCAATATATGAGTATTTTTAGCTCTTATTTTATAATGTCCTACATTTTTCATGGGTGTCCTATACTTTGTCCTCTTTTTTTGGTTTTCTCTGGGTGAAGGAGGGGGCATCCCTCCCTTTGGTCTGCCTGGAGGGAGACACCAGGCAGGAGGAGCTCAGGCTCTGTCCAGCTGATTCACTGTCATCATCCTCTCCTGCCTGCCCTTCATGCTGTCCCTGGCTGAGCTCCACCTGTGCAAGCCTCCTCCTCCCCCACTCAAGAAAACAGGCTGCAGTCCTATCCACACTTACCTGGGAAATAAGCTGCATTGACTATAATGGAACTTACTGCTGAGTAGACATGCGTAGGATTGGGATCTGAAGCAGCAGTTCTATCCACACTTGGGAGTAAGCCCCATTGACTATAATGGAACTTACTGCTGAGGATTGGGCTCTGAAGTGGCAATCCTATCCACACTTACCTTGGAGTAAGCTTCAGAGCCCATTCCTATGCACAGGATTTGGGCTCTTTATTCTATTATTGATGTCAGTCTTGTTTGCTAGAAAATGTAGGATTGCTCCATTTATGATACAATCCAGTGCACATGTGCCTCCTGAATACAATGGGATTTACTTCTATGTAAACATATCTAGGATTTCACTGTAAGAAGTTCATTTTGTTCGCTGTTAGCATTTCTCCTATTACAACTTATAAAGATTTGGACTCTTTAGAAATGTATTGTTCCCAGAAAACAGCTGCAAGCTTACCTGGTTTAAATGGCTATCTCTTTGTTTACACAGTTAATATCCCACCTTTCTAAAATATGTTATTCAAACAGCTTTAATCAAGTTTTTTTTTCAGTAGTCTCAGATTAAAACTGGTTTCTCTCTCTGCACTTCTGCTGTTGTTGGGTAAAACCTGGTGAGAGCCAAGATGATGTAGTGGTTGGGGAGTTGGACTGAAGCCTGGAAGATCCAAGTTCATGTCCTTTCTTGTCCAGGGCGACCTTGGGCCAACCACTCACTCTCAGGCTCGCCTACCTCACAGGGTTATAGTGAGGCCAGCAGGAGGGGAGGAACTAAATTGCTTTGGCATGAGGAAAGGTGGGATGTAAATATCTTAAATGTTGCACACATTTGATGGCTTTCCACTTCACCCTTGCCAAATTTTATGAAACAGAAACGTGAAAGATAACTTCCTTCCTGCTGTATCAAAAGCTAAGTCATGTGTTTAAGTGACAGACACCACATTGGCTTTCCCTTCAGCAGCCAAAGCTCAGTGACAATTAAAATCAGCAGGATACATTTTAAAATCTGGACCATACACAATATGAGAATATTAAATCTTGCCTTCCTATAGAAAACTACTTCTGATGCACTAATGTAACTGTGATCATTTTCTATTCCATAAACCCAGATTAATGAAGAGGAAACCATTAGATGTCTGTATTCTTTTAACAATGAATGGTCATGTGCAATAAACTGTAGTATACAGAAGTCTTCTCATATGTGAGATAAATTATGCTCTTCAATATTACTTTAAAAACACCAGCTATAAGATTCAGAAAAGATAAACATATTTTCAAACAATTATTTATACTTATATTAGCCAGAGGGTATATCTAAATGAGTTGACAGTTAATAGAATCTAAGAGCCCAACCCTAACCATGTCTACTCAAGAGTAAGCCCCATTGTGTTCAAATGGTCTTATTCCCAGGAATGTGTCTTTAGGATCAGTTGACAGCTCAGTTTCCAGAAGTTGCAGTTGTTTCATGAATAGAATAACTCTTCATTTAAGATGGAATATTTCTATAACGTACCTTTTGCATATTTCGTTTATAATTTGAATAAATTTGAAAAGAGAACTTTTGTGGACTTGTAGCTATTGATTTCAGAAATGGGTGAAGATGCACTGAGGGATCAGTTAAGTAATGCATAATCTCAGGACATTGTGCAGGTAAATGTATGCCTATATGCAGTTTCTGCACAAAACCTGGGACCTGCAGTTGTACAGATTGCCAAGAAGATCTTGACCCTTCCAGGGGCCTGTAAATTGAGAGAATAGATGATATTGGGCAAAATTTGGGATTAAGAAAACTTTTAGTACTGTAGAACTATGTGTTTCTCATGTGTAATTATGGAATTATCAAATTTAGAGTGTAATCCTATGCATGATTGTTCAGAAGTCATTGTGCTGAACAGGGCTTACTCCCAGGAAAACATATATAAGAGTGTAGCTTTAAATGCTATTCCATTTAAAAGTAGGAACTAGTTTTTGAGTAGCTTACTCAAGTAGCTGTTTTAAACAGCTTTGAAAACATTTCATTGACACATCATTGATTATGGCCCTGTCTCTAAGTAGCCATAACTCATGTAGTTAAGTTTAACAGGAGTAGCTAAATGAGATAGTGAAGTGGTCAGAATCCTCATCATTTACTCCTAAATGGAAATTGTATCTAGTACTTGTCAGAATTCTTTACTAGACTTGTGCTTTGTTGCTTCTGAAGTCTGCAATCTAGGAATATTCTCCGTCTGAGTGAAGTGAAAAGTGCATGAAGCTGAATTTGTGATTTGTGCATGTAGGGTACAAGCTTTCTGGACACCTTGAGATTTGAATGAAATGGTAATTATGAAAGATGTCAGTCTGGAAGTATTCAGTTGAAATGATGAAGATCCCAAGTTCTTGGTTTAAAATACAGTCAGTGTGCCATAAGTCTGAATATTTATAAAGAAGACATCGTGATAGCAATTCTTAATTGCTGTTGTTTAGTGGAATAGATGATATTGAGAGTCTTTCTGCTCAATCCTATGGTTCCCCCACTGATGCAACAACATGGCCACCACTGCATGCTGCAGGAGGACACATGAAGGTCTCCTAGATAAGGGAAAATTTGTTCCTTTACCTAGGGGTAAGCCTTGCAGTATGGAGGAGTCTACTAGGAACTATGACATTCCTGGTGCAGGTCTATCTGGCCTGGGTCAGGTAGTGGGAAAGAGGCTAGGATTTGTTGGCAGCCACTTCTGAACCTGCTTCCTTCCCAGAGCCAACCTACCCGCACCCTTCTTGGAACCATTTATTTTCACCCTGTTCTATCCATCTTCCTCCACCTCACCACCTTATTCTGCTTCTCTTCCAACTTACCTGCCTCAGCGGGTTGTGATGGAGCCACTGCTGTGCATAATGTGGTTGCAGCCGTCCTGAAGGTGCTCTACAGTGTGCACCTCAGTTTGCTGTTGGAAAGTTTTTCAGTGAATTTATGGAAGTGTTTCTGGTACTTTACAAAGCAGGACAGGATAGTTGCTTCTCTTGAGGACTTAACAATCTAATTCGATGTAACAGGAAGCCATGGAAGAAGGAGGGGGAACTCAAGTCAAGGAAACATATGTTATGCATCTATTTCAGTTACTCCTAACTAGTTGCCGGTGGTAGAGCAGAGTAAGGCATAAAAACTTTGCTGAAAAGATAGGTTTTAAGAAGAAATTGGAGGGAAGTGAGGGTGCAGACTTAACCAACTTTCCAGCATTGGCATAGCTGTGCCAATGAGGCATGTTCTACATACTGCAGAGGCTTCCTCAAGGTAATGTATATTCCCTCTACCTCAGAGTTGCATAGCCATTACCCCAGGCCTGGAAAATTGGTTAGGACTAAGTCCTAAGGGAGGAGGCATAGTGAGAGAAAAATACCAAATGTACAATAACTTACTCAAATCTAATGTTCCATCGAATCTAATGCACATCCTTATTTTAAAAGCCTTGAGATAAAAAAAGTTTTCTGGCTATTGTAATGCGCAGCTGCAAAATGAAATAAAATTTAATTGTTTACAACAATGAGTTGTATGACAGTAATAATATGACAATGGGTTTACATTATGATTTTTACCTAAAAGCACTAATTTATACAACAATGAGTTTGTTACATTTTTATAACAATACAAAGCAGGCCTCCATCAGTCTTGAAAGACTATGGTATCGTGCTCGGCGGTGCACACGCTGCATGCGAAGCACAAAAGCCTGGGTTGGATTGTTATGGAGGATAGGCTGTTACCCAAGCAGCAAATTCCCCCCCTCTCCACACCACTGAATTAGTCCAATGGAAAGGCAGAGCCAATACGATTGGATCCAGCTGGCGTCACAGAGCTGGGCTAAGGACAGGAGCTCACCCTGTCTTGTGGGGCTGACCCGGGTCTCAAACCCTGGCCTGCTGGTTAACAGGCACAGTGTCTTAACACTTGCGCCACCCACAGCCCACGATAACAATACACTATAACAATACAGTAAACTGTTAAAACAATTTAGTGGCTTATAGTAATCAAAATACCATATTTACTCAAATTGGATGTACACTCTATCTAATCTAACATGCACCCCAGTTTTGGAGACTAAATTTGGCTTGAAAAGGTGTGCATTAGATTCAAGTAAATATGGTAATGAGAAGTGTATGTGGACAAAATCCAGAGTAACAACGGGGAGTCCTTGCTCTGGTGTAAGAACAATTTACTCTGGATTCCAATATGAATTTCCTATAGGTTTTCACTAGGTGGTACAGTAATTACAGGTGCATGTAAAGTCTCTTACATGCTCCCGTAGTTACTCTGGATTTGGGGGTGTGTGTAGCAAAGTTGCTAGGACAAGACAACATTAAATTGTGCAGGTCACTCTTATATATCTGGGATCCTGAGAAGACTGAATTTGCAGGCTCAGCTTCTTTTGAAAGCATGGAAATCTGGCAATTTCCTTTCGTGCTGTTTGAATGCGTAATTCATTCAGGAGGCTTGCTCGTTTTCGTGGGTTTATTGGTGGCGCTGCCCCTTTTTTGTTGTCCCCCCAGAAATTGGGAGACCAACCAGAACCTGCAGTTAAGAGTGGGAAAGACAAGCTGTTCTTTTGTAGTCTGGTCCCGTGTTATGCGTCAGCGTAACCTCTCACCTACTTTTTCTGAGCCCGCCATGTGATCTTTCTATGCTGTGGAGGAAGGGTGGAGTTTCAAGAAACACGCTGCTTTGCAAAAGTGCCTTTCCAATGACACACTGCATGGCTTCATAAAACGAAATCACATGATCTTAGTAATTCAAGAGTTGGAGAGGAGGAAGAAGGGAGGGAGCAGCTATTCCTGGAACTCATTGTAGGTCAAGCATGTTGTCATGTCTTGCTCCAAATGGAAGTAGTAGGATCTCTATGCCAGTTTGACGTGTTGCATCTGGAAAACATCCAGTTGCGCAAAAGTGCATGTTTGTATTGCAATTATAGTCAATCTTGCCAGCTTCAAGGCGTTAGGAAAGTTTTACGTGCATTTACGTGTTGAATATTATAGCAATAACATTGTTCCTGTGGAAAGAAGTTTTGAATCCTAGGGAATGTACAAATTAATAATTTTATGTTTTACAAAGTGCGTCTTTTTAAATAGAGGAGACAAATATTGCTGCTTCAGCAGTTGGAGGCCCATGTAAATTAACTGTAAAAACTGAAATTTAAAACCAGCAATGTGGGTTGGAGTATCTTGCCCCAACCCTATTTTAACTTCTGCTTCCTATTTCTTGGCATATGTCATGAGAAATATCCCTGGTGGTCTAAAAAAATTGTATGATTAGGGTTCATGTTGTATATCTGTCTAACTTGAGAAGTATTACTTTTAAATAAGAGAAGTATTTAGTGCAAACAGTTTAGTCCTACTCAGACGTTGGGAACCCTGTAAGTATCTGTGAACAATGGACGGTCCAGCAACATGATTGGGAAGGTTTTGATAGGGAGGGGGATGGTTTTGCAACTTTCCTGGGGATCACTAAGGGGGGATCACTAAGGCTCTCTGGAGGTTATGGCAAGCCTGTAATCCCTCTGTGGCCCTCCTTGAAGCTTCAAACTCCTGTAAAAAGAGAAAAAAATCTCACTTTCTGTTTTTGTTGCAAAAACTGGAATTTTTAAAAATTTTCCTTTGTCATAGAAGTTTGAAGCTTTTAGGAAGGCTACAGGGGCACATTACCTGGTGCGGCCCACACCTTCCACACCACCCTGTCGACACCCCTGCATGCTTTTGTTAAATGAAGATGCTAATGCTACTGTTTTATTGAGAAAAAATCATTTACTTATATAGTAATCTACTCTGAATAATTGGGTATCATTTTTCTTATTCTGACGTCACAGCCTGATTATATTGTTCTTTTATTGAATGGTTTCTATGTCTGCATGGCTGTTTCTATTCCTGTGAAACTCCTAATATGTCTTACATACTCCTACTATGTCTACTCCTGCAGGTGATGAGGTGCTACCTCCGGAAGTAGCTATGTTATACACTCCTTTCCATGCTATTTCTCCTTTATGTACATTACCAGAAAGCCATGGAAAGCAAATATGCTGGATTTGTAGTATTTAAATCAGAACTTAGTATGTATGTTAGTTCTAAGCATTCCATGTATTATTTAGCAAATAAAGGATGCTAGAACATTTGTTATTTTGGAACACACTGTACTGTAAATGGCTTCTCAAATAACCTTAGTTTCAATTAGAATTGGAACCATTAGGGACATACCAGTTCTAATCAGGGCAAGAAATATGCTCAATGCACCATAAAAGGGTATTCTGGAGAACTAGAGTGGGAGAGGCCAATAATTTAGGTGGGAAGCCATTTCATTTCTCCTGCAAACATATAGAATTGTGCAAACATACTCAAATGTAAGCTAGAAGTAAGTGTATATATTATACCTACAGTTTAGTCATCTGCTCTTGATTTAGCGGGATGGAGATCACTGATATCAAGGAACCCAGTGTTCTTCACCAGTTTTGTGCATGGGATCCTGGGGTATTCCTCTGAATCATGCTGCAGTAAAAAAGTGAGCTAGGTGGTGGTGTTCTTGTAGGTGTTACCATGGCAGGATTATTTGAATACACATTAACCATGCAGTAAAAGATAGATGTAAATGTTCTCTGTAAATACACCCACTGATTCTAGGTTCAAGCAAGGCCTATGAATTGTTTAAACTTTGCACGTAAGTTGAAAATAAAGTGTTTTCATAGCTGTGGAGTGCCACACACTCTTGGGTGACATTCACCTTTAGACTGTTGATGAAGACGTAATTCATAGAATCATAGAATCTAATTGCAAGCGAATTGGTCAAATAACCAGTATCATTGTCCTTGGATGACTTGTTATGTTATACACGTGTTTTTGTGCTCGATAGGGTTTATGTTTGTCCATTGGCTAATGGCAGAAATTGTTTGAAAATGAGCATATAGACTTTGTTCTCTGGCCCCTAGAACTTTTAACGTGTTAGGATGTTATCAGTTACTTTCAGGAACATATTTTTAAGGTTAAGTTAGTCTCAAACAGTTCTTCATCTTCTCTGGTATGTGTAAGCCATTTGAGATCTCACCTGTTTTTCTGCTTTAATTTGAATTTCTCTTGCTTTATAGTCCTAAACTAGACCATAATTCCTTAGAATGTTCTCTGTTATACAAGGTCATCTCTTATTCATACTTTGTTAGCCCTCATTTTACTTAGAGGATAGCCCTCCTAGGTTCAATCCAAGTATTTTATTTTCTTGTTTTACAACACATTTTATTCAAAATCAACCTTAACAAGCAACATGAAGATATGAAAACATTTTATTTGAACCGCGTGTAGCTTCCCATCTAAGAATATCACAACAATGCTCATCTTATCATTTGGCTAATATAATATTAGACTGGCTTCGATCCTAAACAACTTTCCAGTGCTGTCACAGCAGTGCAAGGGGGGCATTGGCTGTATCCTGCATTTGATGCACAGTCACAGTCAAGGTAAGACAGTGTTTGTCTTCTTACCTCGGAGCTGCATTGTCCATGCTTCAAAACTGGGAAATTGGTTAGAATTGCACCCCCATAATTATTTCTTATGCTTTTAAAAACCCTGTAAAAATAACAAATGGTCTTAAACAAACCGAAAGCAATACAATGCTGCTAAACTAATTCGAGGTTCAAGCTAGGCCTATAATTGTTTAAGCTTTGCATGTATTGAAAATATACTGAAAATATACTGAAAATATACTGAAATTACTGTAATGCAATGCTACTAAACTGTAATGCAATGCTACTAAACAAAATTTGATGTTTTATAATGATAATAGTCATTATTTTAAAATATTAAAAATGCCTGTGCTTTTACTTCCTTGTAGACTCATAGAATTGAATGGAGGTAATCTGGAGGACCACCCTCCACCCCACCACACTCGGTGCAGGCAGCTGCTACAGCATCCTGACAGGTGTCCAACCAGGCCCTTCCCTTTTGAGGGAGAAACCATAATAGTACAAGGCAGACTGTTCCAGGGCCAGACCTTGCTTTTAGGAAGTCCTCCTCTTGTCTAACCCAAATCTATTTCCTTGTAGTTTCATCCCTTTATTTCTGCCCCCGGGAGCCCTCTAGAACAAGTCCTCCTTTGAGATACTTAAAGATGGGTACCAGTTCTCCTGTTAAAATTTCTTCTCCAGGCTAAACAAGTCAAACTTCTTTTAACCATTTCTAATATGCTTTAAGGTTCAGTGTAAGGATTTTTGGTGCATGCCATCTTGTACTTAGTAGCATAGCTAGAAAGGGTACAAAGCACTAAAATTTACAGGGGGGGGGGGTTCAGTATGGTCTGTAAGTGGCACATCTTTCCCTTCGGAGCCAGATGTGTTTGTTGAACAGTGGTCTTCAAAGTGGGGGTCAGGATCCCCTGGGGGCTCACAACTTTATTCGGGAGGGTCATGAAAAGCTGAGTGCAACCGTCTTTGAATCTGGCACTGGGCACTGGGCCATTCACTGGAAGTGACATTCCAACCCTTCACTTCTGGGAGGTCCGGGACAGGTTGTCATTCTCAGAAGGACATTCTGGGCTGAAATGCTCAAGTACCACTGCACTAGAGCATTCTGGGCCACTACAAGAAAACTAAGTGGCCACATGCACACCATGCCAAGGTCCCCTGCAAAACTTTGTGCTCTGCACCACCTCTAGCTACACAATTGCTTCACGGTTAATGCTGCACTTTCCACAAAGTGTTTGCATTATTTGCGTACACTTTGTGCGTACACTTTGTGGATCTCTCCCTATCATTTGAACCTTGGCTGCAAATGTGGAAAACATCATGGAATTTTTAGTGTCAGCACATGTAAATAGACAGAATTGAAGTTTTTAAAATTTTTTAAAAGGGTTGGTGGCCTTTAGCTTTACACATTCTTCCCAACCCACTTTCAGAGAAATGTGGTACAGATCTCCTAGCCCAAGGTCAGCATATCAGTTGGATATCTAAAGTCACAGAGAGAATTGCCTATTGTCCCCAAACAATGGAGTGAAGCGGCACAATTATGAGCCTTAGTCCCTGATTAAATAGGGTGGTTCCAGGTTTCTTAGGTCTAAGGCTTTGACTCCTTAGTGTTTTATGTCTCCTATGCAAAAGGTGAGCAGTTCAACAGGGTAGTTCAGCACTTGTTGATCGGGGTTTGCTGGGTTAAAAGATTACCTTTGTTATTGACAGCAGAAATGCCATAAAGATATTTGCATATATTTGCAGAGATTGGATAGTGAGGTTGTTTCCTTCAGAAATCAGTCTGTTATGAGTTTTATTGCTGGGTAGTTGCAGGTTATTGCATTGCAATCAAATAATGAACTTAAGGGCCCAACCTTACCCAACTTTCTAGTGCTGATGCAGCCATGCTGATGGGACATGCTTCCTGTGGTAGTAGGGAAGTCGTGGAGGCCTCCTCATATTAAGACAACATTTGTTCATAACCACAGGGTTGCACTGCAACCTATTGGAGTTGGAAAGGTGGATGGGTTTGGGCCCTAACTCTGTGGTTGGATCCAAAATAAAAATAGATATATTCTGCTTTTATTTGTGCTGGAACATAGATTGAATTTCCCCCAGATCAATAGGAGGAAGGCAACTGTCCCTTGTGTGTGTTCCTCCCATAGTGTATCTATGTAAGGACAGAAAAAATTATTTATTTAAAAAACGAATTTTACTGTGATAGAAAATTTATAAAGCTACACAGAAAATTCCAAAAGAGAAACTTCCCAGTCCTTATAGCTTTCTTTGTTTATACTGTTCCCCTGCAAGGTCTGTACACAAATAGTTTGCCGAATCATTTCATGGAGGTTCTGCGTTCTTTGCAATGGAAAGAACAGCATTTCTCAACGGAGGTGCATGCTCTGTAATGCTGTGCCCTTTTACCTACTTTCCTGGACAAACATGTGACTGCTTCAGAAATGTGCAGGCGGGGAAAGTGCTCTGCAGCAGACGTTTTTTAAAAAACACCTCTTTATGCACCAAGAGAATGATCTCAAAAGAGACGTTGAGGAAGGTTGGATTGGGATTCTTTCTGGATTTTCTTTTCTGCCCAACTGGCTGCTCTTAATGGTGCACACACATTTCCAAGTGCGTCTTGGAAGTAAACAATTGACACTTATTTTTCAGATTTATGTAGCTCCATCACACTTGTATTTTACAGCTCTCATATTTGTGAATTTTTTTTGGCCACTAGTTTCAAGATCAGTTTATTGCTCCCTAAAGATTGTTGCCCGGTGCAATTGCTACCCAGTGCACCCCATTAGCTACGCCACTGGAGGAGACCATTCTTATCCCAAGAATTCCACTAACAGTTCAAAGCTGCAAAGTACTCAGACTTGAAAGAAACAAAGGCTTCCATTTAACACATCGCTATTGTAAAAAAATTTTTAAAGTCTTTATTTGATATAATAGAAAGTAACCCATTTGTTCAGTGGCAATGGACATGGACATTCACTGTTAGCATATGCATACAATTTTATTACCCCAAGTAGACAATCCCAAAATTACAAATAATACTTCCCACCCTTCATGGTGACTACCTCCATCTTTACTTCAAGAAAAGATGTGCATAGTGCTCCCTTCATAGTAGTCATGCATAGGGTGGTTTCTCTGGAGAGGCTTGAGCAGGTGCTGGTGGAGCACTGAAACTAGCCATATCCTGGCTGATGCTGTTTTTTAAACTGGCTGGTGCTGTTTATCAAGACATTGCTTGTATGTCAAGTTAAAGTTTATTAGAAATGTTTGCTTGTCTTGCAAAACACTCTCAATCCAAGGTTTTACTGTATCCTACCTTATATATGAAGGATTTTTGTGCGTAACTAAACACTGCGATTAGCTTAATCTGCACAAATCTGTTTATGTATCTGCTACAGCTTTAGGCCAAAATGGTAGTATGTGCTCTGTGAGACTATCCTTCAATTTCACTTCTGTCATGAACATGCTTAGGACCAGTAAGTGAAATCCTTTTTCTAAAAAGGTGCTAGAACTTGCCTGGAGGGTGGCAGTTTTATGATGGCTGATCACAAATCAGCCAGTCAGTGTTATACATAGCTGGCTTTTGCTGCCAACTTACAAAACTAGTATTTTTTACCTAGGTTAGATACTAGATACCAGAACATACTGTGTGTGTTTCCAAAGTCGTGCAAAGATGCTGTATTAGTACATAGGCATAGAGCACAATCCTAACCATGTCTACTCAGATGTAAGCCCCATTGTGTCCAATGGGTCTTACTCCCAGGAAAGAGTCTTTAGGATTGCAGCCATAGACCCATCCATAATACTGGGATAGTTTAGTTTGTAAAACTATCAGAGATTAATGCACATGAAAAACGTTGGACTTGGAGATAGTGGTTTACTATTGTCAGTCGTGGTAACACTTCAGGTATTTTGGGGATGCAAAAGGGTGGGAGATTTGTACTTGCTAGTATGGATTTCCAAACATGGCTGTATATATCTAAGCTTCATTATAATGAGAAAGTTTCTTGACAGTTCTGGGAAATGTCATTATTTTAATGAGGAAAACCATTTAATGAGGAATATCATTATTGCAAAGGAAGTTTTTCTTTCATCAGTTGTCATCAGCTGGTTTAGCTAAAAATCTGTGTATGCAATTCCAGTTAGGCTCATATGATTGCATAAAAGTTTTTGCTCCAAACTCAGATTAAAATGAATTCTAAATCTATGAATGCCGTCCATACATCAGTCCCTAAAATTTTTACTAAATTGGGATACAGTTGGGAACAATTACTAACCTGTCCTGAAAATGATTCTTGTGATCAAAATTACCGTAATCATAACTACAAACCCAGAAGATGTTGTTTCATTTCTCAGCAACCCATCAGTTCCTATTCCTAGGTTAGTGGCACAGGAGCCTCAATAGCATGAATGATTTTGACACTGCTTTGATAATGTAGGAATTCCAAGGTCTCATGTGAGGAAATACCAAAAAGGTGTTTCTCCTGTCCCAAGAGTTGAGGCAATACTACCATAGGAAATAGCTGTGTTATCAGTCTTCTGCATGGCCTTGGCTTATCTCATGGTAACCAGACTTGCATGTTAAGTCAACCATTCTTCAGTGGTTTATTTGTATTGGAGGTAACATAGTACGCAACATTCTTTCGATATATGTGGGTCTGTTTCACAGGGACCCTTCTGCATGTAATATTTGGGATAGAAAACTTAGTAACAAAGTATTTTCACTTCTTCCAGTTTGAGGCATCAATTTGTTGGGCAGTGATGTAACCAAGGCCAGTCTTTGATTTTTATTCTCCTTTTACTTGTCCTGTCCTTCTTTGCTTTGCATATATATGAATTCAGAAGACTAGTATGTTTAGCTTGTCTTGGGGAGCAACCTGTTCCGTTTAGTATTAACCTCTTGAGATTTATTCCATTAATGCTCTATGAGCGTTTTCCGTTTAACTGCAATTGATTGGTTTAGAGTTGAAAATATCATGTTGAATATGTTTATATGTGTTTCCAGTTGCAGATAAAATAGCTTAGATCAATGGTGCCCAAACTGTGGGTCAGGACACACTGGTGGGTCAGGACCTGATTTTTGGACAGTCGCTAAAAGGTGATATGAAGATCAGATACTGTAATTTGCTGATGGCCCAATTCTATCCAGTATTCTAGTGTTGGTACAACCATGCCAGTGGGGCATGCACTACATCCTGTGATAAAGGAACTGTAACAGAGGCCTTCTCAAGGTATGGGAACATTTGTTCCCTTATTTCTGGGATGTATTATGGCTGCACCAGCGCTGGAAAGGTGGATAACTGTTGAAAAAAATGAAATAACCATATGTAGCTTGGTGATTTTCAACAGTTGTGCCGTGTCATGCTGGTATGCCACAAATGATCAATAAGTGAGGCCTGGAAATTTATTAGTAAGGACGTGGGGGATGAGACCCCTTGGTATGCCTTGTTATAAAAAAATCAGTTGTAAAAAAAAACAAAAAACCTAACAACGCGCCCTGAAAACTTGAGCACCTTGTCTGTGTGCTATGAGATTTAAAAGGTTTAAAATTGCTGCTGTACCATGCCAGGAGCTGAGCTACTGCAGTTTGTAAGCATCTGTAAATACAAGAAGATAAATGTTTGTGGGTCTTTCTGGTTATTTACTAATTAATATATTCTTTCTAGAGCTCCCTTTTAAAGTCTATAAACCTAGGTGGGTTCTGCTAGAATGTTGTTTTTTAAAAATGGGTCCTGATACCCACTGTCTCAAATGAAGATATTAATTATACTAATGTAATGTTTTAATCCTTTTATTTGGCAGATACACCTTAACAATGGCAGAAGCCCACCAAGCAGTTGCATTTCAGTTCACTGTAACACCAGATGGGATAGATCTGCGCATGAGCCATGAAGCTCTTCGGCAGATCTATTTGTCTGGTCTCTATTCCTGGAAGAAGAAATTCATCAGATTCAAGGTAACCAGCAATGCTTTTAAAAAACTGTACTTAGGACATACATGCACTTTTTCCAGCATACAAGAGATTCCCAAACTCATGTTTACCATCTAACACAAGAATTGGGATACCCAGTCCTATCCCCATATTCTTGATTGATTAAAAACTAATAAAAACAATACTGGAACAGTTAAAAATGTAAAAACATTAATAATATGTCATAAAAATATTTGTGTAAACCTAGCAACTAACAACCAACAGGTGTTAAATTAGAAAGGGTTCCCGTGAGGTTTCTCTTTTCTCAAAAGCCAAGTGGAATAAAAATGTTTTATATCCTGTTGGAAACCATATGGGGGAAAATATATTCAGTTATACATGGTGTTCCCTCAAAAGGTAACTGAAATACTTTAGTAAGCTTTTAGCTTTTGTACACAGTGATTACCTATCGTACAACTATGTGTTCTATATGTCTTCACATCTTCGGTCACCTTTTTGGAGGGTCACGCTGTATATTAGAGATATCAAAAACTTCGGACTTACCAAAAGAGTAAACACATTTTTGCTAATATTTTTGTTTGCCAATATATATATTGTAGTGATATAACACTTAATATAAAATAACAGTTTATCTATACACTGGGATAACAAAATTTATCCAGGAAATGTGGAATAGTTGCTTCAGAATCCAAAAAAAAGTAAATATAAATTTCTTGTCTTTCCAGAATGGCATAATCACTGGAGTCTATCCTGCTAGCCCTTCTAGTTGGCTTATCGTAGTGGTAGGTGTTATGTCAACAATGTATGCCAAAATAGACCCTTCATTGGGAATAATTGCCAGAATCAACCGGACACTTGATACAACGTAAGTAAACTCTGTCCTCTTCTCATCTGCCCTCTCATCCCCCAGATGAACAGTGTTTTTTCAGACATGGTTAAATTCTACCTCCACCTTTCCTCTAATTTGACCTGGCAGTTCTTTCCCAACATTTGGGGAAAATAGTTTTCTTACAATCCAGTCCTATGACTATATCATTTTTTTTAGTGGGTATCACAGCCCACTGCCCTGGACAATGGAGCTGCTGGAGGTATAGGCAAGTGGTATCATATATTCACTAGACAAGTTACAGTGGGGATAGACCAGGGCAATTTGGGGGAGGTTTGGGTTGGGAGGAGGGCAAGGGTAGGTCTCTCCCCCACCCCCAAATACACACACTGAATGCACTTGCACATCATGTTGGCATGGCAGTATCTGCACTGGAAAGTTGGATGGGATCCCAAGACACCTCGCTCTTTTTCATGAGTGCTATCACCAACATTGTCTCTCCAATCCTATACTTGACTATTTACTTACTAGCCAATACTAACTATTCCAGATTGACCTGTTAAACAAATAGCAACTTTTCTGTGTTCAAAATAATCATTGTTAGTAAGATACAATCCTCTTTGGATACTTTGATCATGATATCTTTTCCAGAATTCATGGAGTGACAAATGTTCTCTTAAATATCTTTTTTTAAACTAGTGGCTGCATGTCCAACCGAACGCAGAACATAGTCAGTGGGATTCTTTTTGGGACAGGGCTTTGGGTGGCCCTTATTTACACAATGCGCTACTCTCTGAAGATGCTGCTTTCCTACCATGGGTGGATTTTTGCGGAGCATGGCAAACTTTCTACAGGCACCAAGATATGGATGGTAAGAACTTTTTTATTCTCCTTTATTAAATATGGAGCTGATATGAATCTTGCCTAATCTTACTTGTCTTGTTAGTAACTTTTTCAGGTGGGTTTTCTAATGTTTACTAGAAACTGAGGTATGCCATTGAGTAGAACTTTTTCCAGAGTTTTTCTAGAGTTTCATTTCAGTTCCATTCTGGGAAATGAAAAAATGGTTTTCACTGATGCCTCTTGATTTCATTATTTGAAAAGCTGAATGGTCAACACTGTTCTTATTTCCAGCAAACAAGACTATTGAGGACTGGTAGTTTAGGGCAATGTTCCAAGGATGGAATTCAACAAGCCTTGGAAACAGTGAAATTCCAGTTCTTTTAGGACTTTAGAGCTTTCCTCATGAAGCAGGGAACACGCTGCAGAAGTTACCTTTGCAGGGAAAACCTTTCCTTTTCTGCTGCTTTTAGAATAAAGGGAGATGTGGCTGTCAGATTCATCTCTGATTGCAAATAGATTGTTTGCAAAGCAATGCAGACAGGTGAAGAAATGTTTTGGAAAAGAAAGCAAGAATATCAGACTCATAGCTGCTAAAGGGATGCTAGAGGAGGTGACAGCAAGAACACTAACAGGAATGAGACAGTATAAAAGGAGACAGATGGTAAGAATGTTAGATTCCCGATCCTGTTTGTGTTCTTGCTGTTGCCTCCTCTAGCATGCTTATTGGCCAATATCACTGTCTGCTTCCTCTTAGTTTTGTGTTCAAGTTTCATCTTTGTTTGAAACCTTGCAGATAACACCCCAGAATTCTTTCTTGGTGCTGCAGTAAGTATAGGGTTCGCTTCTGTTTGTGATTTGTGCAGGGGAGAGCACCTGTATGCAGGTGTTTTGTTGTTGTATGGGCTCCCTCAGGCATCTGGTGCATTGCTGTGAGATAGACTGCACTAGATGGATCTTGGACTGATTCAGCAGAAGGTGTTCTTATGATTTCGGATATCTGCAGTAGCATTAGGAATGTATTCGCCTCAGATAGGGATGAGGAGGGTGGCTACTGCAGTCTACATGTAAAAGCCTCTGCTGAAATTACAAACTTCTAAATTACAATATAATGTTATTTAATGTTCCTCAAAATTGCCATTCCCTTGTTGTTCTTCCCTGAATCATGGGAAAATGCTGTAGCTGTTCATGTTGTTCCCTTTGTCCTGACTTTTATGTCTAGAGGTGTGTGCTTCCAATGAGTACGATAGGTTTATAACCTATATCTTACTGGACACAATGGGACACAATACATTGTGCAAGCAAGTAAATAACAAGTTTGAGGTCTTACTGAAACTTAAATAGTCAAGCACTTTTATTAGCTCTTTGTTGTGCATTGTGAATTTAAGTACAAACCTGAAATCCATCAGCAAATACTGAGGATTCCTGATTCTTAGCTCTCTAGTGCTAGAACTAGAGGGCTGACTGTTAGTACTTGCACATATTTTAAGTGTAGTTTCATAACTTTGGTGGTATATATGACAAGCCAGTCGAGTGTTGCAAATTCTACTAGCTCTCATAAGTTCTTCACTCATCATATCCTTATATCTGCTTCAAACTATTGCAATAAGCATGAGAAACTAAACGTCACTGTAAATACGTCTTGATTTCATGGTGAAATCTTGACCGTTCCTTAAAGCTGTTCAGAAAAGGTACAATTGAAAGAAGTCTACATGATTCTCTTCTTCACTTCCAGCCTGTGTCTGTCATCCATATTGTATTTACCAAGGAAATTGCCATTCAACTCTCCTACATAATTCTCAATTCTTTCCTTTACTAGGTAACATTAGTAGGTGTAAAGGCAATTGACTAACAACTGATTCATTTCAGAATCTGCTCTTTGAATCTGCTCTTTGTCTTCCAAGAAGGAAATTCAAATGCTAAACAGTTACAGAAATACCATGGGCACTTATATATAAGTTCTACTGTATATAAGTTTATTAAGCTACATTTTCTCAAGGGAAATGTGTAATATTGACTTTTTTTATTTTAGGCACTTGTGAAGCTTTTCTCCGGTCGTAAACCAATGTTGTACAGTTTCCAGACATCTCTGCCACGTCTCCCTGTTCCAGCCGTTAAGGATACTGTAAATAGGGTGTGTTAAAGTACTCTGAAATTTTTCTCAGTTCTTAAATCATAGAAACATAGAGTTGGAAGGGACCTAGTAGGTCATCTAGTCCAACCCCCTGCCTGCAGCAGGAAATCCTCCTAGAGCATTCCCGACAGTGCTTGTCGAGCCTCTGCTTGAAGATCCCCAGTGAGGGAGAGTCCACCACCTCCCTTGGCAATCTGTTCCACTGCCAAACCGCCCTCACCGTCAGGAATTTTTTCGGATATCCAACCGGAATCTCCTCTCTTGCAGTTTGTACCCATTGGTTCTAGTTCTGCTTTCAGAAGCAGCTATGAACAAATGAGCCCCTTCCTCCCTATGACAGCCCTTCAGGTATCTGAAGAGGGCAATCATGTCTCCTCTCAGCCGCCTCTTCTCCAGGCTGAACATCCCAAGTTCCCCCAACCTTTCCTCATAGGGTTTCCCTTCCATCCCATTGATCATTATTGTTGCTGTCTTCTGGACTTGCTCCAGTTTGGCTGCATCTTTCTTAAAGTGAAATATAAGCCTTGATTGTCTTGCTGGAAAAAAATGTATATGTAAAATTAACATATGTACAGTCACCTATGACTAAATAATGAAAAGTGAAACATAAGTTGCAACACCTTTAATTTATGTAGTATTTATAACCCTGAGATATTCCAAGGAATTACATTACCCTTGACTTTATCTTTTTCCTGCATTGTGCAATCTTTTAATGGTTTAGAACCCTGAGATTCTTTTCCTCATTGGACTTTGGTCTTAGTTTTAATATGCAAATTACTAATATTCGTTGTATTAGATTAGAAGTGTATAGTATTATTGTTGTTCAAAGGTAGGATGGCATCTAGAATAACATTTTTGTGAACAAAGTCATGCTCTGTGAATACAAATTCATTTCAAGAAGGAAAGGAGCATTCCACTTGCACAATGTTCCTTCCAGGCACATAATGCACCTCCATTTATGGAAGCACTAGTGGAATGAACCAACCACTGTAGGAATAAAATTTCAATAATATTTGTGGGCCCTTGGCGTGGCTGGACACTGGTGGGCAGTAGGCAGTGGCACCGGATGGCGGGCACTGGTGGGCATTGGCACTGCTGGGCAATGACAGGCACCAAAGGGTACAGGTGGCAGTGGTGGGCAGCAGTAACCAGGCACTGGGTATCCCTATTGGGCACCAGGCATCTTTGGGTGGCAGCAGGCTCCGCCAGGCAGTGGAAACCAGTGGGCAGATGTCACCAGTGTGTGACAGTGATCACCATCTGGCAGCGAGCACCAATGGGAACCAATAGGTAGTGAGCACCAGGCATCCCTATTAGGCAGCAGGCATCACTACTGGGCACCAGGCACCACTGCATAGTGGGAACCAGTGGTCACCACCAGGAAACATGTTGCACCCCTTTTCTCTCCCTGACAGGTTACATTTCTAAAAATTGCTTCTTAGTGGGTGCTCATGTCATGTAAGGAATACCCCCCCCCCCCCAAAAAAAAATTTCATACTTCTAGGTCCAGGGGTTGGAGCTGGGCATTCATCAGTCAGCGATTCTTCAGTGTAAAGTATAGGGAGGAAAACGTATTGCACCCCTTTTCACCCACTTCCGGTTTGAATTTCCCAAAACTGGTTCTTAGTGGGTGCCTCCATCACCCAGAAGGAAAACCCTCCCCAAATTTTACGCTCTTTGATTTTTATATATATATATATATATATATATATATATATATATATATATATATATATATATATAAAAAGATTACTTTGAATTCTACTCAGGTATGGAGCATCTTTGTTTTTTTAAGAAAATAAAAATAGTAGCATCCACTTCTATAAAATCTAAAATATCTACAAAGGGATTGTCAACCATTAGAACCACATATTGGATCCAACAATAATAAGAATGTATGCATGCTTAAAACGCTTGTATGGACCCCCCTCTTAGCCATAGATCTTAGAAGAAAGAGATGGGTACAGTGGGAAGAGACACATGCCCAGACAAAGAATTGACGCTCAAAGGAAATTTTTGCTCTTAGTCATCTTACATTGTTATCCTTGCAAAGAGAGAATTACTATACAATACAAGTTTCAGTTCTTTTTAGGACTATTGCAGGCTAAGTAGATATATCTATTTTTAGGGATGATAGACCAGATGATTTTTGGTGGTGGGCTAGTTGTGGCCTAAAGGCTGTAGGCTGCCTGCTTATAAGGAATAGTCTATGTAAAAATCATTAGTACAAAATTCTCACTTTAAATTCATCTTTACAAGCAGGCATAAATGCAATGTCTGGGATCTAGCCTTTGCTTTGTCTCAATTGCTGCTATTGTCTTGTCTGGCCCTCAATTTATCTCCAGTGCCTAGGGCTGCATTATCTTTGATCATGGAGTTCTCCTGCCCTGCTGAGAATGATCAAGGTTATCTTTTAATGCTTTGAATGCTTGAAGTGACTTGGGACTACCTAACAGTGCTACTACCAGCACTTTTCTCTAGACCAGTGGTCTTCAGCCATTTCAGCCCAGGACCCCTTTTAATCTTTGGAATCTGCCCGGGACCTCCCTGTCAAACTTGCTACCCCCAATCCGGGACACAAGGCTGAAAAAGAGGACCTTTCCTGGAAAAAGAGGACATATGGTCACTGTGCCACCACTCCCCATGCTCTCTTCCACCCTGCTGCCCCCAATCCACAGGTCTTCTCTTACCACCAACTTCCCCCAATCCCCCAGTCTCTCTCCCATCTCACTGCCCCCCAACCTCCACATGCACACACCTTTCATCCCATGTACATTCACACACCCACAATATACATACCCACCCCATGCACTCACGCGTGCACACATGAATACACACACAACCCATTCACTCGCACATACATACACCCCATGCTCCTGGGAGAAGGCGGACTTAGAGCACAATCCTAACCAGATCTACTAAAAAAATAAGCTCCATTGTGTTCAGTGGGTATTACTCCTAGGAAAGTGTCTTTAGGATTGCAGCCCTTGCAGAGCAACGGGGAGGTTGGCTACACTCTCTCCCCGAGCCTGCCTGCCCCCTTCTTTCTGAGAACAGGACCCCCCCCCCCCAAAATGTAGGCCACCCAAGGAAAGTGTAGAACATAACAAAATAAAAGCTCAAAACCCTTGTGTATATTGCTTTCATCTGCTTAATTTAAACACTGTATTACTGAATCTTACTCTTAAAATTATTACATATATAATTTATTACTTTTCATTTGTTAATTCCAAGCAGGCTATAGACTGCCTGCTCACAAGGAAGAGGAGGACAATGAAGATTTTTTTTCCAGGATACATGGATAAAAAGAGGATGTGTCCTGATTAAAAATAAAACATCTGATTAAAAATAAAACAGTCTTAAACACCAGCCCACCCCCCAAAAGCATTAAACCCCCAGAGAGATAAGGATAGGAAATTAGGCTTGGGGAGTGGGGGAAGAGGAGTTTGGACTATTACAAATAAAGTTTAAAATGTAGAGCCAGTTTCTATCATTTTCAGTGTGGGGGCTGCCTTCTGGATCACTAGTAAGCTCCAGGTGTCTGAGATCAGGGCCATGGTGGAAGTGGCTGTGCAGTGAGGAGAGAACTTCCTTCTGGGTGATTTTTGGGGCTGGGTTCATTGGATCAGGACCCTTCTGGTGTCCTTGGATTGCTCTCAGCCTGCCCTTTCCACTGGACTATGGCACGTTTGCCTACTCACAAGTACAGCCACTATATACAGTAAATTACTTTCATTTTCCCATTCATTTTCTGTGCATATTTTTGCTTTTCAGTTTTTTGGCTATTCCTTTTGATAGGAAGGAACTATTTCAAAACAAATTGTTGTGTTGGATTCAGCTCTTCAAGATGAATCCAACGACATAGGCATGATGGGGTAGTGAGCACCATTGCGAAGTTGATTTTTGCGGGGTCTCCAGGACCAAGATGGTGGTCCCTCAGCCTTTGCGACTCGCCTGCGGGGGGATCTATGACCTCCCTTGGGGGTTGCAACACCCACTTTGAAGACCACTGCTCTAGGCCCAGTAATCTGGAGTTCAGACTTGTAGCTACAATATCCTTCACATTCAGTCTGCCTTTGTGATATAGTACAAGGACGGCAGTAAGCACGCTAAGTCCACTTAGTCTGGAAAGAGTCTCTTCTGTTCATTGCATTTTATAACCTTTATTTGCTGCTGCTTTCTGACTACATTTCTGACTATGTGTGGAGGGAAGGGGTGGGAGTAGGAAAGAAGGTGATTTTGGAGGATTCTACTCTACAACCAATTGTTTTCTTACTCATTCCAGTATTTGGAGTCAGTTCAGCCGCTTATGAACAAGGAAGAGTTTAGAAGAATGGAAGCTCTTGGTAAAGATTTTGCAGTAAATCTTGGACCAAAACTACAGTGGTATTTAAAACTGAAATCTTGGTGGGCTACAAACTATGTAAGTGTATGAATTGAATGCTTTTGTGAAAGTATATTTATGTGTTTCTTAATACTACTTCATTCTTGAATTTAAGTTGTTCCAGTGCCTCTCTAAAGGAGAGGCACTCTAAAGAACTTACCACAAAAGCAAAAGATGATTAGAATTTCAGTACATCCTATTTTAAGGATTCTCTGGTATACAAGAAGTTGGTATAGTCAAGACTTCAGGTTGTTCACGTCTCAGTAACCTTGCAGGACTTAGCAAGTGTCCAGCTGCTTCTTTGCTGACATGTTTGCACAATTCTCATCTAGGTTACTAGGGTAAGCGAAGAACAGTTGTGAGTCTTAAACTGAGTCTTACCCTACAATCCAGAGTAACTATGGGAGCACATAAGACTCATTTATGTTGACATAGTTATGGCACCACTTAGTGAAAACCTATAGGAAATTCATATTGCAATCCAGAGTAAATTGTTCTTATGTTGGAGCAAGGACTCCCCATACTTACTCTGGATTGTGCACTTAGTAAGTTATTAGTTTGGATGCAGAAACTGTGGACCTGGGGAATCCTCACCCCAAACCCATTAAAGCATTTTTAAAGCCTTACAGAGGTGAAAATCTGCTTATGTACCTGGCTAGAAGCCTACAGGCATATAGTATCTTATACATTGGAATGCTTGAAAATGCTTGGCATGCTTGAAAAAAATTTGAACAAGGTCAACAGAAGCAAAGTTGCTGCTTCCTGTCGACTTGGAATTTATTCATGTTTTTCAGCTGTTGGCAGGTAGCATGCAAATCACTAGATGTCTGCAGGCTTATAGCAATGTGTGTAAGCAAGCTGATTTTCACCCTGCTTAATCTTTAAAATCCATTAATGGGCACACACATGGTGGGAATGGAGGAAATCTGAATCCATAGATACTAGCTCCCTCCTTTACATAACAAGCCAGCCTGGCATTTCATTATACCACTGCCATTGTTGGGTTATTTCCTAGCTGTTGAGAACTTACAGTTCATTTCAAACAAGTGCACCACACATCAGAAACTGAGAAGCTGCTTCTCAATCAATTCTAAGGGTGGACTTGATTTCCTGGTAAGATCTTGACCACTCCTTAAAACTAGACAAGGTACTAACTACATGAGTCTGCTTCTTTTCCAAGCTATACCTGTCATCCATCTCTCAGTATTAATTAGCAAAGAAATTGCCACTCAGCTATGCTGCATAATTCTTATTTGTCACAGAGAAAAAGCTAGTTTTCACTCAACTTGCAGATAATTATTTTTCATCAGTATGTTCTTGCAACCAACCCTGAGGTTGTTTTGACTTCATTTTAAAATGCTAGGTGCCCAATGTTTCCATCTATATATGTGATGTTCTAATGAGCAGAGGCCCTTGATTAAATGTTGACTTTTGCAGATTAATAATTTGATCCTGTTCTTGTTGTAGGTGAGTGACTGGTGGGAAGAATATATATATTTAAGAGGACGTGGGCCTATTATGGTTAACAGTAATTATTTTGCAATGGTGAGTAGTGTCACTCTGTATATATTTTTCATACAGGCACTTCTTCTAAGGCATGCAACTTGATACGAGGTAGCTCAAGAAGTTGTCATAAATCGGCCCCCAAAGTCACCAAACCACCATCATTTCCAACATATGTACTGGGAATGGCATAAAATTTTATAAAAGCATAGCATGATTTGTTTATATGACAAGGGGTAACCTTGTGGAGTGGTAGAATAAGGTTATTCTTATGTTGTTGGAAATAGTTTTTCCATATTATTTTTGGAAAAGGAAATAGGTTTATCTAGCCTAGTTTTTCTTTCCTTTCCCTCCCTGGTGCTTGTGGACTTTGAGCAGGTGGTGAATTTGTTTGCTCTTTGACCCCAATGGCTGGACATCCAGTGTAATGTAGTGGATAGAGTATTGAGCTTAGATCTTGGTTCTTAGCTTATCTAATCTGACCTAGTTCAAATTCTCACTCTGCCATAAAGTTTACTGGGTGACTATTCTCTTTCATTTTAATTTACCCCAGAAGATGGTTAGGCTAAAATAAAAGGTCTTGGGGAACCTCATGTAGAGCAAGGGAATCTGCTCTATTTATTGGAATTTTATTTTACTTAATTTTATTAAGTTTATTGGAATTTATTTATTGGAGTTTATTATTCCATCCTTCCATCTCTTTGGTTTGCACTTCTGCCATTTTTAAGTACTGTAATTTTGTGTTTGTGTGTGTGTGTCTACAACCCTCAACATGATGGGAGGGAAGAAGTTCTACAAAGTAACATTTCTCTGCATATCTAGGAAGTCCCTCACGTATTCAGAAACATTTGTCTCAGGCAACCCATTTGTAGTAGCCTACTGTTAAGCGTGGGGTCCCCAAGTTTGTAATTACAGGGAATTATGTCTTTTGAAAGGAAAGAATGTTTTTATGGACATTCTGCGAAGCCAAATTAGACAAAGATCCCACACCCACTTATGCATGCTTGCATCAAATGATGTGGGTAGTTTTTAGCACATGTGAATTAGGCATACAAGTAGAGCTACAGTCTGTGATCTCATCAACTAGAACCGTGAGCACTCCTCATGAACAAACCTAGTACAATTGTTTTAAGAGCGACATAAATTTGAAAACATTTGTAAGTGAAGCTTTTCTTCTCGTCGCTATGAGACTCTAAGCATTTGACAGTTCTTTAGGAAAAAAATGATATAACTATTAAGGTTTGCTTCTTTCATCTCTTTAGGACTTCCTGTACTTTACTCCCACGCCCGTGCAGGCAGCAAGAGCTGGGAATGCTATCCATGCCATCCTGTTATATAGAAAGAAATTGGACCGGCAACAAATTAAACCAGTATGTACATTTTTCTGCAGTAGTTATAGATTTGGATCTTGTGTATCAGGTCTGTTCTCCAGTGGTTCATCCATGGTGGTGTCAGTTCTGTGAACTGGAAGTACCTCTTCCTCAAGTAGGCAGGTCAGCTGGAAATCTTCCTGAGGTGAGGGGCTCCCTGGTGTCTCCCAGACTGTCCTCATCTCATAATGAAGTTGGCTGGAAGTTCAGTCGCAATCTGGCTGACCACCCTTTAAGGGTCTTTTATGGGGTCTTCTACCCCTGTGAGATAACTCCCTACCTCTGGGGAGTTCGGGGGCTTTATTACCCCTGGGGGGCTCCTTCTATTGTGTATAAATGGGCTATTCAAGTTATGACACATCCACCACAGTTAAAAGTGCATTCCATCAGGAGTCAAAACAGTGCAATCCTATATATGTTTACTCTGAAGTAAATCCCATTTATCTTACACAGTTAAAAGTACAGGATTGCAGCTTGAATGACATTATTGAATATTTTGTGGACCAAATTGAAGCTGGTTTTTCATTGACAAGTCGCCATGTCTCATTGTAGAGATCCTTACAATTTTCTGCCCCTTACTCAACATGGTTTTTAAAAATTTTATCCAGTTGCTTGTTTGCACCTATCTTTGATAAACACCTTGAATACTTTGAGGGGTGCTTGGGCTTTTTAGAAAAGTTCTGGTTTGCATGTAGTTACAATATTTCATGCAATCAGTGAATGTCAGTCAGATAAGGTGGCTGATGGAATCACTGCTCATCAAAGAGTTTTTTTAAAACATTTATTCTATACCTATATTAGTTGTAAAAATATTGGATGTTCAACCTTTGTATAAAATATTCATTGTGGTTATAACTTATTTCTATGTATGTATTTCAATGTCATGAGTGGCAGCATGACTCAAGGACCCACACAGCCTTTCTGATCCACTGATTCTGTGACCTTTGTGTTTTGATCTATTTTATATTTGATTTAAATTTACAATCCTCTTTGTACTGTGTCTCTGCCTTTTCAGTTTCAACTCCTTCTATGTTTCTTTATAGGAGGCATTTCAGCACCCTTTTTCTGATAGCAGAAATGTTGTGTTCTACAATATCATATTTTGTTAAAGTCTATTAAAATGGTCTCTGATTGTGGTAAAACGATGATGCATAAAGAATCACTTCAGATGATGTGAGTGCAACATGCAACTATCTTAGAGGATAAGGAAAAGGAAGATATTTTGAATTAATTTAGAAAATTAAGCATATGTAGGGAAATTGCACAGACTAGGGAAAGGTCCAGGAAGGCAAAAATAAAAGGGTTTTGGAAGCCAGAATTCAGAAAGCTGCTTTAACAATATCACCTACAGAGAAATGATATCACTTGTGTATATGGAATAAGCACACGCATTCCACATCACAGATGGTGAACCACATCCAATATCTGTTCAGTGGTTTCTGCATAGGCAGTTCTCTCCTTGTGTGAAGTGGGCCTTCTGACATTTGAAGTGAAGTCTTCTTACATTTCATACCCACATGTCTTTTTATTCTCTCACTTGCTAACAATATTAGTAAAACACATTTGTAACATTCATTTGTGGCATAGATTCTTCTGATGGGATCCACAGTTCCACTCTGCTCAGCTCAATGGGAGAGAATGTTTAACACCTCCCGTATCCCAGGAGAGGAAACAGGTAAGAAGAACTAACTGAAGACAAAGAACAAGAGAGCATCCAAAGGGTCTGGAAAAATTGCCAAAGTTTTCTAATAATAAACATTCATATTCACAGCATGTAAACATAAGAATACAAAGTGAACTATACAATTTAAATAGGCAGTAGCTACTGAGGAAATCAAAACTGTGGTTCAAATATACTCAACACTTTAAAAAAAAACCACTTAAAAATATGTATTGACATATTTTGCTTTTCTTTCTTACTTTACTTTTTTTTATAAAGCTGCTCCTGAGAAATGATCTGCTTACTCAGCTTGGATTTTTTTTCATGCGATCACTTCCATTTTTGTTTTCATTCTAGTGAGTCGTCTTGCCTTCCATTGCCTCATCAACCTTCACGGGAATTCATGTGTTCTTTGCACCCTCAGTGTTCTGAAATCTTTGAGGTTTTTTGACTTTCCTTTTTTCCTTTCAGCTTATGATTTACAATACTGTCCCAATGTGCTCTTCTCAGTATGAATGTATGTTCAACAGTAGTCGTATACCGGGCATAGAGACAGGTACAGTGTTAGTCCTGTCTGTGTATTTGGCCTCATTGGCATTCTAATTTTTTGTGTATGTAACAGATTTCTTCAGCCTATTTTTGCTGCCTAAATGTTTGCATAGTTGGTGAGGCTGCATAATTTTTCTAAAAGAAAAATCACTTTTAATTGTGCTATAAAATTCAGTTCTTTAAAGTTATGAACCATTTCAAAGTTGAGGCAACTTGGTGCTAAGTGGATTATTGTGAGGATATAATAGTGCGAGCTTGATCCAAGCATTTGTTCCCATTGGTTACCAAGTGCCAGAAACCTGTGTAATGTGTTGTGTGTTTTTTTTCTGAACAGAAGTTTTGAATAATTTAAAGCTACTAGTTTTCTATACTAGTTTTTTTTGCAGTCACAGTAGCTCTCAAAACAGTATACATCATACCAAAAATGACAACAAAATAAAAAGTCAATTAGACATTTTTACTAGAATTTTAAAAATAGTTAGCAAAATATCAAATTGGAAAACCTTCAGCTATGATTATACTGCTTTCCTTAAGAAGCAGGCTTTGTCTAGCCACCAAAACATCTGAGAATTGTCCAGATGAATTTCTGCTGGAAACACTTTCCAAAATATGTCTCACCATAGAAAAGGTCTTACAACTACAAGTATATGCAATTATAAATCTCACTTCGTTGTAATTCAGAAGACTGAGCAGAGAGCACCACTTCTGTGATTTAAGGAGTGGAGAGAAACATTTGGAATGATGCAGATGTGTCCTTCTCACAAGGTCATCAAATGGGTTGAAGTAGGGAAGATTCTTCAAAGTTGGCCAAACATATTTCTCTGTCTTCTAATGAAATTTTACTAATCTAGTAATTAAGAATATGAATGCAAAATATCTTTGTGCACAGAAATTAGTTCTTCTTTCTTGTATTGCAGTAACGAACACAGTTGGAAAAACAAGATATAGCTGAAATGATCTCAGAACCATTTGATTGATTGCTTTTATTTCACATCATGTTTTTTTCTTTTTTTGTTTGCTTCATGTGCAATTAACTGATCTGTAGCAAAGTGGTGAGAATGAGGTGTGATTCTCTCCACCTCCTTCCACACATATATGGTAGGGCTTAGGCTTGTTTCCTATACTGAGTATTTTACATTGTCTTGTATACACTATTATACAGATTATATTGAAATCTGAAGAGATAGGAGAAAGTAAAATTTGCAAAACTAGACTATGCATGGTGCATATGGTTGAAAGGACATTATAAGATAAATTATGGATCTGCTTTGGGGGAAGGTAATTTTGTACATATTCTGATGTGGAGTAATGATTAGTGAGGAGTAATTTAGTGAGGCAATCCAACATAGGTTCCATCGAACATTGAAACAGACTCAAATGGTTCATATGCTTTCCTGAATTGGACCATGCAAAAATATCATGAAATGCTTTATAATATAACCATTAATTCAGCTGGAATAAATCTACTTTTTGTCCATTTTGCCCTAATTTTCATAAGTGGATATGCCTTTTGAATATTCTCTGTTACATAAAATTACTACTAATGTCCTCAATAATACTTCTTTTGTGCCTCATTTTTCTGAAGCTTTCTTCAGCATGTACTGCTTTGGCAATGAAAAATATGTTCACATTTTGATGCTAAATTATTGGCTGGCATTATTTTGAAAGCAATACTTGCTCTGTGTGATAGCTAACTCATAGGTTACTCTTCTGCATCTTGGTGAAAGTTTTGATGTTTGCACCTGTTTGTTTCTATAGCATGAATGTGGTGATATTTACATTTCTAGATTGAGAAAACCTCGAATATTAAGATGTGCAGTCTTGCCTTTAGTGATAATGGACCATTCATGTACTATGTCAAAGTCAAGAACCTCAGAGAAGTCTAGAGAGGATGCTCTTATTCTAAGGTTGTAAATTTTGAGGTGGAACAGCCTTTTCACATGTGGGTAACTTCCAAACAAATTTTTTTCCTATAAAAAATAGAACAATACAGGGTGATTCAAAATGAATGGGACAAAAAGGGACAGGTATGTTTTCTTTTTGTCACATTCATTTTGAATCACCCTGTATAATCCAGTGAGAAGTCTTGGCCATTTCCGGGAACAGATATTGGAAGTCTTACTACAAGAGTTGAAAGAGAGTAACAAGAAGTGCAAATTCAAGTGCTTATGCAGACCTGTAGGTTTGTTTATACGTTTGAATCTTCTAGGTCATCCTTCTCAACTTGGTCATCCTGCATTGCAGCCTTGTCCTATTTTGTTATTCTGGTGCTAAAATCCATGTAAGATAATGGAAGGCATGGAAAAGAGCTGGAAACACACATGCTTGCATTCATTAGACACTACAAAATTGAGAGCATCATTGGGCTCTTAAAAGAGAGTAACCTTATTTGGTACAGGTTTAGAATAGTGAGCATCTTATTTATGAAGAATACATTTATGTATGCACAGTGTACAAATCTGTGTCTGTAAACACATTAACATACTGTAAGTAAATGGATTTGAAATGATGAATTGATGAAATTTGGAACTGAGCTTTCTATAAGGTTATATTACTGAAATCTTGCTCATTTCAAAACTTTGGATTGCAATTCTAGACACCATCCAGCATATTAAAGACATCAAACACATTGTTGTGTTCCATAAGGGATGCTATTACAAAGTATGGATATACTACGATGGCCGATTGCTGACACCTCGGGAAATTGAACTGCAGATGCAATGGATTCTAGATGACAAATCGACGCCCCAGCCTGGTGAAGAGAAATTAGCTTCTCTTACTGCAGGTGACAGGTATGAACAGTTGTAATGTTGGTCATTATACTAATTATAATTTAAAGCAAGCTTTCATTGACTTGCATTGGAGTTTTTTTTAAAAAAACTGTAAATAGCACATCTGAGGCATACAGTCTACAGGGGGAATGCAGTAGGAGGGCGTTTTTAACTTCCCCAGTTTTACATCCCCTCTCCCCTGTAGTTAAAAGTAAAAGGCTAGGCTTATACAGTATTGTTTTTGTAAAGTATAATTTGGTCCCAAGGTGACAATGGAATTTCAAGTTGAACATGGGATGTAAATGTTTGAAACCTGCTTCTGAGACTGCTGCACTTAAAGACATACTAAAATTATATTTTCCCCTAGGACTTCTGAGAGGCTCTACTGTACAGTGCATTGATTTAAAAGTAATCACTGTACATCAGTTTGAACATAATAAATGTTTCCATTTTCAAACTATGGAACTTTCAGGTTCTCAACATTTGTGGGTTGCAGCTGTTCTATTCTGTTACTTTATTAGGAACAATTTAAATTTGCTAAAATTATGATGCTCCTTTTAAATAGATGATTAACATTATGTAGATGACATGGCATTCATTTACTTTACACCGTATCTATTTTTTCATGATCTTGCTGCAGAGTGCCTTGGGCAAAAGCTCGTCAGACATACTTTGCACGTGGAAAAAACAAGCAGTCTTTAGATACCATTGAAAAGGCAGCTTTCTTTGTGACTTTGGATGATACTGCTCAGGGTTACAGGGAGGATGATCCAGTGCCATCGATGGACTCCTATGCAAAGGCACTTTTGCATGGCAAATGCTATGACAGGTACATTGAGTATGGGAAATAAAGATGCTCACCTCTTATCATATATTGTTCTTTATATGTGTATCTGATTACCCATTTCATTAGGCCAAATTTTACTTTGTATCCTGAGATTCATTAGGACACAAACAGATTTTCTGTTCTTTCTGTGTCTATTGATATCATAGCTTTAATACAGTTTCTTATACACATTACCCAAATAATGCATGGGATCCTTTTTTCCTTAAAAGGTGTTCCCCACAGGTTACCCTGCTTATTGTGGCCAGTTATATAGGAAGCAGTGCTCATCCCCATTTCTAAGCCAAAGAGCCAGCATTGATCAAAGACGCCTTCATGGTCACGTGGCCAGCACGACTAAATGCCAAAGTGTTTGTTTATTTACTCCATTTACTCCAGTTTCCATGTTTTCGAACTCCTCGGTTGGCAGGAGCTGAGCAAGGGATGGTAGCTCACTGCTTTGTAGTACCCAGGTCTCAGACATTGACCTGCTGTTCAACAGACATGGTGCCTTAACTGCTGAGCCACTATAGCCATATACTTTTTTTCCTTAGTTTTCTCTTTATCTCTTCCTTTTTATTTGTTAAGGAATGTTTCTGTGAAGGAATGTTCCTGTTAAGGAATGTTGTTAAGGAATGTTTCTGTGAATGTAAATGTTTGGACACATTTACAAAGTACATGCATATATGTGTTTGTGATGCATGACATTTCTCCCCCTTTTGGCTCAGTTGTCCTTACTTTTGGACACATTTAATTCACCAGAAACTCTAGTGCAGGATTAGAAGCCTAAAAACTGCTGGCCCAGCAGTCTCTGTCCTGTGTTGTATACGCTATTGTTCACTAGCCATATGTAGATTAAAGGTTCATCTTCCATTCTGGAATAGCTATTTCTCCTTGCAATAAGCTTGCCTTTCCATGTGAATAAAGGGACAAATATAGCCTATTTGATTATCTACAATATTTGGTATCGGTGGAGGGTCCAAGAATAGATCTCAGGGGATTCTGAGTATCCTTATACTTGCACCCTTTGCAAAATCATGGATAATTCAGTAGGTTGCCTTATCTCTCTTTCAACCAGTAGATGTATTGTTCATTTGATTTTTAAAAATTATTGAGGAGTCCTTGCTCTCCTGGGAGAGAGCTTTCCTTAGCACATCCCTTAGTCTCTGTAGTTTGGGGTGGTAGTAGCAGATAAAACCTGCCCAGGTTTCTTCCCTGACCCCCACACCCCAAATCAGCTGCTGATCCAGTAAATTGAAATTAGGGGCAGGGAGGGGTGTATTTATACCAACCTTTAGGTATGACTCCCCTCAGTTAATCTTACTTCTTTTTGGATTGTTCCCCTGACAAGGTTATATAAATTAAAAATAGTTCACCTGTCATTTATATTTCACTGCTTTCTACCACATTCTGGAGAGTTGTGTATTTGGTTAGGGTACTAAAAATTCTCTAGCCAATTTTATATATATGGATAGATAAAACACCATATGGTAAAACTTAAAACACTACATTTTCCAACACTGTTCATTTCAGTGTTTTGTTTTTTAAAAACCACTTAACCAGACACCTCTATCCATACTGGAATTGTATATTCAATTGTGAATTAGAACAGAAAACACTACATTTGCATTTTAATTCAACAGATAAACCCATCCATTTCCAAACAACTCTTATGTACAGGTGGCTGTGCTGGCTTTTGTGAATAGAGCAGAGGTTTCCAAATTGTAATCCATTGCTCCCAAAGAGACATGGAAACCAGGCAGAGAACTAAGGAATTGTTGTGAAAACCAGCACCCTACACAATGTACAGGATTGTTGCTCCAATGGGGAGCCAGCTGAAGTGAGGAGATACCGGTTGAAAAACTTGGGAACCGCTCATGTTGGGTATGAGTAAGTGCTTATGCTCAACAGTACTACTTAATATAAGTAAGAAAATTTTTGTCTTTCATAGGTGGTTTGATAAGTCATTCACGCTTATAGTGTTCAGGAATGGTAAAATGGGTCTGAATGCTGAACATTCTTGGGCAGATGCGCCTATTATTGGACACCTTTGGGAGGTAAGTGTTGTACTGGAACACAGTGCATCTTGCTCTGAGGCAAATTTCCCTGCTGATTCACTTGGTTTTAATTCACCATTCTGAGCCAAGCAAGAAGTAGTCCTTGTGACTCTGTCAGTGATAAGCTGACTGGAAACATCAATGGATCTTTGTCTCTTTCTCAATAGTAGTATATTGACACTTACAGAAGTACAGAAAGTTGACAATTAATACAGTAAAACTGAAGATCCTTACTTACTCATGAATAAGTATGATGCTACTGCTTGAGAATTTACATCATTATTTTTCATTTTAATAAAGAACCATTGCAGAACCTTTTGTTCCATAATTGTTGACAAGCTTTCCATAAAGCTGTTGTATAGAATAGGAAGTCTGGACTTAGAATGCACAACAGACAGTCTTGATACATGTCAAAGGCTGTGTTTTGTTGTAGTCACACAAGTATTTTCATTTTTATATGTAAAATGAGACTGAAGTGTGATCTGCAGATGTTTGTAATTTTAATATATTGGTCTGTATTGTGAGACCTTGATTACTGTGCTGAGGCTTGGTTAAGATTTCATAAATACTTTACTCACAATTCATAGCTGTGTGCTTGCATCCTCTGATTGTTAGGGACTACTTTGGAATAGGAACCCTAGAATGTTCCATTTCTGTGGTAGTCCAGTGAGCATGGTTTGGTGGACATGGAGTCTTCACAGAGCACAACCTCCTCCTGCAGTGGTCCCTGGAGAGAGTGAGAGAATGAAGGGTGGGGAGAAAAGGACAAGGACCACATTTTCTGCAGGATTTATTGAGCAGAAATTACAGAGGTCTTATGTAACTTGATATTACACTGCCCCACAGGTAATGTTGCATTTAGATTCTAATAATTACAGTACTTTCATAATCTTTGAAAAATGCACCTAATTGTACATATTAATGTGAAATTATGATGAGATACGATTAGCTAATTTTGTTTAATTAAAAAATACATTTTTAAAAGATTGATTTTTAACAGTTCAATAACAACACTTGCAATAAAGCTATCATCGATCTACAATGCTTAGAATGATGTGTGATTTTCTCCTCAGAATGTCATGCTTTCTGACTGCCTTGAACTAGGATACACAGAAGATGGGCATTGCAAAGGAGATAATCGTTTAGGCATTCCTGTGCCTACCAGACTGCAATGGGAAATACCTGAAGAAGTGAGTGCAAAATCACTGGGGGGGGGGTATGTGTGCGTAATAGAGACGCTTGGACATAGGGTACATCCAAATCAGCAGTTCAGTTGGAACTCATTCTCTGTTCTGGAAACCACTGCAGATAACAAACTCTGTGGACACTGGAGTTTCAAAGGAGCAGGGTCACTGCATCCCAATTCTTACCTGGTCAGATCAGGCCCTCCAGGGATTGCACTAAAGCCACATCTACTGCCTGTCAGCGAAAAGAGCAACAAGTTATGACAAACATTGGAAGGAGACATGGTACAGTGGCAGAGCTCCAAAGCATGCTTTTTGCTCACTCTTAAAAGCCCTTTCCACCCTGACCTCTTCTCCCAGAAGTAACTGACAGATGATATCATCACCAGTTACTTTCAGTGGTACTTCCACTAGGTAGATTATGCAGAGTGGTACAATGGGGACAAATGTCAACAAACACTGATATAGAAAAAAGTAGGCCTCAGTCTTAAAAGACTATGGTATCATGCTTGGCGCTGCATATGCTGCATGTGAAGCATGAAAGCCTGGGTTGGATTGTTATGGAGGATAGGCTGTTACCCAAGCAGCAGATCCCCCTTCTCCACGCCACTGAATTAGTCCAATGGAAAGGCAGAGCCAATACAATTGGATCCAGCTGGCGTCGCAGAGCTGGGCTAAGGACAGGAGCTCACCCTGTCTTGTGGGGCTGACCCAGGTCTTGAACCCTGGCCTGCTGGTTAACAGGCACAGCATCTTAACCGCTTGCGCCACCCACTGATATAAAAGCAAGTTTAGGAAAAGGCAGCATTTGTGCTTAGAGCTAATCCAGAATTGATCATCTATATACAGTGGTGCCTTGTAAGAGGAACTTAATTCGTTCCAGAAGCTTGTTTGTCTTACATGTCTGCTAGAGGTACCCAGTAGGGATGCCAATCCCCATCAGTACCGGCTGCTGCCTGCCACCAGATTTCAGGTGCCCAGCAGTGCCCTCTGGTGCCCGCACATGCCCAGGGCCTACAGATGTTCTTGAAATTTTACTCCCGCAACAAGTAAATTCTGTTAGTTCATTTATAAAACTGATTTGGGCTTGCAAAAACATGTAAAATAGGTTATGTGGCTTTTGTACTGAAAAGTTTGGAGACCCCTGATCTAAGGTAATCCTTCTGTGAATAGAAATGCGCTCCATGAACAGATGAAGCATTCTGTTTGAATAAAGGAAAAGTGAAAACTTTGAAGGAAGATTCTGTTGATGGAAGTGCTACTTTGGATTCTACTTTGACCTGAAAATTGTTCTAAAGGTGTATACAGTGGTGCCTCACATAAAGAAATTAATTCATTCTGGAGGCATGCTCTTTAAGTGAAATGCTCTTTAAGTGAAGCGGATTTTCCCATAGGTAATAATGGAAACTCAGATTAGTTCCACAACCCAAAAATATTCATATAAAAATATTAACTGTATGTAAAAATGATGACAAAACACTGTAATCAAATTCAAAACACTATAATACAGAACACAATTACTGTAATAAAACACTAAAATATTGTACAGTAAAAACCTGTACAGAAAAGAAAAACCTTTATGGCCAAGGATGACTAATTTTCACTAAAAGTCACTGGTGTCTTTTTGAGCAACTTTAACAAGTAACCTCTCTCTGTGGATGTGAGATCTACCTATGCAAACCAGATAGGCAGTTTGCAGCAGGAGCAGCAGCAAAAGCTTCTGCCTTGATGCAAAAGGGGCAAGATCCTATTCTGTCTACTCAGAATCAAGTCCCATTGAATCCACTGGGGCTTACTCACAGGAGAGTGTGTTAAGATGCCATATTGACTCTTTCCAGTTTGCAGCAGGAGCAAGACCAGCAAAGGCCTCTCAGCATGCTTCTCCTGAACTGCCTAGGCTGTCCCAGTTAGGGCAGCCCAGGTCCTTCTGTCTTGGGGCAGCCTATGTTGTCTTATGCTGCCCCAAGCCTTTTCCAGAATAACTTGTGTGGCCCATCTTGCAATTGGGCCAGCCCAGTGATAAATAGGGTAGCCCAAGTGCACTTCTAGATTGTCCACATAGTCTTTCAAGTTTCTAAGGCTGCTATCTGTCCCTTTTACACAGGAGTGAGTCCCACTGGTTATAAAAGGGCTTACTTTAGAATAGACATGTAAGGCTAGGTTTCTCAGACTCCTTTCCATTGCCCCCTTACACAGGAGTGAGACCCCCTGATTATAATAGGCTTACTTCAGAGTAGACAGTACTAGTCTCTTAGAAGAGGCTGAATAGGTGCTGACGGATCACCGAAACCAGCCATTTCCTGGTTGAGATTATTTCACTTATATATCAAGTTAAGATGTATTATAAATTCTTGCTTATCTTGCAAAACACTCTCAGTCTAAGGTTTTACTGTATTATCTTTCTAGAAAAATTTAAGCTTTTAAAGCAAAATAACATATTTTGCTAAATCAATTATATTTTTGGTGGCCCTTTTGTGTAATGTAATTGTTGTGTTGCTGCTATTTTTAGTGCCAAGAAGTGATTGAGAGGTCACTGAATGTTGCAAAGCCTCTGGCAGATGATGTGGATTTTCATTCTTTTCCTTTTGATACATTTGGGAAAGGATTAATGAAGAAAGCAAAAATAAGTCCTGATGCATTTGTGCAACTTGCCCTGCAGCTTGCTCACTGTCGTGTAAGTATTCAAAACTTGTTTGTTTTGTTTCTTTAAAAAACAAGCATATACAGTTTGAACTAGAATAAAAATATTCTGTCTAATGGGATGACTTTGGTTATGTTCACTTGAAAAGGTCAGATTCAACTCATGCTTCTTACACTTCAGTGCTGCTATTTCTTAATGACATGCATAAAGAGATACAATGGTGTCTTGGTTTATGAGCATAATTCATTCTGGAACCATGCTTGTAATCCAAAAATCCAAAGTGGATTTTCCCATAGGAAATATTGGGAACTCAGACAATTGGTTTCACAGTCCAAAAATATTCATATAAAAATACTTACTGTATATAAAAATGATTACAAAACACTGTAATATAATACAAAACTCTGTAATAAAGAAAATACTGTATAGCAGTGAACTGTACTATACCTCTGAAAACCTTCATGGCTGGTGTGAGGGAGACAAGTAAAAAGGGGTATTTTACTCCCTTAAGCAGCCTTAAGGGGCCTCATGTTCTCCTCTCTTGGAATGCTTTTTATTTTAGAATAGTTAATATTAATAAAATTATTAAAGTTATAATAGATATTATCTTTCTATTAATTATAATTATATCTATTATATAATATCTATCAACATAATTAATACAGATACAATTTGAATTGCAGTTAGAATTGCAAATGAGCTTTTGATATCTCACGTGTGAAAGCGAAATATATTATGTAAGTTGGCAGCGCCCTTAACCTCAAATGAGTGAGTGCTAAGTATATCTTAGCATAGCATCAGAGCCTGGGCTTCTCTCTTTTATTTTCTCTGACTGGGAACATTTTGCTTACATCTAAATTGATCTTTGCCTCTTTGTTTAAGGACATGGGAAAATTTTGCTTGACATACGAAGCATCTATGACCCGCCTCTTCAGAGAAGGCAGAACAGAAACTGTTCGCTCGTGTACTAATGAATCCTGCAAATTTGTGCAAGCTATGGATGACCCATCAGAAAGTGTGAGTTTACTGTTATAATGTATAGCTTATTTTGCATGTAAGTAATCATGGTTGCATATAAGCTGTTAGAAAATACGGTTAAAAGCAACTGTGACAAGATAATTTGCAGAAAAAGATTTTGTCTTAAATGGAAGTAAAAAAAATTCTAAATGCAAGTTAATGTGCCATAGGCATTGCTGAGGTATACAGTACATACTGGTAATTATCTGAGAGCACAATCCTAACCAATTTCCCAGCACTGGCATTGCTGTGCCAGTGGGGCACATGTTATATTGTGCATTCAGGAGGAGGAGACCGTCATGGAGGGTTCATCATGGTAAGAAAGTGTTTGTTCCCTCACCTTGGAATTGCATTGTCCTTATACCTGTGCTGGAAAGTTGGTTAGGATTGAGTCCTCAGACACTGAAGTATGATGTATTCAAAATTCTAAGCGTAAGCAATTATTTTGCAGTGAAGTCTAATGATAACATTATACAAGAAAAGAGTTGTCCTCTTTTAGATGGAGTTTAGAAAGAATGGGGAAAGTGCAGTATAATGCCTCGTATTTTTGCTTTTGAAATTTAAGTATCCAAAAGAAGACATTGGTAAGCCTGCAGGAACTGTCCTGCTTCTTCTTAATGCTCAATTTGTCTGCCTCTAGCATACAGAGGTAGTATGCTGTAAGTCCCAGAAGGGAGTAAAAAAAGCCTCGCGTCTCATAAGCCGGTATACAGCTCCCCCCTCTCCCAGAGTGTCCAAACCTCCCAGAGGCTTTGGCACTCTGAGGAGGTTCTGCCCTGGCCTCGCGAGACTGGGAGAGGTCCCACAAGACCCTCCCAAGCCTTGCGCGGCTAGGGGAGAGCATCGGTCAGAGTGTCCAGACCTCTGAGAGGCCTGGACACTTTGAAGAGTGCTTTGCTCTCCCTCTCGGAGCGGCCAGCCCCCTCAGGGGATTGGCCACTCTGAAAGGGAGGGCAGACCGGCGCTGTCTCCTTCAGAGCGAAGCGGCCAGGATGGCCAGCCCCCTCAGAGGATTAAAGCAGGCCTCCGTCAGTCTTGAAAGACTATGGTATCGTGCTCGACGCTGCATGCGAAGCACAAAAGCCTGGGCTGCCTTGTAAAGGGGGGCGTCCAGTGCTGCCCCCTTCAAAGCAGCTTGGCCGCTTTGAAAGGGGCAGCGCTGTTCCTTCACAGGGTGGCCAGCCCCCTCAGGGGATTCCTTTGCAGGGCAGTCCAGCGCTGCCCTTCGCTCTCCCAGTTAGAGCGGCCCGACCCCTGAGGAGCCTGGCTGCTCTGGCAGGGAGAGTGGACCAGCGCCGCCCCCTTCAAAGTGACCAGCTCCCTCAGGGGGTCGGCCGCTTTGAAGGGGGCAGCACTGCTCCTTCGCAGAGTGGCCAGCCCTCTGAGAGGTAGAGCGCTGGTTGCGCAAGGCTCCTAAGCCTCACGTGGACAGAGCCCCCGCTTCAGAGCACTCCAGCCTCAGAGAGGCTGGGATGCTCTGGAGGGGGCGGTGCTCTCTGGCCCTGCAGGGCTGGGAGAGATCACTCTCCCAGCCTCGCAGGGCCAGAGAGCCCTCCTCCAGTGTGCTCAAGCTTCGGAGAGGCTTGGGCGCACTGGAGGAGGCCCGGCCTCACTGGACCATAAGATGCACCTTTAAAACAAGGTGCACCTCATAGTCCGGTGTGTCTCATGGTCCTGGAAATACGGTATATGCTTCCTTACATCTCAATGTATTTCTTTTCCAACTTTATTCAACGTAGTTTACATAGGCAGACTTATGAAATTCCCAGAGGGATTTTTATAGTTTTTAAAAGAAAAGAAAAACTAAGGCTGCAATCCTGTAGTACGCTTGGTCTACCCTATCTGTCACTTGGATGGCCCTATTCCAAGATAGTCGAGCCCAGTTATACCAGAAAGGCTTGGGCCGGTGTAAGTCAACTTAGGCTGGCCCAAGACAGATTGACCTGCACGTGCCTAGCAGTGCCAACGTAGGCAGTTCAGGAAAGGCATGCTGAAGACATGTTCAGCATGGCCTAAAACAGTTCAGTTAGACTGTATCCAGAGCCTGTTTCCAGGGCAGGCATGCCCATTACAGGTCCTCAGAGTTAGACCACCTAAGGAGCAGGAATAAATCTTAGTAGACCCACAGGGGCCCATAATAAGCCAGAGTAAAATTAGAAGTGATGGAAAAAGATTCTGAGTCCTAGGCCAACCTCTGCCTCTTAACCTCAGGATACAGCACAAGAACACTTGCCCAGTGAGCATGCTGTCCTTGTGCTGCTGCCTCTTCAGCAGCAGTTAGGCCAGCCAGAGGCCTTCTAGTCCTGTGGATTTGGCCTGTCAACTCAGGATATATGCTTAAGCCATCTTAGCTGGGCCATTTTTTTTGGCCTAAAGTCAAGATTGCGTTGTAAGTTAATGAGTATGGAGGCCCCATGGATAAGTCAAACCACAGATATTGGATCCATGGATATAGGGTAATGCCTATACTGAAAAAAATCAAAATGAGCTCTTGATTTTACCATGAATTACTATTACTGTTTTTTCTTAGGGTTACAGTAGAAAACTCTAAAGTCTCAACTACTGGCTCTTTTCAAGATGTAACTACAGTGATACCTCGCTTAACAAGTGATCCACATAACAAGCAAAAATTTCTCTAGGATTCTGCCTCACATAACAAGTGTTGCTTCACTTAACAAGCACAGTCATTGGCAGTTGGGGCAGACACCTTTTAAAAAGCATCAAGGCTTGCCTAGCATGCCTGCCCATAGCGAAAGCCACACTTCTGCACTGTTCCTTCTGTGGCCGGGCGTCCGCTGGGCAAAGGGAGAAAAGAGCAGTGGAAAAGAGGGAAGCAGCTCAGGGCTAGCCAGAAGGGAGCAGGGGAGAGAGAGGCTCAGGAAGGAGAGAAGAAGAAAGTGGGAGACACTTTGAAAGTGACTTTGATTGCAGCCTCCTAACCATGTCTACCCAGAAGTAAGCCCCATTGTGTTAAATGGGACTTACTCCCAGGAAAGTGACTTTATTACTGCAGTCTAAGTAGACTTCATAGGAATTAAACTTGTTATGTGAGGCACCACTGTACCAGTAATTTGTTTTCAGTTATTTCTTAAATAGTCTATGAGCTTTTTGGGGGGTTCTAAAACTTATCTTCTGTTGATAATCTTATACCAAAGATGTAAGAAAAATGGCATTCAATATGGAATAAAAAATTCTAAATTGTGATTATATATTTTCTCTGTAGCAACTTTCTTCCCTATTGTGACAGTTTCCTACCAATAATTAAAAGCTTATGGAATATGGATTATGTTCTCATTGAGAGAGATTGGATCACAAGTATTGCTATTATTGCGTATTAATAGTATTGCTAACTGTGTGTTAATATACTATAATAATAAGTATTAATAAATAAAAAGGAATAAGGTGCTTATAGAAAGATACATTTTTTTCTCCTCATGATTATATAGTATACCTGCAATCTCGGATAAAGTTCGAATTGCTCCACTCCTTTTCTTAGATCAGTGACATATGTAAAGGTTATTCTCAGAATGGCTCTTACGCTGTTTTTCGTAAGAACTGTTCACATTCTCATCAGCCAAACAAACCAAAGTTTAACAGCGAGCGCATACTGTGATAATACAGAAGTTATCTACTGCTTCCGATATTGATCAAAGTTGCCATTTTGTCAACATGCCATTCTCTCAAATAGCAAAAGACAAATAAAAAGGTATAGGCTGCAATCCTAAGCATGTATACTCAAAAGTAAATCCTAAGCATGTCTACTCCCATTGTGTTCAATAGTACTTACTCCCAGGAATGTGTGGTTAGGATTGCAGCCTAAGCTCAATATACATTTTATTTGAATTGTATAAAATGATTCCAAATACACGGAGGGATATACAGGTAGAGACTCCCTAATCGTGACCTAATTGGTTCCAAGAATCCCACTGTTTTTGCATTATAACAAAGCAGTTGTATATCTACAGTATTAACCATGGTAACTAATGAATCAAATTAGTTCGGATTCATTAGTCAGGGAGGCAATGAATCAGTTCCTCTTCCCCTGGCTTAAAGCAACTCTGTTTCAGTCTGTTATTCAGATACAAATGGGAGAGGATTATCATTCCCAGGGAAGGGAGGACTCCTTTCAGCCTAGGGGTCCTATCTTGAACCCTGATCCTTATGCAGACACAGAATGGAGGATTTATTGTCTGCCACTTTACCAAGGCAAACAAGCTGTTTCTAATCATTAACGTCTAAAGAGACATTATTTAAAGAGTCAACCTCTTTTGCTTTGAGAAAAAACTCATATAAATAGGTTACACATGTATAGTTCATTCTGCACCCCACCTTAGGTAACTTAGGGTGCAATCCTAACAAATTTTCCAGCTCCAGGGTAAGTGTAATGAAACACTGATGTAGGGAACAAAGATTCCCTCACCTTGAGGTAGGCTCCATGTGCCCTTAATAAAACTCACAAATTTACAATGTAAATAAAATGGTAGGATGCTGCTAAGTTTGGGGTAAGTCTTTAGGTTTGGGGAAGTCTTCCTAACCATAATGGGGCACACCATGTTTTTCCTAGACTTAAAGTTACTGTCATACTGTTGCAACATGCTAATTGTGCTTTCCTCCCCACTTAAATCTTCAGAAAGAAAAGAAGTGTGCACTATTCAGAACTGCTGCTGCCAAACATCAGCTCTTATATCGTCTTGCCATGACAGGTTCTGGCATTGATCGCCATCTTTTCTGCCTTTATGTGGTGTCCAAATACCTTGCTGTTGAATCGCCTTTTCTTAAGGAAGTGAGTAATCATAATAAGAAATGTGTGCAGTGTAAAATTTCTGCAAATTCTAAGGCTTGAAAGAAAACTGTTCTAAATATTTTTGAAGGTATTGAAATATATGCAGTACTTTTTAAAGAACATTAAAAGTATTTTATAGCACATTAATTAAATTGCACTGTTCTGCATTTTTGTGAAAAATATAAACATATAAGTGCTTTAATTTTATTCAGACAATAATGCAAAAATACACCCAGTTTTCACAGAAAGGTCCAGGAGCTGAAATATATCTCAAATATATCTTAGTTTTTTGCCAGATGGAATATAGGATAAAGATTGAAAGTAGAACTATCAACATGGTAGTAAATACAAGAATACCACAATTTTTAATTTCTTTATTTTCTTAGGTTTTGTCAGAGCCCTGGAGACTTTCAACAAGTCAGACACCCCAGCAACATATTGATTTAAATAAGAACCCTGGCATGGAATCCAGTGGTGGAGGTTTTGGACCTGTAAGTTGAATGCTTATGCTACTAATTAAACTGGTTAACATTATGTTTTGTGACTGCATGGGACCCAGTGTCCTGAACATTCATGTGTGGACACAGGAAGTCAAGTAACTATATGTCACTAACAGATGGTTGATAGATATATCACTTTGTATCCACAAAGATACTGGTTTCTGCATACTGGGGAGAACTTAACTTGGTTTACAGAAGAGAGTATGCAGGATGCAGTCCTAACCTAGGCTGGCACAACGCTGGACTTCCTGTTCCTGTGGTGATGTAAGGAGGCTAGTGCATGTCTGTGCATTGGCCTAAACCCCCTCCAAGAGTGGCACAAATGTGTCTTACGGCACTTTTGTGACATCTCCAGAGCAGCACAGGACTTTTGCTGGCTTAACAGGAGGTTAGGATTGCAGCCTAAACCTAGCAAAGGTAGGTATTTGTTTAAAAAACATGTTTTTGTTTAAATCTTGACTGAGCATGTTTAGTGACACACACAAGCTATGGAATGTGGAGGTGACAACTTGGGGGAAAAACACAGTGAGCGGAGACATGAGGGAGTTAGTCTACGTGAGCCTTAAATAGCTGAAAGTGGGATTTAGGTTTCAATAGAGGTCCCTCCTGAAAAATATTAAGTATGACATTGTTAAAGCACGGCCTAGAGCAGGGATGGATAAGTATTTTGGCAAGAGGGCCACATCAATTCTGTGACATGGTGTTGGGGGCTGGGAAAAAAGAATTAATTTATATTTCAAACTTAAATAAATTTACATAAGTGAATACATTAAATATATGAATGATGCACATCATAACCCACAATTAGGCCAGTGCAAGTCCCATGCTGGATTGTGGGTGTTGCAAAAGTGCTATAAGCTACTTTTGCACAACTCCTGGGAGGGGTTTAGGTCAGTATAGACATGCCCTGGCCTCCTCATTCCACTGTCGGAATGGGAGATGGGCGAGTTGGTCTGGCCTAAATTGGTTAGAATTACACCCTGAATGAATTTTATTGAGGTTTATTAATAATACACTTGAGAACTATAATACTGGAAGTCCCTGAGTTATGAACAAGTTCCATTCTGGGAGCTCATTCATAAATCCAGCAGAGGTGCGGTGGACTTACGATCAAAGCAGGTTCCAAGAGCCTAGTGTGGAGTGAATGGTTCTGGGCTCTGGAAGTCCCCTGCATGCATGTGCGGGTCCCAGTGCCTGGAATGGAGGGGGAATTCATTCTCCACCCACCCAGTGACTGGGACTCAACCTGGGGCTTAGCCAGCTGGCCAAAAAGATCCTAGGGAGAGCTGCCGTGCCGGCCCCTGGGACTGAACAAACTCACCAACACAAACAAGCCTCTGGGACCCACTTCCAGGCTCACTAAGCCTTGTAAATAATAAAAATTGAGTTCTGAAGCCACTTAAAGTTTTGTGACCACATTCCAGAGGGTGCTCCCCGGGGATTAAGGGAGCATCCAGGAATCTCACTGGAACTTAGGAGGCTCACACTGGTTTCAGATGAGCCAGAAAAATCATTATCTTCTCCTGACAGCAGCATTATCCTGGGGTAATGCTAATTGCTGCAATCCCCCTACCTCCACAAAGTTATATGGTAGTTTTGTCCAAGGCAGACTTTAGGAACCACTGACCTAGAAGCTTGTACAACCCACCTGTGCCTTCCCACTGGAACTCCTTAGAGCTAAGTAGAAGAAAAGCACTTTATGGCACTTTTATATCAGATACAGTATAGCACCAACTTCTCCATTTGTATTAACAAACCATAAGATTTGGACAGTTAGTTTTCTTTAGAAATTTGGACTGTTAGACACAACAGAGGGTTGTGTCTGAAGGTATCATCCTCCTGCAGAGGGATTATTCGTTTTTACCTTCACAAGAAATACTTCATGATGCAACTGTATTTGACACTACAGCAATACATTTTCTCAGTAGATTTTAAAAGATTTCGTTTTATACAAACATAAAAATTGAAGCATTTGTCTTTCACAGGTTGCTGATGATGGTTATGGTGTGTCTTATATTATTGTGGGTGAAAATCTCATTAATTTCCATGTATCCAGCAAATTTTCTTGCAGTGAGACTGTGAGTATCTTACAACAATCTAAGGTTTTCAATCTAGTATGGCTACTTAATCCCCCATACCATACAAATTTTTCTGTTGTGGATAAGCTTGTGTTTGAGATATTATTTACTATTACATGTACCAGAAAGTTATATATGTATGATGGATTGCATTTAGATTTATTGTCTTAGCCACAGTATTCCCTATACTTTTCTATTCCAATTAAATCTGTACATTAGCCATTCATTGGCTGCATAGAGACTTAAGGGTTAAGAGATTTTAGTATTAAGCATACGAGCAAAGTCACACTCACTTATGATGAAGAAATTGAAATGAGGAAATTCAAACCATGGTTTGCAGACTAACAATGTTTCAAATAAAATCAGTGTTCGAGGCTTGGGGTTCATAAACCAATGAAATGTAATCATGCCTCCCCAACATTGTCTGAACTGAGCCATTATGAGCCACTCCATTATCATTAATATCATTATCATTCATATCATTAATATTAATCATAAATATCATTAATAAATGCTTCTTGGCCATGTAAGAAGGAAAGCTGATGTTATTGTTTAAAAATATTCCTGATGTATCTGTGCAAGCAGGCTTGACATATTTAACTGAACAGTCAACTTCTCCCAGATATCCTAGCTCTGGATTGTTAATACTAATTGTATGTTGTGGTTCTTACATATCTTTTTCCATGGGTTATCTAAGCGAATTTCTCATAAGCCTCCTTTTTCAAATTTAGGAGTTTTGTTTTTCCCTGTCCAAATTTATTTTTATTATCTCTTCAAACTATATACTTGATTTTTTAAGATGTTGTGATCTTTACCTATGTGAAGTACTGTGTTGCAGGAAAGCAATAACATCAATAGATTATCAACATTATTATAGCTGAATGCATGAATTATTTTCTGATCTAGTTCTGTTGGTCAGAATGCATGTTAATTTAATTACTAGGCCATGTGAATTTCATACAGTTTGACTACATTTTGATATTGACCCAACATGCAGCGCCATGTCCCTGTAGATCAGCCTACTCAACAAAGGCTATAGTGTGTTGTAAAAAGCAGATATGCAACTTCAGAATATAAATTGTTAATATGTATTTTCTAAGATTATTATGTCTAAAAATCAAAATATTATTTATCTTAAATGCACAGCAGCAACCATACCGTTCAGAAAATAGAACACAATCTCCCGAGTAGAACTATGAAAAGACTGATATTGGTTTATATCTAGTGATGGGATTCGAAGAAATTAACAACTGGTTCTATGCCCCTCTGGCAGCTACCTTTAAATGGGTATTCTTAAACTTTATATATCCTATCTCTCATTAACAACCGGTTCTATAGAGTAGGTACGGACCTGCTGGAGCCAACCACTGTTTATATCCTAACAATATAGTGGAGCTCCATAGAGTATTTAATGTAAATCATTACACTGGGTTAGATCTTTTTACTGCTCCTTCAATGCATTATTCTCCATTTTTTTCCTCCTCCTTCCAGCCCCACAGTCAGTAGGTTAATTCAGCATGTATAAATCTCTACTTGATTGGATGTTGTAGACTATATATAATGAGCCCCATGAATTTGGATTTCTAGCTCTTATCTTTTTATTATTTAGAATTCTCATCGCTTTGGGAAAAACATCAAACAAGCTTTGTGTGACATCCGTGACTTGTTTGGCCTTGGCAAAAACTCCACCAAGTGATTTCCTTAACAGCCAGTCAGCTAGTAACCCTGTGTTGGCGAGAACTCTTCTGATCAATGACTGAAGACTAGAAGGATCTGGAGAGAATATTTGGTCTTAAACCTATTCAAGCGTATGTAAACAAGTGTTCTTAGGATGGATACAAAGGTCCATCACTGCTATTAATCAGAAGAGTTTTTTTCCACAAAAGATGACTTTTGACATTTTCTGTATTTGTAGGAGAGCTACAAGGTGGTCAGGTGAAAATGTATATACACCGGTCTTTAACTTGGTATACATTTGATTGCTTCTTATGTAAAAAACATCTTTTCCACTTGTATTCTATAAATGAAGGAATGAAATGTTTGTATTCCAACCTAATCACAACAAAAAATCTGAGTTTAAATGTAAAAGCAGCAGAACATCACTTCATGTATCTTGCTGTTTTTCTTTTAATCAACTCTGGGCATTCACCTTAAATAAAGGCATTTCATTAAATTAAACATTTTTAAATGGCAAAGCTAATGTAACACACTAAGTGCAAAAAAAAATTTCTGTTTGAAACTAAACTTGTGTTGCCATAGGTCAGGGGAAACTGTTGTCTAACACTATGGCAGTTAACTTTTTTATTATCCTTAATATTTGTGACCATGAACTTTCTCACAACTTTGTTTTGCTTTTGAATGAGTCTGCATGTGTGTTTTGATAACTTAAACAGAGATACAGGACATTATTACACCATGGAGTTATTGTACATTAATTTGTAAAGTTTTTTTGCTGTAAACTTGGGGGAATGAAATTGCTGAATTCAAAATATTTAATGGGGTATAATGTAACTGAGGAAAACCAACAGATGTCTACTTGATGTTGCATATCTCAAAGTCGCACATGAAATATCCTTTAAACCCTGATGAAAGCCCCTGTCATGCTGCATCTTGCATTTCCTTGAGCTTCAGAAAGTTTTACCATCAAATGCAAACCATGCCAAATGCAAACCTTGCAACTTATCTGTCCTCATGCCTTACTTAAATGACTTCCATCTTATATGCAACCATGGAAAATGGAGAAGGCCTTTTAACATAACATCTTTCACCTGGAAACATCATGGGTAAAATCTGGAGTAACAAATCAAATATGTTAGAAGGAAAAAATGCATGACAAATTCTGAATTATATAACCAGAGAATATGTTATGGAAATAAAAAAATTAAATCAGTAACATAAAGGAAAAGAGAGCAGACTCATGGCTTGCATAAAACTAACCAAAAGCCTGAAGACACTTTAGAAGGTCTTTAAAGCAGATTTTACCTAAAACAAAGGATTTTGTGTAGAGTAAAAGTAAAGAAAATTTACTTTTATGTCTATGAAAAGATTGAAGGATACCATCATTTAAGATTTTGGTACTCCAACCTTCTAATAACACACCGGAGGAATGGATAACTTTTTTTCTTGAGGTAGAGAATATAAATTTCTGTTTTTATGTGTTCCTCAACACTTTGGTTTGAAGTGTTAATGAAATTCTGGAGTATTGCTCGGTAAATTTTTTACTAATACCGCACTCCCTTAGATATGGGTATAAGATGCTTGATAAGTATATAGGCAAGAACATTATGGGAGAAAAATTGGTGCCTGGAATGCAGCATGAACATCAAGCCAAAGCACTATTGCAAATTAAAGAGTCAGTGTTTTAGAGCAGTAGAGAGATGCTCTTTGTATTGACTACTATCCAATTTATTATTTTTGAGACATAACTTGTAGGAATTTTTTTTTAAATTAAGAACATAATTTAGGCACTTGACTCAGGTTTTAGATGTTTCAAATATAATCATAGATAACTAGTGCATTATCAATGCAATTTTGCATTCTTTAAGGGAATGTAAATATATTAATTGTCTGAAGATGGCCTGGATTTTATTGCAAGTGTTTGGACGGTTGAGTGTCATGTATTTTTTTATTTGACACAAATTATAATTTCTGAGCAGAACTGGTTTGTATTCTCTTAGAATGTCAACTGCATGTAAATAAAGTTTGGTTGTAAATCTTAAATGCACAGTAAACATAGGTTATCCTTAATAAAGAAATTAATATTCTAATATGCGTGATCTTATCTTATAGAAATGGTGGTACAGTACTTTCATTTTTCAGTGTCCATGGACATTCCAAAGGCTTTTATGTACAGAATTGTACAGCTAACATTGGGTTAGTTCAGATGATGTTTTAAACATCCAATCAACCCATGCGTCAAGAGACATTAGTGTCCTGGAATTGTCATGTCCTGCTCACTCTGTTCATATTTGAGGGAATTTAGGCACTGTCTGTGATAACATGGTGGGTATGCAGTTGTTTTCTACAAACATTAATAAACCCTAGAAAGTAAATTCACACAAAGCACCAATCCACTATGCAATTAAATAAAATGGTCCCAACTCCCCAGGATGTGAAGGGAGGGATCAGGATGTGCATTCTTTATGGACTTGCTTGTCTCAGTGCATGGGGTTGTCAAATATTGATTGATAAATTTAGATTGATGGATATGCACTGATTTTTTTTAAAGTTCGGTATATCTGACAAAATTATAAACCACATGGATGAGGAGGATTTGATATGTCATACTCATTCTGCATTGCCAGATTCTGTCAATTTCCCAAGGGTTTGCTTGAAACAGTGTGTTCCTACTTTCTGTATCTATAATTTGAATGCAAGACCAGTCCAGGCTAGAATTTACATTATGATTTTATAATTGGCCATTATGGATTTACTGTTCCATGTTACCTGCATACACAAGTGATATAGATAATCTTGCTGGTGAAAACATTCATCCCTTCAAATCACTAATTTAACTGTATGTTGTGAAATCATGTTTGAATGTTTTGTAGATGCATCGATTTAGGTACCTGTCACTTTATTGCAAAAGCTGGTACCCCGATACTTGGAACCCAATTCATTCTATGTAATGGTTTCTGCTTTCAAGCAGAAACAATTTCTTGTAATTATAGAACTAGTGAAGGTTATGTTTATAATAAGTTAAAACTATGCTGTGTGGATTGCAATATCTTGCCTCTATAATTTATCTCTTCTCCCATGACTCACCTCAGATACCACATTTCACCTCTCTAATACTCAAGTGTAAAAATTGTCTGCACCACTGTCATTACTCTTAAGTCCCTATACTTGGGTGCCTGTCCATCCCTGAATCCTCTATACATTTATCATCATGTGGTGTGTTGGATCAGCCAACCCAAGTACTAGCCAAAGTACCCAGTCTCCAAAGAAGCCTCTACAGTAATAGAGGGGTGCCTCTGAGGAAGTCAGTATGCCAGAGAGTGGGAGAGGACAGGACAGAGCAACTTGCTCTATTATACTTGTCTCCAGGACACCTGGGGTGCTGAGGAATAAGTGGACAGAGAATTCCCTCTTTAACCTTCCGGGTAGCTAGCAAGGTGAAAGCCTGAATGCTGGGGAAATGAATTCATGGAAATGAATTCAATGAATGAATGTGCCCATTCATTTAGTAGCCAGTGTTCCTTATTTAGTAGTAGTCTTCCTTAGTAGCCATTGTGGCCTTGAAATAGGAGAGAAAAGCAAGACCATAACTGCCTTGCCCACTAGTACAGGAAGAAAAGAAGTGAGCACTTTCCCCCCTTTATCTCTTAGCAGAAAATGTGACTGGGTCCAGAAATGCTTTGGCAAGTCATCAGGATGTGGGAAACTACCCTTTAATGCTGCCACTGCCATTAACTGCAGTTGCCATGCAAGCAGTGCCTACACATGTGGAGAGGAGAAAAAGTTTAAGGATGGGAATGCTCCCCAGTGGTTAGATTCCATGTCCCAAATTCTGGTATCAATGGTGCTTCTTGCAGTTACTTTGAAAACCCCATGTGGCCTTGTTCCCCTCCTTGTCCTTTCTCTGCTGTTAAATGCCTTTCAGTGAGATTCTCTCATCCTCCAGCTCTTATATCCTCAATTGTCCAAAAATGTTGTATTTATGATATATGCCATCCCTGCCTTCTCCCCCTGCAATTGCCTTCAACAATGTCTCTGATGCCACCTGCCTTATTTTCTTTGAATCCACCCTGGTTGTGACTAAGCATAAATAAGAGTACATACTAAATGGTTGTATTCTTCCCTGTACCCATTTGCCCCCCACTTCCTCAGCTGTTTTACTTGTTTCTGCTTTGATTGTGAGCCTCAAGGACAAAGACCTATCATTTTACTCTGTGTAAAGTAGCATGTATATGAATGGAGCTATACATTAAAAAAATTCTTGCCAATTTATAGATAAGCTGACTTCTTTATTTTGTTTTCTGGGAATAATTTTTGGGTGTGATGCAAAGAAATATAAATATGAATCACAAAGCATGAAAGGAAGAAGATACTATGAGATGTTTGATCCTATTGTATGTTTGACCCTATTGAGGAACAGCTTAGGAGTGGAGATCAGATGATGGGGAGCCAATTCTTATTCACTGGGACTAAAGTAGGTGTGCTGGTGATATCTGGGCACAACTGGTCTGGTTCTTGCATCATCAGCAATCTGCTCAGTGTTGCTTTATGGGAGGAAGTGAACATGCCCAGCTGCCAATCACTCATGAAAATTAGTGTACTCATACCACTATTGTGAGCAAAATCCTATCCTGTTCATACACACCTGATAAGTTTAGCTGTGCACCATGCAATACATACAGACTGCAATCCTAGCATTTTCTTCAAGACAAAATTGAGGGATTGAGTCACACTACAAAAGTGTAGGTGATTTATGAATTATACTCATCTTTTTTAAAACAAGTATATACTAATGTCCTAATTCAGATAATGTTTAGATCTGTATGCTGCAGAGTGAGAAGAGGAAAGACAGTTCAAACATTCAACGTGTTGCTGTAGTGGGTGCACTTTAATACATATTCTATATATATAAAAATGAAAAGTCACTCACTGATTGACTCATCAACGCCCTGCCGCTGGGCCTAGAAGCGTGAAATTTGGGGTGGGTGTGTCTTCCGAGACGGAGGGGTGCACTAAGAACCAATTTTTGGAAATTCCATCCGTAAGTGGCTGACAAGGGGTGCAACGCATTTTCCTCCCTATACCTTGCATTGAAGAATCAATGACTGAGGGGTGCTCTGCCCCAACCCACAGGCCTAGAAGCATGAAATTTGGAGAGGGTGTTCCTTAAGTCACATGAACACCCACCAAGAACCCATAGGGAGAAATTTAATCCTAGGTAAGTGTGGATAGGATTTCAGCCTTGCAATCCTAAGCATGCCTGCTCAGAATCAAGTTCCAGTGTGGTCAATGGGGCTTACTCCCAGGTAAGTGTGGCTAGGATTTCAGCCTTGCAATCCTAAGAATGCCTGCTCAGAATCAAGTTCCAGTGTAGTCAGTGGGGCTTACTCCCAGGTAAGTGTGGCTAGGATTTCAGCCTTGCAATCCTAAGCATGCCTGCTCAGAATCAAGTTCCAGTGTAGTCAATGGGGCTTACTCCCAGGCAAGTGTGGCTAGGATTTCAGCCTTGCAATCCTAAGCATGCCTGCTCAGAATCAAGTTCCAGTGTAGTCAATGGGGCTTACTCCCAGGTAAGTGTGGCTAGGATTTCAGCCTTGCAATCCTAAGCATGCCTGCTCAGAATCAAGTTCCAGTGTAGTCAATGGGGCTTACTCCCAGGTAAGTGTGGCTAGGATTTCAGCCTTGCAATCCTAAGCATGCCTGCTCAGAATCAAGTTCCAGTGTAGCCAATGGGGCTTACTCCCAGGTAAGTGTGAATAGGCTTGCAGGCAGCCCCATTGAAGGCTTCCTTGGGTGGGAATGGGAGACCTTCCTTCCCACAGTAGTGATGGGACTGAGGCTGAGGGGAGTTCTGGACTCTGAGGCGGGGGTGCAGCAGTGAGGAGCCGAGGAGGGGCAGGCACGAGGCTTCCCTCCTCAGCCTGGCGCGAGCCCTCACAGCTGTTCCTCAGGGGGAGGCTCGCGCCACCAACGGCTCCCCTGCGCAGGACCAGTCCTAGCAATGATGATGGAAGGGAAAGCGCGGGAATCTGTGAAGGGGGAAGGTGAGGGAGAGGCAAAAAGGTCCTTGAGGTGGAGTAACCCCTGCTACTCCTTGCATCAAAGCCTCTTCACACTTTTTTGTGGCAGACACAGGGCAGGGTGACCACACATGTGCTCTTTTTCCAGGACTTGTCCTCTTTTTTAGCCTTTTGTCCTGGGGAAAAACCTCCATGTCCTTCTTTTTCTTGTGAATAGGCAGCATGTAGCCTTCTCATAAGTAATACAGTATCCATCTCTACTCAGAAGTAAGCCCCATTGTTTTCAATGGGACTTACTCCCAGGAAAGTGTGTTTAGGATTGCAGCGTATGGCTTTCCAGGGAGTAAAACTCTTTCCTGCGAGTAAGCCTATGGCTGCAATCCTAAACACACTTTCCTGGGAGTAAGACCCATTGAACACAATGGGGCTTACTTCTGAGTAGATATGGTTAGGATTGTGCTCTATTTGAAATAAATTATCAGTGAAATCCTAACCATGTCTACTCAGAAGTAAGTCCCATTGTGTTCAGTAGTACTTAGGGTGCATTCCAGAGTAACTCCTTGCTCTGATGTAAGAACAATTTACTCTGGATTTCAATTTGAATTTCCCATAGGTTTTCACTAGGTGGTGCCATAACTACGTTGATGTAAATGCCTCTTATGTGCTCCCGTAGTTACTCAGGATTGTAGGGTTACTCTCAGGAAAGTGTGGTTAGTATTGCAGCCTATTTTTAAGTATTGTGTTTAAATTAACCACGTGAAAGAAATATATAGTATATGACTGTTTTTAGCTTTTATTTTTGCCATGTCCTACATTTTCCTTGGATGTCCTACATTTTGTCATCTTTTGTGGTTATGCCATATGGTCACCCTGCACACAAGGGACTTCTTGCTGCAAACGTGTCAGAAAGTGTGGCTGACATTTTTGCCAAGCATTTATGATTCTATGATTTTACGATTTATTGCATGGTGAAACAAAGTGTGAAGTCAGTGACTCATATTCCACCATGGATGAGCATGCAAAGCAAGCAGTCTTCAGAGGCTGTTGTCCCCATGTAGGTGTAGGGCATGAAATGAAGCTTCAAGAATGCATGATGTAAGTATATGCGGTGACATGGAGACACACCGATGCTCCATGCACCCTCATGTGAGAAGTGCTCATCATGCACCATACTGCTGAAGCAAATGCACATACACATGATGTGTTGACATTGGTTCTGTATAGATGTGTGTGACATAATTCAAACATAATCATATACTGTATTTCATAGAATCATAAAATCATAGAATTGGAAAGATCCTGAAACATCATCTAGTCCAGTGGTATTCAAGTGCATCGGCTCGGGACCCCCTTCTAAGAATAACAGTCTGTCCAGGATTCCCCCAGAGGTGATCTCATGGCTGGAAGTGTCATCAAAGGTACCTAGGGACAGATTCCAGACCCACCTTTTCACAACCCCTTTGAAATAAAGTTGTGCGCCCCCAGAAGGGATCCCAACCCCACTTTGTAGTCCACTGATCTAGTCCAACCTCCTGCATGTACCAGGAAATCCTCTAGAGTATCTACAACAGGTGCTTGTTGGGCACCTATTGATTATGTATTTTAGACATAATAATATATTGTATATCTTTAATCCATAATAGGTACTTTGCGTTCCACAACATGTATTTATTTGGTTCCTATTGTTTATTTACATTCATTTCAGGTGAGAAAATAATAGCAATCACATTTTGGGCTTTCACATAAACATTCTGTTCCAAATTGGCAAAGTCTGGTCTGGAAATTACAGAAGGCTAGAATAGTCCTCTTGAGGTGTCCTTCATTATCCACTAGGCTTCTGTTCCGGAACCTCCAGTGGATAAAAAAAATCCATGGATAAATAAAACAATGGAAAAATAGATTTTAAGACCCAATTCTAAGTTTTTTGCTCTTCCAATGCACCTAATGAAATAAGGTAACTATAGGGGCTTGATTCTGGGACTGAAGAATGGAATGGCTGCTTGCATGGCTGCTTCTCTACAATAGTAGAAAATCAGTTTTAAAAGCTGATTTGCAGTGGCCATGCATGTTGAGTCAAATCCATGTATAAAAAATCATGTAACAAGGATGGACTTGTATAAACAAAAATTTGAACATTTTTTACTTTTTAGCTATACTTATTTTGCATGCACTTGTATCAGTATGGGCACAGTCCTAAAGTAATTCCAGCACTGACATAAGGGCAGTGCAACAGCAAGATAAGGGAACAAACATTGGCTTACCTTGAGGAGCCCTCAGAAGCTGCTCCCAACTGCAGGTTGGGGGCAACGTTGCCCCACTGGCTCTGCTATGCCAGTGCTGGAAAGTTAGTTAGGATTGCACCCTATGTGTATAATTTCCAGTTAGTAATCTTTGGCACAATTCTAACCAATTTAGGCTGGCCTGACTCACCTGGCATATGTTTCTGGGATGGTGTAGGAAGGTTGGTGTATGCCTGTGCACTGACCTAATTCTCCCAGGAGTGAGGCAGAAGTGACTTTCAACATTTTTGTGACACCCCCAGGGCAGCACAGGACATATGCAAGGGCTTGGATGTTAGCATTGCAGCCTTTATATGTGAATTCACTTGTCTGAGGAGCACAATTGTCACCAACCTCTTGTTATCTGAAATTCTATTCTCATTATCCACAAATAATGAGAATTATTTGCTGCATCAAATTGGTATTGGGCTATGAAGAACTGTCAGACACATTTGTGTCCAGTTCCAGACTTGCTCCACCATTTTGAGCATCATTTCAGGGACTTCAGCTGAACCTTCACAACTCTAGTGAAAATGAGAGGCTGATGATGAGAAGATGAGAAAAGCAACCTGAGAGATGGTAGGGCTGTGGCAAGCCCTGCAGTGGAGCCAAGAGAAGGTGAAGGAGGTTAGGTGCTAATCTCAGATGCTATGTTATTGGGTATTCAATGAGTGTATTCAGTATTCAATGAGGTGAGGGATCAAGGGAAGGCATAGAGGAGAAAGCATCAGACGTTGGAGATGTAGATTAGCTCTTCCTGTCACCAAGCACCATATACTTCAAGAAAGATTTACGTTCATAGAGTGTATGGTGAAGAGAACCTAGAACCTAACCCCATTTGTCAGATAGGCTCAATTCTTCCGTATCTACCGATTCAATATCAACAAATGGATAATGTGAACTGACCACTAGATTTGATCCCCTGTATTGGATTTTAACTGCCAAACAGTATCTCTTTGACTGGCACATTGCCTTATAATTGACATTTTAAAATTTTACTTCTCATGAAGGAAATAGCATTATGAATGGGAAATTGAACATTTCCCAATCTAGGCATACTGAGATTTAAGATACCAGCTTGCACTGGTGTAAGACTACATCAATTTTCATGTTGCAAAGGTGTTGTCAGAAAAAAAAGAAAGAAAATTGAAAAAATTATTTTGCACCTTAAACTCCTACCAAGGTGAAACTTTTATATATGTATATGACCAGTGACCAAATGTTTAGAATTAGGCTTTTATGTTGAATGCATTTATTTGCTTAATTTTCAAAAAATTTATTTTGAAGCTGAAATTCCTACCAAGATGAAAAGCGACCTAGTAGATGTCTCCACAGAGGTAAAAAACATTCATCCTGAAACTCTAACTGTATCTGTGGAAAATCATATAACCCTTAGTGGTGTTTCAAGTATAGATAATGGACTTGTGAACACATTAAATTCTGAAAAGCTTAACCTAAAGACTGATATGATTTATAAACCTGTTGAAGAAGGACTTCATTCCAGGCAAGATACCTGCTTAAATACTATGGACAAAACCACAACTGACCAGTTGAAACACACCATCAAAAGTGAAAACGAAGATGCAGTGCTTGAAAAAATGCAGCCATTTACACAAAAATGTTGTGATGACAGCTATGAAAAGTATCAAAAGTTACCAGAACAAACTCATTCAGAAGATGCAACATGTTCTTATTTGCCACAATTGCAGCTGCATTCATACAATATTCATTTTCTGCCTTCCTTGACACAACATAGAAATTCTGTGTTATCTCCTGCTGCCAACAATACTGCTGAATCATTCAACACTAATGTAGAAACTGTACAAGTAAGATGATTCTTTTATTAATCTTATTAAGTGCCTTAATCAAAATATATGTGCTTTGGATTAATTATAGTATTGCATTGTAATTGCCTTAGGTGGCAATGCTAAGGAGACTTTCCTGGTAGTAAGCCCCATTGGGGCTTAATTCTGAGTAGATATGGTTAGGATTGTGCACAATCCTAACCATTGTGTTCAATAGGGCTTACTCCCAGGAAAGTGTTTTTAGGATTGCAGCCTTCGATAAAAAATCAACATTACAATTAACTGTAAGATACTAGTGTATAGGATGTGGACATAATTTAGTCAAGTAGCAGCAATACACACAAAAAAACAGGATTCCTTGTGGATCTATTGCAAATGTGAGTGCAAAAACCTGCTGCTGCAGGGAGAGGGAGTCTATTTGCTCTTACTACTATTAGGGGAGAATGGGTCCTCAAATATCATCTAGGTGCTCCTTTTTTCCTCCCCTCCTTAGTCTCTATTGCTACTGGAAGAAAACTTGCCTGTTATTACCTGTCACTGCTTGACAGGCATTACCACTTGATGGAATGAGACCTTTCTATGACTTCTGCTGTTATGATTAGCAGAAGCATGTGCTATACATCCCTTAAAAGTAAAATCCCATCTTGCCTGTTGATGGAATCAAATTTCTGCCACTACAGAGTCTGTCCTACATCAATCATACAAAAGCTTGTGCCAGTTGCAAGATGCAACCATTAGCTGCTGGAGTGCTGGATCATGGAAATGCAGTGCAGACTGCACCACCTTCTCATATTACTTTTTGTTAAACACATACAAAAAGGGAAATACTAGAATATTTGGGGTGTTTTAAATATTTAAAGGAAGATGACTAAGTTCAGACATGATAGAATTTTTTTAAATAATGCATGGTATGGAGAAATGGATTTTGTTTTATCAAAATTCTAGTCTTTGGCTCACTCAATGAATTTGATGTATATTCAGTAGGGGCAGAATACAATTTTCCATTTACAGTAGTCCACACTATATCAAATTCATTTCAGTAAAATGTGGTGATGGGTTTAGGGATTAGGGATACATATTATCTGTCAACACCAATTTGCCACAATGACTATAGTACATTCATGATCTGTGCCACTGACTGATTTTGAGTTACAGGGAGCAATACCATGCAAGTGTCAACTTTCATGCCCTGCTTGCAGGCTTTCTGGAAGCATCTGATTTGACACAGTGGGAAGCAAATGATGAACTAGATGGACCTTTGGCTTGATCCAGCAGGACACTTCCATTTTTATGAAAACAAATTACTTTGGAACTGCTGCAGCTGTATTCACAGTGTATTAAGCCAGTATTGGCATCCATCAACCTCGAAAGACTATGGTATTGTGCTCGATGCTGTATGCGAAGCACCAAGTCCTGGGTAGATTAACATGGAGGACAAGCTGTTATCCAAGCAGCAAATCCCCACTCTCCACGCCACTGAAATAGTCCAATGGAACAGCAGAGCTGATATGATTGATTCTAGCTGTGTCGCAGAGCTGGGCTAAGGACAGAAGCTCATCCTGTCTTGTGGGGACCCGGGTTTCGAACCCTGGCCTTCTAGTTAACAGACACATTGTCTTAACCACTTGTGCCACCCACAGCCCTTGTATTAAGCCAAGGCATAACTTTAATGAATATCAGTGTATCTGAATCTTCTCTATGTATAAAACTGAAAACTCACTCATCAATGCCCCGCCAAAACATCTGAGCCTGGTTTGAAATGAAATTTGAGGAGGGTGTTCCCTCTGCACGCACCAAGAAGAATTTTTGGAAATTCCAATAGGAAGGGAGTGAAAAGGAGTGTTTTCTTCCCTAAATTTTACATTGAACAATCCCTGACTGATCCAAGACCTGTCCCAACCCCTGGATATACAGGCATGAAATTTGAGGACACTGTTGCTTATGTGACATCAACATCCACCCAGAACCAACGTGGAGAAATTTAACCATTAAGGGGCTCAAGAGGGGGTGCAACGTGTTTCTGTTCTATATTTAACATTGAAGACAGACTGATCAACATCCAGCCTTTTTGGTGCCTGGTCTCTGATGCACTGGGAGGGAGGGTGCGCATGGGGATTTTGAGCAGGGGGGGGGGGTTAATGCTCATGGGGAATGATGCGCCTGGGGGGATGTTGCGCATGTGGGTAAGATGCACATGGGGGGATGTTGCACATGGGAGATGTTGCGCATGGGATGTTGATTCTCATGGGAGGTTGATGTGCATGGGGGATGTTGCGCATTGGTGTTTGATGCGCATGGGGGGTTGATGTTTATGGGAGGTGATGCGCATGGGGTTGATGCGCATGGGGATGTTGCACTTGGGGTTGATGTGCATCGGTGGATGTTGTGCATGGGATGTTGATGCACATGCGGGGATAATGTGCATGGGTTGTTGAGGTGCATGGGGTGGATGCGCATGAGGGGATGATGTGCATGGGGGTTGAGGTGCATGGGGGATGTTGAGCATGGAGGGATGTTGCGCATGGGGGATGTTGATGTACATGGGATGTTGATGCTTATGGGTTGATGAGCAAGGGAGGTTGATGTGCAGGGGGGATGTTGCGCATGGGGGGTTGGTGCACATAGGGGTTGGTGCACATGGGGGGGATGATGCTCATGGGATGTTGATGCACATGTGATGTTGCACATGGGATGTTGATGAGCATGGGAGATGATGTGCAATGGGGGGGGTGATGCGCAATGGGGGGATGGCACACAGGTGGGTATTTTACTCCCACAACGCAGATACATTTCACTAATGTTAAATAAATATGTTTGAGAATCTTTGCTATGATGGGGTTTGCTCCTGCTGCACACATGAGAACATAGGCGGCCCCCACACATATGCATAGGCTGGGTTATTTTGGCATTGGGTGGCTGCTGTCTGGTCAGCTGACTTTTTTTTTTACATTTCAGGACTTTAGTCTCCTGCCTTTAAAATGAAAGTGGAAAAATGTAATGTAATGAAATGTAATGAAAGCAATTACAGGTTTGAGTTGCTCCTGGATGAAAATTGAAGGAGCAACAGAACTGTATGTGAGAAAAGGGTTTTTTCCCTTTCTTTTTTTAAGGAGGAAGCAGAATATTAATTTGGAGAATATTTGTTTCGAAGGGAATGTTTGGAGGGGATTTTTTAATGAAAAATTGTTCTTGGTAAGATCAGAGACAGTAATGAGGATTTAAAAATAAAAATAATTGGTGAGTTCTGGGTGTGAAATTTATTTTGGAGTAAATGAAAGAGGAAATTATCTAGAGAATTTAATACTTAGATCCACATTTGCCTTATATTCTGAAAAATGGATATTGCAGCAGCATAAACACATACTTGGCAATACTAAGGCACCAATGGGCTTCTTCATTACTATATTCTAATTTATCAATATCAGCTTTTCTCAAAGTATGCTCTTAGGAATCCTGGGACTCCCTGAGATTCTTTAGGGAATCCATAAACATACACACATTCTGCGCATTCACCAGCACTCCATAGCTTCTTGATAATGCACATGCACTGGCAGGAGTCCCTAAGAATCTGTTTAGGAGTGTAAAGGATATGACAGGACTGGCAGGAACCTTCCCCTGCCCAGTTACTCTATTCCACCCCTCCTTTTATCTCTTTGTTCCTTCCCCCTCCCCCATTCCAGCCCCTCCTTTGGGCCTCTAACAGGCTCAGGCCTTTTGGTGGTGCTGGCTAGCAGACCAGCAAAGGCCTTTCCACTTTGACTCCTTACAGCACATTTGTGACAGTACGTTTACTCATCCCACCGGCATAGGCCTGCATAGGATTGTGTCATAAATGAAATAAATACAAATTACTCCCTGTTTTGTAAATGTTCTATTAAATAGATTAACTTTTCACATTAAAATGAATTTTATTATTAATCCCATACCATTTTTATTAATCACATACTGATATTATCTTTGTACAATATGCTTGCTTTTCTAGGCACTAAATCCATTAACTCCAGCTGCCAGTTCAAATAACTGTGTTTCTTTTGACCAAATCAAAAGAATTGTGAATAGTTCAACAATGTCGCAAGCTTTACCAGACAGCTCTGGTGGTAAGTGATTGTGATTGTGTGATTGTGAATTGGGCCTGAACTGGACCCTGCACTTGGAAAGGCTGCATTTTGAACATGCTCCTTGTCAGTTTTATAATCTAGAGAAATACTTAATGTTTTTTACTTTATATTTTTCTAAACTCTCTTGTATTGTAGAATCTTGCAATGGTATCAATGTTTTATGTCAGAATACTGCTCCTGTTTGTGATGAACTTGTAAGTACAGTATTTATTTGGTTATTTATTTCAGCACTTTGTTAAAAGTCTGTACAGTATACTCTTTGTATTTGATCAGGGTGAACATATGACCAAAAATTTTCGGATTTGTCCTCTTTTTTAGTCTCCTGTCCATGTGTCCTCTGAAAGGATTTCACTGTGATTCATTTTGGAACTGTGCAATGGTGTGCAGTACCCCATCATGTCATATGTCATAGGTTTCGTATTGAAGAGCAGAATCAAATCCAGTTTTGAAATATCTCCTTCCTATCAAAAGTTATGGCCAAAAAACTAAAAATAAAAAATATGCATTGAGCTCTATGGGAAAGTGAAAGTGCCCAATATTGGCTTTACTTGTGAGTAGGCAAACATGTCATTGTCCACCGGAAAGGCCAGGCAGAGAGGAATCCAAGACCTTGTCCTCCTTTTGAGGTTTGGGCATCTGGTCACCCTGCATTTGATATTAAAGAAAAAATGGTAACTTAAAATAAGAACTATGCTGTCTTGTTGATATTCCCCAAAGCCTTTCATCATTACACTTTTTACTTTTTGTAAGTTAGGAATTTCATTTAACTGCCTTGCGATATCTATATATATAAAAGAGAAAAGTCACTCACTCACTGACTCACTGACTGACTCACTGACTGACACTCATCACCGCCCTGCCAAAACTGGTGGGCCTATGAGCGTGAAATTTGGGATGGATGTTCCTTCCATGACTGAGCCGGTTTTCACTAAGAACCGGTTTTCGGAAATTCCAACGGGAAGGGGGTGAAAAGGGGCGCAATGCGTTTTCCTCCCTATACTTTGCATTGAGAATTGCTGACTCATCAACATTCTGCCCCAACTGCTGGGCCTGAAGCATGGAATTCTGGGAGTTCCTTCTGTCACCTGAACACCCACCAAGAACCATCTGGAGAAATTTAACCCTTATGGGGCTGAAAAGGGGGCAACGTGTTTTTGTCCTATACTTAACATGGGAGACTGAACCACATGCAGCCAATTTGGTGCTCAGATCCTGGTGCACTGGGGGATGTTGTTCGGAGGAAGAGGTTGCGCTGGCGAGGATGCTGCGCATGAGGGGAAATTGTGCATGAGGGGAAATTGCACATGGGAGAAAGTTGCGCATGGAGGAAAGTTGCGCATGGGAGGAAGTTGCGCATTGGGGAAGTTGCGCACGAGGGAAGTTGCGCATGGGAAAAATTGCACATGGGAGGAAGTTGCGCATGGGGGGAAGTTGCACATGGGGGAAGTTGCACATGGGGGGAAAGTTGCGCACGGGAGGAAGTTGCACACGGGGGAAAGTTGCGCACGGGGGAAAGTTGTGCACGGGAGGAAAGTTGCGCATATGGGAAGTTGCACATATGGGAAGTTGCGCATGGGGGAAGTTGCGCACGGAGGAATTTGTGAATGGGGGAAGTTGCGCATGGGGGGAAGTTGCGCATGGGGGGATGATGCGCATGGGGGGTGATGTGCACGGAGAAAAGTTGCGCATGGGGAAAATTGCGCACGGAGGAATTTGTGAATGGGGGAAGTTGCACATGGGGGAAGTTGCGCATGGGGAAGTTGCGTATGGGAGGAAAGTTGCGCATATGGGAAGTTGCACATGGGGAAGTTGCGCATGGGGATGATGCACATGGAGGAAAGTTGCGCCTGGGGGGAAGTTGCGCCTGGGGGGAAGTTGCGCATGGGGAGAAGTTGTGTATGGGGGAAATTGTGCATGGAGTGAAGTTGCGCATGGGGAGAAGTTGCGCATGGAGAAGTTGCGCATGGGGAAAGTTGCGCATGGGGAAAGTTGCGCATGGAGAAAGTTGTGCATGGAGAAAGTTGCGCATGGGGTTTGATGCATATGGGGGAAGTTGTGCATGGGGGTTGATGTGCATGGGAGAAGTTGTGCATGTGGTAACTTTTGCATGCTGGGTTGATGCGCATGGGTGAAGTTGCGCTGGGGGGGTTGATGTGTATGGGGGAAGTTGCGCATGGGGAGTTGTTACGTCTGGGGGAAGTTATCCATGGGGGGTTGATGCATATGGGGGGATGGCATAAGGGGGAATTTTACTTCCACAACGAGGGTACGCCTTTCGCTAGTTACAGTATATAAACATATACAAAACATTTTTGAACCATGTGAGTATGCTTTGGCCCGGTCCTTAGGATGCCATGCCAATGTCACACAGACACTGGTGCCATGTCCATCATGTCTAAGGCCACCCAGGCCAGCTAGTGCAGCCCTCCGAGTAACGCTAGTCCAGTCCTCCCAATAACACTGGAGCAGCTTTTCTCCGCAATGCCCACATCATCCAAAGAAATTATGACTTTATCCCCACAAAACAGCATCCTGACATTGGTACAACAGTTGCATGACATCCATGCACCATTGGTATGATGTCCTTGTTGCATCAATATGATATTCAAGGAGCCAAGCATTTGGATTAGGCCCTGAAGCAGGCAAGGGAGTGGAAATAGGCAGATTGATCCTGAGAACTGAATCAGCAGCAGAAGCAGCATACATTATAGCCTATCCCCTTTCCCAGGCCAGATATACCAACACAATGCAACACAGACTTGCATGAGCATTTAGCAGGAACAGGACTGAGATAGCCTGTTGAGGCAGCTGTTCCTTACCACAGGGCAAGGAGACTAATGTCCCCTTACTTTGAGGAGGCTGCCAGTGTTGCAGCTTTCCCCAGAGGATGTTGTGGAGCCTTCACTGATGCAGCTGTGTCAGCATCAGGGGAGACTGGATAGAACTGAGCTAGAACTACTCAAAAATTCATGCCTGAATAGGCTTGTAGCACTGCATCCTCAGAGTGTTTTTATGCTTTTTAATCCTTTAAAATTAATAAAACATTAGAAACTATTTTGCTGTGAGAATGACAATTTGAATTGCTCATTCTAGATATCCGTTTGAGAAGCATGGTGTCAAATGTGTTACTTATGTAATTGATTACATTTCAGGCAGAGATAAGAGAGGCAGTTGTTAGCATTACAGCTAATAATTCAGAAGAAGCAGTTTATCAAAATTCAAATGGCGGAGAAATCCACTTCAACCTTGCAGCTTCACAAAATGCAGTGGAGGAGCCCACCTGTTCACACAGTAACTATATGAATCCTCAAGTGGTAATCACTCTTATTAGCTTTTATTGTCCTCAGTAGAACACAGTAGCACAAGAAAAATTAGCATGATTGTTGTTTCCATGCCTTAGGAATTTGGCCTCATCATTGCTGGTTTTCTAGCACTATGTGGAAATCTTTCATTTTAGCAGATATTTTGCCTGTTTGATTTTATTTGGCTCTTTCTCTGTTTGATTACTTTTATTTTTATTACTTTTATATACTTTTATCTTTGTTGTTTCAAGAATTGTGTACTATATGTTTTAAAAATTGTGTACTAAGATTGTATTTTTATTTTATGCTGTTTTCCTTTGTGGAAGTTTTGTTTTTAGAATACAAAATGTGGGATATAAGTACATTTGGGTCACATCCAGTGTAATGCTTCTTTAAACAGAAGTACACTTTAGCAGAATAAGCTCCTGACAATAGGAGTATTCCATTGTATAATGTGTCCTTGCATAGGTATAACGAATCCTTTGCACAATTGAAACAGCTTTTCAAGTCTTAAAGGGTGCATGCATTCATGGAGCTTACTTCCATTAATGGAAATGTTATTTTGAATCTGACCTTTTATAAATAAATATTTTTATTTCAATGTAAAATTTTTGTAACTATCTGCTCAAATTCTATTTATATATTTATGTAAAACAGATAGATTTGACTTTCTGTTAGTCATCTACTAATGGCAAACTGTTTACTACTAATAGTGAATCCCGGTTTGCTGATAGGGATTTTGACATTTCCTTTTGCTTTTCCTGGCAGCATTGAGGGTGCTGCCTGCTTTTTTCATCACTTCTTTCATCTATTTCTTTGACTATGCTGCATGTCTTTTTTTTTCCTCATTGCCTGTTTCTGGGCACAATCCAGAGCAGTTATGGCAGTTCTTGGATTGATGCGCATAAAATTTAGTCTGGGTTGCAATATAAATATCCCATAGGTTTCTATTAAGTGGCGCCATAACTGCATCAACGCAAGAGCTGTCATAACTACTCTGGATTATACCCAGTCTGTCTTGTTCTTTTAAACTATGCTTTGAATTATAGACATTAATACAAAAAGTCCACTCTTCTGTATGAATAAATACCAAAACTTACAAAAACTTTCCTAATTTTACTTTTTGAAATAAAGTTAAAAAAATCTTTACAAATATATAGAACTAAACATAATACTATTCAACCTCTTGTAAAATAAAACTTATTTTATAAAAATGTAAAATAGGACAAATGTGAGTGCAGTTAAGCTGGGGGTGTCATCTGGAGCAAGGGTCTCCAAACTACAAGTTAGGGGCTACATCTGGTCCACCACAGGATTTTATCTGGCCAGCAGCAACCCTTTTTTTCCTTGCTTGTTTTTTTTTTTAAATCAATGCATTTGGTAACAGTTGACATTTTTACAGATTACATATTTATTCTCAGCTTAAGCCCAGAATTGCTTCTCTTTAATTGTCACCTTTCTCTTTTGTTCTGAATCACGCTGATGAAAAAAAAGATCCAAATAAATCTTATCTACCATATTTCCTGTCTTATTACATGCACTGGACCAAAGTTTAGAGGAGCAAAACAAGAAAAAAATATTCTGAACCGAATGGTGTATTAATATATTTAATAAAATATAGCAGAATAATATTACAACCATGTAAAGTCAACAGTGGTATTAAGAACCATTATCACTGTCATTAAAAAATGAGGAGAGGCTTTAAGGTTCAAGCACTTTTCTAATTTTCTGGAAATTCCAAGAACTCAAAATTTGCAGCCTCTAGCTAAGCAAATTCTATGCATTTGCAAGCCTCAGTTGCAAGCCTCCCCCAACGCTAGAAAGGATTGCAGCCCTAGGAACCAGATCCTGTGCATGTCAACTCTAGTGCAAGCCTCCCTCACCCCTGGAAAGGATGCATAGGATTGCAGCAGCAGGGATCTCCTGGACTGCCTCCTCCTCCCCTCTTCCCACCAGTGCCCCCTTTTTTTGCCTGCCTGCCTCCATGCTCTGCTATTCCTCTGGGCTCCAATTTGTTTCTTTGGGGGAGGAGCCTGTGGGGAAGCCTCTGTCCCTCCTCCCCAGCTTGCCTTCACCTTCCTATAGGCCTGCCCTGCCCAGGGAGGCAGAGAACAGCTGCAGAAGGTGTTCCAGGATTAGCCCCTTCACTCCATAATATACACAGACATTCCCCCCTCTTTGGGGAGGGAAAAAAGTGAGTCTTATAAGCCAGCAAATACGGTATATATCTGAAGCTGAAGAGTCATTGACTGAGAGCACAATCCTAACCATGTCTACTCAAAAGTAAGCGCATTGTGTTCAATGGATCTTACACACAGGAAAGTGTCTTTAGGGTTGCAGCCTAACTTAACTCAAGAATCACTGACTCATCAATGCCCAGCCCAAACTCACAGTCCTAGAAGCCTGAAATTTGGACAGCATATTCATTTCTTCTGTGATATGAGAACTCACTAAGAACCAATTTTTTGTAATTTAATCCCTAAGGGAATGAAAGGGGCCTTAACATGTTTTTGTCCCTAGACATAACATTGAAGACTTACTGATCAGTAACCATACCCAGCCCCTGGACCTAAAAGCATTAAATTTGGGGAGTGTATTCCTTCATTTAAGGGCCCACTAAGAATGAATTTGGAGCCCAGTTGTGCCTGCTTTCTGGAGTTGCCCACTTGTGCCTGGTGGTGCCCAGTGCCTGGTGCCTGGAAGGAATGCCAGGTGCTCAGTAGGGATGCAGTGTCTGGTGCCTGGTGGTGCCCGCTGCTGCCTGCTGCCCAGTGGTGCCTGTGGTGTCTGCTGCTTGGAGCCTGGTGCCCAGTACAGATGTGTTGTACCAAGTGGTACCTGGTGGTGCCTGGCACCCAGTGTCTGGTGTGCCATGCCTGGTGCCCTGCATGGATGCCCCATTCCTGGAGCTGCCCAGTAGTGCCTTGTGCCCAATAAGGATGCCTGGTGCTCTGTGCCCAGTGGTACCCAGTGGTCCCTGATGGGAGCCCAATGATGCCTGTGTCTACTGGTGCCCAGTGGCATCCACTGCCACTGTGCAGTGCTGCCTGCTGCCCATAGGTGCCCAATAAGGATGCCCGGTGCTTAATAGATATGCCCTGAGTTCAATGCCTGCTGATTCCTGCTGTCTGGTAGAGGTGCCCAGTAGGGATGCCCAGTGCCCATCAGTACCGCTGCTGCCTGCCACCAGGTTTCAGGTGTCCAGCAGTGCTCTCTGGTGCCCAGCCATGCCCAGGGCCTACAAATATTCTTGAAATTTTACTCGCGCAACAACAAGTAAATTCTGTTAGTTCATTTATAAAACTGATTTGGATTCACAAAAAATGTGTAAAATAAGTTATGTGGCTTTTGTACTGAAAAGTTTGGAGACCCCTGATCTAAGGTAATCCTTCTGTGAATAGAAATGCGCTCCATGAACAGATGAAGCATTCTGTTTGAATAAAGGACAAGTGAAAACTTTGAAGGAAGATTCTGTTCATGGAAGTGCTACTTTGGATTCTACTTTGACCTGAAAATTCTTCTAAAGGTGTATATATACACAATATATATAATAAGCTGATTTGGAGAAAAATAAACATTTTAAAGAGAATTTATTTGCTAAATCATTCTGCTGTTTTCAGTGGGAAAGCTGCTGAAAAATAATAATTGATTGTTCATTTCAGATAATCTGCCAGCTCAAGGGTGGAACACATATACTCTGTATAAACAATATGAATACAAGAGAATTGAAAACAGTTCATTTGGTTCCCCAGTATCAAGACCAGCATAAGCATCTTCAGCCTGGTAGTATCAAAGTGTTGGAAAATGTTTACTTGATATTTGCCAAAGTATTTATAATGTAACTGCTTGTTTTCATTTTCTTATTTCCACCAAGTGGAAGTACCATCAGAAGTGACTGGTTACTTCATGTTACTTCTGGGTTGTAAGGCAAGATACATCGTGTTACTTCTGGGTCAACATGGCCGTCATGTTACTTCTGGGTTGGAAGGCAAGATACAATGTACCAAACACCAGTATAAGGCTAGGGGACAGGAGGGGTTTTCGAGCATGGAAAAGCATTGGAGAGCACATGCCAAACCTTCTACCACAGTTCATTGCTTTGGATTTATAGTCAAACTTCTGAGTCACAATGGTCCTGTGTATCACCAGCATATCCACCTTAAGTATCACTTAGTTTTACCATTGGTTGAGAAACACTACTGAAAAGCATGGAAAGTATCCATATGCATTTATGCAGCCTATCCAGCAGGTGTCAATGTTTTACCAACTACTGTATAAAGAAACCTTGATCTGTCACATTAACTTAAAAGATTTTTCATAGTTCCATTTATTGACAACTTTTCAATAAGCATTCTTTTCATAAATGTTCTCTTTGGATCTGTAACAGAAGCTTCCCAATCCAGTGTCTGGTGCCCCATGCCTGGTACCTGCAGAAATGCCCAGTTCCTGGAGCTGCCCAGAGGTGCCTTGTGCCCAGTAAGGATGCCTAGTGTCCTGTACTCTTTTTGCATGATTAAGGAAGAAAGAAAAGTTGCCATTCCTGCATTTCTTTTTGAAATATCTACTGTCAATACACAAGTATGACTGACTTGAAAGCAGGTGTTTGATGGTGCTAACACAACTTTCTCTTCTAAAACATCTACTGTTACAGTGCTCTAGTATATTTTAAACACTTGACTGCAGGGTTCTTAAACACCTCTGTGTGGACTGTATGTTAGGGAATAACCAATGAGCTTCACAGGAAGGATAACGACTATGAGCATATCCAGACAATTCCCCCATCCAATCTGTTACTGATTTTTAAACCAGAAGGAAATTCAATTCATGTTATATCATATGACCTCAGGGTTGACCTATCCATGACACTGATCGAAAATGTCACATTAAGGGGTGAGTTGGGGGCCAAACCATTGCTAGAGTAGTGGCTAGAGCAGCGACATCACAAAGTTCCTACATCACTTCCAGTTTTCGCTTCTGAGGACAAGGCACTGTGGGGGCAGGGAACCCATTATCTAGCTATCCCTTCTCCTTCAGAGGTGCAACTAGAGCCTCCAAAGGAGAGGAACAGGAGAGGTAGCTGGACTGTAGGGATGCTGAAACATGGGACAGTGGCAGTCTCACAATCCAACCACCCACTCTTTTCAGTGGTACCCCCGTTCTAGCAGCCCCCGGGTAAGTGCCCTATTTGCACATACCTAGATACAGGGTGACCATATGGCCTATTTTTTTCCAGGTCATGTTCTCTTTTTCAGCCTTGTGATCTGGAAAAATTCTTCATTGTCCTTTTCCTTGTGAGAAGGCAGAATATAGCCTTCTTGTAATTAATAAATTAGACCATTTGCCTTGTTTTACGAGCATGTCATTCCAGAAGAATGCTTGAAATCCAAAATACTTGTAATCCAAAGCAGATTTTCCCATAGGAAATAATGGAAACTCAGACGATTGGTTCCACAGTCCAAAATACTTATATTGAATATTTATTGTATATAAAAATGATTACAAAATACTGTAATATAATACAAAAACACTGTAATAAAGAAAATACTATACAGGACTGTACAGTACTGCAGGCATATCAAACTGAGGGTCCCCTGAGAGCCAGATGGGTCACATTTGTGATGTCATGATGGCCACACGTGACTTCTAATTGAAGTCATTTAATAAAAAGTATTGCAGAATATTTTTATAACTTAAACTTAGAAACATACAATGTGCATACAAATAGCCACATTCATGAATGCAACAGCAACAAATACATTGTACAAAAATTTCAACAGTTCAAAGTTCAGCAGTTCACACACACACACACACACTCCATGCATGCATACTCCATGCACACAACCCCATGGATGCACACTCTCATACACACCCCCATGCATACACACACACACACACATCCATGCTTGCACACTCACACACACACCCATGCTTGCACACTCACACACACACCCATGCATGCATACACACACACCCATGCTTGCACACACTTTCAGGTGGTGCGGCCTAGCTGGGGAGGAAGTGGAGGTGGCATGGGAGACCCAGCTGCCAGTGATGCTCCAGAGGCAGCACATTTGGCTGGAGAGGGGGCAGTGCGACCAGCTCGGTGGTCCTGGGAAAGCCGGGCTCCTCCTGTACTGCCCCAGAGATGGAGAGAGGGAGGAGAGGCGAGGCAGGAGTCCTGGGCTCCTCCAGCGCAGCACCGCAGCCTTGCCGGCCAGCCAGAAAGAAGCAGAGGCAGCGTGTGGCAGCTGCAGAAGCAGGGCTTGCCAGTGAGGAGAGGCCCTGGAGGAGCTGCAGCCGGCATGCTGCTGCTGCTTCTCCTTCCGGCCATGAGGCAGCGGAGGACCTTCCTCCTCGTCCCGCCTCTGTGTTCCTGCTCTGGTGAACATCCCAGAGCAGCGCTGTAGCACTAGGTCCTTTGTGCAGGCCGAAAACCTGAAAAGTCTGCTCTTGTGCTGCCATGATTAGGGCTTCAGTGCTGTCTTTGAAGCCAACTCTTTCCAGCCATTGATAGGATTTCCCAGTTTCAGCGACTTCAGCTATCTGGCGATGGTAGAACCTTAACTTGCCAGGGCACTTTCTCATGGTTCTGGTCATGTCATAGGACTTTAACCTGCCTGGGTACTTCCTCAGTTTGATCTTCCTTCCATAACTGCTGTTGTTGGAGACATTCTCTCAGCAGCTCATCTTTGGGTGCCATCTTGCTGATGTACTCCTGGATGTTCTGAGTTTCATCCAGCATAGTGGTTTTAATGCTCACCAGACCTTGGCCACCCTCTTTCCAACTGGTGTTGATCTAACATTTCTGATGTTAGACTTGGGGTGGAAACCCCATAAGTTGTGATAAGCTTCCAGGTTTTCACATCAGCTGCCTCCATTTCTTTCTTTGGCCATCTCACTATACCGGCAGGCTATCTGATGAACTGGCAGGGCATATGAATGTATTGCATGTATCTTATTTTCCCCATTGGGCTGACTCTTCAGAATATGCTGTATCCTTTGATGGTACTTGGATGTTGCTGTCTTCCTTGCCTCCTCTTCATGATTTCCATGGGATTGTGGGATACCTAGGTATATATCTACTCCAGTGGTGGGCTCCAGCAGGTTTGCACCTACTCTATAGAACCGGTTGTTAATGAGAGATAGGACATATAAAGTTTAAAAATAGCCATTTAAAAGTGGCTGCCAGATGGCCATAGAACCGGTTGTTAATTTCTTTGAATCCCGTCACTGATCTACTCACTCTTGATTGACCCATCACTCACATAGCTAAAGTGTGAGTACATTTTTTGGGGACATCCTGTGTGTGTGTGTGTATACACCATATAATTATATACTTAAAGTAGATTATATACTATAAAGTATATATATATATAAAGTATACTATAGTGCTGAAATTAGGTACAGAAAAGCAATATGAGTGTTTTTATCTTTATTTTAACATTCCTACATTTGTCCTACATTTTTGGGGTGTCCTACATTCTTTTTTTAACAGGGTAGGAATTTTGGCTCGGGAGACAGGAATTTTGGGGAACTGGGGGGGGGGGGAATTTTGGGTTCAGCATCTGATTACCCTGGCCAGATGTCTCTGATCCTTTTCCCATTCTTTGAAAACAAGTGATAATAGGATTAAGCCAGTGATAGCAAGGAAGGAGGGCAACATCTTGCATAGTGTTTCCTTCTTTAAGAATCTTGCTTTTAGATAAATAAGCTTTTTGAGTTTGAACATAGAAATATAAAAAAAATTGTGAAACTTAAAAAGTGTCTACATCTTAACTAAAAATCAAAACTCAGAAATAATTATACTTGTCCTGAAATATATGTTATTTATTCAGATATATATTTTGTATATATGTATTGCATTGGCTTCAATTATGTTTTTATTAGATGCAGCTAACTCTGTAACATCTGTACTAGGACAGTTTTTGCCACTTTCAGGTAAACTGAATATCTGTGCACAAGGGGTAAGTATAACTTTTGCTTTTTTCCCCATGAAAGATTTTCCAGTTTGACAATCTCCATATAAAAGTTTTTAGCCAAACCCAATCTAAATGCTGCTTCCCCACCAATGCAGCTGAGTCAAGGAGGCATGCAGTTCATGGTTGGGAGGCAATTGGAGAGGTCTCCTCAATGCTCATCTGTCCTGGGGAAAGCTTTCACTGTCCCTATGAGACTCCTTGGTCTGGAACCAGAAATTTTGCTGGTCCAGGGCTGATATCTATAACAGTGACAGAAAGGGAGAGAGATATAATTAATTCACATTCTTGTGACACTGAACCAAGTGTCTTCTCCCTCATTCTATCTCCCTCTCCCCACTCAGAAACTCCCCTATTCCTCCTATCACCCACCCACGACTACTACACTAACCATCACCATTCAAAATGTAACAGAAAAAAACTATCGCTGAGAAAGTTGTAAAATGACTTAACCAATCCTTACTACAAACTTAAAGCAATTTTTTAAAAACAACAATATGGCAAATTAACCAACACCAATTCCAATCTCTCCCCAGTTCAGTTCTCTCCTCTCACCCAAGGCAGTGCAGCCTTTGCTGTATCTTATGCATAAATTGCCCATGCTGGAGTTGTTCCCTTGCCCCTGGGTAAGCCACAGCATGTGCAATGGGGCAGCTCAGACCTGCATGAGCTCTGTCACTGATGCAAGTCCACATTGCTTCTTGTCAGTGGATTAGGCCCAGACAGGGGATTTGGATCTGGCAGGTTTGGTTGTTGTTGATTCTGCCCCCTAACACATTATCCACCATTTTTCTTCTGCTTCCCATTTTCTCTCTGTTCAGTCTCTCTTCTTTTCCTCTTTCCACATGCCATTTCTTCCTTATTAACTCAGCATATTACCTTATTCTCTTTTCCATTTCCCATTTTTAAAATAATTCACTCAATTTATCACCGTTGGCTTATTTATTCCTTCCTTCACTCCAACGTTCCTATGTCAGTACCTTCCCTCCCCTGTTATAATTCTTCTGTCCATTCTTTTCTTTATTTTCCTAATTCTTCACCACATGTGTTGCCAATGACTACCCTGCTTTTACCCAAAGGCTTTCGATGGATTATTCTGATCTGAAACTGAATAAGTTATATTGTAGATTGAACACCAAGATCCTACAGATTAAATCATAAAGTATACTTTCCAAGGATTTGTACCTGGTTTTTATTTTGTATCTGGTTTTTATTTTGAGCAGTTTGATAATGGATCCTTTCATACATGCCACTCGGATTCAAACCTTCAAGAACCAACAAAACTAACTTTGGTCGGGTAAGAATATATTCTTGTTGCTGTTCTGAATGTACGTCAAGGTCATCAAATGGTCATTTCTACAAAAGTGAAAAGTTCATATAAAAACCTGTTCTTATTTACAGTGGTTTTCATGAAATCATTTTGCACTATCTTAGATTTTTATTGATACTCTGAACAGGATCCGCACCCAACACAGTGTCTGCCAAGACTCACTGTTTAAGTGGGATATTATATCTACCCCACAGTGTGACTGTGGTACTTCTCCACAAACTATTCATTACATTGCATCCAAGTGTAAACAGAGAGTTTATACAGGCCCAGTGTCTAATTTTTTCAACATGAAACCACTCTGCCTTTGAATGGCTGGATGGATACTGACACCTGACATAGGTCCATATAATCATATGCCATATGCAAAATAAATAAATTGATAGCTATACTATAGTTGATCCCACTTTATTATTCCATTTTAGTAACAAGAGGTCACTTTTTGGGAACTTTGTTTAAGTATAGCATTATACATTAAAACTTGGTGGATTTATATTCATTTATTGTTACCCGGGAAAATCATAATAGGCAGCACTAAGTTATTATATAACTGGAGTAATAAAACAGGAGTAGAAAGCAAATATAACATTGTTTTCTCTATATAGTAGAGAAACATTTTATATCATTATACTGAAAGCAAGGGGTGGTAAAGCAACAGAAGAAGGTTTCATATATTGGGATGAATTGATTCAAAGTAGGGAGACTGTTCTCCCGTCAGAAGGAGGGAGGACACTTGGTGATACATGGGTTGCCCCTCCCCTATCAAGAGCCAGGCGAGACTGGAATTTCTCCTTTGGGGAGAAGTTTGAAGTCCCTTTTCCTGAAGAAAAGGTTGAGCCATTTCATATCTAAGATAGCCCTCATGTCCCCATACTTCTTGGGAATGAGTAAAATCACTGAATATACCCCCTCGCTCTTCTGTTTGAGCAGCACTGGCTCTATGGTGCGGATGTCCGGAAGATGTTGGATTGCATCCATCTTCTGGGCATGCTGGATCGGGTCCCTCGAGAATGGGACCTTCCAGAACCGTTTCCGGGGGATCTGAAGGAATTCCAGTGCATAACCCTTTGTTCACAATTTCTTGCACCCAGGCATCAGTTGCCATGACTGACCACTGGTTGGCAAAGGCTAGGAGGTGGGCTCCTGGCAACCCCGGTGGGCGATGTCTGGCATCAAGCTGAACCTTGTTCCTTACCAGATCAAGATCTGGTGTTGGAATTAGGCTGTCATCCCTTGGCAGTGAATCTGGTCTTGTTCGACCTGTTCCTGAGCTTCTGGGTGGAGTCCCTGGCATGAAAACCTGACCCGGGGAACAAAAAGGACAAGGCTTGTGGGTGGAGCGTCCTTCTTATGGGAAGGGGGGACTTTGCGCTTGTCAGTATCCTCAACTAGGTGTGGGTCGAAGGGTTCCCCAAACAGCTTTCCCCCTTTGAATGGAATAACTGCTAATCTGGAAACTGAGGTGGAATCCCCCTTATTCCAACCCAAGCCACACATTTCTGCGTGCAACCACCTGATTTGCCATGGCCCTGGAAGAGAGTTGCACAGCATCCAGGGATGCATCGGCCATGAAGGCGGAGGCAACTGAAATCTTTTTGAGACTATTAAGGGCCCTTTTGGATAATTTGGTTTCAGATTTAGCCAGATAATCTGCCCATGAAATGACAGCCCTTGCCATTATGGAGGTAGAGGCAGCTGCCTGAGAAGCGCCCTCAAACCCCTTGCACAAAGAGACATCCAGAGGGTCCTTGGGAATGGATTCCCCGTGGATTACTTCTGCCTGTTATTAACTATAACTTTTAGTGTGAAAAGTCCTTGCTGAAGACATTGATACTGTCTTTATTGCCTAACACTTCTTTATTGCCTAACACCTTCTGCTAGCAAGGTTCTTTCAGATCTTTTCTGAGGGATTCTCCTGGTTCTGGTTTGGCAACATAGACTGGGACATAGGGAGCTCCCTCACCAAATGAGAAGTTCCAGTCCCACCTGCCTCCTGGTAGGGGAGGGACAACCTACGTGTCACCGTGTCCTCCATCCTTCCTCCTAGAACAGGAGATTTACAGTAAGAAATTCTGTTTTCTTTCTTACCACTTTCCTATTATCATGTGGACATCCTCTCTTTAAAACAGTGATCCAAAAACATTTATAATTAAACATATATAATATAATTTTTAACATTATATACATTTAACATAGATAATTGTTTAAACAATAAACATATATAATTTTTAAGATTCTGTTCTGAACATTTGTTTTATCATTTGCAATCATTTAGATTACCTTTTAGTTCCTGGGATGCAAAGTCCAAAAAACCTTGCAACTGCACTAAATCACAGTGTCTCAAGCTGTAAGTATATGAAATGTTATTGAAATATCCTCCAAACATCATGCATGTATTGCTGTCTTGTGTTACCAGATGTATTGGAGTAAAACAACTGGAGTAAAATAACTGGGATAAATGGGAATGGACACTTTAACAAGGCACCGTGGATGTGTTCTTACTACTGTACTTCTGAATCTGCATTTTATTCCTTCTTTATTCCTTCTTTATGTGCACCATACTTGACATATACAGAAAAAACCATGTCTGAACAGCAAGCCACTAATAAAGTTATTGGCATTTTGGAAATTTTTACTACATGTCCATTCTCAAGAAATAACTTTTTTCTCTTCTGAAGTCCTGGAATATAAACTTTTTTATAATGCTGATGTATTATCTTTTCTGAACTTTTTTTTTCAAAAATTGTGTATCTCAGGGTCACTTGGGATTTCTGCAGAGGAAAAGTGACTTGTTGAGAGTTGGAATGTGGTAAAAATCTCCAAAACACCAATCTTTCTGGAGATTCGAGTTGACACATTAAAAAATCATATAAAAGATCACAGCTCATATTCTGGAGTATCACAACATCATAAATAAAAATGAACCACACTTGGAGATAATGAATGATAAAGATGTATTTCATACCTTTCATTTGTTAAACACAGATACTGTGATTGTTTTGCCAATGGTGATTTCTGCAATAACTGCAACTGCAACAATTGTTATAACAATCCGCAACATGAAAGTGAAAGGTTTAAAGCAATCAAGGTAATACAATTATGTTCTACTATTACTCAAAAAATATATGACATTCAGTAGTTAGTAGGGTTGCCATAATTCTCTTCCTCAAAACCGGGACAGGACTTCCTGTCAAACTTGACCAGTATGTGAACAGAGTCCACCAAAACTGGGACTGTCCTGGTTTTCTGGGACATATGGCAACTCTAGTAGGGGGGTCTGTTATTTTAAAAACATACACACAAAGCAGCCAATCATTTTCTTATCAACAAAGTTAAACACATTAATTTTCTTCATAAGACATTGAGTTATGTTCCAAGTTTCTTTCCTTGAGAGAAAGGAAACCTTAGGCAACAATGTTAGTTATTTTGAAGTAGCACTATACTGAACAATATGGAAGAAGCCTCACTTTTACTGGAGCTGTCACTCCATTGTAGTTGTTAATAATTGCTGATATCACAACACAATGCTACCAAACCATAGTTCAGTTTGAGGAGACGGTGTGAACTCTTGGTGGGTTCATATAAGACAGGGTGGAGTGATCAGAATGGCAGTAGTCTGTAAAAGAGCTTGAGGGGGAAAGAGAGGAGTGTGGAATAAAGAACATTGGCAACACTAAGGGCAAAAGAGACAAGTGGAGGAGAATAAAAAACACTAGGAGTGATGAGGAAAAAGAGGGGGATGAGTCAGGCAGCTGAAGAAGAGAAGGCAGAAGTGATAAGCTCTATATGAGGATCCATAACTTCCCTATGCTCCAGGAAGACATACATACCCCAGTCCAGGAAAGGGACTTAACTTTTTAGTACATTCTATCATTGGTCTTCCACTATGTTACCCAAGGAGAAGGCAATTCCTGGGAATACTGAGTACTTGAGCAGAACAGAGCAACCAGCCAAAGTCTAGTAAAACAACTGGGCTCTAAAAGGAAGTTGATGAGACGAAAGAAACCCATATAAGAACTAAAGTATAAATTAAATAGAAAAGAACACTTTGTGGTTTTAAAAATGGAGTTGGGTCTGTGGGCCTCCAAAACATTAAGTTGCCTCTAGAGCTGGATCAGTCATGAATTGAATGATAAGGTGGTGGATGGTAGGTGAAGCAGCAGATCAGTGTACCCTCATGTCACTATTTTCTTCAAATCTACTGCAGATGTAAGCTGCATTGATGAGCTTCCTATTCATTAAAAGTGAAATGAAAGTGGATCATCCATTTCCTGACTGTACTCCATCACATGGTTTTTCTATCACGAAAGATGTAGGACCTGGTTTTATTTACTTTCATTGTTTCTTCATTCACTATTCATTCATTCATGTCCCTTTAAATTAAAAAAAAAAATCCTGGATTTTGAATGGAGCATCAAAAGAAACTATTGTCAGGGATGTAAAGGTGGCACTGTTGCAGTGTTGGGTGACAGACCTGCTTGTACTGTTTCTAGTTGTGCTTGAGGGAGGGAAGGACCTGATTATCACAGACCAGACCAAATACACCACAAAAGTTACTAACAAAAAATAGTTCCAATTTAATCCTCCAATGTACAAAAATTTCATTGTCTGATTACCTTACTTATGAAAGCTGCCTCCACTCAGTTTGAGGGGAGTTTCCATTCCCACTTCAGTTCCTCATGCCCCATCCCATTCTTATCAATTCCCTGGTCATGCCCAGTGTAGCTGATTGTGAAAACAACAGCATTCTTAGTCACAAAGTTCTGTGAAAAAGCTAATCCTAATATGCCTTAGGTGGACAATTTTTTTGAAATAAAATGAATTCAAAATTTTCTTCAACTTGAATGACTTATGCATAAATAAAATGTTTTATTTTAGGCTTGTCTTGATCGAAACCCAGAAGCTTTTCTACCAAAGATTGGAAAAGGAAAACAAGGAGATATCAAACCCAGACATAACAAAGGATGTAATTGTAAACGTTCAGGTTGCCTAAAAAATTACTGTGAATGCTTTGAGGTTTGTTGAGTTAGCTTTGAAAAGTTTGACACGATGGAGGGTGACCACCTGTGAAAAGACATGAGGTTGCCATAGGATCCCATAGGACCTCTCCAAAGGGGAAGGTGGAGGCAGTGGCAGGAGATACACATGATTCAAAAGAGGCTGGAAAGAAGGTCCAATGAAAACCTCTTGCGGTGTAGAGAGGACGTACTCTACTGTATCAGTACCAATGTTATTTTGTGTAGCAAAATATAAAGATGAGCACAGGTTAGATAAGGATGGAACAGTGCCTGAAGGCATGATGAGTGCAGACCAATGGTTATAAGAAAGGGAACGGATGCACTTCATCTGATCATTTCCAGCTCCTGGATATTCACATGATCACTACCAGGGTTCTTGGCCAGATTGCAAACAGAATTGTTTGCAATCAAGAGTGCCCTTGGGCCAGCACAAGTTCCTTGCACCAGCCCAGGACTCTTGCAAAAGTGCCATAAGGCATTCCTATACCATTCTCTCAGGAGATAGGGTGGCTAGCAATGAACTTGCATGACCTTCCCATGCTACAGTGGGCCCTGGAATGTGGTAAATTATGCAGGCTGAGCTCAAACAACACAGAGTTTCAGGAATGTGGGGAGGGAGGGGAAAAGGCATTCTTAGATGGGGGAGGACAGAACTATGGGCGGGCAGGCATGGAGTGGGAAATGGGAGGCAGAGCTAAAATCTGGCAGATCCGATCCCCATTTTCAGGCAGGCTGCAGCAGTGCCAGTATGCTCGGATTTGTGCCACCAAAACTGGTAATGTAATTCCTGGATTACATTACCCATTGAGCTGCTGCATTACCCATGGTAAGGGGAAAAGTTTTCCCTTTCCCCAGGGTAGCACAGCAGCTGCCCCATACATGTACTGGATGCAGTGCCGGCACACCAGCTAGGATTGTGCTGCATGTAAACTACTTCTTGATAAATGTTTCAGATAAAATAACAAAATATGCACCATGAATTATTTTTTAAAAACTTTTAAATACCACCATTCTTCATCCTGATTGAGGCATTCGAGTGACTAGTTTCAGACTGTGTCTAGTTTAGACAGGTCATCACAGCTCCCAGGAAATGTTATTAATAAGAAAGATTTTCTCTGCAATTTCAAAGAAATTATAGTCAGAGTGAGGCATGTAAGATGGTATGTGGTATGCATATCGCAAGTGGTATGCATGTGTGACAAGCTCAGGATTGGGCTCAAAGACAGGTGCAACCTGAAATTGGGCAGACTGAAATTCCTGCCTATCATTGCTTTAATCCCACACTATTGTTTTGTGGTAGTTCAAGGTAAGACTGCAATCCTATGCACACATACTGGTGAGTAAAGATTATTGAACATGCAGCACAATCCTAACCAGTGCTGGCACAGCAGGCTATCCACTAATACTATATCCTTACTGGGATGGAGCAAACTGGAGGTCTCATCAGGGAAATGGGAAGGGTCATCCTGCGCAACGGGGCAAGGCTCAGATCTTTTATGCTCTCTCACTTTGTGTATTTGCATTTAATTACATTTTATATCTTTATGAAATAGAACATTTTGCATCTTCCAGGCTAAAATTATGTGTTCTTCTATCTGCAAATGTGTTGGGTGCAAAAATTATGAAGAAAGTCCAGATCGAAAAACACTAATGAATATGCCAAACCACATGGAGATTAACAGTTATGAAGGAAATGACTCTGTATCATTTTCTAACTTTGAAATACTATCAAAACCCAGAAAAGACAGGTGAATATTTAAAGCAAGCTGTCTCTCTTTTTAATGGATATTTCTCAAAATAGAATGTTTTTTGTGTGTACAGGTTGAATCTCACCATCCACAACATTTGTTTCCAGAAACCTCCATTATACTTTTGCATTATACAAAAGCAATTGTTTTACATGGTAATAAGACAGGCAATGAATCAATATGCATTAAGTTCCCTTTCAAGGGTCTTAGCCTTGAAACTTCTCCTTACAAAGCAATTCAGAAGTGATTATCACTTTGTACTAATGTGAGAAACACACACCATTGTAATTACTGATCCCTGGGAAAGAGAGGGTTTCTCCATCTCAGTCAGCTGAAACAGAAACCAAACTGAATCCCACAATAATATGGTAAGCAGGCTGCTTTTAAGCCATTAACTGCTACTTAAGGGATATTTATCTTTTATTTTAAAGAGCCATCCTATTTGTGTTGAGACAAAATCACTGATAGAGCACTGATAATTAGGTTATACCTTTATGTAGTAATACTTTTAATTATAACTGTTAATAGCCTCATTACAGTAAAACCTTGGTTTGTAAACATAATTCATTCCAGAAATATGCTTGTAATCAACAGCACTTTTATATCAAAGCAAATTTCCTCATAAGAAATAACGGAAACTCAGATTATTTGTTCCATAACCCAAAAATATTCATATAAAATGATTACAATACTGTAATACAATACAAAATAAAGTATATGCAAAGGTAGACATGGTTAGGATTGTGCTCTTGGTCTCTGAGGTTCCTTTCCATCACACCACTATCCCTGTTACACAGGAATAAGTCCCACTGACTCTAATAAGGCTTACTTCAGAGTAGACATGCAAGGCTTGGTCTCTGAGGTTGCAATCTCTGACCCCCTTGCTCAAGTGGCAACTGCAGGACCTGGGAGCAGGGATGGGGCAGAGTAATATTGCTCCACAACATCATCTGAGTTGTGTGCTCCTGTCTTGGAGGGTTTACTGGCTGGCTGCCTTCTTGTATGCCCTGCTTCCTCCAGGAAGGTGCTGCCAGGACCTCATCCAAGGTCCCATGGGAGACAAACGTCCACAATCCCACAGTGAGAGAGAAAAAAAAAACATTGGCTCAGTCGTGATCATGTGACATTTGGCATCACTACTTGTATTGTCAGTCATCACTTGTTTATCAAGTTCAAATTTATTAGAAACTAGAGAAATGTACTCACGTTGCAGGAGTACAATACCCTCCATACACCATACCCCCATTTCGCAACACCCTCTCATGCGCAACAACACCCAAATGTTTGCTTGTCCTGTGGAACACTCTTAATCCAATGAATATGCCAAACCAAATCCAAGGTTTTTCTATACTTACATGAACCCTTTGAGTCTACCTGATTGTTCCTTCTAATGTCTCCTGTAAATGTTCACCCATTTCAGTGTTTTGAAACAGTAGATGAATGCTTTGTTTTGTTTTTGATATTATGACAGTATGTTTACTGTTAGGGCCATATTAGACATGCAGTGGGCCTAGGGCCACAACATACTAAGGCTACAACCTAAACATGCAATGAGGCCTAAAAGGTGTTAAAATTTTTTGAATTAACAGCAAGGGGGAAAGAAACTGCCATTAAATTTTTTATAAACCAAAAATACCATGTACTTTTCTGTGTACAATTGGTATAAAAACCATATTGAGGGCAAACTGATAAATCCCCTTGCTTCCCAATCATGCTTTGCACTCCACCCCTCCATGCTATTAATTTTGAAAAGCCTTGCCCATGCCTTCATTGTTCATTTAGGTGCATGTGTGTTACTGATAGAAGAAATTTGGCATCAGATATGACTGTAGTAGTGGCTTGAAGTCACAAAAGCTGAAAAGTGGCTGTTTTTGTATGTCTGTGATGAAGGGATGATATGCAGTGAAGACACAGCAAAGGAGTGGAAGCAAAGGCATGTGGAAGCAGGTTACAGTGGTAAAGCAGTGTGGAAGGGGGAGAGAGAAGGGCGCAATATTAAGAAATTTAGGCCGGCCTAAATTACCTGGCCTGTCTTTCCATGATGGTTAGGGGAAGTCAGCAAATGCCTATGCATTAGACTAACCACGGTTCCCATATGACTGGAAATGGCTGGACATATCTGGCTTTTGCTTATTGGATCAGACCATCTAGTCTAATAAGAAATTGTCTGGGCAACTGGGGTGGGTGTGGAAGTGTGCTTGTGTTACTTTGGGGCTGCCCATCTGGTGCGGAGCAACTTACTTTCAGCTGGCCGGCAGCCATTTTAAAATCTAACATACTGCATATGTGTGCACAGCCGCATTGTGGAGCTGAGCATGCGTGTGCAGCTCCTGTGTCAGAAGCAGTGCTTCCAAAGGCATGCACCAGGAGCGGATGAAGCATCTGCTCCTGGGACCTGGCTGCCCTACCTGTGCGCATGTCTCCACTTTCTCTCCAGCTGCAGTCTGGACCAAGACTTGGGCTGCCCAGTGGAGATAGGAAGCTGTGGCTGCCACTGCCCACCTGTCCTGGGCACCCTTGTCCGCCCGTCTACTGGCTGTGCCCGAGGTGCAGCCAGCATCTGTGGGCCCAACAGTCCAGGACTGTCACCACCCACAGCCACCATTGCTGCACCTCAGGCACAGCCAGCAGAGGAAGCTTCCCATTAATGGCTGTCCTGCCAGTCGAAAGTAAGTCACTCCACACCGGTGCAGCCCTATAAGTCCCCCAAGTACCCTCTTCACCCAACCTTCAGGAGCCTTCCCAGCCCAGATAAGCCAGTCCTATCCATATCTACTCAGAACTAAGCCCATTAAATCAATGGAGTTTACTCCTGAGTCAAGGGGGGCAATATAAACATGTCCTACATTTTTTTTAAAGTCTGGATTTTCAGTAGAAAATCTGGACTTTTGGAGGACCTTGTACCTCCTGTAGACTAACCACACCCCCAGGAGTGGGGGAGAAGTGACATGGCACTTTTGTGATACCCCCAGGTCAGCACAGAACTTTTACTGGGCCTTATGCTGCTCTAACTAGAGCTTAAAATTGCAGCCTTAAGCACTTTATCACTGTTTCTTTACTCTGAATGGTCCCTTTTCTTTGTGTCAATGGTGAACTGAATTCTCAAACCTAAGCCTAGTGCTGAATGTTTCACGGGGGAGACCTGTGCTGCCCCATAAACACTGCAGTTGGATCTCTAGCTACTGCCAGAGCTCTAGTAAACACCAAGCAGCATGGAGGCATGGGGAGAGTCATGGCAAGGATGAGTTTTTGGGTGGGTGGAGAGCAGAAGGGGATTGACCCAGGTGGGACGGAGACCAGTGGAGGCCTCTTCTGCCAAATCCAACTTCTCTCCTGGACATGAGAAATCAGCTTTTCAAACTGCACCAACAATTTAGCTGGTGCAGCTCCAACAAGCTCCATCATGGTGCATGCTAGAGCACTTCACAGGGTAATGGGATGAATGTTTCTTTATTCTGAGCAGACCTCCAGCACAGGATGCAGCTGTTGCTGTTCGGTGCCACTGCTTGGGGTTTAGTAATATTGCTGAATAAATTGGTTAATCTTTGGATTAATTTACAATTCCAACATTTAAATATACACTTTTTTATTCTAGTCGGCAGTCTAGTACATGTATATCATGGGAAGTGGTTGAAGCAACATGTGCCTGTCTCCTGGCCCAAGCTGAAGAGGCAGAAAAAGAAGCTTACTCTGTTTGCCTAGCAGAACGAATGATCTTGCAAGAATTTGGGAGATGTTTATCACAGATTCTACATTCTGAATTTAAATCCAAAGGGTTGAAAGTTGAAAAATGTGCCTTCACTTAGTGTTCGAAATAGTTTTTGACTTTAATGATATTCATAAAAATTAACGTATCTTACTGTCATTTCATTACTAGTTTTTTATTCAATCTCACATTGGTTTGCATTAGCTTTTTGTTCTAAATTCATAAAACAGTTAAAACAAACTCATTAATTTTGATGTCTAAATTTAATTTCTAGATTGCTTTACAGTCTAAAAGAGGACAATAAAAATGACTGCTCACATCTAGATTAGGGCGCAATCCTAATCAATTTAGGCCAGCATAATTTACCTAACATAACTTTCTGTGTTGATGTGGGGAGACTGGCAAATGCACTTTCACACTCCTGGCGGGTGGCGGGGGGTGGGGGGGCAGGGGCATCGCCAGGGTGGTGGGACTGGTACACTCCACACCAGGAGAGGCCCCCCTGGGGGGTGATGTGCCAGAGGAGTATGACACTCCTGTAGCGGCCCAGTTCTTTCTTATTGAAAGAAATTTTGTTAGGACTAAATATGTTAATTTATAAATTAATAGATTTAATAATTTTAACAACTTCAATGGAAGTCTGTCAACTAAAAGTGTGGTAAAAATGAAATAACCCAAATGCAGTTTGGCCATTTTTCATGTTGAACTGTTAAAGGGAATTGCTCTAAAAAGAATGGATTTCCATTTGTTATCCTTTACTAGTTTTTTTAATACTGAAAATTCTGATATAAATTTTAGCTAATGAACATCCTTAATCAGAATTCTTTGGGGTAAAAAAGTAAAAGAAGCACCATATATGAAAATCAAGGTTGAAGGCATTACTTCTGAGTTACATTACAAATGAATCTGAATTTTGAATTGCAAAACATGCAACAAATGTGGTGTTTTCTCAGTTTAAAATCTTCCAAATTTAACAATTTTTATTTTAAATAATTCAGAAATTATGTACACTCAAACAGCCCCCACAAGACAATTCCATGGTATGAAACACAATTAGCAATTGCTCATCTCCTTTAAATTTACTTAACCCTACAGTACGGGTTATTACAGTAAGGGTTATTTACTACAGTAAATATTACTACTCTACACTTTTCCATAGCAGTAAATTGATTCCTTGGGTTCTCTCTAATGAAATTGCTTATTTATTGATTTATTGATACTGCTTATTTATTGACCTTTTGAAACTTTCCATTAATACTAGTGTTGCTTGACTCAGGCTGAGTCTAGAATCACTTTCCTTGGTGACTAATTGAAAATGAGTCATAACAGAGAAATGTTACAAGACGACTCATCTCTTTGCAACTTCTGTATATAGGACTCAAATCAAATTATCCCACCTCCTTTAAAAAGCCTGCTGTGGGGAAGAATGGGGCTGCTGCAGGGCTCTGTGTATGTCAAGCTCTCTTTAAACATTCAACTGCTGTCTCCACTCATCTGTAAACAAGGTGGGAGGGGCTGCAAGAGAGTGAAAACTGTAAGCAAGCACACCTGGCCTAGACTTGAGTGTTTTTCAGTCTTCCATGTGCACTATTGTGATTTACTGAAAACCACAAATTTTTGTGACTTGAGTCTGAGTCATTCTAGTCAATTTCCCTACACTGCCTAATACCTATGTGAACTGAAGTAAATAGTGCATGACATCAAGCAATTTATTTTATGTGCCATTGGGATATGTTAAAGATACCCAGATATATTTGGATTAAGTAATATCACCAGGGTAGAGATAAGAGACAAGAGTTTATTAAACACAATTTGTGTTTGAGACTTGAAAACTGAATTATAAGTCTCAAACACAAATTGTGTTTAATAAACTCTTGTCTCTTATTTCTACCCTGGTGATATTACTTAATCACTTGATTAATTAATATTAGCTGAAAAGGCTACACTGATTAAAGAAATATTCTAGTTATGTAATAGCAACAGCCAACGTCAATCAAAACGGAAGATACAATACTGAAATTCTCATACTGAAGACTTTTATGATTGATTTTACAAGGACATATGAGAATGGTTTTTCGGTCTTTCTAATAATTTCTCATGGTTTCCATCCCTCAAGCTAAACCGTTCTAATAATAATAATTTTTTTAACAGTAAAAGCATCATTTATGAAGTACTGTATATGCCTTTCCACAGTGTTAAATAGTTGAATACCAGCACATTCTAGAAACTGTCAATCCTAAAGTCCATGTAAACTAACTGGGATTATAAACACATACAACCTTTGGTATCATATAGGGGAAAACATGACATAAAAAGTTAAAGTGTTTTCAGTGGCTTCAGTGCACAGGATTGAGCATGAAAGATCATTATGAAATATAAAAATATGTAGTAATTGCCAAGTTTTCAGAACTTTGCTTAGATTCCCAACGTATTTTACCAATCTAGAGTTAGGAAAATGGAATTTGAACTAGCACACACAGCTTTTTGAGATTTCTGTTTCATAACCATTTCAATCAATAGCTGTTTGTGCAGCCCTGGAGCAGTAGAGACACTGCTGTGCTGGGCACTTTTGTTCATTTCACACATCCAGGATGCTTAGGTAACAGCCCTGAAAACATCATGCCTAAAAATCATGCCTGAAAACATTCCCCTTGGCACCCTACACATCCCAAGCCCCGGCATGTCCCCGGGAGGTGCGCAGAAAATTACTCCCCATTCCCATGGAGGGACATGATCTGCCCCAGCTCCTCCCCCCACAAAGTCTTAGCAAGAGAGTAAAACTCTCCTTTAGTTTGAGAAACACTGGTAGTCAGTGGTACAGCTGATCTTTCATCCTTTTCTTTTTCTATATATATATAAAAGAGAAAAGTCACTGACTGACTCACTGACTCACTGACTGAAATTTCAAGTGTGAAATTTGGGGTGGGTGTTCCTTCTGTGACGGAGGGGTGCACTAAGAACTGGTTTTTGGAAATTCCAACCAGAAGGGGGTGAAAAGGGGCGCAACCACAGGTGGGCTGCAGCCGGTACTCTCCGGTTCGTAGAACCTGTTGTTAATTTTGGCACACCCCCAGCGAACTGTTAGCTAAGAGGGGGCCGTCATCTTTGAATTGCATGCAAGTGTGTTTGAATTTCTCTTAAAGGGTCTCTGGGTCTGTCTTCCCAGAGGTGAAGCTCCGCTCCCTCCTTTTTCCTCCCCTTCTGAATCTCCCTCCCCTTCTGAGGGAGGCTCTCTCTCTCCCGCTCCTTCCCCTCCCTAAGGTTATATATTTTTTTAAATTTTAAAATACAAATAGTCTGTTCCTATTAACCTCATTCAGACAGGGCATTGCCATCATCCCACAGCACATTCAGACAGTGTGCCATTGAAATAAATGGATGCTGGGATCACTATATTAATGTCTCAAAGCTCAATACTTTCAAGTGAGGGTGAGGAGCTTCTTTAAGCCCTGAAGCCTTGGTGAGTAGGAGCAGCATCTGAGTGTTGTGAGGGCTTTTGGTGGGGGCCCTGGCTGCCTGCCTGCCTCCCCGGCTGCCTTTGCAGCCCAGTACTAGGCATGGAGAACTACTCAGTACTACCCAGTACTACTCAGGAGTAATCTTCACTGTATAGTAGAGGACTGCAGCCTGTGACCACAATCCTAGCCACACTTTCCTGGGAGCCAATTCCCATTGACTATAATGGGATTTCCTTCTGAGTAGCATACATAGGATTAGGATTTGAGGCTACTTTCCCATCCACACTTTCCTGAGAGTACGCCCACTGACTATAATGGGACTTACTTCTGAGGAGATTGGCAGAGGCTTGGATCTCTCCCTCCAGCCCTGTTCCTCCAGCCCTGTTTACTTTCCTGAGAGTAAGCCCACTGACTATAATAGGACTTACTGCTGAGTAGACATGGTTAGGACTGGGCTCTGACTAGAGTAGTAGTAGAGAGTAAGCCCACTGACTATAATAGGACTTACTGCTGTGTAGACATGGTTAGGACTAGGATTCTTGGCTGCAATCCTATCCACACTTACCTGGGAGTAAGCCCCATTGACTACAATGAGACTTACTTCTAAGTAAGCCTGCATAGGATTGGACTGTAAGGCTAAAATCCTGACCACATATTCCTGGGAGTAAGCCCCATTGACTTGAATGGGACTTACTTCTGAGTTGATACAGTTAGGATTGGGCTTAGGCTGCAATTCTATCCACACTGTAGTCCTTTTGCCCCCCCAATAAATCTCCCCACCCCATCCTGCCCCTCTGAGAAATCTCCCCTCGACCCCGAGATTGTGGGGAGGCAGGCTGGGGGGCCCCTGAAGAAATAGCCCCAGTTCCCATCCTGCCTCCTAGGAGCCCTTACTAAGAGCTCAGTCCTTTGCTCCGACTACTCAGAAGTCCTATTATATTCAATGGTGCTTACTCCTAGGTAAATTTGGATGGTATTGCAGCAAGAGGCTGGGATTCTAAGAGCCCTAATCTTATGCATGACCATTCAGAAGTCAGTCCCATAATAGTCAATGAAGCTTACTTACAGGAAAGTGTGGATAGGATTGTAGCCTTAAGTAGTGGCTTAGAGGCAAACCTCAACCTGCAGATGGACACCACAGACTCTGGTCCTAAACGGTAGATCAGTGTTTCTCAACCAGTGGTATGAGCACCACCTGTGGAAATTGTGGTGTGTCTGCTGGCACTGAGGCACCTGGATGCAAGTGTCATATGTGCTCACTGAGGCAGCTGGTGGGCCGCTGTGTGATTCAGGAAGCTGGACTAGATGGGTCTTTGGTGTGATCCAGTGGAGGCTTTTCTTATGCTTTTATGTTCTTATTTGTGGCATCCCTGGACACATTCCACCTGAGAGCACAACAAGGCATAATGCATAGGAATAAATTACACTGAACTCGGGGGCTTAATACTGATTGATGCCATCACATGTGATACAATTTTTTGGTAAACTAAGGGTTAAAATGGCCATTCGAACATAGAGAACCGGTTGTTAAAATATTTGAAACCCACCATTGACGCGCAACGCGTTTTCCTCCCTATACTTTGCATTGAAAAATTGATGACTCATCAACATTCCACCCCAACGTCTGGACCAAGAAGCATGGAATTCGGGAAGGGTGTTCCTTCTGTCACATTAACACCCACCAAGAACTTAACCCTTGGAGAAATTTAACCCTTAAGGGGCTGAAAAGAGGTGCAACGTGTTTTTGTCCTATACTTAACATGGAAGACTGACCAACATCCAGCCAATTTGGTGCTCAGTGCCTGGTACACTGGAGGGATGTTGATCGGAGGAAAAGATTGCGCTGGGCAGGATGCTGCGCATGGGAAGATGCGCACGGGGGGTTGATGCACATAGGAGATGTTGTGCGTGGTGGGGTTGGTGCACATGGGGGGATGTTGCACATGGGGGTTGATGCACATGGAGAGATGATGCGCAGGGGGACTGATGCGCAGGGGGGACTGATGTGCAGGAGGGTTGATTGCGCATAGGGGTTGGTGCGCATGGGGGGCTGATGTGCATGTGGGATGTTGCACATGGGAGGATGTTGCGCATGGGGGGTTGGTGCGCATGGGGGTTGATGCGCATGGGTGGTGTTTGTGCATGGGGGACTGATGTGCATGGGGGACTGATGTGCATGGGGGATGTCGGATGGGGGAATTTTAGTCCCGCAACGCGGGTACGCTTTTTGTTAGTTAACTATACTACAGTACAGTTAATATGGACCATAACTCAGTCTTATCTTCTGCAGGTAAATTATGTTTCAGTTGTATTGGAAATGCCATATCTGCTTTTGTTTCTTTTTTATCAGCTTTTGTTTTGCTGATATTCTACATTCCTACATAGTTTTTACTATGATCTATAAAGCATCAGCATATCTGAGAACCTGCCTTCTTCTGTACAAGCTGGTCCATTCTCTGAGGTCATCTGAGGGTTTTGCTGCCACTGAAACAGGTTAGAGGGATGGCAGCCAGAAACAGGGCCTTCTTGATGGTAGCAACCACTTAATGGACTCCCTTCCCACTGAGTTAAGGAAAGCCTTCTTTCTATTTACTTCCAGCGAGGCCTGAAGACTCTTATCCAGATAGATTTATGATGGCACTTCTTAGATAGTTAAGGTTATTTTACAGTTGTCTGTCTGGTTTTTAACTGTATTTGTTTTAATTGTATTTTACTATTTGGTTTTTACTGTTTTTTTTCTTATTTTTAACTGTATTTTATTCTGTTGTTTTAAATGCTGTTAGCCACCTTCGGTTTCCTTCCTTTAGGAAGAAAGGCATGACATACAATAAATCAAAACAATAAATTGTGAAACAAAAAAATTATAATAATAAAGTCATTCATAGTTTAAATTGTTGCACTTTCCCCAAAAATGTAGGCTATCACAACCGTTGACAAATGAACTATACTTTATGTGGAGCAGTTATTTATTCTGTAAAATAGACATATTTGTCTGCTGTCAGCTCTTATAGCAAAGAGATTTTCTTGATTAATGTTTGTGCTTTGCTAGCATAAGAGGCCCTGATCTGAAGAGACACTGTTGTAATGCACGTCAGCCATATTATATTAGGATGACAAAGAAATGCAGATTAGTTTTGAAAAACCAAATGCTATTATGAGAGCACATCTCAAAATAATGCATTTCATAATAAATCTTAATTAAAATGTGGATTTTTGCTATCCCATATTATGCACTTCAGAGACAAATGTGACTCTCTATTAAATTACTACAATCAGTACTGATGTAAGAGCAACTCTAACACTATCTCTTTGTGAACCATTTTGTCAGAGTAATTACATTGGTAATACCTGATTACACAGCAGTCTTATGTTCCTATGAAATTAAGGTAATTATTGCAGTCAGAAACACATCTGTCTGTATTACACAGTAAGGAAATTAGTCAGAAGCCATGCAAAGGCTTCAGTGTCTTGAAAGCAAACACTCACTGTGGAAAAATGATTTTTAAAAAGTTTTGGAAAGAGAAGGAATATCTGACATCAAGGAGTCACAGAAGAGAATAAAGAAATAAGGGTATTTATATTTAATAATATCCTATTTCTGCTTAAATGAATAAAGCTTAGTTGGAAAATAACATAGTTTGTAGCCAAAGCTGCAATACTAATTCCTACTTAGGCTGGCCTAAGTCCCAGCACAAGTTCCATGCTGGCCTGGGGGTGTCACAAAAATGCCGTAAGGCACTTCTGCACCATTCCTGGGGGAGGCTTAAGCCAGTGCACAGACTTGGCTTGCCTCCCTACATCACCATGGGAATGCAAAGACCAGTGAGTTGTGCCAGCCTAGGTTAGGATTGCACCCTTAATGTTTGATGTACAATTTTATCACATTTTTTTTTCTGTGTGTCTATCAAAAGGCTTGTCTAACAAATAGTTCTTATCTGTTTTCAGTTCTTGTCTATTTTCTTCCACTCCACCAGCTGTTCTTGGAGCATCCCCTGCTGTTGCAGCTCCTGCTAGTCCGCATGCACCAAAATGATAATTTCAAAAATGTTAGTGTGCAAAATGAAGGCAGCGTGATGGATGTCCATTGTCACATGGCTCAACAACTCATATTTTCACAAATCAGGTCCAGGTCCCATCTCTGCAGTTACTCCTGCTAGCTGAGTAAAGGTGGGTGTCTTTCTTGGCTGGGTTCACACCTGAGTCTACATCCAACCGCACTACTGTGCAGTGAGCCTCCTTCACTCTACTTTCTCTGAATGTAGTTGAAGCTCCTTTGTGACTGGGCTCAATCCCTTCTTTGGCAAAAAATATTCCTTTCAGCCAGCGCATGCCCCAATAGAGACTCAAAGACAGACCTGTATGCTTGTTCCACCTTATTCATCTCTTCCAAGGGTTTCTCTTTCAATCACTGTTCTGTTCAAAATGCATTCCTTTGAGTACATGTTTATGCAACTGGTTAAGGGGACTACAACTTGGGATGTAGGGGATTCTAGCAGATGTTTGTGTTTACTGCTTTAGTGCTGGCATAACTATAACTCTTGTAAGGAGTAAGGGTCTGTATCCTTGTGTCTTGCTGTTTGTGTGGTATCCATGCCCATCTGAAGATAGCTGGCCTGTTCCTGTGTTGTTCATTCCTAAAGGCTTGCAGCAGAGCAATGACTTTTCATTACTCACATCCCCTGCTCAGTTCACCCTAGTGACATTTCACTGGCAGCTTGTATTGGTGTTGGATGGATGTCTTCATTGCCACTTAGGCCATCATACTGATGGTGCACAGATATAACATCAATGATGTGACAACATATCATGACGATTAATGAACATCTTGCTTATGGTACACTAACATCAAGATGCTGCTGCATCAGTAGAAGGCTATGGCTGCAATCCAGAGCAAATTCAGCCTGCTCTGACCTAACTGCACTCTCCTAACTATTCTGTATCCAGAACAGAAAGTTATGCTGAATCCAGAGAGTCAGGAAGCCTGGGCTGCCCTAACTGCTCCAGAGCATGCTAAGTAATTGACACAAGGGGAAGACTTGCTCCTGAGGAGACACCCCTCAGATCACACTGAACAAGGAACAGCTGTGGTGCCTACAGTGGTGACATGACTCTGCATATCACCTGGTGCGGAAGTCTGTGCGTCATCCCTGGGATGCGCCCCCCCCCCAACCTGGACTGCACAGTCACCAAAGTTGGCGCCTGCGCAGTTGTTTCTGAAGCCAGGCACCATCTCTGACACCTACACAGCACTTTTCTGAAGCCTTTTGGCTTCGGGGGAGACTGTGCAGGCGTCATAGTTGGTGCCTGTGCAGTACTCTTTCTGAAGCCATTCAGCTGCCGCTCCGCCTCCTGAGTGAGGTCAAATGGCTGTGCAGAGGCGCGGACTTTCTCTGCTCTAAGGAAGTCTCCTCTGAAGCTGTTCGGCATGCTCAGTGTGTTTCTGCGCAGTGCATCTCAGATGGCCGTTCAGGCCAGCTCCGAGGACAAGTGTCAGCTTCTGGCTGATTCTCCGCCTTGGAGCAGGCCTGAATGGGTGTGCTGACGCCTGGGGCCTGCCAAAGGACTGTCAAACTCCTCCGGCACATCACCCCATACGGAGCGCATCACCCAATGCAGCCCACACCAGCCGCACCAGTCTGGTGACGCCACTGGGTGCCTGCCTTATAAGGAGTCCCTGATGAGATGCCAGTACATTCTACAGTGAATACAAGGGGCTTCTTGGAGTGGCCTGCTGTATCCTGAGGTTTGTGGGCAGCCGTAGTTTGTTCCATATCCTGAGGTTGAGAGGAAGGGGTTGCAGCTAGGCTGGCCAAGAACTCAGATTTTTGGTCAGCACTGCCATTCTTACTCGGGCCTTATCATAGACCCCTATGGGTCTACTCATTACTATACCTGCTCCTGAGGTGGTATATCTCTGAGGACTGGAAGAGGGCATTTCTGCCTTGGAAACAGGCTCTGGATACAGAGTAACTGCTCTGCCCTAGGCAATGCTAAACATGCCCTCAACTTGCCTCTCCTGAGCTGCTTAGGCTGCCCCAGTTAGGGCAGAGCAGATCCACCTCTCTTAGGGCACCCTATCTTGCCTTGCTCTGCCCTAAGCCTCCTTCAGAGTAACTGGGCTGGAGCATCTTACAGTTGCTCCAACCTAGTGTTAGATAGGGCAACCTAAGGGCTCTTATGTGGACAGATTGGTTGCTCTGTATTGGGCTGCCTGTTGGGGTTTCAATGGACACTAGAGCCATTAATAGGAAGGCCTGCACCTGCATTATTGGGAGGATACTATTGGCATAGTGTTGCCTGGACAGATGTAGAATATGACTAAGTGTTTAGCCCTTTAAATACCAACTGGGTCAATCATCACCTGCCAGGAAGTTTGTGTTGTGTTTTTACTGGAATTTATTACTATTACCTGACAAGACTTTCTGACTTTTCCCCTGCTAATTAGGCAGTCACAATACCAAAAGCATGAAGATTTTGAATTTACAGTTTTTCTGTAAAATCCAATTTATACAAATTGTAGTTTAATGGGTCATATTGGGCCCATGTTGCCTTTTATTGGTTATTCAATATTTTGGTAGCTAAAATTGTACTAAAAATCATTATACTAATTATAATCATAATTATTATTCATTATAATGTACATTATATGTACATTATATGAACACTGTATGTACCTAACTATAATACAGGGTCGCACGGGTCAAAATTGGCCTGTGCAGTCTTAGGTGATAAAAATTGTACTAAAAAAATCATTATTTCACAATAAAAATAATTATGCTAAAACTTGACACAACATTTATTCATTATATGTATATTATATGTACATCATATGTACATTATATGTACCTAACTATAGTACAGGGTCCTATTGGACCCATATTGCCTTTTACTGTTTATTCAATATTTTGCTAGCTAAAATTGTACAAAAATCATTATACTAATTATAATCATAATTATACTAAAACTTGACACAAAATTTATTCATTATATGTACATTATATGAACACTGTATGTACCTAACTATAGTACAGGGTAGCACGGGTCAAAATTGACAAATGCAATCTTAGATGATAAAAATTGTACTAAAAATCATTATTTCACAATAAAAAATAATTATACTAAATGTTTATACTAAATAATTATACTAAATTATACAAATGTTGACACAACATTTATTCATTATATGTACATTATATGTACATCATATGTACATTATATGTACCTAACTATAGTACAGGGCCGTATGGGTCAAAATTCACCCATGCGGTTTTAGGCGTGAAAAAAATCCTGGTATTTAAAGGGTTTAATGTGCATCATCCATGTACTATTGACTCTGTGTTTGAATAGGATTGGGCTGCTGGGACACAATCCTAACTTATTTAGGCTGGCATAACTCACCTGGCATATCTTCCCATGGTGATGTGGGGATGTCAGTGTATGCTTGTGCACTGGCTTAAACTCCTCCCCCCCTCCCCCCAGGATTGGTACAGACATGCCTTACAACATGTGTGTGACACCCCCAGGCCACCACAGAGCTTAGAACAGGGCTAATCCTGACCCAACTGAGGTTTAGGATTGCAACATTAATCACATTTTTGCTATTTGCAGATTTCTGTCCAGCTGTAATCTTGGGGAGGATATTTGAAGTACTGAATATTTTAAAAAGTAAAAATCACACTATTCAAAATTCTGCTGAGCCCAAACTCAATGTGATGTTTGCCTTTAGAAGTACACCATTTATTAGTCATAATGTGTCACATCCAAATGGGTGAAATTTTAAAAAACCCTAACTTGTGGAAAACGTGGCATTTATTAAAGGCAGTGGAGCATTTGTTAGGTCACAGAAATTTCTCTTATGGATATCACACATTAATTTCAGCTTGATGTAGATATCTAGCTAACAATACCTTCTATTTTAAAATTACGGTGCCTAATTTACTGTCTTAGTAGATATGTTCTTGGGTTTGTAAAATCTGCCAAATAATTTATCAGAAAGGAAGCTTGATCCATTTGTTCCATTATCAAAATGAAAACTGATGATAGCTAATACTCCTGTAACTGCCAAGCTCAACAAATACTCTGCTGTTCAGGTGAAGCCAGAACACCCAGAAGCACTTAACAATTATATGACAAAAGCTATATAAAAACATAGAGTATTGTGATATATTATTTAGAATCTTGGCTGGGGAATGACACTAGAATGGTTCGAAGGTCACACTTTCATTTAATGTTGAGATGTATTCCTATTCCTATGTATAATGATAAAAAGCTCAGGAATAGCAAGGCCTGGCTCTATTAGCTAGAGCAGTGATTTTCAACCAGTGTGCAGTAGCATACTGGTGTGCCGCAGATAGTCCTCAGGTGTGCCACAGGTATTTGGGGATTGACATTCATTAATTGGAGGATTTGAACAGCCTGGTGTGCCTTGTCAATGGTAAAAACAACAGACGGGTGTGCCTTGACAATTTGGGTGCCTTGTTAAGTGTGCCGTGAGATGAAAAAGGTTGAAAATCACTGAGCTAGAGCATATTTTACATGATTACAATATAACTCTCATTTGCCTCACTGTCGGAGCTCTTAATGATTCATTCACTTCCATTCATGCTTTCCTGGAAAGGATGTTAAAAGTGTGTGCTATTAAAAACAGTAACAAGTGAAAAGAATTTTCCATGAAAAGAATTTCACAGAATGGGAACTAAGGGCACAATCCAGAGTAACTACAGGGAGTCCTTGCTCCGGTGTAAGAACAATTTGCTCTGGATTGCAAAATGAATTTCCCATATGTTTTCACTAGGTGGTGCAGTAACTGCGGTTGCATGTAATGTCTCTTACGTGCTCCCGTAGTTACTCTGGATTGTAGGGCCTGTAAACGTTATGGTGATGGTTACAGAAATAAGGGTGCAATTCTAATTAAATCTGCTCAATGGATCTTATTCCCCAGAAAGTGTGTTTAGAATTGCAGCCTAAGAAAAGATTCCAGTACTTAGATGTACATTTATTTGATGCTTTTTAAATTAAATAATAATAAATTATTCTGTGATGCTAAGCATAAAAGCAGCTTAGAATAACCAAAGTGAGTTGAAAGTATATGGCATCAAAAGTCTTATTTGAAATGCCAGTGTATCACTCCCTTTATGGATCTCCTCCTATGCAGTGGGCATCCAGTATCAGCATCCCACCCCACTGGTTTATATGTTTGATCAAACAGAGATATTTCAGCACAGTTTGTTTCATTGCATTCTGCAGAAAATTATGCACTGAATAACAGCTAACATGATGGTATTATTCAAATATACAGTGGCGCCTCACATAAAGAAGGCCTCACATAAAGTAAGTTTCACATAACAAACAAAAATTTCTCTAGGATTCTGCTTCACGTAAAGAAAGTGCTTCACGTAAAGAAAACATTCGTTGGCAGTTGGGGCAGATGCGCTGGCCGGCAACCTGTTTAAAAAGTGTCAGGGCTGCCTAGCGCACCTGCCCATAGTGAAAGCAACACTTCTGCGCTGCTCCTCCTGTGGCCGGGTGTGCACTGGGCAGAGGGAGAGAAGAGCAGTGGAGAAGAGGGAAGCAGCTCAGGGCCAGGCAGAAGGGAGCAGAGAGAGAGAGAGGCTCAGGATGAAGAGAAGGAGAAAGTGGGGAGACACTTTGAAGGTGTCTTGGATTGCAGCCTCCTAACCATGTCTACCCGGAAGTAAGTCCCATTGTGTTAAATGGGTATTTCTCTCAGGAAAGTGTTTTTAGGACTGCAGCCTAAACAGATTTCATAAGATCATGCACACTGAATGCATGTTTTGAATTCAATTCCAGTGTTTTGTCATGATTTTTACATACAGTTAATATTTTTATATGAATATTTTGGGGGTTGTGGAACCAATCATCTGCGTTTCCATTATTTCCTATGGGAAAATCTGCTTCACGTAAAGAAAGTTTCACATAAAGAAACTGCCTCTGGAACGAATTAATTCTGTTATGTGAGGCACCACTGTACCAAGATTTTGAAAATTTTGGCCAGTAAAGTAGTATCACACCCCTTTTGTATGTGTCACCAGTGAACACCTTCACCCCTTCACCCCTTCGAGGACAGCACTGGTGAGGAAAAGAAGAGAGCACGTGTATGTTATCATGGAAGTGGCAACAGAAGTAGGACAGGACTCATTGGGAATGGCTCTTGCTATGGGCTGGTCTGGGGCATCACTGTGTGGCACCTTCCTCTGGGTAAAGCTCTGCAATGAGTTGTGGAATTTCAGGTGGGCTGTAATGAGGACAGCTTAATTATGGTTCTTTGTTCCAGAGGGAGGTTGGTTTGTGAAAAGCCTGTGGGATGTTCCTCACAACCCCTACAGCAACCATGGCAATCTTTGCCTCTTTGTGCTCCTTACCAGTTGGGGAGCCATCTGATTCATATGTTACTGCAAAGAAAGATGGTTTGCGGAGGGAGCAGACCGGCAGCCTTCACTGTCACTCTCAGCCAGATCTTCAGTGTGAGAAATATCTCTCCCAAAGGACCCATATAATTGTGGCAATCCATCCGAGAATAAAACAAAAGGAAAAAACCAAGGTATTGGTATAGATGTGCTCTGGTAGAAGAGCAGTGGTATGGCTATAGGCTCAGCAGTTACAAATAATTCAAATCCACATTTCTCCTAAGATGGAAAAGCAGTAGTAAGATTTGTCCTTCCTAGAGGTTAATGTACAACCTTTTTTTGATAAATTTATGACTTCAGTCTAATCCCCCTCCCCTACTAGGGTAATTAACATAGCACCAACAGTTTCCCTTGCATTTGCAAAGTAGCCTCTGCTTATGGGCACTGCAGGCCCACTGGTGGGAAGGCTAAATTCTGAAAGGCCAGTGGATCACAGGCAGGGTGACCACATATCCTCTATGCAAAAAATTACATGTAATAGTTTTTAATTTAGTAATAAGTGAAATAGTGTTTAAATTAAGCTCATGAAAGCAATATATGTGAGTACTGTCAACTTTTATTTTGTCATGTCCTACATTTTTTGGATGTCCTACATTTGGGGGGCCTTGTCCTTTCATGTTTATGGCATATGGTTACTTGATCACTGGAAAGTCATCAGAGCAGGTAAATTTGTGCACAGGGTTGGTGGGGGGTGAAGAGGGGTTAAACAGGATCCAATGGGCAGGACAGGATGGTTCTGGGCAAAGAGAAGGCTGATCATTCCCTGGAGAGGACATGATAAGTGGCAACAACCATCTGCCATATTATCTGCAATCCCAGGTCAACATAAACTTGTGCCAAATCCAGGATAATCCATAGCAGGATTAACCATAGCAGCTTACCACATGGCAAGGAGTCATATGTCCCCTGACTCTGAGGAGATCTCCAGTAGCTGAAAATCCTTTGGTGTATACAACAATCACCATAGTGGCACTGCTACATCACCTTGCAGGGATTTAGGTAGGCCTGAGCTGCTACCCATGGTTTTCTACATTAATAAATGTAATGTTTCAGTGTGAGTACAGAAAATAATGTAAGAGTAGGCATGTAAGTGCAGTGGAAGAGTAGGAGAAATATCTATCGATCGATCGATCAATCGATCTCTTTTCAACTGAAAAGTTCACAAAGCAGTTTACAAGAAAATGAAAAAATTAATAGCTAATTAACATAAATACATATCATGAATAAAGATGCTGTGTGAACAGCCCAGTGGCATAGTTAAAGGGGGTGCAAAGCACTAAGTTTTTCATGGAGTCTCACTGCAGCATGCAAAGAGGCCATCCTCAGAGCCGTTCTGGGTGGGGGGAACAACAGAGGAGAATGCTCTCTGAAGTGGAGAGGAAGGGGCACTTTGCACACTGTAGTAAGGCTCCCTACAAAGTTTAGTACTTTGCATCCCCTCTAACTACAGCAGTGGAACAGTCCATAAAACTATGTGGCAATCTCATACTTAGGCTGCAATCCTAAAGACACTTTCCTGGGAGTAAGACCCATTGAAAACAATGGGGCTTACTTTTGAGTAGACATGGTTAGGATTGTGCTGTAAGTGGAAGTACCTGAGTAAAGATTAAGAAAGTTCTGATGTTTCTGTGTTATAAGAAAAACCGAGTTAATAACTTATTCACTGGATAATTGCAAAGTTTAAATTGTAATTTTAATTCAATGAAATAGCAATGCTTATGAAAGCAGACTCTCTTGAGCATTCATGGGAGCACACAGAACTATGATATTAATTGAGCACTTTAGAATTATTCACTATATTTGGAGCATTTGAAAGTTAAATTAAATGAGACATTATTCCCAGTGATGGGCTTCAAAGAAATTAAGAACCGGTTCTCTGCCCATCTGGCAGCCACTTTTAAATGGCTATTTTTAAACTTTATATGTCCTATCTCTTGTTAACAACCGGTTCTGTAAAGTAGGTGCAAACCTGCTGGAGCCCACCACTGATTATTCCACATAGTCAATGTCCGTATTTTGACCTATTAATCTTCTTCTGTAGTCCAAGAACTTCAGAGGTCCAGAACTTTCATAACCTATATTGAAAAAGAAACATATTCAAAATGTGGATTTGTTATTAATCTCTTTTGTTTGTTTGTTTCTTTATTTTTTGAGGTGGGAAGAGGTAGATGGCATGGCAGTGATCATGCCTCCTCTTAGCTTAAACCTCCATACTGGTTCCTGTCATTTTCCAAATATGCACCAAGCTCCCACTTCTAATATTTTAATCCCTCCACGTCTCTATAAAGCTAGAAAAAGCAATAACTCTGCACGTGAGTTTCTTGACTTTAACAGCTCAATCCTAATTAATGCTAATATCCCACCCCCACCCCACCCCACCCCACTAATGCAACGTGAAGAAGAGGGGACAGTCCTGGAATTCTCATCCAAGTTGGGCAGTGATTCTCAAAACATTTCTCACTGGTACCCACTTCTTAGAATAAGAATTGAGACACACCACATGTGATGTCATGGTCTGAAGTGACATCAACAAGCAGGATAATTTTTAACAATCCTAGGCTGCTGTTCTACTCATACTTATCCAGGTGTAACTCCCCTTGACTATCATTGTGAAAAGCACATACTGTATTTACTTGAATCTAACACTCACCTTTCCCAGCCAAATAGGCAGCCCAATCCAGAGCAACTATTCCTTGCACATAAGAGGCCTTAGGGTGCCCTATCTATCACAACTGCAAGATGCTCCAGCCCAGTTACTCTGGAAGAGGCTTAGGGCAGAGCAAGGCAACATAGGGTGCCCTAAGAGAGATGGACCTGCTCTGCCCTAACTGGGGCAGCCTAAGCAGCTCAGGAGAGGCAAGTTGAGGGCAAGTTGAGCATTGCCTAGGGCAGAGCAGTTACTCTGTATCCAAAGCCTGTTTCAAGGCAGAAATGCCCTCTTCCAGTCCTCAGAGTTATACCACCTCAGGAGCAGTATAGTAATGAGTAGACCCATAGGGGTCCATGATAAGGCCTGAGTAAGAATGGTAGTGTTGACCAAAAATCTGAGTTCTTGGCCAGCCTGGCTGCAATCCCTGCCTCTCAACCTCAGGATATGGCACAACTATGGCAGCCCACTAACCTCAGGATACAGCAGGCCACTCCAAGCATCCATCTTGCACTAGAAGAACTGCAGCTGTAACTGGTTGTCAGGAACTGCTGGGCTTCCTTATAATGTAGGCACCACAGCTGTTCCTTCTTCAGTGTGATCTGAGGGGGGTCTACTCAGAAGCAAGCCCTCCCCAGCTGTCACTGACTTAGCATGCTCTGGAGCAGTTAGGGCAGCCCAGGCTTCCTGACTCTGGATGCAGCATAACTTTCTGCTCTGGATACAGAATAGTTAGGAGAGAGCAGTTAGGGCAGAGCAGGTTGAACTTGCTCTGGATTGTGCTCTTAGTCTTCAAAATTAGAGTGCGCATTATATTCAATAGTTAATTAAATTGGAGTAAATGTGCTATTTTGTCTATAAGTACAGGGTGCACATTAGATTCGATTGCACATTAGATTCTAGTTAATACAGGTAGATGGTAGCATATTAAAAATAAAAATCTGTTGCATTTTCCCAAATGCAGTTACATACCATGATAGCCTTAAGTCTAATATTTAAAATGTATATATTTTGAAATGAATGGGGACCCACCTGATCCAAAGTCTGAGAAACACTGCTCTAAATGATGCAGTTCTATAACTCATATTTTGCTGAATTGTAGAATTACTAGTTCCATAAAAGCATTGTTTGTTTAAACAACAATAAGGGGACAAATTAAGATTTGGGAATTCAATTCATAGATAAAAAAGACAAATATTAATGATCAATGTAATTACAAATAAATACTTTTCAGAACTGTATTCTTATCATCTAAGTCAAGCTTGTGACACTGTTCTTCATGATCAGAAGAAATATATCTTCTACCATCTATAAAAAAAGAAATCAAATTATATTTAAAGATTACATAAAGCTGTCAAAATGTGTACAATATTCTGAAAACGGTTCCTTTCTAATCAATGATCCATCTAAGACGACTTTCCTGGGAGTAAGGCCCATTGAACTCAATGGAACGTACTTTTGCGTAGATATGAATAGGATTGCACTGTTAGGCTGCAATCCTAAAGACACTTTCCTGGGAGTAAGACCCAACACAGTGAGGCTTACTTTTGAGTAGACATGGTTAGGATTGTGCTCTTAGACTGCAATCCTGTATACATTTTCCTGAAAATAAGCCCTCAGAGAACTCAATAGTACTAACTTCTAGATCAGCGTTTCTCAAAGTGGGGGTCGGGACCCCATTTGGGGTCGCCTGGAGCTTTCCTGGGGGTCGCCTAAAGACTCCTGGTGCAGGGGGCCAGGTGGGGTGACCTGGCAGAAATGCTGGAGCCACTGCGGCTGGAAGAAGCTGCTGAAAAGCAGCTCAGAAGGAGCCTCTGAGCAGCTGTGCGATGATGCGGAGCCTTGGGGGCGGGGAGGATTGCAGCCTTAGAGCCCAGTTCTATGCATGTCTACTCGGAAGTCAGTCCCATGATAGTGAATGGGACTTACTCCCAGGAAACAGTGGCTGGCTCTGCTGCCTGAGATTGCAATCCTATGGAGATCTTCTCTCACCTGGGTTCTTAACTTTCCCATTCCTCCCTCCCTCCCTCTTCTTTCTTTCTTTCTTTCTTTCTTTCTTTCTTTCTTTCTTTCTTTCTTTCTTTCTTTCTTTCTTTCCCAGTCACCCCCTCTTAGCTATGCCACATCTATCTATCATTAGGTATTGTTTTTATGATTAATCGCTATGCTTTAATTATGTTCAGTTTGTAACAATGAAAATACACCCTGCATATCAGATATTTGCATTACTATTCATAACAGTAGCAAAATTACAGTTATGAAGTAGCAACTAAAATAATTTTATGGTTGGGGGTCCCCACAACATGAGGAACTGTATTAGGGGTTCATGGCATTAGGAAGTTTGAGAAGCACTGTTCTAGATGAACTTGTCTAAGATTCTGCTATTAAGAATATGAAACAAGTCTACTTCCATGCATTAAAACCAATTAATTCTAAATCAATCAGATTATTAGGATAATTCATAATAAAAACTTTCAGGATTTCTCTGTGTCTGATCTATTTTCACGTAGCCATTTTGACATATATTATAACCACAATAACTTGTATACCATTCAAATTATTCATACTATTCATGAAGTTTCATGTTGGCTGCAATCCTAAGTACTCTTTCCTGGGAGTAAGATCCATTGGACACAATGGGGCTTACTTCTGAGTAGACATAGATAGGATTGCACACAATGTGTATATTCTTGAAATGTACATTAAATTGATTTTGGAGATTTAGAACTTCATTTAGAAGTATGCATATGCATTCACTATGAGGGCATAGTGATGCATTAAATTGCACACTGTAAGACTACTTGGATTTCTGTGTTGATTTATACAAATGCAGTGCCTCTCAGGATCTGGCACCTCTTACTGTTCATACATCGTTCCAATCTATTGCCCTTTGATAATCTTTAATCTATGGTGCCATCCTATTGAAACAGCATGCTCAGTTTTCAGATTCTTTGCATATTCCTTATAACATAACTTTTCAGTTTTTTTACATGTATTTATTACTTCTGAATAGCAGTTAAACAAGTCCTCATTTTGCATATCCCCTCTGAGAACTAATTTATTGTTGCTTTTGTAGAATGAGCCAGGAAGCTAAATAAAGATTTCAGCTGGAATGAATATTTCATTTTGTGGTGATGATAGGCCATTTCCTTCTTAAATGCTACAAACTAGTGCCAATGTCAACATAAAATATTTATTTTTGAATTAACTCTGTAGCAAATATTTTTGAACATTGAGCAGCCCCACAATAGAGCAAAGGATTATTGTCAATAACACTGTATATCTAACTTTGCAATCCAGAGTAACTACAGGAGCACGTAAAAAACATTATGTGCCCCCATAGTTACTGCGCCACCTAGTGAAAATCTATGGGAAATTCATATTGCAATCCAGAGTAAATTGTTCTTACACCGGAGCAAGGACTCCCTGTAGTTTCTCTGGATTGCGCCCTTACTCTGCTATAATTAAAAATAATACCTTTAATAACCTGTAGTCATAAATATTTACACTTACATACAACTGCAAGTACTTTGATATTAATATTAACGTTAATTACATTAGAATAAAATCTGCATTGTTCAGAAAAGCTGACCGTCAGAAAACTTAATAACATGTGAAAACAATTATTTCATTTAAGATTAATTGACAGCAAAGTAATCTTAAATTTTTATCTGAACATACTTTGTATGTCTGAAAATGAAAGAACATCAAACTTAACTTACACCGTCCTTTGAGGTATAGCATGGATTGTGGGCCCCAGTTTCTTGCTATGAGTTTACTCTGTAAAAAGAAAAATCATCATTCACAGGAAAAAAATTTCCTTAAGAGTTGAAGAAGTTTATTTTCTTCCTCACTTTTACCTTTGGGGCCCGTGTTGATTCAACAGCCAAAAAGACCATCATGATGGTAAAAGCACAAATGAATGCAGTTTTAACTTTCTGCAAGAGAAACAGCATCTATTTTTATTTCATTATTCACATACAAAACAGTATAAGAACTATTTCAAATTATGGCTCATGTATACATATTAAGCTCCTTACCATATTAGCAGATCTTTTGTGTCTCTCTCCTTTCCTGAAATGCTATCAAAGGTTTGGTTTGATACTCTTACTTTTAAAGAGCTGATGATGATAAAATACGCAAGTTCAGCCGATCATGTTCGTTGGTTTGGTTTTGCTTTTTTTCTTGAAGATATTGTTTTCCACGCATATGCCAGTCTGATATGTGGACATCAGATATATAGACATTTGCCCTCCTTACTATTCAAAGCAGAAAAATTAGTGCCAGAGACTCTTTGACAAAAAGGTAGCTAATGAGAGTTGTTCCCGTGAGATCTGGAAACAATCTGTACTGGGGGAGGGAAGGGGCAAGTGATTAAATGTCAAGCATTTGTACGTAACACGTTTTGCCCACATCTCCCATTCATTTTTGTGCAATAGCAAATGCAGAACCAGTGAAAAGGTTACGTAAAAACCTGTTGCCTTCTTAATGTGCTTTTACAAAGGTTTTCTCCCCACCCCACAATATATTTAGAAAACAAAACTTATTCCTATAAACCAGGGTTGTCCAAACCCCAGCCCCGGGGTCAAATGCCTCAATGTTGCCCTTGCCAAGACCCCTTTATTGGGCCACAGGCAAGCCTTGTATTAGCTCTAATACAATCTTATATGTAAAATTATGTAAATTCATTCAAATTTGAAATGCAAATCATTTTTCGAGCCCCTGACACAGTGTCAGAGAGATGATGTGGCCCTCCTGCCAAAATGATTGGACGCCCCTGCTATAAACTTATCAATTTAGAAATGTCATCGTCATCTTCTTTTGTGAAGAGGACTGTCCTAGTCAAAGCTTTGGCTTCTAAAACTCAGATTAACCTATTACAGTGAAATGATGAAAAAATGTAATTCAATTATCTATCTGAGCATTTCATCAGTTTAGAGTTTCAGTTTGCTTATTTTATATTATTTTAGGTTTAGTCCAAACCACCTTTGCAACCTGTGGTCTATGAGCACCATTTGAGATGGAAGCAGGATGGGATTTCATGCATACATCGAATGCTCTTTACCATATTAGCAGATCATATTAGCAGCAAAATATCCTAAGGATAGGCCAGCAGTGCAGCCAGCCTGGGTCTTGCCAAGTTGGCTGAAAGGGGCTGGGATTATACTGTAAATGAGTGAAATATACCCACATTGTGGGAGTAAAATACCTCATGTGCACCCCCCATTTGCAACATCCTCCCAAGCGCACCACAATGCCCCCATGTGCACCCCCATGCACAACACCTCCCTGCGCAACATCCTCCCATGCGCATCATCCCCCCATGAAAATCTCCCATGCGCACCAACCCCCCATGCGCATCACCCCAGCACATCATCCACCATGTGCAACTCCCCATGTGCAACACCCCACACACAACATCCCCCCATGTGCAACATCACCCCATGTACATCATCCCCCCATGCACACCCTCCCACCAGTGTATACCTCCCTCCCTGATACCAGTGTATCAGGTACTGGGCATCAAATTGGCTGGATGTTGATCAGCCAGTCTTCATTGTTAAGTATAGGACAAAAAACATGTTGCACCCCTTTTCACCCCTTATGGGTTCATTTTCTCAACATCACATAAAGAACACCCTCCTGGAATTTCATGCTTCTAGGTCCAGGGGTTGGGGGCAGGGCTTGGATAAGTCAGGGACTCTGCAATGTAAAGTATAGGGAGGAAAACGTGTTGTGCCCCTTTTCATCCCCTTGAGGTTGGAATTTCCACAAATCAGTTCTTGGTAGATCTCTCCATCACAGAAGGAATACCCTCCCCAAATTTCATGCTTCTAGGTCCAGTGGTTTTGGTTTTGGTTTTGTTGATGAGTGAGTGAATCAGTCAGTGACTTTTTTAGTTTTATAAATAGAGATGAGAGACAGACAGACAGACGAAGAGATGAACAGAGGTGGCAGGAAAAGGTTGAGAGAAGTAAACAAGGCAGAGCCAGGCAGAGGATCAAAGGAATAGGGGTTGGAGAGAGGTGGAGACAAAGGCTGCCATCCTAACTTCTTCAGTGCCTTTGTCATGGCTACGTATCACTAAACATGTATTTGATAAAGTTGCATATGTACATAGTTTGGTATATCTTCTGCAGTCTTCATGTATAACTGCAAAATTATGATTTCCCTGAAGCAGTCAGTGAAGTAATTGGGCTTCAGTGGCTCAGCCAGTTAAGACACCATGCCTGAAATCTGGCAGGCCGGGGTTCAAGACCCAGGTGCTAAAAGACAGAATTAGCTCCTGTTTCTTGCCCGGCAAACTTGCCACATGACCACAGAGGCATCTTTGGACAGCACAGATTCTCGGATGGATTGGGGATGAGTGCCGTACCCAACAGGTGTGACTAGTGCCTGTTTAGGTAGCAGGGCAACATACAGCCAGTTATGGCAGGCAGGGCAACCTACCAGGGACCTTTACATTACCTTTAGTAATTGAGAAACAGTATGGATACATACAACAAATATTTTCAAAATTACTTTCTTTTGCATAATTTTCTTCCTTTTTCACCCTTCTACTTTATAAATTTGCTAATTCCCTAATGAGCTCATATCAAAACAACTTCTGTTCAAGCCATTAACTGATGCCTCCCAATTCCATTACTTGTAAATGTTATGACAGCTATTGAAACGATCATTTTTCTTTACTGATGATTACACATATATTATTGGCTTCATTTTTAACTAAACCCTTCACTTTTTCTGGCTGTTCAGTTACAGGCCCCAAGGCTCTTCAGTGTATGATAATAAGACTATCTAATCACTGAACAAATCTGTAAGCGTTCATTGAATCCTTCTGAGAAAAATGGGTTCAGTTTTACAAATTATACATACTGTCAGTCAGTTGACAACTGCAGTTTAACACCTTCCTATAAGAAAATTCCCTCTGACTGCAGTACTAGTTCTCTATAAGTAAAGACTGTCAGAATCAACAAAGTGATCCAAGTAATCACATGTGTTACTCTCAGTGCTCTTTTTCTGGAAAAATAGGTGCCGGTACTCACCTGCTGGTACTCACAGGTATACTCACCTGTGTGTGTTGATGACACACCTGTAGACACATGTGTGTGTGTCTATGTGTGTGTGTGTGTGCCAGTACTCACTCACAGAGATGCTGGTGCTCACACAGAGGTGCCAGTACTCTGTATGGGTGTGTACCTCAAAAGACCTTTGGTTACTCTTCTGTATCCCTAGGATATGTATGGTGATTATAACTGAGCATGCAAAGAAGTTTTCTTGTGACTCATTGGCAAATGTGCAAATTCCTTCCATGCACTGGCATTTGGAGAGGGTACAAAGTTGTGAAGGCATGTGAATTCTGGAGTAAAGCATCCCCTCCCCCATCTGCAAAACTGTGAGGAGGAGAGGACCCTTTATAATGGACTTCATACATCTTCACAACCTATCGCCTGCTGGAACAACAGTGTTCCAAAGTTCTGCTCTGGGAAATGTGGGTTGATAAACGCATGGTGTGTTTAGCTAACTTGAGTAGTGATTTGCACAAGTGATGCCTCAGCATGGACCCAGTTAGCATATGATTTATAATCACGATTATAGTTTGGAGATTGTCCTACTTGAAGAGATCCTGAATGTATAGGGTTTTTTAAAATCAATTTTTAAGGCATTTACAAGTTACAAGGCATTTAAATTCAGTGGTATTGAAGCATTTCAACCTGGGATCCCCATCTGAGAATGACAATCTGTCTGGGACCCCTGAAAGTGATATCATGAACTTATTTCAAATCAGATCGATATTTTAAAGTCTAAACCTTGGTTGCCATTTAGCAGTTTACCCAATTCCCAATTTACCCAATACCACAGGTAATAAAAAGAAGATTCTTGAATGGCTTTTAAAATGTTCAGCTGTCAAATTAACAGAGAGGAAAGTGTACAAGTAGCCCTGGAAGCAGATGCTGTAGACTGAGAGATCCATTATGCTAATATGGAAACAGCTGTTGAAATGATTTGCGTAAATTGCCTGTGAGTTGGTTTGTTAAAAACTTCACTCGGCTTATAATAATCAGCAAGTCATTTAACTCTCCTTGCGTATATTATTCTCCTAAATTATTGAGCTTGGGAGACAAAACATAGTGAGACTATGGCGGTGGTATTGAAGCATTTCAACCTGGGACCCTCTTCTGAGAACGACAATCTGTCCGGGACCCCTGAAAGTGATATCACGGCTAGAAGTTACATTAAAGTTGCTCATTGCCAGATTCCAAGATGGCTGCATCTAACTTTTCACAACCTCCCTGAAATGAAGTAGCGACCCCCCCCCCACTTTGAATACCACTGGAGTATGGGAAAGGTATGATAAATGTGAATAATAAGCAAACATATAGTTTCAGGATTTCCATATTTTCTAAGTTGTGTTCCTGGGACATTTGAAAGGGATACCAATAGCGGTGGTAGGACTCCCTAGAAAGAAGATGAAACATCATTCGAAGTGAACAGAAGAACCTGCTGGGACCCTGATGTCAATGTTTTCCACCTTGGTGATTTACACAACAACACTGACAAAACTCTGGCCTTAAAGGTCATCATGGTCAGTGACTGGGTCATGGAACCACCTTACTCCCCACTAACTGTTATGAAGATGCCAATGTTGAGCTCCTTCCCTAATCAGACATTGGCATGATGCATGCTATCTCCGAGGGAAGGATTGTTGAAACATTTCAATATTGGACATGCAACCTGATAGGGCAGGGGACACGCTTTGAGTAATGCTGGCTTATTCCACACACTCCTTGCTCTAGTCGATTGCCTGAAGAGATAGAGGTTGTGCCTTGTTATCCACTGGGTTTCCATTCTGGAACCTTCAGTAGATTAAAAAAATCAGTGGATACCAAGTAAGTGGAAAAATAGTTTAAAGACCCACTTAACAGGTTTCTTGCTTCAAGATGCCCCTGAATGCATATGTTTAGGTCCTATACCACATTTGGCCACTAGATGGGGAGAATAATGGAATCTAAACAAATGAAATTTTAATTACGGTAACAGTGTGAAGATAAGAAATTGGAAATTTGGTGCTTTTTCCCTTGTTACAAGGAATTTAAAGGAGGAACTCAAGTGTCAGTGGTGAGTCAACTCAGTGGATTCCAAATCTCCAGACAATGAGGAGATACTGAGCATTGCCTATATAAATAATTTAAATAACTTGTACCTTTGGGCAATGATTGGTTTTGCAGCAGAAGTAACCTAGAAAAAAATCTTTGCGTAATCATTAAGCAGCAGTAATTTTTCAAGGTTTTTTTTTTAAAAAGACCTTGTCTGAAACGTTAAATAAAGGTTCTTTGTGTATACACAAAAGCAAAATATTGGGAGGTAGGTAATACAGCTGCTGAGTGAATGCCGTTTCTGAGAAGATTATTTGCTCTCCTGGTAGAACTACATAATTACATATTTATTTGATTATTTTTTAGTAGCATCTTTTTTAGAAAAAGATTTTCAGAAACATTAATCACCTGCTAGATAATAGGACATAAGGGAACATTCAAATAATTAAAATTTCTTATTTTTCATTGGATAATTGATGGTAATTATTCTGTTTCTTTTGGTTAAGGATAAAGGATAGGTATCTTGTTGAACATAATTGCCAGTTATACAAATAGACAAATTAGCTCAGTGGAAACTAATTTTGAAAACTTAGGATGCGCTTATAAATAAAAACTACAAAATTGAATTAAACACATGACATTCATATGTAGTTTATAAAGAATGTAATTTTTAATTAGTCCTAAAAAGAATAGAGGCTAACTAGAGTGCGTAGGTTCCCATATCCGCACCAGCAGTCAACATACAAAAAGAAGGAAGCAATCGAAAACAAATCGCTGTCATAATTTTTTTACTTTATTTTCGTACTGTTCTTCCAAAAGCTTAAAGGAGTGTACGGCAAAAAGTCACTATTAAACAGCATTTAAAACCTCAAACATTGTTCATCAAAAACATCTAGAAAAAATGCAATATCACTCAGCGAGTTAAGTTTTTGACACACACAAAAAACATGTTTTCTTCAAAAAAGCAACACTTGCTAAAGGATATTAGTGAGAAGGTTCCCTTACCTCTGCAGGAAGGGGGTTCCACAGTTTAGGGAACTGGTGTTGCATGAATCTGTGAAACAACTCATAAGACAGCAACTGATTTCAGTTGTGTTATAGAAGGGATTACAGCAATTCAGACAAAATATTTTCTTTAATTTTATTTTCTTTATGTGCACCCATAGATACTGCACCACCTCGTGAAAAACTATGGAAAATTCATATTGGAATCCAGAGTAAGTTGTTCTTACACCGGAGCAAGGATTCCCCATAGTTACTCTGGATTTTGCCCATAGTGTAATTAAACTATGGAATTCCTTGCCACGGGATGTGATGATGGCTGGTGGCCAGGATGCCTTTAGTTTTTAAAGGGAGATTGGGCAGATATATGGAGAAAAAGTCCATTATAGGCAGAGGAATAGCATCTCTTTTGCACGAGGTGTCTCATGCCATGGGCGCATATGTCCAGTTTGATATTGACTTGTAACATTAGCTAAAAGGTGGGTTTCAGGTGTTTTGATAGGGGCAAAAATTCAGTCCTTGCTATGGGTGCCATTTTGCCTAGGTTCGGCTCTAATTATAGGTTACAAACTATGGTGGATAAATGCGACCTCCTGGTTTTAAAAGTACAGCAACTTATTCCTGAAAGCGAGATTCAAGGGACTAGGAACAGAATATAGGTCTCCCTATAGCATTTGTGCTCCCTGAAGTATTCTGGTGAGCCACTATGAAATACAGGATGCTGGACTAGATGGGCTTTTGGCCAGATCCAGCAGGGATCTTCTTATGTTCTTGTTCATATGATAGTTATATATATGATGTCTGTCGTCCCTTTTATGGCACAATGGCCCAAGTGTGTCTTCTGAGCCTGCCAGAGGTAAAGAATCCAAAATATTGGTAGAACTAAATTGTTAGTTTACTATCTTCTCCTTTATATGGAAAGTTCCTATATACCTCTGCAAATGATGGAACTCACTGCATTAAAATTATTACAAGACCACAGCACTAATTAGAAAACCAAACAATATTTAGGGATGGATGGGCAATATTGATCCCAATGCAAACAGGGATGTGCACTAAAAAAATATAAGTGCAACTGGTACAGCATGTGAGGAGTCAGGTCACCTTGGCATTTGTAACCACATGTGGACACAGATTCCTATCTACTGTGTGTCAAAAGAGAGATGGAGATGCACATCCACAGAATATCTACACTGATGCAATATTACTATTAATATACAATTTCCAATCTTGTTTTTTTAATTATTATTTATATTTTTATATTTTAGGTGATAGTGACACCTAAAGGTCCACTTACATACCTTTGATCATGATGCCTCAAAAAAGAAAAGCCCAACTACTGACCAAGAGAAAATATGACAAATACCATTATTTCACAGGCATACACCAAAATGGTGGAGTATCAAACATATAATAACAATAACAGTGCAATTCATGAATGTCCTAGGTCCTAGCAGGCCTCCGTCAGTCTTGGAAGACTATGGTATCGTGCTCGGCGCTGCGTACGCTGCATGTGAAGCACGAAAGCCTGGGTTGGATTGTTATGGAGGATAGGCTGTTACCCAAGCAGCAGATCCCCCCTCTCCATGCCACTGAATTAGTCCAATGGAAAGGCAGAGCCAACACGGTTGGATCCGGCAGGCGTCGCAGAGCTGGGCTGAGGACAGGAGCTCACCCTGTCTTGTGGGGCCGACCCGGGTCTCAAACCCTGGCCTGCTGGTTAACAGGCACAGTGTCTTAGCCACTTGCGCCACCCACAGCCTTCAGCATGACATAAAATATGTGTGTCAAAAATGATGTTCTTTTTTTTCACACCATGCATCACTGTAAGCATTGGTGTACGGCTGATTATGTAAGCATGATTATGGAGCATCAAATTGGATGAGAACTGCACACAGGAACTCTTGAATTATACTTCTCAGGATAACTTTTGATGTTAACTTGGTTATATTATTATCGGTGTGATATTCTTCTCCTTTGACATAAATTACCAACATATTAAAGTCCCCTGGCTCCATCTGTCCTAGCTAAATAGATCAGTATAGATATTGGGCAATGGGAAATTCATGGTATGCTTTTCAAATCCCTACCCAATCCTCCTTTATGCTGTGCAACTTACCCAAGACCTAGAGCATGATTAGATTGTATTGAACTGAAAGGGCAGGTTAGGTGGAGTTGTGCAGTGATATTTTATTCATCATAGGTTTTTATGTGGTGTCTGCTTGCACACTGCAGGAGCAGAAGAAGAAAAACAGGATTAAATTGAACCTTCTAGAGATCAGATCATTTGTGGATGTGGTCCTAATTGCAACAAAGCAAAATACAATTTTCTTCTATTTCCTGTTGGTTCCATTTCAATTTTATTTCTTGTTCCCTTTTCATTATGAAATGAAAAGAAAATTATTCTCCTTGTCAATACACTGTAAATTATTTTATATTCATTAACCCTAGCTCCCTTAATTATTTTGTAAAACACTTTCTGAGTACATTTGTGCTGGAGCACCTTGTTATCTAAGTTGTAACAATGCCCTGTTCTAACCAACAAACCAAAGAAGGAGGTTTCCCTTTTGGCTACTATAACATATAGGATGCAGTCCAGTTTGTGCCTTGGGTTGGCACAAATTCCCTGCACAACCAAGGAGTGTTGCAAAAGTGCCTTGATAAAGTGATCAGCTGACACATGGATGTGCACTGGCCTCCACGCACCACTGTGTGTCCCAGGAGGGTTGAATTTACGCTAGCTGACCTCAGCCAAATCCTTGTGTAACATACTAACATCATTTCCAGGCAGACCGGGCCAGCCCCAGCTACTTGGATTTGTGCTGCCATATGAGGTGGTAGAGATCCATGTAGCCCTATTGGAGTTGCAGTGGCTCTCCCCAGCATAAGGGGAGAAGTTTCCCTTGGATGGTGCACTAGCAGCTCATAACTTATGCTGGATATAGCATGGGCATGCCAGCCTAACTATTCCAGTCTAAGTTAGGATTGTGCTGTAAAACTGACAAATGAATTACATACATCCCAAATTATTACTGGCTTGTAAAATTAAAAGTCAAGTCCTCCAGATGCTCCAAATCCCTATCCAGTTTTATGCTATTGTCAGTTACAATGTGACCTTCAGTTTAATAGGCATAAGGGACAAATCCTCGTCATCTTCTTAACTCCAGGAGTTTCAGTTGCACACCAAATGAAGGAATAAATTTTTTTGACCTACATTCACATCAGCATCAGGATTTTCATTCATACATATTTCTATCAATATATTTTATACTAGCTGAAAAGCCGCACTCCATGTGGTTCTTTTAGGCCAGCTCCTGCAGAGGGCATTTTGGGCCTTTGGCCCATAACTAAAGATACCTTGGGTCCAGTGGTGGGCTGACATCGGTTCGGCCGTTCCGGTAGTTACCGGGAGGCCGCCGGTCACGATCCGGTTGTTACGGGGGGGTGATCCGGTTCGCCCCCCTTTCTGGGGTTTTTTTTTGGCGTTCTGGGGGGTTGGAGGGTGACCTGGGGGCAGCTGTGGGCAGGGGGGGTGCTTACGTACAGTTCCGGGGGGTTGGGGGATCACTGGAGGTTCCCGCACCGCTGTAGCACCAGCCGCAGCTGAGCGCTACAAAAAAATGTTTAAAAATTCCGTGCACATGCGCGCGCAGGTAATTAGGCAGCGGGGAGAGTTCCTAGAGAGGACCCGCGTAGGCAGGACCTCAACTGAACTCTTCCGGCAAGTGAAAGTCTGGAAGAGTTCAACTGAGGACCCGCCTATGCGGGTCCTCTCTAGGAACTCTCCCCACTGCCTAATTACCTGCGCGCGCATGCGCACGGAATTTTAAAATATTTTTTGTAGCGCTCAGCCACGGCTGGCGCTACAGCAGCGCGGGAACCTCCAGTGATCCCCCAACCCGCCGGAACTGTACGTAAGCACCCCCCCCCTGCCCACAACTGCCCCCAGGTCACCCTCCAACCCCCACAATGCACAGCCCAATCCTGACTACTCAGAAGTAAGTCCCATGACAGGCAATGGGACTTACTCCTAGGAAAGTGGCTGGCTCTGCAGCCTGGATCCCAATCTGACTACCCAGAAGTAAGCCTCATGCCAGTCAATGGGCCTTACTCCCAGGACAGAGTGGAAAGGACAGCAGCCTCAGAGCAACATCCTATGCAGGTCTACTCAGAGGTAAGCCACATGCTTAATTTTTTTTAATTTTTAAATTTTTTTTAATTTTTAAATTTTTTTTAAAAAATTCTTGCTGGCCCTGCCCCTGGCCCCGCCCCCTGACCTCAGCCCCGCCCCCTGACCTCAGCCCCGCCCCCTGGCCTGGCCCCTGCCCATTTCCGGAGAACCGGTTGTTAGGGCCAGGCCTGCCCATCACTGCTTGGGTCCTGCTTCGAAAACAGCAATTTTGAAGAAATAACTTTGAATTCCTAAATTCAGTCCATGGAACTTGAAAACCTCACTGTAGGTTTTGTCAGATATTTTCAGATTTTAATTTTAAACTGTTGCCTCCTCATCTGGACACAAATCTTACTGCTGGATATAATATTATGTCTATGTAGAGCAAGTGTGGATGGATCTAGAGGACATTTTTGGAGTTGTGTTGTGTGTGTGTGTGTGTGGAGTTGGTTTGTCCCAGAGCAGTTATGGTAGATCCAGAGCCTGTTTCCAGGGCAGAAATGCCCTCTTCCAGCTCCTCAGAGTTATACCACCTTAGGAACAGGTAAGTAATGAGTAGACTCATAGGGGTCCATAAGGCAGAGTAAGTATGGCAGTGTTGACCAAAAATCTGAATTCTTGGCCATCCTAGCTGCAACCCCTGCCTCTCAACTTCAGGATACAGCACAACTACAGCAGCCTACTAACCTGTGGATACAGCAGGCCACTCCAAGAAGCCCCTTGTATTCACTGTAGACTGTATTGGCAGTCTCATCAGGGACTTCTATAAGCCAGGCATCACAGCTGTTTCTTGTTCAGTGTGATCTGAGGGGGTCTCCTTGGGAGTAAGCGCTTCCCAGATGTCACTGACTTGGTGCCTACTGAGCATGCTCTGGAGCAGTTAGGGCAGCCCAGGCTTCCTGACTCTCTGGATGCAGCATAACTTTCTGCTCTGGATTCAGAATAGGGCAGCCCAGCTAGGGCACTCCTCACTGTGCTAACTCTGGACTGTGCCTTTAGTTGGGTTGAAGTCACCCAGCCTTCCCTTCCCATATAAGCCCCTGTATGTCCTCCTATGATCTTCTCATCTTAGTTTGAATGATTGTACCCCCTAGTATTCTCTAACTACCTATTCTATCAATAGGTATCAATATCAATTTCACATCCAGGTCATAAATCTACCTCACTCATTTCTTGTATGGTTGCCATCATCACACAAACATGAAGCAAGGAGATCATGTGGTTGTTTGCTAACTGTACTGATTACCTTTCCATTCCTACTTTTCTTTTTTAGGATCTCACTTGTGTCCCATCCAGTGATGGGATTCAAAGAAATTAACAACTGGTTCTATGTCCATCTGACAGCCACTTTTAAATGGCTATTTTTAAACTTTATATGTCCTATCTCTTGTTAACAACCAATTCTGCAGAGTAGGTGCAAACCTGCTGGAGCCCACCACTGATCCCATCCCTTCTAGTTCCCCTGTCATCCCCTTCTAGGGGATATCTGTCCGTCTCTGCACTTTTGCACTTTTCTAACAAAACAGTGCCCTCAAGTGTCAGTAAGAAGAATGTGGAGAAAAAAGATCACAAGGTGACAGCAGTGGTTATTCCTTCATTTCCATCATCTGCCACTGTAGCTTCTTCTAAGACCAGTGAAGATACTTTCCAGGAAATCCAGCAAAGTTGTTTTCTAACCACTGGGTGATTCATTTCTACTGCCATTTTCATGTATTTGTGTCTTACTCTAGAGGATCTCCCAGATTGGATTTGGGGATTTGTATAGCTTGAAGGGGAAAGCCTGAAAAATATTTCTTTGCATCACTGTCCTTTGAGGTGGGGAGTTTTCAAACTGTCAGTCAGACCCTTGCACTGTGATACCAGCCCTCTGCTTCCTCTACAATGAACTCCATGCAGCACAAGAATGGTTCTTGTGCTTCTCAGATAGGGTTGCCACAATTCTCTTCCACAAAACCAGAACAAAACAAGGACAGTCCCATGGGTGTTCCTGAACCTTCCAGGCTTCCCCTGTCCCCAAGTGTACTCCCTGATGGGTACAGAGGTGGTCCCTTGACTGGTCTGGTCAATCTGATTGTGTTCAATGGAGCTTATGAATAGGTGAGTATGTTTAAGATTGCAGCCTAATAATCTTCCATCAGCTGTTGTATTGTTAACCAAGTTGCCAATCATCTATCTGCCTGTTTTGGAAGAACACAAAAAGAAAGTCTCCACCTGCAATTGAAGCGCCTGGATCAAAGCTGACCATTATAATTTGATGGATTCAGTGCACTCACAGAAGCTGGACCGGGGTGGGATTTTCATTGGGACTACATCACAGGAGGAAAGTGTTATTCTCTTCCCCCTCCTCCCCCCACCCCCCAATTGAGCTGATTTAGGTCAGAGAGGGGGAATGGCCACAATTGTTAAAGAATTACAGGGATGGAAATGCAGAAACAAATTTAAAATGTTCTAAAATATGGGCAGACCCGCTCAACTGGTATAAATGATGCAGAGCTAAACTACACACAACTGATCCCATGTGCAAAGTGTAGTAACTATTCTCACAGCTGAAATGTTCATCACATTAGCTCACATGGAGGAATATTTTTAGATTTTTGGGAAGGGATCCTGTTGCACCAGAAATGTATTTTTTCATAGAGCACAATCCTAAGCCTGTCTACTCAAAAGTAATTATCGAGAGTCCCAACATCTGCAAAAAACACAAACATTTTAAACATTTGACTGTGGATATATTTAGGAAAAGAGTGTTTGATTTTGGTCCAAAATGTACCCAAATGTTCTTACAGTCTGTGATTAAGGTTGCAATCCTAACCTCCAGTTAGGCTGGCTTAAGATCTGGCATATTTCCTGTGCTGACCTGGGGGTGTTAACAAAAGTACCATAAGAAACTTCTGTGGTACACTCCTGGGGGACAGTTGGGCCAGTGCACAAACATAAAATTGCCTCCCTACATCACCACGGGAGCTGGAAGATCAATGAGTTGTGCCAGCCTCGGTTGGGATTGCACCCTAAGATGAATAAAATATTATCCGATGTTTCTATTCTAGCCTTCCCCTGCCAATTCCCTCCAGTGCTGGAGTTCAGATAACAGTGTGCTTCTGAACCTGAAATGTTTTACAGTTGACATACTTCAACCACAAGCGTACAGCTGCAGTCTTTTTAAGGGTGCCTTCCTTCTAAAAGTTTTAACTGATGAAATAGGGCTTTCTTGGTCAATGTCATGTGAATTTTTTTCTCTACAACATGTAATGTGTAGAAAATTAGTTGTACTACCAGAGAACAGTAATGGCAAGATGAAAGGCAAACAGTGTAATAGTAATCATGATGATGGCACTATTATTATGGTTGGACTTGAGTCAATGTAGCCAATTGTACAGCACTGTACCTCTCATTAAGGCATCAGAGAAACACAGACTCAGCCAGTGAGACTGTTCATGAGCGGCTCAAGAGTTTAAGGGTCATGAGCAGAAGACCATAGCCTATTGCTGTAGCAGGCAGAAAGATTCACAAGGAACCTGAACCTTCGCTGTTAATTTACAGACAGACGGCAACCCCTTCTCTTGCCTCAGGCACAGGATCATTCAAATAATTGTGGGCTGGCAATGTTTTAACTGTTCATTTTTTTGTTGTATCAATAAGATAATATAGATTTATTTTAAAGCTATTTATAAATATTTACTGTACCTGAGAATAGAATTCTGAGAATGATTTGGCAAACTTATGGTATCCACTGGAACCAACTGGTTGGGATCAGGCTTGAAGGGACTGTTTTGCAGTGACTCCAATAATTTCTGGAGGACACCTTCCAGAAGATGGGATCGACCCCTTCTTTTACGCCATGGCTTCTGGCTTACAGGGTTGTGTATCATTTTCTTTTGACAAAAACCTCCCCCCCCCCCCAATAACTTCAGGAATCCATTGGGGAGATCTGTGGGGAGGATGCTGCCAGTTATAGACAACACTGACCTTTACATCTCCATGCAATCTTGTACAGTGGTACCTCGCTTAACAAGCGCCTCGCTTACCAAGCGTGTCACATAAGCGTGTCACATAACAAGTTCCGCTTCACTTAACAAGCAAGTTCGCTATGGGCACATATGCTATGTAGCCCTGACTCTCTGCACGGAGACTCTTTAAGAAGGCTGCCTGCCAGCGCAGTTGGGGACAGTTGCCAGGAGGTGCCAGAGGCAGCTGCCCCTAACTGCCCCCAAGTGTCTCCAACAACCACCTTGAACCTCCAGCAGCAACCCAGGTAAGCCTCCCAGGTAAGCCTCCCAGGAAAGTGTCTTTGATTGCAGCCTCCTAACTATGTCTACCCAGAAGTATTAAATGGGGCTTACTCCCAGGAAAGTGTCTTTAGGATTACAGCCTAAGTAGACTTCATAGGATCATGCACATTGAATGCATGTTTTAAATTCAATTCCAGTGTTTTGTCATCATTTTTACATCCAGTTAATATTTTTATATGAATATTTTGGGGGTTGTGAAACCAATCATCTGAGTTTCCATTATTTCCTATGGAAAAATCTGTTTCACTTAAAGAGTGTTTCACTTAAACAGCATGCCTCCGGAACAAATTAAGCTCTTTATGTGAGGCACCACTGTACTTAAATGCTGAACTGCTCTCAAATCATTAACGGGTTGGATGAGGGCAAACAAGACAGGAGTTGAGAACAGATCTTCAACCTACAATAAAACCTTGGATTGGGACCATTTGGGATTGAGAGCATTTTGCAAGACAAGCAAACATGTCTAATAAATTTTGTCTTGCAATACAAGGAAAAAATAGTCCTGGCCGGGATACAGCCAATTTTGGCACTCCACCAGCACATGCTCAGCCTCTCCCAAGTCCAGCCCATGCATGTCTACTCTGAACTAAGCCTATTGCAATGGGGCTCCCTCCCTTGTAAGGGGGGCCGTGGAAAGGAGCCATTGGTAGATTGCTGCCTGAGAGACCTGTTACTGAGAGACCTGATACTGGAATACTATTATAACTTAGAAAATAATCAAGAAATGCTGCTAGTGCAGAACATAGCTGTGCAGGTTTGGTTGATACACCCTTTAAACAAACTATAAGGGGTGTAGAATCAGAGCACCCACTGAACAACTTTTTATAAAACTGCAGGCTCCTTAATTTCAGTTGGAAAAACCCTCCTATGGGTTTCACTCTATGAGAGGACATTCTCTGGCCCTCTTTGCCTTTGGATATCGGCAAAGAGCAGATCTTCAACCTACAGTAAAACCTTGGATTGGGAGCTGGTATCTGTACTATGCTGCCTGCTGGACTGATTTTAATGGCTGATCTTTGTTGTGCTGCTATGTTTCAATTGTTTTTAATGCAGTATTTTAAAATTTTTGTTAGGGGTGTGAGTGTGTCTATGCAGATGAGGGGTGAGCTGCACTCAGAGGAACACATGTAGTCATTGGATTAGGGTTCTAGGATTGGGATCCTGCAGGGAATCATCCCCAAAGAGAAAAGAAGAAGTGGGGGCAGTGGAGGTTGGGGGGCAGATGTGAACTTTCACAGGCATAGGAAACAATACAAAAGGGAGGGAGGAAGCAGGTGCTGGTTTGATGCTGGACATGCCTACTCAACAGTAAGCCTCATTGTGTTCAATGGGATTCACTCCCAGGAAAGTGTCTTTAGGATTGCAGCCTAAGATTCAATGAAACCAGTGGGTATCCTGAGTAGATATGGGGTTGGGCTGCTCATATGAAACTCCTGCTACTGAATAGCAGAAGATGAATCAAAGGAGAAAAGGATTTGCTCCAAGCCAAACCATGACCTTTTCAAGACTGATTCTCCTACAATATATGAAACACAATGAATGAATCCAAGGAATATTAGACAACATCTCCAGAGATGCTAAGATCCATGTTTAGTATATCTTCAAATGGTGCTTCTTTTGAGCGCATGTGAGCTTTCAAACACGTTTACTTTCAAGAGCTCAAGTGTGCTTCAGAGTAATTGCTCTTCAAAATACTCCGCTTCCAAGTGGGTTAGAGAGAGCAGTTTGAGAGTGACTCAATACCCTCTTAGGCAGGCATGAGAGGGAGGGAGGGATACTCACTACACAGTTCTAACATGTCTTAATTCTGCAAATAACTTTGGTGTCCTTAGAAGCTCACTTTCCATTTTATTTCATTTTCATATCAAAACATTTTGATTTACCTGGGCCAATCAGAGCACCTGAAGTATTTAAGTTCCAGCCCCTTTTCTCTTTGGCCTTACAGAACAGAAAATTTCAAGAAGATTATTATACGTATTAAACAGCATTCCTTTCTAAACACAGAGCACCAACCTGGGAAAATAGGTCGCTTCCAATCACAAATAGATTATCTGTATGGGAAGACATCAAGTCCCATAAAATTACCACTGCAATCCTAAATCACTTTTAAGGAAAAGGTGTCCCCGGCAGGTTGTCTTGCAAGTTGTGACCGATTCCAAGGGTGGTGCTCATATTTATTACAAGGCTAAGACCTATAGCGTAAAGTGAAATTAAGCCCCTTGCTCCGGAGCAGTTAAGATAACACTAGTTAAGATAACACTAGAGGATGATGTAACTGTGTGGACACATAACTGCTATGGGTTTTGCCCTAAGAGCCAACATTGCTTAAACTTGTCTCCTTGGCCATTTATGGAGACCTGTAAAGTGGCTAGCATGACTATATGCCAAAGGTGCATGGAACACCTTCCCTAAAAGTGGTACCCATTTTATCTACATGTGTTTACCTGCTTTCAAATGACCATGTTGGCAGGAGCTGAGCCAGTGACAGGAGCTCGCTCTGTTGTGCAGTACTCGGTCTCGAAATGCCAACCTTCAGGTTGATGAGCATAGAATCTTTAATCTCCTTTAGTCCAAACTAAAAATCAAGATGCAATATCCCAAGCACCCATATTCATGGTATATATGGAATACATGTTTGAATTTTGATGACAGCTTAAGCACACTAAACGGTTTAAGGAGGTAGAAAATGGTGTATGTGTGTCTTTTCTGGATATTTGGAAGCAGGGACCATTTATTCAGTTTCTTTTTCTTCAGCACCCCATAAACTGTCAGCAATTAAACTCTCTCAAAAGATTTACACCACTTTCACTGAGGATGTAGGGCTAGGACTTCATTCAAGCCCAGTTCTGGCAAAGCATCTGTGGGGTTGTATTTTCTCCTGCCTGCTGCTCTTAGAAAACGGTGTGAAAAAAATTATCTGGCTATTCTCACATCTACTCTACCCGCATGTACTCAGAAGTAAATCTTATTGAGTAAAACAGGACCTGCTACCTGGTAAGCATGCATAGACTGCATGCATAGATTGCAGCCCAAGCCTACCCACTGTTAAGGGAAGACCCCTGCCCGATACATCAGATTAACTATGCTGACTCCCTGTTGCAAAGATGAGGTCAAGGCCTATGGGAAGTCTCGGAAGAGATGGTCTCTGTGAAGGACACAGAGGAGATGGTATAGCAGGGGGAGGAAGGGGTAAAATCTCCTAAATTCTTATGTAGTCCTCAGTATCATTGTAGCAAGGCCAGCTACTATCTGTGTGGGGGGAAGTAGTGATTATAATGATGCTTGCACCTGGAATGTGCCACAGCTGCTTTCAGACTTAGTAATACTGCCCCAAACCTAAGATATCACCTGATAGGCTAAGGTGTGAAGAGCAAGGGAGGGCTAATAAAAATTATTATAAAAACATAAAACAAAGGGTCATTCCTTGGGGGGTGGTCTTCTGGTCCTTTTGTGTATCCTTTGGAGAGAAGGGGGAACCAAGGCTGAACCAACCTGACTCCTCCAGGAACAAAGAACTTCGCCTAGGCTGAGGAGAAATGTCAGCCTTGTTGATGAACTTGATAAATGGATCTATAACATCTGTTAAACTATGTGAGTAGCTTGCAAGATTGTTAGTTGAACAGTATTAGTGCAAGAGGTATTAGTAAAGTTTTTGTTTTTAATTAGATCTTATGTATGCTGTAATAAACCTTAAACTTTATTTTGGAATAAAGATGTTTTAACTTGTAATGTAATGCTGAATCAGATGCCTCATAGAAGAACCTGGGGGAGGGGGTAAAGGTAAAACACGCTACCCTAGAAATGATTAGTGTGCCTGCTGAGGAGTCAGGGGCAACACAGAATCCTAACGTTTTCTAAGGCTTCTTTCCCCTGTAAGAAAAATCCCTGTAATTTGGCTGGCATCCCTAGTAGCTGGGGTTCTGCTGAGCTGAACTCAGGTTGGTCTAAAGGCACCCCCAGGTATCAGGGTGATCTGACCATAACACCCATGTTTACTCAGAAGTGAGCCTCACTGATTCAACTTGGACTGGCTCCCAGGAAAGCATGCATAGGAATGCACCATCCAGCCACATCTACTCAGAAGCAAGTCCCATTCCAGCCAGTAGAAAGTGTGGATCTCTTTCCCACATGGTCAGTCTCCCCCTTTCCACACTGGGGGCTTCCAGGAGGCCCTGCTTTTGCAAGCCTGACAGCCCCAACAGTGCCTACCTTGGCAGGGAGAGGATGCTCTGCAGCTGGTCCTTCCTATACTGGAGCTGGAGATGATGCTGGAGGAGGAACCCAGAGGAGTGCAGCCCAACTCACCCATCCTCCTCCATTTATGGGCAGCAGAGGCTGATCCCCCCTGGGGGACGGACGGACCCAGAGCCACCCACACCCCCGGGTCATTTTCCTCCCCAAGGCAGTACATTAGGAAGGGCAACAGTCCAATTAGAGGCAGATGGAGAACAGCACGGCCAATTACCTCTCATTATACCCTGGGTCTGCTCCAGGCAGGCAGGCAGGACCCCCTCCCTCCATCCATCCCTCAGGCAACTTCACAAGAATTTCTTTGAGGTTGATGAAGAAAAAGCAGGCGGAAAAAATTGAATAGAGATCTTACAGCAGCAGGCACCCAAGCCCATGATGATGATAGTGCTTCTCCTTGATCATATTCACAAGCTTGTGATCAATTACAACCTTTGTTACTGCACCAAGATCAGGTCTTGTTTTTCCAGGGCATATCCTCTTTTTTAGCCTTGTGTCCTAGGGGGAAAAGATCATTCTCCTCCTTGTAATGGCAGTATTTATGAGCACAATCCTTACTATGTCTTCAGGATTGCAGCCATCACAAAGTTTGTTTTGATGCATAATAGAAAGTACATTATTATAAACTGATTTATACGTTATTACAAAAAGAACAGCTTTGTAAGAGGAACAGAACCATCTTGTTTATCACTTTGTCTACCTTAGCTTCAAAGGGTTCTAGGAAAATTGAAACAGGAAGCAGCTGCTAATTTTTTTATTTCATCATTTATCTAAAGTAAACGTTTTGTCAAGGAAAATGTTACAATGTAATATCACAAGAGAAAGAAAAGGTTTACTGTAACAGTGTATAGATCCAATGTAAAGAATAAGCATTTTATTTTGTTCAAAGTTTTGATTAGATGCCTTAATACAGTGTATAAATACATTCCCTCAAGACCGATTTATTTCTTCTGAGGAAACTGTTGTAGATACATTATCAAGCGCCCCAGCATCTGCAAAAAGCACAAACATTTTAAACATTTGACTGTGGATATATTTAGGAAAAGAGTGTTTCAGTGGTGTTTGATTTTGATCCAAAATGTACCCCAATATACTTACAGCCTGTGATTAAGGTTGCAAACCTAACCTCCAGTTAGACTGGCCTAAGCCCTAGCATATTTCTTGCGCTGACCTGGGGGTGTTACAAAAGTACCATAAGAAACTTCTGTGGCACACTCTGGAGGATGGTTGGGCCAGTGCACAAACATACAATTGCCTTCCTACATCACCACAGGAGCTGGAAGACCAATGTCTTGTGCCAGCCTCGGTTAGGATTGCACCCTAAGATGAATAAAATATTATCAAATGTTTATATCCTAGCCTTCCCCTCCCAATTCTCTCCAGTGCTGGAGTTCAGATAATGGTGTGCTGAATGTTTTACAGTTGACATACTTCAACCACAAGCATACAGTTGCAGTTTTTTTTGGGGGTGGGGGGCTGCCTTCCTTCTAAAAGACTTCTAATTGTTTTAACTGATGAAATAGGGCTTTCTTGGTCAATGTCATGTGAATTTTTTTTCTCTACAACATGTAATGTGTAGAAAATTAGTTGTACTACCGGAGAACAGTAATGGCAAGATGAAAGGCAAACAGTGTAATAGTAATCATGATGATGGCACTATTACTATGGTTGGACTTGAGTCAATGTGGCCAATTGTACAGCACTGTACCTCTCATTAAGGCATCAGAGAAACACAGACTCAGCCAGTGAGACTGTTCATGTGCGGCTCAAGAGTTTAAGGGTCATGAGCAGAAGACCATAGCCTATTGCTGTAGCAGGCAGAAAGATTCACAAGGAACCTGAACCTTCACTGTTAATTTACAGACAGACGGCAACCCCTTCTCTTGCCTCAGGCACAGGATTGTCCAAATGCCTCTGGAACCAACTTGTTATGTGAGGCGCCCCTGTATTTTACAAATTTTGTTAGGAGCAGCCCCGTTAGTTTGAATGACAAAAAACCAAAGTGTCAATTTCATCAGTTAGAAGTCTTTTAGAAGGAGAAAAAGGAGCAGCTTTAGGCTTGTGGTTGAAGTATGTCAGTCTTAAACATTTCATGTTTATCTGAATTCCATGAATTGAATTTTCCAGTGCTGAAATTCAAAGATTCTGAAGGTTGAAGACTGACAGGTTGAGATTCTGAAATTCTGACAATACCCTGCAATCCCCCCCACCATCGATCAAAAAGATTTGCCAAGACCTTAGTATGACCAACACATTCTAAGTATAATTAAGATGTATGCTCTTGTTTTGAGAAGCACTTCAAAAACCTCTGTACCAGTAAACAGAAAATTGAAGTACTAAGTCCACCTAATAAAACATACCAAATTGTCATAGCCGGTTGTAGGTTTTTCTGACTTGCCCTTTGAAGCCCTGCATCAGCTTGATTTGTGTTTTTACCTAAATTTCTGATTGTAACAGTAGAAATTTTATATTGCTTTTTGACGTTCAAAGTTTTTCATATATATTATCTTGATCAGAGGTGGGCTGCAGCCGGTTTGCTTGGACTAGTTGTTAGTTCGGGCCCAATTGTAGCAAACCAGTAGTTAGGATTGGGCCTAAACTGCAGCACCACTGCCTAGAGCCCCCAGCGCAGCCTCCAACCCTCTCTCTCATATGATATCTATTGCTCCTGTGCAATCGTGTACATGATTGTGCAATCCTATGCATGATTGCACAATTCTGTGCAATGATTTCTCCTATGCATTACAAAGAAGTAAGCCCACTGAGTTCAGTGTGATTTATTTGTGCATGCATAGGAATAAATTACACTGAACTCAGAGGCTTACTACTGATTGATGTGGTCACACATGATACAAAAATATTTGGTAAACTAAGGGTTAAAATGGTCATTTGGACATGGAGAACCAATTGTTAAAAAATTTGAAGCACACCACTGATCTACTTGTAACAGTAGCACTTTAATATTGCTTTTTGATGTTCAAATTTTCTCATTTTATTATCTTGATGCAATCTTTAGAACAGTCCAGTAAGATTAAGTAATGGTACAATCCATTACCGTACTCCACTTGTGGCAGCAAAGAACACTGTCTCCTGGCACAAACATGCCATAAAGTATTTTCTGATGGCATAGGAGCTAGTTATGCCAGGCAGGATGCCTTCACTATCTTGCTAGTACCAGTGCAGGTTAAGTTCTGAACTGGGCAGCAGAAGGTAGGAGAGGGTGGAGGAAAATCCTGTTGTTTTTTGTGCTGAAGTTTTTATACCTTGTTATGGATTCTAATGCATCAGCATGTAAGCCAAACTGTTCTCCCAGAATCTCTCCGCACATGAACTGATGGGTAGACCTTGTTTCCACTGTGCTTACGTCTTGGACTCTTTTCTGTTTACATTCCCTTTCCCCCCACACGTGATCATTCAACCCAACTGAATGATTGCCTTTTCGACTCTTGAGATGATAATACATGTATCCCCATTCAGACTTCAAGCATGCTCAAGTGCACCCCACTCAACCAGCAATAATGTAGCCATTAACTTAATGCACCATACATTATGCTGTTATTGTTTTACTCCAAAACTGTGGGCACTATTTTCTCCCAGAATATGTGAGAGAGGTCCTCCACTAGCCTCTTCCTCCCATTCACTTCAGACTGGGAACAATATAATAGAAATATAAGAGACAAATATAAGAGAAATATAAGAGACACACAAACAATAAGAGGAAAGAAACCCTTTCGTATCCCCCACCTTGCATCCTTTTTTTCTGGTACATTAAATGGCTCCAATATTCAGGTATTTGTTCCCAAGCATTCAGCTAATGAACAAAGTTAATGAGACTAGGGAGAAATGTTGGCTCAAGAGCAACACTTGTTCATTTCTATTTGTCCTGCTCAGGTACCTGCTTAGAACATCAAGATAAGCAGACAGACCAGCTTCTCATTATCTCCAGCGCATATCCCAAATCCAAGTACAGAGGGGCCTCACTTAAAGAGCTTAATTAATTCCAGAGGCATGCTCTTTAAGTGAAGCAGAGTTTTCCATAGGAAACAATGGAAACTCAGATTGGTTCCATGATCCAAAAAATATTCATATAAAAATATTATCTGTGTAAAAATGACGACAAAACTCTGGAACTGAATTCAAAACACTGTAATATAACACAATTAACTGTAATAAAACACTATTAACTATATGTACAATAAAACAGAAAATAGAGGGATGACTAATTTTCAACTAAAGAGTCACTGGTGTCTTTTAACAGCATTAACAAGGAACCTGTCTAATGAAACCTGCTTTGCCTCATTTTTAGGCTGCAATCAAAGACAGTTCCCTGGGAGTAAGCCCCATTGGACATGATGGGGCTTACTTCTGAGTAGACATTGTTAGGACACAGACACACAAACACATAGACAGACACACAGACAGGTGAGGGGGTGACTGCCTCTGCTTCCACACTGCTTCTGTGGCCCCCTGCAGGGAGCCAATGGAGAAGCAGGGGAGAGTTGTGGGTGAGTCCTCCCCGCCTTCTCCTTTGCTCGTTAAGTGGAGCATTATGCAGGGCACCACTGTATTATTCCAGACTTGATATTTGATTGGGTATAGTTTAATCTTCTTGCCCCTTGTTGGCTTGCCATGAAATTTGCTGTCCTGAAAAAATAGTCTGATCCCAATCTTGATCATTGCTCAATATTGAAACAGCTAACAAATGAAATTCATGTGAAAGTATTGGCAAAACTGTAAAAGATTGCAGGTACTAGTAAAAGATATACTCAATTCAGATTCAAGGTTATGCAAGGTTTAACTAATCTGAACCTTGAAGCTACCAGAAAATATTCATTCCCAATGTATAATGAAAAATCTACTAACCTTTAAGGTGTAAGAAGGTCAAAAATTCAATTATTGTACGTATAATATTGTCATCAGTGAGTGGTCTTCCAAAAGCACCTTGAAAATATTAATGGAAAAATTAAATCATCATTCAAATGGAAAAAATATTTTAAGAAACTTAATGTTTTGCATAAGAATTTAGTTGTGGCAGGTTTCTAGTATATCAGGGGGAACCATATGCCCTCTTTTTCAGCTTTGTGTCCTGTTAAAATATATCACCTTCCTTTTCCTTGTGAGCAGGTAGCCTTCTAAAAACTTATAAACTACTATATGCAATAATTTTAAATTTAATATAGTGTTTAAATTCACCACATAAAAGCAATATGTATAAGTATCTGGCTTTTATTTTGTTATGTCCTACATTTTTCTTGTGTGTCCTACATTTGGGGGAGGCCTTGCTCTTTTGTGGTTATGACATCAGGTCACCCTGCTAGTACAAACACACACAGTTGGCTGCAATCCTAATCCCCAGTTAGGCTGGCATAAGACCCATAAGGCACTGCTGTGCCATATCTGAGTAGTTTAGGCTAGTGCACAGACATATTCTGGCCTCCCCATACCACCCAGGTAAGACAGGCAAGTTGTGCCAGCCTAAATTGATTAGGACTGCACCCAGCGCTGGTTTTACGCATTAGCTAAACAAGCTATAGCTAAGGGCCCCATTCTCTGGGGGGGGGGGGGGTGTGCAAAAAAGAAATTTTTAAAAAAATTTGGCAATTTTTTCAATGTATTTCTTATTAGAATTCTTCAGAGCAATCTTAAAAGCCCCAACAGATTTCAGCTGAGCCAGTGTCTTTCAAGGAACATAGTCTCAATGCCAGGAAAAGGGAGGATTTGGGAAGAAAGGGGGAGCTGCCTTTCCCTCTTTCCATGTGCTTTGAGATCAGTGGTACACTTGAAGGAGAACCCTGTGCTGTGCTACCTTCCCAAGCACCATGCTCAAGGAGCTCCACTCTCTGTTTTCCTTAAAAACACACAGACAGTTGCCAGGATCTAGAAATTATTATTATCAATTATGGAATTATAAATCAGAGAGCACAATCCTATCCATGTCTACGCAAAAGGAAGCCCCACTGTGTTCAATGGGTCTTACTCCCAGGAAAATGTGCTTAGGATTGCAGCCTTAATACCAGAATAATTACCTTTGGTATTAATTTAACAATAATATATGGTATTTAGGTTTGCTAAAACAGTGTTTCCCATGCTTATTAGCACCTGGACCCCCTTTTAAAAATGACAATGTTGACCCACCTACTTTATAAAAAAGGGTATTTGGAAAGAAATAATTTTATTTCTAAGTAATAATAACAAGAAATACCCACAAATATTTGTCACAAACTTTTGATGTAGTTACAGGGTAGTTAGCAGCTATCTTGTAAACTGTAGGAGCTGAATAGCCTCAGGGCTTGAGACTTTTACAGTAGTTATCAGATCTTTCCATCACCTGTGGGTGACTCAGGTTCTGATTTTGGGAACACTATACTACCCTTACTCTTACCCTTCAAGAATGTAGGCAACAAGGAATGTTTGTGTACTGTTAGTATGAATCATGATAAAAACTATGCAGTTGAATGGGTATTGGGTAGATGCATTAATATACTGTAATTAGTCCTGTTAAATAATTTTTTTATGTACAAACATGTATAGTATTGGTGTTATTTATGAATGTGACATATTATGGTAGACAAAACCAGCTGTCAGAATTTATTAGAATTATTATTAGAATTATTGAAATTATTTGATACCTTTGAAATCATTCTGTGGGCTGCCTATAGTAAAGGACACGCAGCCAAGCACCTTACAGACATTAAACAATGGCTGCAGACACACATTCCCTGACAGAAGCTTCCAATCAACATTCACAGGCTCCCCGAGAGGAGATGATAACATCACAATACCCCTTCTCCTTTCCCAGGAGTTTGATAGTTATCAGTGATTAGCCACTTAAGGCTTGTAAAGCTAGCCAAGCTAAGACAGGAAACTCTCTTTGTCTTCACCTGACCCTGTGGCAATAATAAAGAAGCCCAAAAATTATAAAATTAAAATAAAATTTTAATTCTTCTTCCTGTGGGAAAGGAAACTCAGATGGATCAACCAATGTCAGAATACACGTGCTTGATTGCTTCATTGTACTGATGTGTAATGTCATGTCTTGCCACACATTTTTCCATCTCGGCTCAGGAAGCCACTGAAAATAAAATCTTTGATTGTATAAATCCTCTTGTTATGAACAGAATCATCTTATTATGTAGAGAAACAGTTATGCTATAAAAGGTCTAGTCAATTTGGACAAAGCACTCAGTCTTTTTGTGAGATAGAAAACTCTGGCTGAGTCCAGAGCTCTGAATAAAGAAATCTCTTGCTTGCATCATCATCTCCTGGGTTTTTCCTGCTGGTACCTACTTCATTCCTATTACAAATGGGGGCTTGTGCCGGGATCATTGGACCTGGACCTTTCCAGAGGAACTGAGGTGGTACCCAGGGAAAAGGACTCTTGAGGTCCCCTAAAGTCAGTGAGCAGCGTGCTGATTGGTGGAAACCAGTCCTAGGTTTCTCCAAGGCGCCTTCAACCCATTTGGTTGGGGAGAAAAAGAACACCGGTTCCCATCAAAGATCAGGAACCTGTCATCACTTTCGGTCTCAGAAGTACAAGCAACAGATCCACAAAAGCCAGGCAAGTATAAGGTAACGCCCGAAAAGGAATACTGCCTGAAGAGTGCACTAGTTATCCACTGACTATAGGATCTAGTCAGTGGAGCCCACTCAGTGACGCTGAGGGGTCGCTCCGTTGGGTGACCACGGAGGGGGGACAGAGTCCTAGGTAAACTCCCCGGAGCCTGGCCATTCTTTCAGGGGGAGGATTTGTCACCCTCTCTGGCTGAAGAACAAGAGGCCCGTTACTCCTTAAGGGCACCAGCTCTATCCAAAGCAGAGTTTTTGGGGAGGGAAGAACCTAGCCAGACGGTCACTTGGCAGGGAGCGATCCCAAACCAAAGCAGGGCTTGGATAAGAGGATCTGCCAGACGGCACTTGGCAGCAGTAAAAGTACGCTAGCCTCTATCCAAAGGGAAATTGGAAAAGGGGGGGGGGGAAGAACCTAGTCAGACGGTACTTGACAGGGAGGGATCCTCACACAGAACCAAGAATTGGGTAGAAGAATCTGCCAGATGGTACTTGGCAACAATATTGCAACCAGAAAGTTTTGTATTGCCTGTTAAACTACAGCAAAAAGGTTCCTTTTATGTGATTTAGTTTAACTGTTTTCTTGCAAAAGATATTATTGCAATAAGAGGTATTTGCCTGTTAGACTATACTGTGGTTTAGTTTAACTGTTTTTGCTAAAAAGTATAATTGCAAGCAAAAGTTTTTTTACCTGTTAAACTGCAACAAGGTTCTCTTTCTATTATTTAATTTCACTGTTACTTGGTTACTTAAAGTATAAAAAGATATTATACTTTTTATACTTGTAATGTGATTCTGTTTATGACAGGAGGGGGGTGGAGGCGACTGAGCCTGCCCCATCATTGGGAATTTTAAAAGTTGTAGTTTATTTATTGTTCTCTATGGAAATGCAGAGGGAAGGTGGAAGCCACTAGTTGGAGGCTCCACTAGTGATGTTTCTGTAATAAAGGTATAGCATCGGGGGAAGAAGCCCCCCCCCATCTCTCTCTCTCTCTCTCCCCTGGGCTGGCTGTGATGGGATGGCTAGCAGAGCTGCCAGAGGGGAGCAGAGATTTGGTGAAAAACAGCAAAGTGGACTTTAAAAATTTAGTGTTTAGTGGATTTTAAAATTTGTGGAGGGACTAGCATGGCTCAGGTGTGCAGTGACACTGCATATAGAAGACCACAGCAGGGTCAGATGTGTGTAACTGTAAAAAGAAGTCTGATACCTGAAGAAATTGCTCTCAGTTGTGTAAATTTCTGTATGTTGTAGTATAAGTGGCACCAGGAGGTGAGCTCAAAAAGCTTCACAAAGAGCAGAGAATCCTGGGAATTGTAGTTTGCTAAACAACCATGGTGGTGTCCCTTGCTTGATTGTGTGGTGGTGAGAGGCTCAGGGCCTTTGCATGGAAAACAAGAGTAGTTAGAGTTTGGTTGGGGGCAATGTGTTCTCAAAAAGAGCTTGTGACAGAGAGGAGTAAAAACAGGGGGTTATAAATACAGTAGTTGTGTGGCAACTAGAAAGCAGTGGACTAAAGTTCCTTATTAGGTATAAAAAGGTGCATGTTCTGAAGACTGTATAGATCAGTGTGTGGTTTGTGCAATTTTGTTGCCTTGTTGGGTTGTGTAGCAAGTCACTAGAGGAGAGAAAAGTTTCACAAGCATGGTTAGCAGTGCTTATTAAAAAAAAATGTAAGTGAAGTACAGTATAGTTGGAACAGTTTGCCTAGAGCCCTGAGAGCATGGCACAAAGAGAAGCCATAGCACAAAGGCAAGTTATCATGGTAATCTTGGTTCTGGGAAGCACATGGAAGAAAGAAAGTCTTGTCAGTAGTAGAGTGTGACCAGTGAGTCAAAGAGTACACTTGCCCCCTGGGGTGTGTGGAATCCAGGGCCTGTGTTCTGACTCTGCGTCTGTGAGTGGTAGTGAGTGGTCTGGAGGTTTCTTTTACAGAACTAGTTAAAAGAAAAAGTCCATGTTAAGGTCACCATTCTTTCTGGAGGTTTTTTCTTGCATTGGTTCTTTGTTCTAAAAACACCATCTGGGTTTACAATACTTTGTGTCAAAAGCTGTATTGTAGTTTGTTGATTGCAAAAATATTTTGCTCTAAGCTCCCTGTATTGGCAAAGCTCAATAAAGCCTCCAGCAACAGGTATAAGTTACCAAAATTTAAAGAAACTGAATTCAAAAATACTTTTTAAAACAGCTATTTACATTGCTAGCAAGGATTTACTAGGGGGGAGTAGAGTTATGGAAGTCTGCATAGTGTCACAAATCAGTCAAAATGTGTTGCCCTTTTCCCTACCCCTGGCAAGACAAAGGAGTCAAAGTGTGGCCAAAGCATCTGAACATGGGCAGAGTGCAAAAACAAAAATTTGCAGTCCTGAAGATGTTTTAATCGTTTTTTTTCCAGAAGAAGACATTGCCTTCAGGGACTTTCTAACCCTGATATACATAACCAAAAGCTATCAAGAACTAATTTGCTTGGTATCTGTTGCTCTGCCCCAGATTCTCAACTAAATAGCCTTTATGTTCAAAGTATATGTTCTCTGTTTGTAGTGTAGTCTTTTGCTTGAGTGCAAATTGTTGTATTGGAATGTTCAACTTAATAATATTTCAAAGATAACCTTTTAGGCAAGTCCAAGCCAAAAGAGAATTGCATTTAACTAGTATCACTGCATGTCCTCTTCCTGCAAATCTATATGGTTTTCTGTATTTCAAATGTAAATACTCTCTCTCTCTACTCCCCCACAGGGAAAGAGTACAAAAGCCATTAAATTTCCATTATTCCAGCAGGTCAAATAAGGTACAAAGTGTTAAAAAATGCCTGCCTAGTAAAACAGAACAGTCTAGATTTGAATGCGCAAGACACCTTGATGTATCGAGGAGATTAGAAATTAGGGCACCTAAGTATGTCAAATATTATAGCAATCACATGTTTTAAGCTTTCAGTTTGCAAGTTCAAAAGTGTCTCATTCATCCAAGGAACTTAAAAGTTGCCAAGATTCTCAATAGTGTGTATGTCTATCAGTGAGTGCAATCCTAAACATGCTTGCCCAAGAGTGAGTTCAAGCAACAGTAAAAACAAAGGAAAAGGAATGTGTCCTCAGTGCATATGGTAGCAAGCAAATTTGCTTAACAATGTCCACAGCAATCTCCTAATCCTTTTGTTTCAGCAGCAAAAAAAAAGAACAAAAAAAAGGAAAGAATTAAGCATGGATTTTTAATAAAACATTGCTTTTCAGAATATAAAGTTAACTGATTTATCTTGCTTAAATTACATTCATATCCGCATATGTGTATCCTAGTGTTATGTTGTATGTGTGTTGTGTGTCTTGTATTCTTATTTACAGAGCCAATATGATCCAAAGTACAGAGGTTTCAAAAAGAGTACCATAAGATGTCAAAAAGTCAAAACAAGCCTTACAGAGGAAGCAAAGGAAGTCAAACAGTATACAACAGCCTTGCAAACAGTCCACATATGAGATTGCCTGTGTCTACAAAGAAAATGGGCCAAAAAAAGCAACAACTAGAAGGCATGATGTAAAGTGGGTCTTCCACATCCCTACTTTGCAGGGGTGTCGTACAGCCTTCTCCTAGCAAACTTATGCTCCAAAGCTGCAAAATGCCAACTGAGCCTCCGATGTTGACTGCCAACTATCTAATGTTGAAAGGCACGACAAAATAGTGAGTTTTTCACTGCCAACAAGGTGTCGCAAAGCCTTTCCAGCTTCAAGGCCATCCAGGTGAGCCAGGCTGGCAAGCATGTAGCCGGTGCATGCTCCCATGCAACAAGAAGCAGCAGTGAGCCGTGTGTGACATATGCAATGTGGCCTGTGCGCTTGTGTTCCTGTACTTCTGTACACCTGGCTTTAACTCTGGCCCACATCAGGCACCTTTTGCAACCAGCATTCCTGATCCTGATCCGTGTTATAAACAATGGAACTTCAATCAAAGTATGAGTCTTGGTGTTAGACTCTAAGCTCAACAGCACAAGAACTCTGTTGTGGCTGTCCAGTGTTGTGAATTCCTAAAGACTCTTGTTTTCCACAGGTGTGTGGCAAAGCATTCAAAAGGTTAATTTGCAAGGACTAGTAAAGTATAACTTCTATTTGCAGTTGCAGATAAAACAATATTACATCAACCATGGAGTGGACTCTGCTGTTGAATACTCTTCCTGTGTGCATAGTCTTTTAACAGTGCAAAGACTTAGAATAAGGATTGTGTTTTGTTTGTATTGTATCTCTGTAAACTCTTGTCCCTTAGTTTTTGTATGTTAAATGTTTATGTTGTCTTGTGTGTGTGTTGGATAAGGTAAAAAGGACCCCCAGCCTCAGAAATGCCCTACTGACTGTAGAAAAGCAAATTTAGAAAAAGGTCCCAAAACTAGACAGTTGTACTTTATTGGACACTATTATTGGACACTACCCATTTACCTTCATATATAAATGGGGTGTCCAAAAGGGGGGAATATGGTAGACAAAACCAGCTGTCAGAATTTATTAGAATTATTATTAAAATTATTGAAATTATTTGATACCTTTGAAATCATTCTGTGGGCTGCCTATAGTAAAGGACACGCAGCCAAGCACCTTACAGACATTAAACAACGGCTGCAGACACACATTCCCTGACAGAAGCTTCCAATCAACATTCACAGGCTCCCCGAGAGGAGATGATAACATCACAATGCCCCTTCTCCTTTCCCAGGAGTTTGATAGTTATCAGTGATTAGCCACTTAAGGCTTGTAAAGCTAGCCAAGCTAAGACAGGAAACTCTCTTTGTCTTCACCTGACCCTGTGGCAATAATAAAGAAGCCCAAAAATTATAAAATTAAAATAAAATTTTAATTCTTCTTCCTGTGGGAAAGGAAACTCAGATGGATCAACCAATGTCAGAATACACGTGCTTGATTGCTTCATTGTACTGATGTGTAATGTACTGATGTGTAATGTCATGTCTTGCCACACATTTTTCCATCTCGGCTCAGGAAGCCACTGAAGATAAAATCTTTGATTGTATAAATCCTCTTGTTATGAACAGAATCATCTTATTATGTAGAGAAACAGTTATGCTATAAAAGGTCTAGTCAATTTGGACAAAGCACTCAGTCTTTTTGTGAGATAGAAAACTCTGTCTGGCTGAGTCCAGAGCTCTGAATAAAGAAATCTCTTGCTTGCATCATCATCTCCTGGGTTTTTCCTGCTGGTACCTACTTCATTCCTATTACAATATTACTAGAGATACCAACTTTTACACTCACCTAAGTGTAACAGGATACAAAGGTCTGCTGTCTCAATGAACAGGGTGGACTACTATGGTGGTATGGACATTATATAAATGCATTGTATTAACTACAATTGCATTGTACATGTTAATTTCATATTAATAAAGTTATTTATAATTAGTAGTTTGTATCATATTTTTACACCTATTACTATTTCATATTATAGCAAGTTTCTAGATAGTGAGTCTTTGTAAATGGTGTTTCTAAAGGAACTTTTGTTTTTGCCAAATGCCAATATGTTGGTATTATACTGGCTGCAATTCTAAAGACACTTTCCTAGGAGTAAGACCCACTGAACACATGGTTTGGATTGTACTCTGTTACGAATAAAAACTCATTTTAAGTTAGAGCTTATTATTTCACTATTAATATAGTTTTAATTGTATTTCATTTCAACAATTACGTTGATAAAATAAATATTTTGTTAGATGCAAATGGCTTTAGATACATATTATGTCCATAAATTACCATATAGCATATATGTTTTTCAACAGAAAAAACAGCAACAATTTGTTGTTGACTAAGGACAGCTGGACATATAAGGGGCCCCATCACCTTCACTAGCTTAGGGCCCCATCAAACCTAAATCTGGCCCTAATTATGCCCCAATACTATTTAGCAACACTGACAATCATAAGTCACTTGCAGCAATATAGCCATTGCTTTGGGGTGGAGGAGATGACTCCTGGCACTACCAACACCCCAGCAAGTAAAAGTGATTGGTGGCGATGTCAGATGGATGTATCAGCAGATAGGTCAGTGCATTGTCTTGTTTTCCAGCTTGTGAGAACATAATAAGCCATGCCACTGACTTGCCCAATTTCTTGCTCAGCTCTGAAAGTGAGCGCAGTGAGAAAAATCAGGATGAGTCACCTAGTCTCTCTCTCTCTATATAAAAGTCACTGACTGACTGAGTGACTCATCAATGCCCTGCCAAAACCACTAGGCCTAGAAGCATGAAATTTGGGGTGGGTGTTCCTTCCGTGATGGAGGGGTGCACCAAGAACTGGTTTTTGGAAATTCCAACTGGAAGGGGGTGAAAAGGGGTGCAACGTGTTTTCCTCTCTATACATTGCATTGAAGAATTGGTGACTGAGGGACCTAGAAGCATGACATTTGGGGAGGGTGTTCCTTCTGTCACATGAACACCCACTAAGAACTGACGTGGAAAAATTTAACCCTTATGGGGCTGAAATGGGGTGTAATGTGTTTTTGTGCTATACTTAACATGGAAGACTGACCAACAGCCAGACAATTTAGAGCTCAGTGCCCGGTGCAGTGGGGGGGATGTTGTTCAAAGAGAGGGGTTGCTCTTGGGAGGATGCTGTGCATGGGGGGCTGATGCACTGTGGAGGGATGGCGTATGGAGGAATTTTACTCGAGCAGCGTGGGTACAATTTTGCTAGTTTATATATAATCTATATTCTCAGGCAAGTGTTTAAGACTGCATTAATTTCCTAGGGATATGCATACATACATGCAAAACTGAAGCAAAGGCAGGTAAGAAATATTGTAACATAACATATTAATGTGTAACATAATCTCAGAGAAGCTAACAATGCTACAAAGAATTCCCACTTGCAGAGAAAGTTTGTCTGAAACTATCAAGTTAAGTCTGAGGAAAATTTGAAGAAATCCCTGAAAGTGGGGAAGGAAACCTTCCAAGTAACTGAGGAGAAAAGTGCTCAACATAATTCATTAACTATAAATTTCCCATCCTTTTTGCACAGAACAACAAAAATTAGGTATGCAGGGTAAAATCTTAGTTAAGATACTGGCAGCGATTCCTGGGCATGCACACCTCAAAAGGTATTGAAAGGGGTGATCTCTTTACCTGCTTTTATATTTTCTTCAGGTTCTGTGTCACGTTTGCCAGCTAGACCATGCTTGTCATTAAAAACCCTGTTTACTCCATCTGTTAATGAAATTTTTAAAATGAGTGAGTTTATCACTGCAACATTTATTAGTGTTATTGAGCTACTATACCAGGTAACGAGACAAATAACTTTTTTGAACAAGATACACAGTGCACATTTTGTGACGGACTGATACACACAGTGAACAAAAATAAGCACGTAATTTACACTGGCACTGTAATACCAACAAATCCAGTTGCAACAAAACCAGCACAACACCACATTTTGTGATGGTGCTGCTTAATGTGCTGGTTTTACCAGTTGCAGAAGGGATCTGTTTGACCAGGTTAAAGAAAGGCGTTTCTCTTATAGACCTTGTTTGTCCATTGCCCCTGCAAAGCCTTGGCTGGACTGTCTGAAAATGTTTGGTAGCACAAAGCATGCAGTCAAATTTGGCCTAGTCACTGGGTCAAAATTGAGAAAATATAGTAATGCTTTAATTTATCTTAGTTTTAAGAACTAAGTCACCAGTCAGTCAATTTCCTTTGCCAGTAAACTCCATTTAGTTTACATGAATAACCTCCAAAAGCCATCTTACATTCCCCAGGTGACTCTTCTTTCCCCCTTGTATTGGGCATTTCCTTGAGGAGCTTTTCAATACGACCTGAAACAGACGATGGCTATTACCCAACCTTAATGAAAATGAAACTTAGCAAGCAGATTTCCTTTGTGTGGAAGGGAGATTTGGTTGCCAACAAAATTTAGTCCATCACTGTTTACTTGAAGCTAATAAAAAGAACATTTCAAGTAGATATTTTTTGGATTTTTAAAAAAATGTGTTTACTTTTTGAAGTCCTTTAAATACCCTTTATCCCCTTGCAGTGAGGAACCCTCTTGAAGCCCCCTTTTAAAATAAATTCTACGGTGTATTCATATATAATTTTACAAAAATATTACATGGGATAACAAATATTAACAAATTCCTTAAACACAGGAAAGCAGCAGGAAATCAAATTTACACACAGCAAGTATTGTATATTAAATACAATTTGGCAATAGGAGAGGCAGACACAAGTTGCTGTGGTGTATGTGTTTTGGAACTGTATTTAATATTTAAGTTTGTTGAATGTTACCTGACCCTTAAACATTATTTTAGGAAATAATAGAGCCATTTTCAGCCACTGCACCATGGCATACTGGTGTGTCATGGATGGTCTGTAGGTGTGCTATGTGAATTGGGGAAGAAAGATTTGTTAGTAATGACACTGGAGATGCAAAAACCTCCTGTTAGTTGTCAAGGCACACTGCACTATTTTTAAAAAAGATGGCGTGCCTTGATAACGTGCAATGAGATTTTTTAAAAGATTGAAAATCACTGCAGTTTTGGGGAGTTTTGTGTGTGTTTAACCAATAGGATCCATTCAAGTATTTTACCTTTAGAACTCACTATAATCTTCATTTCATTTCAGATAAAATACCAAAGAAATCAAACAAAAACACAGCTTCTTCAGCATTTGTACCATGTGTTGATGGTGCCCTTGTGCTGTGGATTGGTGTTTCCTCCAATCCATGATGGATGCAACATAAGGATACCTGGCCAGCCTGTTGCAGGGACCTGTCGCCAGGACATTGCCTTTCCCACCAAAGTGGTCCCTATTTATCGATTTGCATTTGTATGCTTTCAAACTGCTAGGCTGGCAGGAGCTGGGCTAAGGACGGGCGCTTACCCCATCTGGCAATACTCGGGTCTTGAACTGCTGAGTGGAATTCCAGCATTCTAGCCACTGCAGCCCCTACATTTTTTTTTTACAAAATAAAAATCTTAGCAGTCAAACATTCAAATATTAGGGAGCAGGCACACCATTGCCAAGCACTATCGGAAGCCACAGCACGAAAACAGGGGAGACAATATTTGAATATTGACATCTGAAAGGCTTGCACTACAATTGCAATAGAATCTCCAGAAATTGTGAGAAACTAATGTTTTAAGAAACCAAACCAAGGTGACTTCTGGAGGAAAAAACCACAAGAATTGCATATTATATCTGAATTTTGAGGAATGAGTTGATACAAATTTTTTCAACTTGCGGTTCCCTTCACCCACTGGACCAGTGATTCATTAGGCTACAGTCCCATACATTGTGTAGGATTGCAGCTTTTTTTTTTTTTACTCCTTCACTTCCCCCACTGGTTTCTGTAGTGCCTCGTATTGCCATGGCTTATATCTGGGAACAGCTGAATTTATGTTAGCAAGTTGTGTCAGTGCTGGCAAAAAAAGCTAGTGCATTAACACTCTGCATAAACACCAAAAGGGATTTTAGAACCCATCTCTAAGTTTGGACCAACACCATTTAGATCTTTTGTCTTCTTCAGCACCAGTAATGCCACCTGTGGTCACTTACAGAACATTGTACATCATCACCAAGAGCATCATTTAACATTGCTTTACTAGATCAGGTCTCAGGCATTGCCAGAGTGTCTAAAGCTGTAATGAAATACCAGTAAACATTTCCTTGAGATTAAGAACTAATGAAACCAGTGGGTATCCTGAGTAGATAAAGGGTTGGGCTGCTCATAGGAAAATCCTGCTACTGAATAGCAGAAGATGAATCAAAGAAGAAAAGGATTTGCTCCAAGCCAAACCATGACCTTTTCAAGACTGATTCTCCTACAATATATGAAATACAATTAATGAATTCAAGGAATATTAGACAACATCTCCAGAGATGTTAAGATCCATGTTTAGTATATCTACAAATGGTGCTTCTTTTGAGAGCATATGAACTTTCAAACAGCTTTACTTTCAAGAGCTCAAGTGTGCTTCAGCATAATTGCTCTTTAAAATATTCCACTGCCAAGTGGGTTAAGGAGGGCGGTTTGAGAGTGACTCAGTACCCTCATAGGCAGGCATGAGAGGCAGGGAGGGATATTTACTATACAGTTCTAACATGTCTTAATTATGCAAATAACTTTGGTGTCCTCAGAAGCTCACGTTCCATTTTATTTAATTTTCATATAAAACAAAACATTGGGACTTACGTGGGCCAAGCAGATAACCAGCACTATTCATGGTCCAGCCTCTTTTCTCTTTGGCCTTACAGAATGGAAAAGTTCAAGAAGATTATTGTACGTATTAAACAGCATTCCTTTCTAAACACAGAGCACCAACCTGGGAAAATAGGTCGCTTCCAATCACAAACAGATTATCAGCCTGGGAAGACAGCAAGTCTCATAAAATTACCACTGCAATCCTAAATCACTTTTAAGGAAAAGGTGTCCCCTGCAGGTTGTCTTGCAAGTTGTGACTGATTCCAAGGGTGGTGCTCATCTCTGATACAAGGACAAGAGCCAACACTGCCTAAATATGTCTCCTTGGCCATTTATGGAGACATCTGTAATGTGGCTAGCATGCCTATATGCCAAAAGGTGCACAGAACACCTTCCCAATGAAGTGGAACCAATTTTATCTACATGTGTTTACCTGCTTTCAAATGTCCAGCTTGGCAGGAGCTGAGCCAGTGACAGGAGCTCACTCTGTCATGTGGTACTCTGTCTCCAAATGCCAACCTTCAGTTTGATGAGCACAGAATCTTTAACCGCCTTTAGCCCAAACTAAAAATCAAGATGCAATATCCCAAGGACCCATATTCATGGAATATATGGAACACTTTGCTTGAATTTGGATGACAGCCTAAGTACAATAAACAGTTTAAGGTTAAAGAAGGCAGAAAATGGTGTATGTATGTGTGTCTTTTCTGGATATTTGGAAGCAGGGACCATTTATTCAGTTTCTTTTTCTGCAGCACTCCCTAAACTGTCAGCAATTAAACTATCAAAAGATTTACACCACTTTCACTGAGGATGCAGGGCTGGGTCTGCTTTGAAGCCCAGTCCTGGCAAAGCATCTGTAGGGTTGTATTTTCTCTTGCCTGCTGCTCTGGGTAAAAAATTATCTTGGTTGGTGTGCCAACCATGATTCTCACTTCTGTCTGCAGACCCAGGGTAACCATATGTCCTCTTTTTCCAGGATATGTCCTCTTTTTTTACACTGGTGTCATGGGAAAAATACTTCAGTGTCTTCCTGTTCCTTGTGAGCAGGCAGCACAAAGCTTTCTTGTAATGAATTTTACTTAATAAATTATATTTACAGGTATCCCCCACTTTCTGATTTTCCAACAGTTCTGCTCATTCAGCACCTTTCAATTATACCCAGGATTCATTCATTCAACACATGCTTCACTCTTTCAACCTCTCTTTAGTCTTAAGGCTAAAATGGTCTGATATTAATTTGCATATGACATGGTGATCAAATGGATTTTGGTATTTGACTTCCTTCAGTAAATAACCATCATTCAAAATACGATTTTTATTGCCCAAATATGTCTTTGATCATTGAAATGTATTTTGGTAATGTGTTAATATCATAAATATGAGTTATTTAGGCTTTTGCTAGCGATATGTCTTTTTTGGTGGATATTTTGCATTTGCATGTTGAAAATGTCTGGGTTTCACTCCAGTCTAACCCATCCAATAAGTGGGGGATGTCCATAATTAGTTTTAAATTTAATTTAATAAGTTTAAATTATCTATATAAATTGTGGTGCACATTAGATTTGATGGTGCATTAGATTTGAGTAAATAGAGTGCGTGTATGGGTGTTTTTAGGTTTTGAACCAACCAGTTCAAAAAGGAGGCAATGGACACTCACCGAGAAGACCAACCCAACTGTCTCAGAGAGGGCAGCGCAGAGAATGAAGGAAGCGAACAAGAGGCAGGTGCTCCTCTGCATCTGAAAGGAAACCGCATACACAGACTCAGATTGGGCCCTCCCAGATGGGGACGCTCACTCCCAATTAACCCTACAATCCAGAGTAACTACAGGAGCACGTAAGAGACATTACATGTACCCATAGTTACTGCACCACCTAGTGAAAACTTAGGGGAAATTCATATTGCAGTCCAGAGCAAATTATTCTTACACTGGAGCAAGGACTCCCCATAGTTACTCTGGATTGCACCCTTACATCCCACTGGGTTCAATCCACATCTGCTCAGAAGTAAGTCTCACTGAATTCCATGGGACTTACTCCCATTGGATTTGCCCTTACAACCCAAGCCTACCCATGTTTACCCAAGACTAAATCTCAATGACTCCAGTGGAACTTGCTCCAAGGCATGCATCAGATTTGCCCTTACAGCCCAAGTCTACCCATGCCTGCTCAAGAGTAAATCCAAGGTAAGCATGCAAAGGACTATACCCTTACCCCTGAGTAGACATGGTAGGATTGAGGTATAAGGTTACAGCAGTCCTGTGCATGTTGACCTGGGAGTGAGTCTCACTGAATTCATTTGAGATTTTTTCTTGAGCAGACATGGGTAGGATTGGGCTGTAAGTCTCACTGAATCCAATGGGACTTACTCCCAGGTAAATATGCATAGAGTTGTACCCTTACAGCCTAAACCCACACACATCTACCCAGAAGTAAGGCTGCTATCTTTAAGACACTTTCCTGGGTGTAAGACCCATTTAACACAATGGGACTTTTGAGTAGACATGATTAGGATTGTGCTCCAAGTCTCACTGAGTAAACTAGGACTTGCTCTCAGGTAAGCATGTATAAGGCTGTACTCTTACCACCCAAGCATACCCACATCTACTCAGAAGTAAGTCTTACTGAATATCCAGTAAGTCTTACTGAATCCAATGGGACTTGCTCCCAGATAAGATGCATAGGGCTGTTCTCACAGCTACTCTACCAGCATCTACTCAGAAGTAAATCTCATTGAAAGAAACAGGACTTGCTCCCTGGTAAGCATGCATAGATTACACCTTCCAGTTCTAGCCCAAGCCTACCCATGACTTCTCAGAAGTAAGCCTCACTGATTCAACTTGGACTGGTTCCCAGGTAAGCATGCATAGGATTGCACCTTCCAGCCACATCTATTCAGAAGCAAGTCCCATTCCAGCCAGTAGAAAGTGTGGATCACTTTCCCACATGGTCAGTCCCCCCTTTCCACACTGGGGACTTCCAGGAGGTCCTGCTCTTGCAACCCGGACAGCCCCAACAGTGCCTACCTTGGCAGGGAGAGGATGCTCTGCAGCTGGTCCTTCCTGTGCTGAAGCTCAAGCTGGAGATCGAGATGATGCTGATGCTGATGCTGATGCTGATGGAGGGGGCGCCCAGGAGTCCTCACTGCATGGCTGGGATGGAGGTTGTGATGAAGAGCCTAGGGAAGGAACCCAGAGGAGAGGAGTGCAGCCCAACCCACCTGTCCCCCTCCATTTATGGGCAGCTGAGACTGATCTCTCCCCCAGGGGAAATCCAGACCCACCCACACCCAGGGGTCATTTCCCTCGCCCAGGCAGTGCATTAGGAAGGGCAACAAATTACTGCAATCCAATTAGAGGCAGATGGAGAACAGCCCGGCCAATTACCTCTCATTACACCCTGGATCTGCTCCAGGCAGGCAGGACCCCCTCCCTCCCTCCATCCCTCAGGCAACTTCACAAGAACTTATTTGAGGTTGATGAAGAAAAAGCAGGAGGAGAAAATTGAATAGAGATCTCTCTTTGCAGCTGCAGCAGCAGACACCCAAGCCTATGATGATGATGATGATGATAGTGCTCCTCCTTGATCATATCCACAATTTCGTGGTCAGTTACAACCTGTTACTGCACCAGGACAAGGGTGACCGTATTTCTTGTTTTTCCAGGGCACGTCCTCTTTTTTAGCCTTGTGTCCTAGAAAAAAAAAATCTCCATTCTCCTCTTTGTCAGCAGGCAGCATGAAGCATTCTTGGAATTTATGAGCACAATCCTAACCGTGTCTACTCAAAAATAAACCCCATTGTGTTTAATGGGTCTACTCTTATGCCGAGGAAAGTGTCTTCAGGATTGCAGCCTATATCTATATCATTCATTCATTCAATACGTGCTCCACTTTTTCAACCTCTCTGTCTGTGTTTCGGTCTAAAGGCTAAAATTGTCTTCCCTGAATGAAGTTGATTTGTTCATGACATGACGATCACACTGTTTTTGGTATTTCCTTATGACTTTCTTCAGTAAATTGCCATCATTCAAATGCATAAGATATTCAATGCCCACACATGCCTTTCTTCATTTTACTGTTGTCATGTATTTTATATGTGTTATTTTAGGCTTTTGCAAGTGATATTTATGTCCTTTTTGGTGGCCATTTTGCATTTGAAAGCTGAAAAAGATTGGGTTCCACTTTTCAATAGTTTTCGCTTTTGGATTGTCCTCTGGTCCCTAACCCAACCAATAAGTGGAGAAAGCCTGTATAAAGTCTGAATTAACCGCATGAGAGCAATATACAGTACATGATTTTTAGCTTTTATTTTATCATGTCCTACATTTTCCTTGGGTGTCCTACATTGGGGGGGCTTGTCCTTTTTTCTGATTATGTTATATAGTTACCCTGCTTCTACCTCTCTTCAGTCCAGCTCAGATGCTACAAGTTCTGGGGACCATATGTCATCTTTTTCCTGGACATCTTTTTTTTAGCCTTGTGTCTTGGAGAAGAACCTAATGTCCTCCTCTTTCCATGTGAGCAGGCACAATGTATCCTTCTTGCAATTAATGGCTACATGTTTGCAATGAATTAAATATAACAGTTTTAAATTTAATAAAAATTGTGTTTAATTACATGAAAGCAAAATATATGTGTTTTAATTTTATTTTGTCATGTTCTGCATTTTCCTTGGGTGTCTTACATTTTGGGGGACCTTGTCCTCTTTAGCAGTTATGACATCTGGTCACGCTGTACAACTTGCCTCCAATTACTGGAGATGCAAGCTGCTTAATTGCACTGTCCAGCTTTCCACTATTGAGGCCACAATCCTTATCTACACTTTCCAGGGAATAAGGCCTATTGATTATAATGAGATTTGTTTCTGAATAGACATGCATAGAATTGGGCTTTAAGACTGCAATATTATTTATTCTTTCCTGGGAGTGAGCCCCATTGAATGTAATGGGACTTACTCCTATTATGAATCCCATACTTCTGAGTAAATATGCAAAAGATTGTGCTCTGCGTGGAGTATGTTATGTCATGATCATCAGAGAATATCATAGATGACCTGAAACTGAATCTGGTTTCCCACAGTGTTGTAGCAAAGGGGGCACAGAGACTACTGATTGTACCGGGCAACAAGCTTTAGGGGGAGCAACAACCTGAGCTTGACACTAGTAGCCAAAATAGTAAAAACCTTGGTATTTTTTTGAATAATACCATCAGATTATGTACCATTAGATATAGAATTTAATACAGACTCCAGGAGAGTTTGAGAACCACTGTCTGAGAAGTAGGGGGTGCAATCCTATCTATGTCTACTCAGAAGCCCCATTGTGTTCAATGGAAAGTGTGCTTATGATTGCAGCCAGGGTAATACTGTATCAAAAAGACGTCGAGCCCAATCCTGACCATATCTACTCAAATGTAAGTTCCACTAAGTTCAATGGGTCCTACTGCCAGGAAAGTGTCTTTAGGATTGCAGCCTTCATCCTGAGTCACCAGCCAACTTATAGGCAGGGACACCTGAAAAAAATCTCTGTGGAGATGCTCTTGAGGACAGGTGCCTTGTTTGCTTCCAAAAGCATCTAGTGAGCCTCTGGGAGTTACAGGAAGATGGCCCTATGCCCTGATCCAGCAGGGCTCTTCTTATGTTCTTATATTGTTCTACTGTGTTGGGGGCCAGAAAAATAGAATCCATTTCAAATTTGAATAAATTTACATAAATTTAAATATAAGAGTGTATTAGAGACTTTACAAGGCTTGTCTGTGGGTTAGATATTAGATATTTGTCTGTGGGTTAGATAGACACTTTACAAGGCTTGTCTGTGGGCAGCATTGAGGCTTGCTGTGCACTGCATATGGTCTGCGACCCGAGCCAAGATTTGGACACCCCTGCACTAAGCTTTTGTTCTGGAACCCCCACCACCATGGATTTAAAAAAATCCATAAAAGGTGAAAAAATAGATTTAAAGATCCACTTCCAAGTTTCTTGCTCTTCCATTGCTCCTAATGGAAGAGGGTCATTCCTCCATATCCACAAGGATTTGATTCTGGGACTCCTTGTTGTATGAAAAATTGTATTAAATAAAAGCAATTTAAAAAAATAAAGTGTGTCCCTTTACAATGGTTTAAAAACAGCTCTTCTTACTGTTATAGAGCAGCAGTCAGCAATGAGAAATGGTAAGGACCCCTTGACTTTGCCTGGCTTAGTTGAAGAATGCAACAATTGTTTGCCTCTCTACAAGAAGGAAAGCAGAGGTTTGTCCTGAAGAAAAAAGAAAAGCAGGGGTCTGCCCCTGGAGGACTACTGGCATTTCGGGGGGTCTCTTTGCCCATGGCTTCAGAATACCCAACATGGGGGAATTTGGTTGGTCCTAGCCCATCCTCCCTTGTACAAGTCTTGCTGGTGCCCTGCCAAGGTAGTTGCCTGCCAAAGGCCCTGTGCCTGACATCTGCTACACCTGACACAGTGCAAGCTTTTAGCTACTGCCATGTGGTGTGCAGCTTCTCCCCCTCATGCCCTGCCTGTCACACTGATATGCTGCATCCTAATTGTTATAGCAATGGTGATGCCCTTTTGGGCTGTTGCAAGCTATGAGAGCTATCGGCCTCCCCTCGGTGAACAAGTACTGCCCCAGACATGGTATGAAACCAGGCTGCCAAAAGATGTGCATCTTCATACAGTTCAACCAGTTCAACTTGGTTGACCAAGCCCAAATACACTGTCTGTGAAATGGAGATGCACACCAAAATACACACCAAATTTACTTCATAGGTTAAGCCAGTGATGGTGAAACTTTTACAGCCTGAGTGCCCAAATTCAGCTATGAAAAACTATGAGCATGCTTGCCCAATGGGCATGCCTGGAGTTCCTGGAATGTGCACTGAGCACCAGTGCCGTCAGTCAGCTCTGCTCTGAAGAGGAGAGCAGTGCTGGGGCAATGGCGGAGCGACTTAGCTCGTGCGCCAATTAAAAGGGCTCAGCATGCCTGCTGAGGCATGCGTGCCAGAGGTTTGCCACCACTTGGTTAAGCTATGTTGCTTCATAGCTTAACACATTTTGCTATAGCATTTTGGGGCTGCCAGATTTATTTCTTTTATTTTTTTAAGTTCAGAAGGACAATATAAGAAAAATTGGTTTCAAGCAACAGTCTGTGTGTGCTTGTGCTTGCCTGTTTGTCCAAGTACTTACTGATTTTAGCCAGACTAATTTTCTTAAGGTAAAGGTGTCCCCTGCTGGTTGTAGTGCTAATGAACAACTGTAGGGTGCAGTGCTCATCCCCATTTCTAAGCTGAAGAGCCGGTGTTGTCCAAAGATGTCACCGTTGTCATGTGGCCAACATGACTTTACGCTGAGGCTCATGGAATATTGTTACTGTACCTTCCCACCAAGGTGGTACCTATGCATATACTTGCAATCACATGCTATTGAACTGCTAGGTTGGCAGGAGCTGGGCAAGAGACAGGAGCTCACTCCATCTTGTAGCATCCGGTCTTAAACCCCAGCCTACTGACTGACAAGCATGACATCTTAAACACTGAGCCACTTCATTTGCTTTATCCATCTTCATTTTCATTTTTTTTTCCATTTTCTGAGCTCTTCATTTTCTTTATCTCTCCACAAAACTTGTGCCTTGAAATTGTGTGATTTGGGCATTACTGTGTCAAATCTGTAGTAAAATAATCTAATCTTGTCAGGTGAGTAGATGATGAAAACTTATTTTCTTACAAAGAACATAATCCAGCATTTCTGCACCCCAATTTTGGACTCATTTTTATGTCAACCAATATTGTTCAGCTAGAATCAGTAAAACCATTTTCTTCTCTTTTACCAACTCATACATATTGTTTCTTCAATTCTGCTTGTCAAGAATATTAGCCTTGTTGTCTCATGCAATACGTAGGTCTATTAGTGCAAGCAGAAGAATTTGCAATCAAAGTTATACTCGCCCTTTCTACATTATCTTTCAAATGAGCCAGTTTTCCAGATCAATTTTCAGTTTAATTAGGTTGACCTTCTTACAATTCACTTCTTACAATTGCTCTCCATCAAAACTAACTTCAGGAAGTTCTTTATTTCTGCTGAAATTATGCTTTGTGTTTGTACAGACTGACTTGTCTTCCAGAAACAGGGTGGTGTTTGTATTCCACTCCCAGACAAAACTGTTTTTCCAACTGACTCTGCTTAGTTACTCAAACCTTCGGAGGGAAGCAAACTGTCTCCATGGGCATAGTGCAGGCACCAGGTTGTTGAGGGCACAAGGGCAGAGCCTTACATGGGCCCCCCATGGATCTCCATACATGCTGGAGATGGTGCCTTGGATGCTACCACTGCCATCCATATTGAGGGTTTAGGGGGCTGGCCTAGAAAACATACATCTATGTTACACCTTTTGAGCACAGCAGAGCAGTGGCATAGACTGGTGCAAAGATCAGAATGTTGCCTCAGTGATATCACAACTGAAAGTGTCATCGTGCCCAGACTTTTTAAAAAAGAGCCAGTTCATCAAGATCCACAGGACCTATTCCAATGGCAGAGAATGGAAGGAAGGGGCGGGGAGGAGGCCAAGAAATATAAAAGGAGAAAGCGCGGGAGAGTGGCAGTGATTCACCGAGGAGGAACTTGAGTGGTCGCTGGAGAGTGTGCTGGACACCTCACTCCCCCACAGCTTGATAAGGAGACCTGCAACAAAAAGGATACAACAAAAAGTATACAACAGACAGTTCTCACAAATGTTGTTGTGTACTTACCTGAGGCACAGAGTGGACCCACACGCAGGTACCCACCCCAAAACCACAGGTCGACAGGTAGTACAGGTCGACGGAAAGGAGGGGACGGCCCTCATTGACTCGGGGTGTACCCAGACACTAATAAGAGAGGGGTGGGTTAGGGTTAGGGGGAGGTTACTTCGGGTTGAAAGAGCTTCCTTGGCGGTGAAGTGAACCTGTCAAAAGAAGAGAAGAATCAATGATCTTGTAAATAACTGATTGTGAACTGTATGATTAATAATGATAACATAGAAAGCCTAGTAACTAGGAAAAACCAAGGAATAGACAAATATATCATCCTCATGTGTTATCTAACTTAGTGCATCTTTCTTGTCTTCGGTGGCGGTCATGGCTGAAGGGAGGCGGGAGGAGGAAGACTTGGTGGAAGGGAGCGTGGAGGAGGAATCAGGTCCCGACACATGGTAACTAATTGCCTTTATATAATGCAAAAATAGTTAATCGCACAGGTTCTTGGAACCAAATTCCAAGAATGGGGCGTTTCAACCTGTATTATGGTATATGAAAATGGGAGTTGACTCATATTAACATCTTATACTATATCATAATTATCATAAACATATTGTATCATAAATGTATTGCATGGGCTTTTAGAACAATCGGTCTCAAGGATCAGTTTTGAGTTAAGAATTTCTTCTAGAGGCAGTTGATGTTTTCATTTTCTGGTTAATTGGACATAATTTATTTATTTTACTTTAAAAATTTATATCCCGCCTTTCTCGGACCATTAGCCCTACTCAAGGCGGCTTACATAAAACATCATTAAAAACATAAATACTGTAGAACAATTCAATAAAAACAATTAAAACATACAAGCTAAAAAATTCTTGATAGAATGCAGATATTCCAATACAGTTTGTTTCATTGCATTCTGCATTAAATAGCCCCATTGTAGGGCTACTTCGCTTACCTAGGGGAAAGGGACAAAAGTCCCCTGGACTTGAGGACCCACTCACATCTACCTGCTTGAGCACGGGATGCAGTACTGTGCCAGCCATTTTGGTGCCATGGCAATCCTAGTGCCTCCAAGCAGCTAAAGATTGGACTGTCAAGCACTTACATGCCCAAGAATATGATGTCACAGATGTGGCAAATTCTTGCTTTTTTAATTCTCTGAAGTTCCTTCCATCCACATTTCTGAGATTTCCTGAAACTTTTGCTTCAACTTATTATTCTCTATCCATTTAGGAATTTCAGTCAATGCATCAGACATTTTGAAGACAGCACAGCTTGTACCTGATGCTAAAATGCTTTAGACCTGCCATTTGCAATCTTCTAATGTTCTGAATGTATTTTTGCTTGTGATATTTATTCCATATATCATTTACAACAGCTACAGAAGCTGCCTTCATCCTTTTTTCATTTTGTTGCCTTTGTGGGCACAATTGTAATTATATTTTATCATCCAAGTATAGAGAAAATGGACCAAAAACATGAAAGTGGATAGTAATAAGAGGACTCATTTTCTTCATCTTGTCCAAGGCCTTCACCATTGTTTTCTCATTTTCCAGTCTTATTCCTGTCTAATACAGTGGGAGGAAATGTGGATAGCCTCAAATCTGTGAATCATTTGTCCTTCTTGCACCTTTAACAGGGTGTCAAACTGAGCTAAATATTAAAATATCTGTGGAATAACTGTCTATTTTCATGATCTACCATAGATTTCATTAATAATTTTTCACAATTATGAAAACCAATCAGTTCCATTTCAATTATATCTCAAGGAATCAGTTTTCTATTTCAAACAGCCACTTTTTAAAATGGCAGCTATGTAAAAGTGAAATCACTGTTAAGGAAATGTATTAAAAAGAAACAATTCAACAGAATTAAGAGACCTCCCCATCCCTCCCAAAAATCCAGTTCTCAAGCCAGTTAAGACAAAGCTTGGATGTAAGATATTTACAATCCAGCTTTATTTCCCATCTCCCTATAAACCAATCTACTGATACTCTTGAGGTTTGAGCTGACCTTCAGGGTTGCTTGTTGGAATTCACTGCTCCAGTTTTTTAGTGCTCTTCAAGCAAAAAATATAATGGTGTGCAACATTGGCTACCGCAATTGGAAAGCCATATGAATTACATAAAGGCTCTAGACCTGGTAATGTATACATGTTGGGAATGGGATCCTGACCTGACTAGCCATACCCTCCACCTCCAGTCCTTCAGGTTTCATCTTTCTCCATGCCCTGCTCTCTCTGCTGACCTCAGACTGACAGGATTGGCAGAGCAGAGCATTCCCTCCAGCCTGACATAGCACGCCTGTGCCAGCAAAATAACTGATGTGGCTAGGAGTAGCCCCATTGCGGGGCTTGAGATTTACCCTGGAGGAAGTGAATGAATGTCCCCTTCCTGAGGAACCTCCAGCAGCTGTCAGGCATGCATAAGATGCAGCAATGACAACCATTTTGGTACTGCTGCTCCTAGCAGTTGGATTTGACTGCTATCCAACAAGATTTGCTCCTGCCATTTGAAAAAAAACAGGTTGGGAATTGGCAAGGAAAAAAAACACATGGGGGACGGAATAGTGTGTCAGGGGGGAGGTGCCATATTCCAACTTTTTTTTGCTGATTCCTGCCCTGCCACATTTTTCAGTTGGCAAAAGTGAGTACAACAAGCTAGGAAAAAGTGAGCTGGTGGCAGAAGCATGAAATGCTGTTTCCATATCACAGCAGTAAGGAATGGGGTAATAACATGAGGATCCATTGTCTGGTGCATATTCTGCTACTCCCTGAAAGTATTGTTTGGTTCTTGATCCCTCTGTGTCAGTTGGAGAGCCAGATATGCTAGCATCTTTTACTAAGCCTGGAATTGGAGTGAGCCAATGAAGCTGATCAGTGGCTTAAGAGATTGGTTCATTCATACACTTGGACCATACACTCGATTAGGAAACAAAAAGCCTAAATATTTTGTACCAATTGCTGCTTCAGATCTGTCTTCAAGGGTAGACTCTGAAACAATGCAATTAATAATTCTTATTGATTGTTTTTATGTTCGACTCCACTCCTGTAAATAATATCACTGAATAAACTGTATGCCATGTGTTCACTATTAGAATCAACATATCAAAAATTCCTAGCTTCCAATTCTGAATTTTTACTATTTAATAGACTTCAGACAATGGAGGATGGTACAAATTAAAACAAGATTCTCCACTCTTTTGCTTACTGTTTCCTATTTTCAAACAGTTATCAGATTTTTCCAAGATGGACTCTGAGGGAAGAGGTTGTGCTGTTCAAAGACCTTGCTGCTGAAGCACAGAACAATATAGTTCACAAGACACCCAAATTGAATACTTTCAGAAAATACCTGAAGATATTCTGCCACCTCCAACCTGTGAAAGTACTTTTCCAACTTCAAGTCCTCAAAATGTTGCTTGCTTAATAATCCAATCAAGTGAAGTACTGTAGTAATATTATGATTGTCATCACTTTCTTTTGCATTTTGACTTTATGAGATCTGTAGCGGTGTGAACTAGCTGTGTAACAATATTATTTGAATTTAATTTCAAGAAGTACCGTATTTCACTAAGAAATATTTCTGAAAGAAGAAAAAAAATATTTTATTTGAAGTTGATTACTTGTTAAGCAACACAATTTCTACCAAAGATCAATTAGATAATCCTGAAAGTTTTGGGATGGGTGAAGGGGAATCAAAAGAGATGTAACATCAATGTTTAATGGCATGGAATTCCCTTCCTTCCTGTCTGTTGAGTCCTTTTTGGATAGGGTCCAGACAAGAATTTTAAGACAAAATATCTTGCCACATATACACTGTGAAGGACAACAGATTGTCTGCAACTTTTGCCATAGTTCCCATCACCCCAAAGTTCCCCTTTGTGTGTTCTGTGAACAAGAGGGCAGAGAAATATGTGTCTTATCTGAGCTGCAGTCTCTCTAGCAGGGATTTATATATTGGGCTTGGTGTATTGAAGTTGGCTGCCACATGAGGTCTGTATCCTGTGCTGTCATAGGAAAATGAGCAGGGATACCGCAGAAAGTGCAATGTCTTGGTGATTTCCTTGTCCCCCTTATTCCATATGTGATATGTCCCAGTGATGGGCTAGAAAAAAATTAACAACCGGTTCTATGCCCATCTGGCAGTCACTTTTAAATGGCTATTTTTAAACTTTATATGTGCTGTCTCTCTTTAACAACCGGTTCTATAGAGTAGGTGCGAACCTGCTGGAGCCCACCACTGATATGTCCCCCTTATTCCATTTACTCCTTCCTTTGTCAGCTTTGTCATTGGCATAGCATGTTTCTGAAGTCTGTCTGTCTGTGTCTGACTGTAGTACTTATATACTACCTTCAACTTAGTTCACAAAGTGGTTTACAAAGAAAATGAAAAAATTAAGGCTCACAACACCAGCAGAAGCCACTATCACACATTGCTGGGGTGGTGAGGGCCAGTTACTCTGCCCCTACTAAATAAAAGAGGAACATCCACTTGAAAGAGTGCCTCTTATCCAGTAAGCAGGGGTTCAGCAGACTGTCTATGTCTGAAGGATGGTGCTAATTAGGATTTGGTGTACACTGTACACTGAGCCCTCATCCTTTCCATTTCCCTCCCATATGAAGCCCAATCACATCCCCATTTGGCTTTTCCAGTGCAGAATTGTACTGGTGCCCAAGCTGCAAAGGTACAACATTCTAATAAGACACACACATCTGCTGATGCCAACTTCTATGCCAGCATATGTGGGCACAGCCTGGAGAATACCAAGAACAGAATTAATTATAGGATGGCAACATGCAGATAGTTAGGAATCTTGAGGCACAATCCAGAGTTAGGGCAGTTAAGAGTGCCCTAGCTGGGCTGCCCCAACTATTCTGAATCCAGAGCAGTAAGTTATGCTTCATCCAAAGAATAAGGAAGCTGGGCTGCCCTAGCTGCTCCAGAGCATGCTCAGTAGGCACCGACACCTGAGGAGGGTTTGCTCTTGAGGAGACTCCCCTCAGATCACACTGAACAAGGAACAGCTGTGGTGCCTGCCTTATAAGAAGTCCCTGATGAGACTGCCAGTACAGTCTAAAGTGAATACAACTGGCTTCTTGGAGTGGCCTCCTGTATCTCCAGGTTAGTGGGCTGCTGTAGTTGTGCCATATCCTGAAGTTGAGAGGTGGGATTGCAGCTAGGCTGGCCAAGAATTCAGATTTTTGGTCAACACTGCCATTCTAACTCTGCCTTATCATGGACCCCAATGGGTCTACTCATTACTATACCTGTCCTGAGATAGCTGAAAGGGAATTTTCTGTCCTTGAAACAGGCTCTGGATAGAGAGTAACTTATCTGCCCTAGGCAATGCTAAACATGCCCTCAACATGCCTCTCCTGAACTGCCTAGGTTGCCCCAGTTAGGGCCGCCCAGGTCCACCTGTCTTTGGGCAGCCTATGTTGCCTTACTCTGCCCCAAGCCTTTTCCAGAATAACTAGGGTGGCCAATCTTGCAGTTGGGTCTGCCCAGTGATAGATAGCCAAAATAGATAGAAACTTCTGGATTGTGCCCTTGGTTCTCAATAACAAGGTAAACTGTGGAAAGAACCAGGTAATGCAGTTAATACCAGTGCAAGGGTATCTAGTGGTTTCAGAGTAGTGTTGAAGGAAGATCCCAAGGGACACAAATAGCCCAATTCAACTAATTTTCAGCATGGTGGTGATGCAGCAGTGCCAACATAGTGTACACTGCCTCCTGGGACAGTTTTGGCATGTTTTAGTGTAATTAGGAAGATAACCACCTGTTGCCATTATGGGTCAACTTGGACCTGCATCAGCAATATCGCTGTGAGCTGGTGCATGGATGGCTGCACTACATAAACCTGCAGTTAAGATTGTGCTATGAGAGTTCTCATAATAAGATCACTATTCCGTTACCTTGCGATTTATAACAGAAATTGCTGGAAATTTATAACAGAAATGCTGGGAAAGAACACAGTTTTAATATTAGACTATGAATTCCAATTTTAATACTGTAGAGATAAAATACAAATGTTGCATTTCCCCCTGTAACTGGGCAACAATTGGAAGAAAACTGTATGGAATGAAGATACAGTGGCATCTCACGTAACAAATTTAATTTGTTCCGGAGGCATGTTTGTTATGTGAAACGTTCTTTACGTGAAGCAGTTTTTTCCACAGGAAATAATGGAAACTCAGACGACTGGTTCCACAACCCAAAAAATATTCATATAAAAATATTAACTGGATGTAAAAATGATGACAAAACACTGGAATTGAATTCAAAACATACATTCAGTGTGCATGATCCTATGAAGTCTACTTAGGTTGCAATCCTAAAGACACTTTCCAGGGCGTAAGCCCCATTTAACACAATGGGGCTTTCTTCTGGGTAGACATGGATAGGAGGCTGCAATCAAAGACACCTTCTTCTGTAATCCAAGACACTTTCAAAGCGTCTCCCCAGTTTCTCCTTCTCTCCATCCTGAACCTCTCTCCCCTGCTCCCTTCTGGCTAGCCCTTAGCTGCTTCCCTCTTCTCCACTGCTCTTCTCTCCCTCTGCCCAGCAGATGCCCAGCCACAGGAGGAACAGCGCATAAGTGTTGCTTTCACTATAGGCAGATACGCTAGGCAGCCCTGATGCTTTTTAAAAGGGCTGCCGGCCAGCGTGTCTGCCCCAACTGCCAATGAGTGTGTTTGTTATGTGAAGCACAGTTTGTTACGTGAAGCAGAATCCTAGAGAAATTTTTGTTTGTTACGTGAAACAGGCCCTACAATCCAGAGTAACTATGAGAGCACATAAGAGACATTACGTGTACCCGTAGTTACTGCACCACCTAGAGAAAACCTATGGGAAATTCATATTGCAATCCAGAGCAAATTGTTCTTACACCAGAGCAAGGACTCCCTGTAGTTACTCTGGATTGCACCCATACTTTACATGAGGTGTTTGTTACGTGAAGGCGCCACTGTATTTCAATTTTGAAACAGAATTTCAAAAAGATACACATAGGTTTTTCATATATTGCACTATATAATGTAAAGGGTTCTTATGTGAAGTAGTCCTTTCTGGCTACTGTCAATTTTAATCTTAATATAAAAATGACCACTTTTAAGTATTCTTGCCATATTACAGACAATATTGAATTCTGTGTTTGAAAGCTGCAGTATTATAACTCAATTTAAATTTCTGAAGGTCATTGAAAAGCCTTTAAACTGTTCTCATGACTCAGGAAGTAATATAATTCTATTATTAAATTAGAACTTTGCATTTATATGAGATCCAAACTGTTATTTTGTATATATACTTATTTCAGCAATTTTGATGAATGGGTTTTTTCAGTCACTAATATATTATTTCTTAAACTATATTTTAATGCTGAAAATAAAGTTAAATCTAAACATTATCCTTTTATAAATGAGGTTTAAATTACAACAATAAATTATTAGAGAACCTCTCTTTGTCCTATAGAAAGGGAAGGAATTATGATTTATTCATTACTTTAATTTTTATCGGGAATTTAGTTTCAAAGCAGGAGGCAATACTATTGTACAAAAGAATTGGCTCAAGATTCAAGCACATATGTCAGTGCACAGTCTTTGTATTTGTGTGCAGTTTATATCCATATTTTGTAAATTGGTCAGTAGTTCATTGTCATCATAACTGTGATCTATAACAGGCAATTTTTACATAATTATACAAAATTGTATTAAAATATAGATCTGTTCAGGGGCAAATGATACATTCATAGTTGCGAAAGAAAGGCTGAGCAACCCCCAAGCCCTTACAGTGCTAAGATAGATATTTCTGGAGAGAAAGAGCTATTCATCATTGTCAAATAACAGCAACTTCAGATTTTCTTTTCTGGGAGGGAATACCTTATATGTTCAATTGTTCATCAATAACACCTTGTATTGTTTGCCAGCATTTGTTAAGAAAGACTACCTGCATCTGTTAGTTAGTGGTTTATTATCATTCCCCTAAACTGTTACAGATGAGCAAATATTGAAGCCTGCCATACTCTTAGAAGATGCACTACCCATAGCACAGGGCAAATAACCCTGAACAGCTGCAATGGGAACCACCATGCATGTGGACATAGAAAAAGTAAACAGATCCAAAGACTGGGATGGAAACTACATTATAGGCACATATGCCTTCTGAAGGGAAATCTTTTGAAGGAGAAATTTAACAATATGAGGCTGGGAAGTCCATCTACATGCACAATGAGATTCTTCTTCCAACCAAGCATTAGAGGCATCTTTACTTTTCCCTCAATACAAGATCAAAACAAAACATTGCGCTATTGATGGTACTTGAAAGAGAATGTCCTAAGGCAGTGTTTCTCAACCAGTGGTATGGGTACCACCAGTCAAACTTGAGATTGTGTCTGGTGGTACTCTCTGTTCCCCAGCCACTTGGCAGCAAGACCGGGAATGTGACACAATAAATAGCAGAAGGAAACTCAGCTTAGTGGGCAGATGCTCCAAGGCAATCTTTTCTGCACTCAAAAAGCCCTTCTCCACCCTGAGCCTTGTACTGGGATTTATGACATCACATCTGTCTTCCAACTCAGGAGTAATTGGCAATGACATCATTGTAACTTACTTCTAGTGGTACTTCAGATAGGTGGACCATGTGAAGTGGTACGGTGGGTGACAAACTGAGAAAACAGGACACCCAAGAAAAGTGTAGGACATGACAAAATAAAAACTTAAATCACTCACATGTATTGCTTTCATGTGGTTAATCCACACGCTACATTACTTAACAAATTTAAAACTGTCACATATAATTTATAACATAATTTCTTAATTACAAGAACACTACATGTTGCCTGCTCACATGAAAAAGTTGGACAATGAAGATTCCCCCCCCCCCCAAGGAGTCAAGACACAAAGCTAAAAAAGGACATATCCTGGAAAAAGTGGACATATGGTCACTTTGGCCCAATCCTAAGGGTATCTACTCAGAAATCCTATTATAGTCAATGGGTCTTACAGGTAAAGCGAGGTTAGGTTTGCAAACTGAGAGCCCAATCCTATGCCTTTCTAATCAGTAAGTCCCATTACAGTCAATGGGGCTTACTCCCAGGAAAGTGCAGATGGGATTGTAACCTGAATCCAAACCTATTATAGTAAATGGGTTTTACTAGCAGATAAGTGTGGTCAGGATTGCAAACTGAGAGTCCAATCCTATGCCTGTCTAAGTCCCACTACAGTCAATGGAGCTTTACTCCCAGGAAAATGTTGACATCTAGGTTTGCAGGATCAATCTCCCAACCAAAGTATGTGAGCCCAATCCTATCCCTGTCTACTCAGAAGTAAGTCCCATTGTAGCCAATGGGGCTTACTCCCGGGAAAGTGTGGATAGGATTGTAGCCTGTCGGTACGCGGAGGCTGCCAAAATGCAGTCCTGGCTTGCCAAGAAGGGAGGCGGTCTCTGCCAACTTTGCTGCTACTGCCCGGCCCAAAGTGTGGAAACCGAGCGAGGCAGCCGAGTGATGGCTGGGAAAATGGCGCCGCCGCCGCCTTGAGGCGCGGTGGTGTAGCTAGAGGGGGGTGGTAGTCATACAAGACCGACGGCTCCCCTCCGACTCGCTCTAGCTACGCTACTGCTTGTGAGGAGACCGCCAGGCTGGCCGCACGAACGTTCTAAGGCCGTGAAGGCGGTTGGAACGTTCAGCAGCTGTTGAGACCGTTGAGAACCGTTAACGGTTCTCACGCTTGCCAGGGAGGGCGCGCGAAGCTGGCTTGATGACTGAGGGCGAGGACGACCCTCCCGCCTTGCGAGGGAGTCCCCGGGACCATTTTCCTTGGGGAAGGCGACTGGGGCAGTGAGGAGACCCCAGGGTGGGAAGGAGGAAGATGCTTCGAGGGGCTCCGCGCCGTGTGGAGGCCATGTACCCCGCCAACTCCAGCTTGCTGGTCCCGGCCGCCCTCCCCAGGATGGGGAGCTTCGCCAGCCCGAGACATAACCCGGGTGATAATGATATGGGGTTTGACAACCTGCACATCATCGCAGAGAACCCGCCCTTCGTCCTCATGCTGGTCTTCCTGGCTTTCGCTGTAGCAGGTGGAACACCTCGTGTTGAGCAATCCCCACCCTTGCCCACCTAAGAGGTTCATAGTGAAGGCAGCCAGCCTGGTTCCCAAAGTGGGGGGTCGCGACCCCCTTAGCTGGGTGCCGCCATTTTGGAGCCTGGTCCAAAAGCACCACCATCTTGGAATGGGGCACTCAAATCTGCAAAACATGTTTTCCTGGGAGTAAGCCTCATTGAACGCAATGGGACTTACTTCCGAGTAGAACCTATATTCACTTCCACCTATGACATCATTTATGCCTTGATTGGGGTGACCATATGCCATAACCAAAAAAAGAGAGGACAATTCCCCCACGATGTAGGACTCTAAAGAAAATAGTAGGGCATGATAAGATAAATGCTAAAAATACATGTTTGTTACTTTTATACGGTTAAACGCTACATTGCTTATTATTAAATTTAAAACTGTTACATATAATTTGTAGCTATCCATCTACAGTATTTATATACCACTTTTTCAACTTGAATTTCACAAAGCGGTTTACGAAGAAAATGAAAAAGATTAATGGCTAATGGGTCCCTGTACCAAAAGTGCTCACAATTTAAAAAGATAGAAAAGAACACTAGTAGAAGCCACTGTAACATTGGTAGGGTGAGAAGGGCCAGTTACTCTTCCCCTGCTAAATAAAAAGAGGAACACCCACTTGAAAGAGTGCCTCTTGCCCGTGTTAGTAGGGATAATGTATGACATATCATTAATTACTTACAAGCCTGCTTACAAGAAAAAGGAGGACACTGAAGTGTATTTCCGGGACACAAAGATAAAATCCAGGACATTCCCTGGGAAACCTGGATATATGGTTACCCTGGGCTTGATGATATCAGTTTTAGGGGGCTTGGACTGATTGTCATTCTCAGAAGGGTGCCTGGGGCTGAAATGCCACTGCCCTAGACTTTACAAGTGTCCTTTGCCATCTTACAGCCCAATCCTATGTATTTCTGCTCAGAAGTAGACCTTGGTGGTGGTACCTGCCTTATGGAACTCCCTCCCCTTTCAATTAAGATCAGCATCCTCTTTTTAAACCTTTTGGCAGGACCTAAAAACCTTTTTATTTAAAAAAGCATTTGAGGCCACATAATGTTTTTAATCTATCTTCATCCATCCCTGATCTGGTTTACTACTGTTTGGTTGTTTTTTACATATGTTTTAGTTGTATTTTATTGTTATTATTTTATTGATACTTAGCTGCCTTGTGTGCCCTTTGGGGAGAAAGGCAGAATCCCAATCTAATACTTCCACCCAGGGGCTTACTTCTATGTGGCAGTCAATCCATACTTAGCTGGGAGAAAATCCTGCTGACTATCATGAGAAGTTTCTTTCTGAGAAGAAACACATAGGATTGGGCTGCTAATACTTACGAAAATGAATAGCCACAAGTAAGTTGAATCTGTGAGTCACATGCTGTTCTTCTGCTGTCAGTGCTTCACAGTAATGGATGGATGTGGGATAAGACCATGCTCATCATGTTGGGATTATGTTTATAGGTTTTGGTATGTAATCAGTGATGGGCTTCAAAGAAATTAAGAACCGGTTCTCTGCCCATCTGGCAGCCACTTTTAAATGGCTATTTTTAAACTTTATATGTACTATCTCTTGTTAACAACCGGTTCTATAGAGTAGGTGCGAACCTGCTGGTGCCCACCACTGTATGTAATGGTCCAGTTGTTTGATCCAATTGTTTGGTAGCATGTTAAAAGTGCAAGGAGAAACATAGTTAATTCACTGACCATAGGAATTTTGCTCCTTACTTAAGCCATTTCTACCCAGCTGCATATATGCAACAGGGATAAAATGTGTACCTGTGGGCTGGGCAAAAGTGTGTAGCCAGAAATCATTCCTCTAATTCAGAGGTGTTCAAACATTTTGGCAGGAGGGCTACATCATATCTCTGACACTGTGTTGGGAAGGGGGCAGAAAAAGGATTTGCATTTTAAATTTGAATTAATTTACATAAATTTACATGTAAGAGTGTATTTGAGACAGACACCTCTGTTCTATTTCAACAGTGTTTGGTAGAAAAAGGCACATTATCATTTGGTTTTAGCTGCAGAATGAATTGTGCTTCTTTTTAAGTACAGGAGTAGGCTGAATTTTCTGCAAAGACATGAACACAATTCTGTACATTTTAACTCAGAAACAAATCTCTGTGTGAAAGTTGAGCCTGATCCCATGTTACATAGGACTGTAGCCTTAGGATGCAAATCTGTCCAATTTTCCAGCACCACTGCTGCAGCAATGCAACCCCGAGACAAGGGAACCAACATTCTCTTGGTGGATGCCTCTATAACACATCTCATCACAGCTACAGCAGGGCAGGAGAATTGCATAGGATTTGGCCTGAAGTCTATACAGGACCTGTGTCTTGCCAGGATCCATGTTAGTTGTGGTGTTTTTATTTTGCATGATTGCCAGGGGTGACTGGTACAGTATGATCTGATGTCAAAATTCCAAGAGGGTGTTTATTTAGTACTGTGGTACATTTTTGTATGTGCTGCCTCATATTTTCTTTCACTTGCTTCTGTTTACATGTAATTTAGAATACAAATAAGTTGTTTACTTCAAGGACTCGGCTTGTGTGGATCTAAATAGAAGTAAAACACTGTTTATTACATTTGCATTGCTTTCTCTTCTTGCCTTGCTGATTTCTCTTCTAAAAGTGTGCTAACAGCACAATCCTAACCATGTCTTCTCAGAAGTAAGTCTCACTGTGTTTATTGGGTCTTACTCCCAGGAAAGTATGTTTAGGATTGCAGCCTAAGATTTATAGTTGATAGTTTGCTTAACTAAATTTTACCATGATCTGTTTTAATTATCATAAATACCGTATTCATAATTTTATATGAATAATAATTCATAATTTTATATGATTTTAAAATTTTATAATTTTAATTATAATAAATACTGTATTTATTTATCATAAATACATAATCATGTTCCTTAAGTGTCAAACTGTATGTGATATGGAAAATGTGTGATTGGATGTCCCTAAAGGGCAGCTTAAGTGTTTCTCAACATGAATGAGGTAGTATCTTTAAATTAAAAGATAAGTTTCCCTTAAGTTAATGGCTTCAAAGCAGCCTGTTTGCATGCCTTAAATAAAAGTAAAGATAAAAGGATTTGGCTTTGGTTTAAGGTTTCAGCTGGGATGGAGACCCCTCCATGTGATTATCATGTGATTATCACATCAATACAAAGTGATAATAATTTCTGAATTGCTTTGTAAAGGGAAGATTCTGTCTCAGAGCTGAAACTAAACTGTATGAAGTCTGGGAATAGGGAAATTGATTCTCATTGATTCATTGCAGTCATTGAGTTCCACAGAGGTCCCTGGAACCAAATGACACAGATGGCGAGGTTCAATCTGTACATTCTTCTCTTGTGCTGTTTACCTGATGAAAATACATACCTGAACCCTAATCAGGCTGACCAGATGACCAAAAATACCTGGACAGCCCAGGAAAGAGGGGGGGCCAACTGGAAAGAGGAAAAAAAACCCTCCCTGGAATTCCCAGGCATTTCTCCTTAAATTTTTTTCTCTGCTCTGGCCTTCCTAAAGTGGGAAACCAGAAGGTGGGACCAGGAGGCAGCCCCTCCCCCACCTCCTGGTTGGCCAATAGGCCATCAGCCTTGTGTGGGCAGGCCGCCCTGACCATGCACCATTCCCTCACCTCCTCAACCTAAGAGCAGCAGCTGCTGGAGTCCCCCACATGCCCCTGCCACCTTTGCAGCCATCCCTGCGGCCATCACCACCCCCTTGCCACCTCCAGAGGCTTCCCAGCTAGCCCATGCCATCCCCTCACAGTTTCTGGAGGCCCCCGCACCACCCTCCACTGCCTCTCCCAACCATCTACCTACCTTTCGCCTCCCCTACCCAACTACCTACCCCTTGCCCACTCATATCCCTACCTATTCCATCACCCACCCATCTACCTACCTTTCCCCTCACCCATGCAGCTGCTTATCTTTTGCCTTACTTACCCACCCACCCACCCACCCACCTTTCCTGCCACCAACCCACCCATATGCATGGCTTGTACTGCTGCAAACTGCATTGAGGGTGTCTTACGTTATGTGTCAGAATCATGCATGTTGAAGTCACATGTGTAGTGTTGCTACAAACTGCTTTGAGGGTGACTTACATATCTAGGTCAGAATCATGCATGTTGAGGCTTTCAATTTAAAAAGTGTTGAAATTAAGTACAGGAAAGCAATACAAATATTTTTGCTTTATTTTAACATGTCCTACATTTTTGGAATGTCCTACATTTTTTAACCAGGTAGGAATTTTGGCCTGTGAGGCAGGAAGTTTGCCTGAGGAAGAATGAGGGATTTGGGGGAATTTTGGGTTTGGCATCTGGTCACCCTGACCCTGATAGCATTTATTTCAATATTTTATCTGGTTGAAACCTGGATGTAGGCTCAGTCGGACAGCCCAATAGAGTAGATATCTGCTCAGAAGTAAGTCCCGTTCTCTTCTGTGAGACTTGGTTCCTGGAAAGTGTGTATAGCAGGGGTTTTCAGTGTGGGGTTTAGGACCCCCTTAGGGTTCATTTCAGGGGAATTGTGAAAAGCTGGGTGCTGCCATCTTGAAATCTGGCACTGGGTGTCTCCATCTTGGAATGGAGCACTCAGGCTCAATCCATACTTTCCTGGGAGTAAGTCTCATTGAACCCAGTAGGACTTCTAAGTAGACATGGAGTCACTCCCGGCCGTGACATCATTTTCACGTTGGTGACATCACATCTGGGGTGTCCTAGACATACTGTCATTCTCAGAAGGGAGACCCTGGTTGGAATGCTTAGGAACCATTTAAGTATATGGTTGTAGCCTGAGTCTCATCAATATAAGCATGATCAGGAGTTGATTATTTTGAGAAGTTATTTCTAAGATTACTAGTAGTAAATAGGATATAAGAAACTGTATTCTTATTTATCAAGAGCATGAAATGAGAGCAATATTCAGTCATAAAACTTGTAGCCTGTTCTGCAGGAATATACTATATTAAAGGAATCTGAAAAATCTTTCTTTGCTACTTTTCTCTTGATGAATAGTATACTGTATTTGAAAGCAAAAATGATGAAAATGAGTTTCTTCTACCTAGGTCCTTGTTAAAAAAAATAAAATGTAATAGTTATATTTAATGGCCTTGTTCTATGTCTGCAATCCAGAGTGGTGCGTTCTTTGGTTTTCTCTACAGATATAAAGTGCAATCACTTCACTAGCATCGAGAAAGTTGTTGTCGCAGTTCGCTGTGAAATGCTTTGGAAACAGAGCATAGATGAAATAGAGACCCTGATGAATCTGCTGTATTTGTCACTAGTGATGAAGAGCAATGTTGTGAACACAGCTGAGGAGCTGAGTAGACGTTCTCAAACTAGTGGGTTGTGGCTTGCCCTTGGGAAAGGGGAAAGCAGTGATACTATACCTAATATTGCTCTGCAGCCAGAAAAAGAAGAGGGGTTTTTCACTTATCTCGGCCTGTGCTGATCTCCAGGAAGATGCAAGAAGCCCCAAAGATGCCTCTACAGAGCTACCCAAGCCATAGAAAAATTAAAAATTGGAAACCACTTTCATTTTTATGACTGAAAACTGGAAATGGTTTCTGATCACTATTTTTTTTTACTTTATGTTTGGTAGCCTGGCAGAGGAATCTGAATGGCTCCTTGCACACCCTGAAGGCCAACAAAGGAGGAGGTAAGTGAGTATAAGATGAACTGATTTGGATGAATTCGGTCATGTAAGTTCCATCTCTAATATATTCCTTTATGTAAATTTAGGTAAATTCTTTTTCCCTGGGCTCTGACACACTGTCAGAGAGATTTATAGTTAATTCTCTCATACGTTCTTATATAAGGCTCTTATACATTCTTATATATAAACTAATGGAATTTACCTATTGTTGTGGGAGTAGTGGGTACTGGGCACTGGCAGGCAGCAGGAACTGGAGCGAACCAGGGGGGAATGGTGGGCATCAGTGGGCACCGGGTATCCCTCCCTTGCTAGTCATGACCAACTCTAGGGTGTGGTGCTAGTGCCCTGTTTCTAGTGCCATAGAGCCAGTGTGTCTATATATATAGATAAGACAGATAAAATATACCTCGTGTGTATGTGTATGTATGTATGTGTGTGTAAGATAAGAAGGTACTGGCTAACCAGCCGGACATTCTGGTGGTCGATAAGGCCCAGAAGACAGCCCTGGTGATAGATGTAGCAATACCAAATGACAGCAACATCAGGAAAAGAGCATGAAAAGGTGGAAAAGTATCAGGGTTTGAAGGAGGAATTAGAAAGGTTGTGGCAAGTGAAGGTGAATGTGATCCCAATAGTGACTGGAGCACTAGGGCTGTGACACCCAAGCTGGAACACTCGATCCAGAAAAGCGCAGAGGTTCAGCAAGAGGTAAGGAGAAGAATAGTCACTTCCTAACCCAGGGGTTCTGAAACATTTAGGTAGATTGTAAGGAGAGGCAAAGGTGACTATGCAATCCCCAGGACGACATTGCTAAAGGGTGATGCTTTCATTGATGGAATGCTGCAGCATGCCCCGGAGATATGGGGAGTTCTGTGTAACACCCTCCAAGCTTTGGAATGATAGCAATTCTCCAGTGGTGCATCCATGATAGGGTCAATCCTCATCTTTAGGTAGCTCCTCCTCCTCCTCCTCATGCCGGCAGGTCAGTTGGGAAGCCTTGCTGAGAGGAGGGGTGCCCTGAGGTCACCCAGTCTGACCTTGTCTCATGGCGAAGACAGTTGGGTTTGTGTCAGCTCTGCTGACTGCTCCCTTTATGGGGGCTTAATTGGGGGTCTTTTACCCCTGCTGTGTCCTTGGGAGGTGGGGGGATCCTGGGCCTCCACTATGTGGAATGGGCCCTTCCTCTGGCAGTAGCACCAGCTCTACCCTGCCTGTTTCCACCCTCCAGCATCTTTAGCATGCTGCTTTAGCGTGCAGCACTACCGGTCCCCCGCATCAGAGGGTTGCCTCCTCAAAAGCCCAGGGAGGGTGGGTGACCCACTGGCTGCTCCCAGCAGTGCCAATGGGGGCCAAGGCTGACCCTGCAAAGTGCACAAAAGCGCTTTTCCTGCCAGCACTGGCTCCTCCTACTTCCTCCTGGCTCGCAGCCATCTTGGGAGGACAGCATGTGTGCAGCGCAACTGGGCAGGCGCTCCTTGGACCGAGCCTCCCTGTGCAGCCCCCCAGCCTCTGTCTCCAGGCCTCAGCTGGACCGGGTTCCTGCTTCAGCCACTGGAATTCAGGTACAGCCTCTGCATTGCTCTGCCGTGGGCTTTCTTTGAAGGGGGAGTCAGGGGGCCTCATCCTGGGCTGTCATCTCCTCTATTTGCTCTCCTGGCCTCTCTCCTTTGGGATTAATTCTGACTCTAAGGCACAGCCTTTTCACCTTTTTTGAGCCTGTTTTGAAGAGGGGTCAGGTGCCCTATTGTATGCTGCCCTAGATTTCTACCCTAGTGGTTTAGCCCCTACCAGCATGTCTGCTTCAGAGGAGTCCCACACAGCTGTTCCTGCCCTCACTCCTACCCTAGAGGCTTCTGAATTAACAAATGTTATGCTGACCAAAATTGAGGCCTCCGTTTATGCTGGCCTCTTAGCAGCCTTGGAGACCATTTAAAAGACAGTGGCATCCATCCAATTTACCCACCCCCAGTCTGCTGCCTTGCCCTCTCTCCCTCCTCCATGTGCTTTCTCTGCCAGGGATGCCAGGCCTTTCTGGGCAAGATGTCCAGATTCTAGAAGCCAAAATGTAGCCAAAGTTCCCCCAAAAGTTCCCTACATTTTTTAAATGTAGGACAAAATGTAAAATGTGTTTAAATCGCCCCCTAACTCATGAGTAAACTCCATTGACTTAATTGGCTTAATAATGGGCATAATGGGCTTAATGAGTCTACATGGATAGGACTTGGGCTTACCTCATCTGGGGAGGCTGCTGGTTCTTGTGTACTTTAGTGGCTGCCCCAGCACAATGTGGCTTGGTTCGGCTGGCCGTGCAGCCATTTTTAGAAATGTTAGATTGCACATGTGCATGCAGCTTCTCTTATGGAAGGAAGCATCGCTTCCTATGGCGCGAGATGGCATGGGCGGAGCATCCACTCCTGGGACCTCACTGTGCACACACATCCACTCTTACTGGACCTGAGCTAGGACCTGGCCTTTCGCAAGAGTGAGACTGGAGTCGTGCACGGGGCGAGGTCCCAGGAGTAGATGCTCTGCCAATGCCAGCTTGCGCCATAGGAAGCGTTGCTTCCTTCCAAAATAGAAACTGCGTGCGCATGCACAGTCTCATATTTCTGAAAATGGCTGCCTGGATGGCCGACCGAAGCTGCGTTGCACTGTGCCAGGGCAGCCATTAAAGTCACCAAGCACCCTCCCACCCAGATGGCCAAACATTTGCTTATTGGACCGGACAGTCCGATCCAATAAGCAAAAGCTGGACATGTCTGGCTGTTTCCAGTTGTCTGGAAACCCTGCTTCTGGTGCCCCACCAGCCAAGAGGGCCAGGCCGTCAGCCCCATGCCACTGCCAACACTAGTCAGAACAGGAGGCTTCAGAGGAAGAAGAGGCTTCTGAGGAGGAAGGAGTCAAGCTCCCCCAGGGACCATGTCTGATGCTCTCCCAGGTCTACTCAGACATTCTTCAGATCCTTGTGTACCAGAAGGGTTCCAATCCAGTTCCCTCTACCCAAGAGAAGCTCAAGTGGGGGGCTGTAGCCTTCCCTCAAGAGGAATAAGCTTCACAGGTGTTCCCATTGCACCTTTTCCAACAGCTAATCAGGAAGGCACCAGCCAGACAGAGGGATTCCAACAGACCCTCTACCAGGTTCTATGCCTTATCCCCAGACAGATTGGAGCAACTCTAGTCCCCCCTAGTAGATGCGCCAGTTGCTGCCCTGGGAGCATCTTCAGCAGTGCCTGCAGACAGCAATGGTCTTCCTAAAGGCCCTAAGGACCGCAAGGTCAAGGTCTTTACCAAATGCTCCTTCCAGGCTTTCTCAGGCACTCAACGCTTGTGTCGCCTCTGCTCAACAACAGGGATCTGTTGCTTTCCCCCCAAGGCTGCCAAGCAATTATGCCACACCACTTTGCGTGGGAGGCTGCCTGCAGCTATTTGCTAATCACTGGCAACATGTCACCATAGACAGGTGGGTCCTAGACGCTGTGTTGAAATTACGCCTTGGCGTCTGAAAGCCTTCCCAGAACAAGGTTTCCACATGTAAGACGTCCTCTGAGTCAGGAGAAGCACCTAGACACACTTCAGGCTAATGGCCTCCTCCTTCAGCTGGGCGCCATAGAGCCTGTTCTGAAGGACCAGTGGCAGTCCAGAGTATAGTCTCATCTTTTCACAATACCAAAGACGAACAGGTCCACCAGAGCCATTTCAGATCTCAGGTGGTTCAACTGTTGGCTATGATGTCACAAATTCAAGATGAAGACACTCAGATCCATTCTTCACTTCATCAGTACTGAAGACTATTTAGTGTTGCTTGATTTATAGGATGCATATCTTCACATTCCCATTCTCCCTGCACACAGACTGCCTCCGGTTCGGCTACCAAGATTATCATTTTCAGTTTTGAGCCCTGCTTTTCGAACTTTTGTCGGCACCCAGAGTGTTTTCCAAGGTCCTGGTAGTGCTTGTAGCTCACCTTCGCATGATTTTGCCTATATCAGAACTTGGAAGATGTCCTAAGATTTTTGTCATTCAGTCTGGTTCAGGGGCATCTTCAGGAAACCTACAGGAACACAGGTTTGCTATAAACTGGACCAAGGTGGTGCAGAGACAGAGCCATCAAACCTGAAAAGATAAAGGTTTTATAAAGATAAAGGTTAGAGGCTTCCTGGACTTTCTCCCATCGGGGTAGATAAGGGACTCAGCACACTGCTTAGGCATATCCCAATGATGAGGACTGACCCCAGCTTGGATGTACCACTGGAGAATGGGGTGATTTGCGTCTTACCTGTGTAAGTCCCCTTCTCTGTGGTATATTTGTGGTCCACTGTCCTCACTGCTAGAAGGTGATTTCTGGGTTATAGCCTATAATGAGAAAGAGTAAATGACACATACATATGGAGCATTCCCTTGGACAGGGGATCCCGTCATTTTTCCTATTCCTATCCCTCCCTCACCTTTTCCGTCTAAAGAGCCTATGCATTTAGCACATTAGCCATGTGTCATAACATGTTACCTTAAGTTTTCAAGTGGTATTCCTCAAAGGGTATCCCTCAATTAGGGGAGGGGCCTTGCAAAAAATTGGACATCCTAGGTAACCTCAGGGCACAGCTCCCCTCAGCAAGCCTTCCCAGCGGACCTGCCTGCATAAGGAGGAGGAGCTACCTAAAGATGAGGACTGACCCCACCAAGGATATACCACCTGAGAAGGCGGCTTACACAGGTAAGACCAAAATCACCCCGATCAGCATTCCAAATCACCTATAAAATGGAAGTGCTTTGAGATGCTGATTTGCAAACATTCCAAAGCTCAGGGAGCACTCCACACCTCATCAGTGAAATTTAGTGAAAGCACACCCCCCCTTCCTTTCCTTCCTGAGGATTGTGTTGTGTTCCTCCTGAGAATGGCATACCCCAAGCTACCTGGGCAAGAGGCACTCTTTCAAGTGGGTGTTCCTCTTTTATTTAGCAGAGGGAGAGTAACTGGCCCTACACAACCCAGCAATGTCTGTTCTAGTGGATTCTGCTGGTGTTCTTTTGCATTTTAGATTGTGAGCCCTTCTGGGACAGAGCCCCATTAGCTATTAATTAGCTATTAATTTTTTCATTCCTTTAGTAAACTGCTTTGAGAACTTTCTAGTTGAAAAGTGGTACGTAAATACTGTAGAATACTGTAGATAAGTAATACTGTAGATATGTTCCTGCTCTCACCACTTTATCCCTGCTTTTCACACAAACTGTGTGACCTTCACACAACCTTCACCTTCAACAACGTGTGAAGCAACCTTCACACAAACTGTGGGGTCTAAATCCCCTGCTTTGAGTGCTATTATTTAACATGTGCTAGATACAATGCAGTCTGTATATGAATCCTGTATCCTTTATACAAGGCTGCCCATGACTGAATTGTCCTACTTTCAACTCTGAATAGCATATTTGTTTATGAAAACCAACTGAAAATTATACAAAGGCAATTTTGATTGTATATGTAATAGAAGTTGTTTGTTGTTTTTCAGCCCTGTTGCGAACGATCTTTAAAGAAACAAAAATTCCTATTCTTGTACTTATATTTTTCATTGGAATTCTTCTTGGGATAATTGCCCATTTTCCTCTCCCGGTATAGTATAACTAATTAATATTATTACAACATAAAACATAAAAGGAACCAAGAAATATTACAGAGGGATATATTTTATTTGTTTTAAAGATTTATCCCACCTTTCCTCTGCCAAAGCAGATGCCCAATGTGGCTTATACTTTATAGAAGAAAAAATTTACAGTATATGAGAACAATTTAAAAACTTAATAATTTTAACAAACATGAAGATGAAGGCGTGCATCTTGCTCCCTCTGATATTTTTGAGAGAGAAAAAAGATTTTCTCCATTCTCTCTTTTTGAAAGAGAAAAATAAATCTTTCTACATAAAAAAAAACATTGTGTGTAACTTTTGGCCAGCATTTCATGTCAGTCAAGCAGGCTGATGAGATGCAACTGTCAACATTCCAACTATGAACTGATAACAAGCCAGGGTGAGAAAAGCCATTGAGGAGAGAGGTGGCAAACAGCAGCTGAGTTGTTGGAAGGGTGGATGGATTTTAGTGTTTAATATATTTTTTTAGTTTTAGTGTTTAATATATAACTGATAATACAGTACATTTTATTCTTGTTTTATATTGCCAGTTAAATTTTGTGAGGACAGTTGCAAATATAGATCCTGTTCTATTTCTCCATTTGTTTACACCTGCTATAATATTTACAGCTGCATTTGAGATGGATTTTTATATATTTCGAAAATCATTTTGGCAGGTAAAGTACATTTTTTTCAGGTTTTTTTTGCTAAGTCACTAGGTCATGTTTGATTCTTTATGACCCCATGGATTGCAGCATGCCAGGCCACCCTGCCCTCCACTAGTTTCTGAAGTGTGTCCAAATTAATGTTCATTGTCTCGATGACACTAACCACCTCATCCTGTGCCGTCCCCTTCTCCTTTTGCCTTCAGTTTTTCTAAGCATCAGGATCTTTTCTAAGGAGTCTCCCTTTTCATGATGTGGTCAAAATATTTGAACTTCAGCTTCAGTGCATCTGTCCTTACAATGCACAGTAAGGATTGATTTCCTGGAGGGTTGACTGATTTGATCTCCTTGCAGTCCAAGGGACTCTCAAGCTTTGAGAGTCTGAGGGACTTTGTTTAGCTTGTGTTATACTGAAATATAAGAATAAGGGATTAACTTCATATTGTCCACACATGTAAAAACACTGAAAACTTTTCTCCAGTCCCAGAAAAGTTGCTTCATGTGGTGGCAGTTTGAAGTGGTGAAATGCATGCATGTTTGCTGTACTGGGCTATGTTAGCAAGTTGGTCTTGTAAAGCAGTGCCCTAGTGGTTGTCCCAACTACTTCTGAAAACCTAGAGTCATATTTTGATTCTCTGCTACATGCTGTATATAACTCAAAAATAGGATTCCTGGAATCAAGCCTCTCAGAGGCTGAGGTTCAACCTGTACTCCCTTTTCCAGGAGGGCAGGGTGTTTCCAAGAGAGCAGCAAACAATAGGGGAATTAGGCACTGCCTCTCTTTGGTCATAAGGATCTAAGGCTGGAATCAAACTGTCACCAGTGATGGAATTCAAAGAAATTAACAACCGGTTCTATGCCCATCTGGCAGCCACTTTTAAATGGCTATTTTAAAATTTTATAAGTCCTATCGTTAACAAACAGTTCTATAGAGTAGGTGCAAACCTGCTGGAGCCAACCACTGAGCGTTACCAAAGATAACCTTTGTAGAACGATGAGCTTTAGAAGGTATATTTTAGCAAACTTTATTAAGAACAATCACAGCAAGATTAAACAAAATAACAATGAAATACAATCAGTCAAGTTTTATGCTTAGCTAGCTAACCTATAACAAACAATATGGAGAGAAGAGTCGGAAAGGGGGGGAGGTTCAGGATGCCATATTACCCATCCAGAGAGCGCATCCTTTCAAGGTCTCGTCTGGCCATCTTTAGGGTGAAAGAGAGAGGATCTCTTCTCCTTGGTGGGGACCACTCCACACACTTACTGATCTAAAACTATAACTTTTTATACATATTTTTGGCCCTTGTCTACTGACTTGTTGTAATCCTTTTTTTGGTTAATCCTTTGAATATTTCCTGTGCTATCTAGACAGGAACCAAACAATTCCCTTAATGACCAGATAGGAAAAGAGCATTGATCATTGGCTATTAGCAAGACAATGGGGCTATTAGACCAGATTACCATAGCCAGGGGTTGGTCTAGGCCTTTAGTTTGACTTGTAAAACTGAGGCTTATGGGAAAAACATATTCTTGCTAACATATTGATTTTGTAATGATGAAGCTTCATGTGTAACATGATAAAATTAATGACAAATATAATATTGTAAGAGAGCATTTTTTATAATAAGAGAGGATAAGTAAATACCTGAGCCCACAACTTCTTCCTCCTTCCAGTAGAGTAGTGGTTCAAAAAGTGGGGGTCAGGAACCCTTTGGTGGATTGCAAATTCATTTCAGGAGGGTCACAAAAAGCTAGGTGCCACCATCTTGGAATCTGGCACTGGATGCTACCATCTTGGAATTGGGCACACAGGCTGCCATCCATACTTTCCTGGGAATAAATCTCATTGAACACAGTGGGACTTACAAAGATACAGAGAAGCCTGGCTGACATCACTGTTATGTTATTCCATTTGATGTCATTTCCAGTCATCACATCATTTCCAGATTGATAACATAACTTCCGGAGTGGGGTGGTGGTCCCCTGGACAGATTGTCATTCCCAGAAGGAGTCCTGGGCTGAAATGCTCAAGAACCACTGCAGTAGAAGCCAAATCAGCCATTGCAGCCTGGGGCTTGATGAGAACAGTAGTAAGGGAAAAGCCTGGCTATTACTATATTCTGTCTTTCACCACTACATCTTGGTGCTGCCACCTTAAAGCCCAGTTTGAGCTACATGGTGTCCAGAGGAGCAATGGTGATAAAACAGCTTCTGTGGGAGCCTATGTGTACTAGACAGCTGTTGGTTTCTTCTTAGGGGAAAGGACATTCATCCCTTTTTCCCAGGTTAGAGCATAGGCCTTGATATGGGGCTTCTCAACTCTGCTTTCAGTTACACCCAGAACTCATTCATTTAACACATACTTTATTCTTTCAACCTCCAATCTGCATGCTGATCTAAAAGCTAAAATTGTCTTCCACAATGTTGATTTGCATTGTGACGTGGTGATCAAACTGTTTTTGACAGTTCATTAGGACTTTCTAAATAACCAGCATTCAGATACATAAGATATTCATTTCCCATGCATGCCCTCCATGGCCTAGAAATGCCAGAAACCCCGGAGGTGCTAGAAATGCCGCAAAAGCGGCCAAGGCACCCCAGCCTGCCTCAACTGCCCCCTCCAGGTGCAGCAAGGAGTACCTGGGGGCATTTTGGGGGGAGGAAATATTTTTTGGGTTCGGGAACCAATCATCTGAGTTTCCATTATGCCCTATGGGAAAACCCACTTCACTTAACAAGCTTTTCACATAACGAGCATGGCTCTGGAACAGTGGTGGGCCCAGCCTGGCCCAACAACCGGTTCTCCGGAAGTGGGCGGGGTCAGGGGGCAGGGCCAGGGAAAATTTAAAGGGGAATTTTTTTTAAAACTAAAAATTTAAAAAAAATTAAAGATTTTTTAAAAAAATCTAAGTTTTTGTTAGTGCCCCCCAGCAACCCTAACCACACTTTCCTGGGAGTAAGTCCCATTGACTGTCATGGGATTTACTTCAGAGTAGGCATGCATAGGATAGGGTTCTCAGGCTGCAGTTCCAGCCACACTTTCCTGGGAGTAAGTCCTATTGACTGTCATAGGACTTACTTCAGAGTAGGCATGCATAGGATAGGGTTCTCAGACTGCAGTTCCAGCCATACTTTCCTGGGAGTAAGTCCCATTGACTGTCATGGGACTTACTTTTGAGTAGTCATGCATAGGAATGGGCTCTCTCAGGCTGTATTTCCAGCCACAATGTCCTGGGAGTGAGCCCCATTGACTGTCATGGGACTTATTTTTGAGTAATCATTCATAGGATTGGGCTCTCTTCCCCCTCCAGGCTGGGGAGAATGCTGAGCCAGGGGAGACCCTGGAGGGCGCAGAGCAGCAGTGGTTCCTCTGCTGGGAGGGCGGGCGATAAAGAGGGAGAGGGAGAGAAAGGGAGAAGTAGAGAGAGAGAGAAAGAAAGAAAGAGGGGGAGGGAGGGGAGAAGAGTGGAGGGGGCAGCCAGGCCATGAGAGGCTTGGACTCTCACGCAGGGGGCTGCCTGGGCTTCTCATGGCCCAGGAAAGTTATTTAGGATTGCTCCTGGCCGATCGCCGGCTGAAGAAGTCCCCCAGAAACGGAGGCAGGAAGGGGGGAATAGCGGGGAGGGGGCGATAACCAGGGAACCGGTTTGTTCGGCCGCTGGAGCAGCAGTTAAGGAGTTAAAGAGGCTGGCGAGGCACTTTTACATTTGCCTCTCCAAGTGGCAGCCCGCACAAGACCCAGTGCCAAAGCTCACACCCCCAGACCCAGGCTGAGGCAGGAAGGGGGGAATAGCAGAGGGGGCAGCCAGGCCAGGAGAAGCTTGAACTGCTGGCCTGCTGAGCAGAATTCCGGTCAAGCAGTGTTCTAACTCCAGCGTTATAACCACTGAGCCACTGCAGTCCTTTTATTTCATACCTAATAGTAATGTATCATTAAATCTCTAGTTCTAACCAACTTAATTTTAATGCAGTTTCATTTAGTATGAATGTCATTTCTTTTACGGTTATTTTCACTCCAATAGTGTCTTCAAAAATTATTTTTGTAGGTGTTAATTCTTGCAGTTCCTGGATTTTTGATGAATTGTGCTTTCCTTGCATGGCTAACATATAAAGTCAATAAGCATAACTGGACCTGGGATGATAGCATGCTATTTGGGATAATTCTTAGCACAACAGACCCTGTTCTTTCAGTGGCTTCTGTAAAAAACATTGGTAGGTAAGATTCTGTGCTGGTTGTCTGATATACTACTGAGTCTTTTTAAACAATGTACATTTTGGAATATGGTTATTGTTTAGTTTGAAAAAAATCACTAACCCTAATTTTTTTTAATTTTTATTGCTAAAAACAGGTATGGGGCACTTATTATGGACTGAGACAGTAGTGTCTCTCTTTCTGAAGAAATAAATTGAATGTTTACTGTAGATACAAGTGGAATCTAATTATCAGTGGATTTTTCACCCGTAGTTTTACCTCAATGTGAATGAGGTTGGCCCATTAAATTGTAAGATGAACTTTAGGTTTTAAAATAGCCAGCTTACCATGGCAATATGTCAGGCAGTCAAATCAACCTCTATGTTGTTTGTCTCTGCTGTGAATTGAATTGCACTCTCACAGTTATATGTTATATGCTGCATGTTATACAAAGAGCCTCTGGCTTAACACACCACACAAATGGTGGTGTGAACAATTTTGTGCAGGTGCAGTTCACCCATTGTGATACTTTTGTGTTGGTGCAAAAGTTTAGATTTGGGAGGTGGAATCAAGCTAAAAATTAAACTTATTTACTTAGTTGTTTGGTATTTTTTCTTTCCTTAGGTCTTTCAAAGATAGTTATCAACTTAATTAAAGGAGAATCTTTATTTAATGATGCTACTACAGTAATTATTTTTGACATGTACAGAGACCTTGTTGAAAAGAAACATGGTGAAGTAGGTATGTCTTGTGTCCTATAATCTTTTTAATCTATAAAAATATGATCTGAATTGTATATTTTGGTTTGTTTTTTCATTAAGCATTTGGTGATAAGGCAGACAGATCCTACTTCTGAAACTACCCCCCTGAAAAAGAAACATGATAAATATTGATTTTAATAGATTATAATGAGAATGAGAGATTGTTAAACATAGAGCCCTCTTTACAGATTTCACATCCTTGGTTGAGACAGTGTAAAATCTGGACGTGATTGGAGGACACTTTTGGTTCACGTCTGTGACATCAAGTTGCATTGAAAAAGTCTTCTGGACTTTCTGAAGGTCCACAGGACTTCCCCATCTCGGAACACCTTCTGGAAACAACCTCTAGAAGGCTGGTGCAGATTCAACACTTTTGGTATATCCTAGCCTTGCTTCCTGGGCAGCTGGGATATACCAAATCCTCTTCCTCTTGGCTGCTTCCATCTACTCAGATATAAGCCACCTCTTGGAAAAACTACCCCCCTGAGAAACTGCACCTCTGCTCAGTGGTGCTACTTCCACTGCTGACTTGATGCAGCCATCCTCTTAGTGTTGGGGCCTTGCTCTGACTGTCAATGACCCATTATCACAGCTCTCTTCTTGCTGGATTGTCGTTATGGCACACTTGCAACACTCATAGTGGTGGTACAAGTATACTGCTTGTTAAGGAACAGTTGAGGCCTTGCAATCCTAGCCACCTTGCTGTGTTTTAATTGAGAGCAGCCCAAGCAGCTGTGGAAAAGCAGTTAATTAGAGAGCTTTTTGGCAAGCTGTTATCTCCAGACATAAGGGAGTGGCTGGTTCTCCTAGATGCAAGTTCTTATAAAGTGACTAATTGGCCAACGTTACTGTGCTGGATGATTAGCTGCACTGGTAGTTTCAGAATGGAGAGGTCTGCCACCACCAATAATGAAAGGCCTGGAGGTGTGATCAATAAGTATCAGGACTGGTACCATAGTAAAGGAGCTAAAATATGCAGAGTGAAACCACTTGGCACAGATTGACCTTGACCCCAACCATGCATGCACAATAAGTGTTAACATCCTAGCTCATTTCCTCTATAGCAGTGCTTGGAAAGAACATGTGTATTGGTCGTCACATTGTCGTTGCATTGACCATGGTCGTCGCATTGACCATGACAAGAAAGTTGAGCAGAGAATCTGCATCAAATGTTGCCAAAAGCTTGGTGATACCTGTGCAGAGACCCACACAAAGTTGCAGACAGTGTATGAAAGGACTGTATGAGCTGCACACAAGTGTATGAGTGGTTCAGACATTTACAAGATGGCCGACAAAATGTCGACAGTGACAAACGTTCTGGGAGACCTGCAACCAGCAGAACTGAGAAATGCAGATGTGCATTCAGCTGTGAGGGGAAATCGTCATATCACCACTTGTGAGTTATTGGTGGATGTGCAGATTAGTTACGGTTCAGTTCAGTCAATTCTCACTGAAGATTTGGGTATGAGACATGGGTCTGCCAAGTTTGTGCCAAAACTGCTTTCAGCTGATCAAAAAGAAACTCAGGTTTCAGTTGCAGAAGATCTCCTTTATTGTGGTGAGAACAATGAAAACTTTTAGAAAACTGTCATAACAGGTGATGAGTCGTGGGTCTTTGGCTTCACAATGGAAGACCCCAATCTCTCAGAAACCAAAGAAAACATGAATGAGTTGTGCTTTCACATTGTGAAAGCAATGTGAGGACACTGTTGAGCATTTTCTTCAACTACAAGGAGATTGCTCCACATGGTCAGACAGTAAACAAAGAGTACTACTGTGACGTGTTGCGGCGTTTGCTATTTGTCAGAAAAGGCCAGAATTGCTTGTATCCGGTGAATGGCAATTGCACTATGACAATGCACCTGCCCATTCAGCACAGCTTGTGCAGCAGTTTTTAGCCAAGCACAACATCCCCCAGGTCTGACTACCACCATATTCCCCCCTTAAGACTTTTTCCTCTTTCCAAAAATCAAATCCCACTTGATAAAGATTTCAGGATGTTGTGGAAATCCAAGTGAATGTGATGAGGCAGCTGCTGATTATCCCAGAAAATGAGTCCCAGGAATGCTTCCATCAATGGAAACAGCGCTGGATTAAGTGTGTGGCTTCTGAATGGGACTACTTTGAAAGAGATTATATGCCAAATTGTTACGTGTTGTAGTTTTCTTTTTATAGCACCAGTCCTGATATTTATTGATCACACCTCGTATACCCTATGGATCAGGGGTCCTCAGACTTTTTAAACAGGGGGCCGGTTCACTGTCCCTCAGACACTGTCGGGGGCCGGACTATAGTTAATTATTTAATTAATTAAATTAAGTAATAAGGAACAAATTATTTTGCAAACAGTGTGTTACTTTCATGTGAAAATGCTACTCACCATAACATATACTGAAGTTGATGGAAAGATGAAAACATTTTATGAATTATACCACAAAAATCCCCCAAAAGTGAGGCTAGGATTGTAGCCTTAGAGCCCCATCCTAAGCATTCCTACACAGAATTAAGTACCATGATAGTCAATGGGCTTACTCCCAGGAAAGTATGGCTAGCATTGCAGCCTCAGAGCCCCATCCTAAGCATTCCTACACAGAAGTAAGTCCCATGATAGTCAATGGGCTTACTCCCAGGAAAGTCTGGCTAGCATTGCAGCATCAGAGCACCATGAAAGCATTTCTATACAGAAGTAATGGGCTTACTCCTAGGAAAGTGAGGCAGGCTTGCAGCATCAGAGCCCCATCCTAAGCATCAGAGCCCCATCCATCCTAGGGAAGTGTGGCAGGCTTGCAGCATCAGACCCCCATCCTAAGCATACCTACACAGAAGTAATGGGCTTACTCATTAAGCAAGCGGGAAGCAGGAAACTGGCAACTGAGGGACAGAGGGAAGGGCGCACGAGTGACTCAGCTGGAAGCATGCACGCCTGTTGCCATTTCTCTGTAGCGCCAGAGGTTTCCTGGCTGGTGTGTGCGCCGGCCAGGAAGCGGGAAGCAGCGACTGAGCAGGAAGGGTGTACCAGCCATGCGCGCTTCCCGCTCAGTCGCTGGTGTGCCTGGCGTTGAGGCCCCTGGGGTTCAACGGAGGGGGGGGGGGTTCTGAATGCCCACGGGTGGGGGTTCTGGATGCGGGTGGGGGGTTCTGAAAATGCCCGCGGGCCGGATTGAGGGCCCTGGCGGGCCGTATCCAGCTCCCGGGCCGTAGTTTGAGGACCCCTGCTATGGATGGTCAGCTTGTCTGTGTTCCTATTAGATCAGAAGATCCCATCTCCAGTAAGAAGCCTTCTTTGAGAAAGGCCTTTGTCTTAGCTTTCCTTTGGTCTGGTAACTTGAGTTTTGACTATGATGACCAGCCTTGACTGCAACAGGGTTGGGTAATTTTGGAGATTTTCTGAGTGGGGATTAGCTGAAGTTACTCAACTATCAGAGAGTGATGTGTTTATGGTCCTGCTGATTGCTGGCTTGAAAGCTTAACATAACACCCGTTTGTCATTCCGCTTGCATTAAAGCCATTTGCATTAAGCTCAAAGGCATCATTCATTGTGGTATCTTTCATAGTTCTGATCACTTGAATGTTGCTCGTTTAATTTATGGATTAAGATTATTTTAAATGGATGGCAAAATCTTCAAACTTTCTTGTCTTGTTGTCCTTGCTACAATACATACTTTTGTTGTTTTTCTTCTGCATATAAAGTTTGCTTTTAAATAATATGTAAGTTTGGAATCTTGAAATTCTGTTTTCTGGAGAGACACATGACAGGGTGTAATTAACTATGCAGTAGTAGTACACAGTAATTCAGTGTTTCTCAATATTTGTCAATTGCTGTACCGCTATATATAGTTTACCTTTTGGAAGTACTGGTGACAGTGTCATTGCCAGTTTTGTCCTGACTGGAAGGTCAGATGCAACATAATGAATACCAGCATAAGGTCCAGAGAAGGGCTGCCCTCATGATAGTGCAAGAAGCGGGGTGTGCATAAGGCCCTGTGATCTGCCCTCTGAGCCTCCTACTGCTACTTATCATGTTACATTGCTGGTCTCACTGCCAGATAATGGGAATATGGTGGGTTTCGTGAGTATTGCTGGACACCAACTTAAGTCCCCCCCCCCCGGCACACTAGTGGTATTGTACCACTGGCTGAGAAAAACTGCAGTCGTTTTATATTAAGCAACTTCATAATGCAGATTGTAAATAATTGAAATCTATTTTCCTTTTACAGTTAAAGAAATTGTAATAAAGCTGCTCCTAAAATTTTTTGGAAGTGCTATTTTGGGATTTCTGAGTTCAAGAATAATTATTTATTGGTTACAACATATCTTCAATGATGGAGTAATTGAAGTAGTCTTAAGCTTCACAATGGCATACCTAGTCTTTTTCTTTGGTAAGACTGAACATATTTTCCCCACCAAATACAGTGAATAATTTTTAACTCTTTAAGTAAACATTACTAAATAAATAAAATTGCACAATAATTTTAATTCTCTCTCTCTCTCTCTCTTTTCACACCTTTAGCAGAATGGCTTGGAATGTCTGGAGTTATTTCTCTTTGTATTTTGGGTCTTCTTTTAGATTCTGTAAGCTTTAGTCCAGGAGTGGATTTGTTTCTTTACAGGCAAGTGTTTTCATTTTTTTAAAATGTTATGTTTACAATTTTGAACTTAAATGTGTAGAATTGAAGAGGCTGTGGTTGACCAGCACAACCAAGTTCTGCACTTTATAATATAGAACTGTCAGTATATGGCATTTCATTTGTAAGCCAGTGTCGTTCGTGTGTGAGTGTCCTTCCCTGTTTTGCCCTAACCCTTTTCTATGTTCCTGGGCAATTAAACTAGAAGAATTGTTACTCTTGCTCTCAGTCAGGCTGCAGTTGCTAGAACTGCTGTTCTTTTGTAATTCAATAGAGGAAAATGGAATACATGTAGAGGTTGTCCACTCAAATTCTTATAGATTGAATTGATAATTGAGAAACTGTTATTTTTATTTTACAAAAAGCTTGGAAGATGGGCTGTTCATATTTACCACTAGCCAGCCCTGTTTGCCAAATAAACATGCGTTATCAAGATTTTTTGAAAAGTGGTAGTAGATTGTGAGTGGCAGGACTCACTGGAGACACAAGAGGCCTTGATAGCCTTAACTGGACATGATGCTCCTGATTATGCATATTTCATTTTTTACTGGTGCTCATGAGATTTGCAGGAGTGTCTGAACTGGAAAGCAAACTGTAAATTTCATGCTTACCAAGATTTCAGAGGAGACTGTTGGTGTCTCTGACACAGGACTCTGAATTCCATTCAGAGGAGTTAATGCCTGTGCAGTACTCATGCGCCAACTCTGACACCTGCTCAGTCTCCTTTGAGGCAGACTGCCTTCAGAAGAGTACTGCGCAGGTGCCAACTTTGGCACCTGCACAGTCCCGGGAGGGGTATGCGCATTCTGGGGGTGATATGCTCCCCTGCACCAGGTGACGAGCACTGTTGCATTGTCCCTGATTAGAAGGTTTTGAGAATCTTTAGATTTGTAATATTTTCTCTGTACTCAGGAAGGAGGGCGTTCTTAAACTTGTGCTGCCCCCCATCAGGAGGCTGGACGAAGTCAGTTCTCCTCCCTTACGGGGCGGCACCACAACCCCAGTCTCGTCCAGCCTCGCATCGTGGCAGGAAGAAGTTGGGGAGTTCTGTCTCCCTTTTCTCTCTCTCTCTTTCTCCTCTCTTTCTATCTTTCTCTCTCTCCTTCTCCTACCTGGCCTTGCTCCTCGCTTTCCCCAACCAGCAGACGAGCGCAGGGGCTTCTCTGGCTTAGTAGTCTTTGGAGGGGCCTTTCCTCGTGCTGGCAAGGTGGACGCCTTGCAGCCAGGAGCCGGGTCTCAGGAAAGGGGGCAACGGAGGATGTGGCACCGTTGAGAAGCAGGCGCATTGGGTAGCAGCCAGAAGCGGCTGCAGCGGGCAGTGCACACAGTGCGTAGCTGACCCGCGCCCACGGGGACTACCAGGGGAGCGCCCCAGCAGGCTCTGCGCTGTCTGGTAGCCCGCTCAGGTTGGGCCCGGTCGAGCACATGAATGACACTGGCTTACAAATGAAATGCCATATACTGAAAGTTCTATATTATAAAGTGCAGAACTTGGTTGTGCTGGTCAACCACAGCTTCTTCAATTCCAAAAAATTATTTACTGCTAGAGTGTACAATAACACCTGGAAGAAGTTTAAGTCATGGTGCGCCTCCAAGGGGTTTTCTCCTTTCAAACTGAAAACCAAATATGTCTTGGAATTTCTCCAGGAGGGTTTTGATAAGGGGCTTAGTGCCAGCACATTACGCCAGCAGTTGGCAGCCTTATGGAGCACCCTGGGAATATCCTCGGGCAAGGCAGTATTAGATTATCCTCTCATCAGTAGGTTTCTGGAGGGAGTGAGTCAATTAGGTCCTCCACAGGTCCATCATTTTTCCTCCTGGGACTTACCTTTGGTTCTGTCGGCATTGGTGAAGGCTCCTTTTGAGCCGTTACACAGTTCTGAGTTAAAGTTCCTTACTCTTAAATATCTTTCTGGTGTCAATCACTTCGGCCAGAAGGGTTTCAGAGATTGGTGCTTTGTTCGTCAATCCTAATTTGTGCATCTTTCATGATGACAAGGTGGTCTTGCGGTTAGATCCTGTTTTTATCCCTAAGGTCAACTCTTGGTATCATTGGCCGCAAAAGTTGGCTATTCCCTCATTCTGCCCTAGGCTCAAGAATAAAAGGAATTGGATTGGCATAAGCTAGACGCTAGAAGAGCGGTCAGTTATTATATAGATCGCACTGAAGTGTTTCATAAGACTGTCTGTTTGTGCTTTAAGGGACCGGCCATAGGCAAGCGTCCTTCTAGGAGCACTTTCTCAAATTGGCTTAAGGGGACCATAGCCTTAGCAAATTTGTCCTCAGGAAGGGATCGTCCTGCCAAGGGATCCTCCCATTCTGTTCGAAGTGCTGCTGCCTCTGCAGCATATGAAGGGGTGACATCCATTGAATCCATCTGTAGAGCTGCTACATGGGTGTCACAAACCACCTTCATCAGGCACTATAAGATTGATAAGGCAGCTTCCGCAGATGCGGCATTTGGCAGGAGGGTGTTACAAAGGGTAGTAATATCCTAGGACCTTTGGGTCAGCCTTCCCTTCCTTTGGACAGATACGGCTTTGCTATATCCCACAAGCTTAAGAACACCCTCCTTCCTGAGTACAGAGAAAAGAAAGTTTTTCTTACCGTAGACTTCTTTTCTGGTATGAAGGGAGGAGGACGTTCCGCCCACCTCTTTCTGACTCTTGGTTCCTGGCTGTGTTAAGTTAAACTGTTGGTTGTGTGGTTTTCCATGGGGAAAAGTTGGGGGACACAGTCTTTCTAACCTTCTTCCCTTCTTCCCTTATTTATTTATTTATTTAATTTATATCCCGCCTTTCCTCACCTGCAAGAGGGAGCCCAAGGCGGCTAACAACGATCAGAATAAAACACCAATAAAATGATCATAAATAAAGATTAAAACATAATTAAAATACAATTAAAATACAATTAGATTAAAGTACAATCAGAACAATAAAAACAGACTTAAAACATTAGTTAAAAACAATATAAAAATAGAACAATAAAACTGCCCCCCAACCTCTGCCCCATTTAAAAAGCTTTTTTAAAATAAAAGGTTTTAAGGCTCCGCCTGAAGCTCTGTATTGAGGGAGCTTTCCTCAGTTCTAAGGGGAGGGAGTTCCAAAGCCAGGGTGCAACCACCGAGAAGGCCCTATCTCTGGCCGCCACACCTCTCACATTTCTTAGTGGTGGCACAGTTAGAAGGGCCCCCTCAGATGACCTTAGGTGACGGGTCAGATTGTACAGAAGAAGGTGGTCCCTCATACCCTGGACCCGAGCCGTTTAGGGCTTTAAAGGTCAGGACCAGCTTCCGGACCATCTTCAAAGGCAGCCCCACGTAGAGCGTGTTACAATAATCTAGTCTTGATGTCACTAGGGCATGGGTCACCTTGGCCAGATCCGAGTGATTCAGGTATGGTTGCAGCTGGCGGATCAGCCGAAGGTGAGCAAAGGCTCCCCTGGCCACAGCCGCCACCTGGGACTCCAGGAGCAGCTGCGAATCCAGGAGAACCCCCAAGCTGCGAACCTGCTCCTTCAGAGGGAGTACAACCCCATCCAGAACAGGTCGAGGGCTTCCGGACCAGGAGAACCTCTGTCTTATCAGGATTTAATCTCAACTTGTTCACCTTCATCCAGTCCCCCACTGCCTCCAGACAACGATTCAGGACTTCAACTGCCTCCTTGGACTCAGGAGGAAAGGAGAGATAGAGCTGGTACACTGATGACACCTCACTCCAAACCTCCGGATGACCTCTCCCAGCAGCTTCTTGTAGATGTTAAATAGCATGGGGGATAGAATGGAACCTTGTGAAGAGGCCGAAGAGGCCAGGGTGCCGAACAAGCATCTCCCAGCACCACCTTCTGGGACCAGTCAGCCAGGAAGGAGCAGAACCACTGCAAACAGTGCCTCCAATCCCCAACCCGGCCAACTGACCCTGAAGGACACCATGGTCGATGGTGTCGAAGCAGGCTGAGAGGTCCAGCAGGACCAACAGGGACGCACTCCCCCTGTCCATTCCCCGGCATAGGTCATCCACCAAGGCAACCAAGGCAGTCTCTGTCCCAAACCCCGGCCTGAAACCAGATTGGAAGGGATCCAGATAATCAGCTTCATCCAGGACCCTCTGAAGCTGGGACGCTACCACCCGCTCGACCACTTTACCCAGAAATGGGATGTTTGAGACTGGCCAATAATTGTTTAAGTTTTTAGGGTCCAGGGAGTGTTTCTTCAGGAGGGGGCGAACCACTGCCTGCTTTAATGCAGAAGGCAACACCCCCTCCCTCAGAGAGGAGTTCTCCACCCTCCCTGTCCATTCAGCCAGTTCATCCCGGGCCAATCTGATTAGCTAGGCTGGGCAAGGGTCCAGCAGCAAGCAGATGGTCTCACACTACAAAGAATCCTGTCCATATCCTCAGGTTCTACAAGCTGAAAAGAATCCCAAAAGATGGACAAGACATGTGCCCCGGGGACATCGTTTTTATGTTGTTAAAGTGGCGTCCAAGTCATGCTGATCTCATCGACCTTGTCCGCAAAGTATTGAGCGAACTTGCCACAGCGAGCCTCTGTGTGCTCTACCACGTCAGTGAGGGGGGCCAGATGGAGTAAGCCCCGGACCACACGAAAGAGCTCAGCTGGACGGTTCTCTGTGGATGCGATGGTGGTAGCAAAGTATTCTTTTGTAGCCACCACCACCGCCGCAGAGTAGGCTCGCCAGTAAGCCCTGGCCTCTGCCCGATCAGAAAAGACACGAGTCGCCACAGTCGCTCTAAATGTCGACCTTGCTATTTCAAAGCCTGCAGCTCCCCAGAAAACCAAGGGGCTGCGTTTGATCTACGGCAGGGCCGAGGTCGCTCAGGAGCGATCTCATCCAGGGCCCTGGTCATCTCCGTGTTCCAGAGACTGACCAAGGAGCCGGGTGAGTCGCCAGCTCTGGGAGCAGGAAAATCCCCCAGAGCCCTCAGGAAACCATCTGGATCCATCAGACTCCGGGGGCAGACCATGGAATGCAGTCCCCCGCCTGTGCAGAGGCTACTGGTTGCGATAAGCCTAAATCCCACCAGGTAGTGATCTCTCCATGGCAATGGAATGATGGAGATGTCCTTCACATCCAGATCACCATTGACCTGCCCAGCAGTGAACACAAGGTCCAATTAGTGTCCCGCATCATGAGTAGGGGCAGATATCCTTTGAGACAGACCCATGGAGGCCATGAAATCCTGAGCTACAGATGTTTGGGGTGTCTCGGCATGGACACTGAAATGTTATGCCTTCAAACTGTTATCTTATATCACCGGGTCTGTCCAGGCCAACTCTGCCTTCAGACCCGCAATCAGGGTTCGGTACTACTACTCTGTTCGGACTATGAGACTGGGGTTGTGGTGCCGCCCTGCAGGGAGGGCAACTAACTTCATCCAGCCTCCTGATGGGAGAGGGGCAGCACAAGTTTAAGAATGCCCTCCTACCTTCGTACCAGAAAAGAAGTCTATGGTAAGAAAAACTTTCTTTTCTATGTATATCTGACGCAAAATAAACTTTGGAACTTATTGTTAATTTTTTTCTTCATCATTCTTCATAATTATATTAATGAAGAATGTTTATAGAACTAAAATGTTTATATATGTTTATAAGAAAATTACATATTGTACAATGTGAAGGGACGTTATTGTACTTCGGCTTGAGCTTTTGATATGCATTATAGTATTTTCTTCTTTACCTTACTATGTACTTTTTTTGTACAGGTTCTGGGCAATGTTGACATTTTTGGCTCATGTTATGATATATCTCATAATGGGAATTGTGATTGCTCAAAAAACACTTCCATTTTTATCTGCTCGTCTTATATTTTATATTATTACAGTTTATATTTCACTAAATGTTGTACGGTAAGAACTGTTTTCCTGCTCTTTTTATCTTCTTGTTGCCTTACCTAGTCTCAACGCACAGCTTACTAAACTTGCTGATGGGCACTGGTGGGCATCTGTGGGTAGCAAGCACTGACAGGCACAGGGCACCAGCAGGGACTGGACATCCCTACTGGACACCATCAGGCAGTAGGTATCATCAGACACTGCTGTGTAGTGGGCAGCAGGCACCAAAAAGCATCAGTGGTCAGTGGGCACTACCAGGCATCAGTGGGCACCAGGCACCCCTACCAGGCACCATCAGGTGAGCAGGGGGCACAATCTGGCACCACCACACAGTGGGTACCACTGGGCATTTCTGATGGGCATTGGACACTAGTGCCCAGCAACTCTGGGCAGCAGGCACTACTGGGCACCAAATTTGTTTATTTGTTTGTGAGACTTATATGCCACCTTTCTCTTGCACAAGGGGACTCAGGGTGGCTAACAACAGTATTAATACAATAAAAATACTTATAACACATAATGTAACACATATAACACATGTAACACATATAATGTAACATATAGCTAGCAGAATGAACCTGCCGTTTTGGGAGTAAAATTTCCAGAGCATTTTTGGGCTCTGGACATGGTGGGCACCACTGGACACCAGGCAGTGGCACTGGTGCTCTGTGGAAGGTACCAATGCCTGGGCACTGCCAGGCACCTCCTGGCACTGGGCTCCGAAAGGTACCATGGGGCAGTGGTGGGCAGCAGCGGGCACCACCACCAGGAACTGGGCATCCCTTTTAAGCAACACTGGGCATCATTGGGCAGTAGGCACCACTGTGCAGTGGACAGCAAGAACCAGTGGGCAGCATGCACCCAGTGGTGGGCTCCAGCAGGTTCGCACCTACTCTATAGAACCGGTTGTTAACAAGAGATAGGACATATAAAGTTTAAAAATAGCCATTTAAAAGTGGCTGTCAGATGGGCATAGAACCGGTTGTTAATTTTTTTGAAACCCATCACTGCATGCACCACTATCTACTGAGCACACTGGGCAGCCTTCCCAGGCACAAAAACACGTACTCCTTTTCACCCTGAGGGGATTCATTTCTAAAAATTTATTTTAGTGGGTGCTCACGTCATGGATAGAATACCCTCCCCAAATCTGATCAGTAAGCGATTCTTCAATGTAAAATATAGGGACAAAAACACATTATGCTCCTTTTCTCCTGCTTTTGGTTTGAATTTCCAAAAATCAATTTTTAGGGGGTGCCTCTAAGACCCTCCCCAAATTTCATGCTTCTAGGTCTAGCAGTTTTAGCTGGCTGTTGATGAGTCAGAGTGTGTGTGAGTCTATCAGTGACTATTTGAAGATAGATAGATAATCACTTTATTATTAACATGTTGCTCCTGCTAAGTAACTTTTTTTAAATTTTAGGTAAGAAGCACTTTTTCAAGTGGGTGCTCCTCTTTGGTTTAGGATGGGAAGAGTCACTGGCCTTCCTCAGTCCAACAAGTGTCTTCTCTTGTGGCTGTCTGTTGGTGTTCGTTTGCATATTCTTCAATTGTGAGCCCTTTTAAGCCAGGGAGTTATTTTTTTTTTTTTGATTTTCTCTGTAAACTACTTTGGGAACTTTTAGTTGAAAATGGTATTTAAATATTGTTAATAACAACATCATCATCAACATATAGAAAGCGTTCTGTTTCTGATCTAATTAGACAGTAGTTTTCATTTTTTGTGTCTATGGTCATTTTGGGATACATTATTTCTATAGTTTAAAAATATGTTTGATAATTTATTTTTATTTTATTTACTCAGGGCAACTGTTGTTTTAATATTGAGCCCTTTTCTGAGTCGTCTTGGCTATGGATTTAATTGGCGTTGGGGAGCTGTTATTGTCTGGAGTGGAATGAGAGGCACTTTCACATTGAACATGGCACTTGCACTTAGCCAAGGAGAAAAAAATCATTCAGATGAGGTCACAACCTCGGTAAAGAAAAATCATTATTTTGGAAAGCATTCTCAAAATTTGTTTGAAACGCTCTTGAAAATCCAGTGTTCATTTGGAATATTGTATGGATTTCTGGAACAGTATTTTCTAAATGTATATAATGCGTGCAGGAATTTAAGTACAGGTATATTGCAAATTCTCGTATGAGCTATTTTAAATGACTGTGATGGTTTGAAGGATCACGTACAAACTATGTACACATTTTGTACTCTCCTCCTATGCGCACGCTAAGCACCACCCCCCAAAATGGAGAGAGCGCAGTATCAAATGAAGAGAATTAAGGCATGTTAGAGTCAATTTGTTCTGTTATTAAATTTTGAAGGTCTTCTATTGTGGTACTAATTTTGAGTTTGTATTTTGGCATTGCACTGGTTTGAGAGAGCAATTTGAAGCAGTGAAATGGAAATGTGGAAATGAGGAACTTATTGAACCTTTAATAAGCCAGTATGATATATTGATAGGGGTATGATAGCCAGTATGATATATTGATAGGATAGTACTGGGGAGACTTGGATTCAATTTCCACTCAGCCATGGAGACTTCTGCATATTATAGCCTGCCCCACAGAGTTGTTCTGAGGGTAAAATTGGGGTGTGGAAAACAAACAATGGATGCCAACCTGTGCTCAGAGAAAAGTGGCTTTAAAATAATTAATCCTTTTCCATTATCTGTTTTCTTGTGCCACTTTCCCTACAAATCCACATTTTTCTTGCTGTGTCTTTGCTGGGAAACAGCAGCCATCAGAGCTTTATACCATGAGGTAGTGAAAGAATGTTGATTCTAGCTGGTGCTTTTTTTTTTTAAATAAAGGTAGGGGTACTCACCATGAAGATGTTATTTGTAATCAAAGGCATGTCTAATTTGGGGCCACAGAGGTGCGGGTACTCATCCACAGAGGTGTCAGTATGCACCCACTGGTGTTGGTACAACATATGAGTGCGTAGTCCCTCAAAAAGACCCGATTCTAGCTATTCGTAACTGTTTGCTAACCCTTTAAAACAGAAGATCTGTACTGATATTTCAGCAATTTTTTTTGCTTATGATAGGAGATAATAATTGCATACATCTTTGTGTTTCAGATTTTGCTGTATTCAGGAACAACATCTTTGTTCACCCTGATAATTAATTCTACCACTGTGAAAAAGCTGGTTGTGACATTAGGTAATTATTTTGTCAAAGGAATATAAGTAGTATAAACAGAATCTGATATAATAAATTTTGGCACTTTGGTAAAGCTGGTTTCTTAGACTAATGGGGAGATTTGTACTCATATTGCCCATATGCTCTTTCAGATGAACTGTTTTTCACTTGTGAAGCTGTACCAGGATATTCTGAACAGGATGAGAATTAAGACTCTGTGGCTGAATCCTAACTCCAGTTAGGCTGGTATGAGTCATGGCACAACTCTTGTGCTGGCCTGAGGGTGTTACAAAAGTGCCATAAGGCACTTCAGTGCTACTCCTGGAGGAAATTAGGCCAGTGTACAGCCATGCGCTAGCCTTCCCACAGCATCAAAGGAACAGGGACTGGATGAGTTCTGGCCTAAATTGGTTGGCATTGCACACTTTGTGTGCAAACAATGAGACAGAAGAAGCCTAGGATAGGGTGCTTTTATCATCTGTTAGGGACGACCACTGACCTAAGTGTACTACTGAGATCACCCTTCCCATTCCCGCAGGAGTTATTGTAAACTTTTTGGGAAGTATTTAAAGTGTTCATAATGTAGTTTCTGAGCTATATTTCTGAGCTTACCTGACTCCTTGAGTCCCCAGTTCTTTTCTGTCACTGGAAATAGATTCAGGTTGCCCCTTTTAATGAGATGAAGTACTGTATTTCCTGGCTTATTACACACACCGGACCATAAGACGCATCAATGTTTAGAGGAGCAAAACAAGAAAAAAAATTCTGAACTGAATGATGTACTAATATATTTAATAAAATATAGCTGAATAATATTACAACCATGTAAAGTCAACAGTGGTATTAAGAACCATCATCACTGTCATTAAAAAAATGGGGAGCGACTTTAAGATTCAAGCACTTTTCTAATTTTCTGGAAACCCCAAGAACTCATCATTTGCAAGCTCTAGCAAACCAAATTCTGTGCATTTACAAGCTCTAGCAAACCAAATTCTATGCATTTGCAACCTCTACCAACCAGATTCTGTGCAATTGTAAGCTCTAGCAAACCCAATTCTGTGCATTTGCAGACTCTAGCAAACCAAATTCTTTGCATTTGCAACATCTACCAACTAGATTCTGTGCATTTGCAACCTCTAGCAAACTAAATTCTGTGCATTTGCAAGCCTCAATTGCAAGCCTCCCCCACCCCTGGAAAGGATTGCAGCCTAAGGAACCAGATCCTGTGCATGTCTACTCAAGTGCAAGCCTCCATCACCCCTGGAAATGATGCATAGGATTGCAGCAGCAGGGACCTCTCTCTCCTGGGCTGCTCCCTCCTCCGCTCATCCCACCAGTGCCCCTTGTTTTTGCCTGCCTGCCTCCATGCTCTGCTATTCCTCTGGGCTCCATTCGTTTCTTTGGGGGAGGAGCCTGTGGGGAAGCCTCTGTCCCTCCTCCCCAGCTTGCCCTCGCCTTCCTATAGGCTTGCCCTGCCCAGGGAGCAGAGCACAACTGCAGAAGGTACTCCAGGATAGGCCTCTTCACTCCATAAGACACTTGGACATTTCCACCCCCTTTGGGGAGGAAAAAAAGTCTTATAAGCCAGCAAATATGGTAATTGTTTCAGATATCAGATTATGGATACAACAGTACAATCCCTGCTGCCACCTGATCTTGGTGGCAAGTGGCAATCTTACAGTCCATTTCTAACTAATGATTTACAACAGTAACCAAGTCATCATCTTCTTAGCATTGTTCCTGCTCCTGGCAGCGTCCACTTTGATGATTGATGCAATATTGGGAAACCTGGTCAGCCAGTTGCAGGGGCCTGTCACCAGGATGTTGCTTTTCCAATAGTAGCCTAGTAATATGACAGTATGCTGCTGTCATAAATGGCCACATCCATGCTAAAATGGTGATGGTGCTGAAAGCTTGCTGCTATTACCCAGAGAAGTACAGATAAACCAGTGCAGGGGAAGGGGGATGAGAGGAATGGGGAAGATTCTGGGCTACTGAAAAAAAATTTTAATAGCTTTTGTCTCTCCAGCAATGTCTGTTACTGTTGCTTCTGCTGGTGTTCTTTTGCCTTTCAGGTTGTGAGCCCTTTTGGAACAGGGACCCATTAGCAATTAATTTTTTTCACTTTCTTTGCAAACTGATTTGTGAACTTTTTAGTTGAAAAGTGATGGATAGATAGTTAGCTTTTAATTATAATTATATTTATAATATAAAGGGAGATTATCATTATATTTAAAGAGAGCTTGTAAAACTCAAATTCACCTTGAATGGCTATGTGGGAATATGTAATCCTATGAAAATACCTTTATGTTTAGCAAAAATGATGGCTGCCTGCTTAGTGTTGCATAGCCTTAGATTAAAAAATGAAACAATTTGATCAAGAAATGTCATGCTGTGCCACTTGTCTAAATTTGGTGCAGATCTATTCAAGTATGACTGAGATAGAGTCAGACTTCAAAAACTGGATCAAAAAACATTAAAATGCTGTTAATTTCTGTTTTGCATGTGGAGTTGATTGCCTCCCTATACCAAAATGCAAGGGAAAGGAGGGAACCAACTCTCTAGAGAAGATACTGTTGGTTTGGACGCTGTTTCCCCTTTTCTTTGTAAGGTTTTTTCCTGATTTTATATGCCCAGGGTGTGCAAACATTTTGGCAGAAGGGCCACATCAGCTTCTGACACTGTCTTGTGGGCTGAGGGTTAAAAGAGTTAATTTAAATTTCAAATTTAAATAAATTTACATTCATTTACATAAATGAATACATAGAGATGGAATTTATGTGAATGAATGAATTTTACTGAGCTTATTTAGTGGAGAACTATAATAACTATTGTACAGACATAGAACCAGATGACAGTTATTAACTGTTTTGACATACATTTCTTGCAATCATATAGGCCAAGCCAGAAACACATGGAGACATCAGAGGGAATTGGGGAGAGGGTTAAAATTACTCCCAGGAAAAGTAAATAAACTCATGGAAACATGAAATGATGCACTTGTGGCAATCCTGGATGTACTTTCACCAGATACACAGACCAAGCCAGAAAAGTGAAGGGTAGGGGTATGAGTCTGAGCACACAACTCCTGATCACACACCTCCATAATAATGTACAGATTGAGACATAACTATATCAGAGGCAAGACAAACATAGAAAAACTAGCTATATCTGAGGGAAGAAATGGGAAAACACATGGGATTTTCAATATTTTCCAAATAGAAATGGGAAACCCAGAAAGAAGACATTTTGCCCAAACCCCAACCACACCAGAGGGAGCACAATAAAAAAGTAAAATCAGATACATCAGAAGGATAAAATAAGCACCACCAAGGCACCAGGCACTTCCATGCTTTTTTGAGACAGAAAAGGAACCAAGCCAGAAATGGGTAGCGGTGTGTGGAGGTGGAATGAGAGAGGTGGTGCACTGCCACCCTGGTGCTTGGAACATCTTTTAAGGTAGTGGTACTCAAAGCTTTAGTGAGATCTACTCCCTAAATCAGACTTTGAGGGAGACGGGTGAAAATTCCAAGCCTCAGGGAGGGTTGCGCAGAACTCCCTGCACCTCCTGGAGTCTGCAGCAGCTCTGACTAGTGAAAGTAAGTGAAAGCACCCACTTTCACTTTCCCTTAACAACACAGTGCTGGGGAAGTGTTGCTATCTGGTCCCCTTAAAGGGGTAGGGGAAACTTTACATGAGTTGTGTGAGTCGTGATCTCCCAGTTTGAGTACCACTGTTCTTAGGCTCCTGGGAGGCCTTTGAAAGGTCCCTTCTAGTTTTGTGTCAGAATTGGAAGTGACATGTTAAAGTCAAAAAGACCTTTGGAAGGCAGAGACAGCCCTCTCCAGCCTTACAAATGCCATAAAACATAACTTCTAATTTTGTCCCAAACCAAAGGTGATCTTCCAAAGGCTTCTGAAGGCAGCAGATGGCCTCCTTGATAATATGAACACCCTCTGGAGTTTCCCTTGCCTTTGGAGGATTATGGGACTCACCCACCAGCCATATGAAAGGGCCTCTCAATAGGGCTAAATCTGGCCCGCAGACTAGGGTTCGGGCACTGCTGCTGTATACTGTTGTTGTTTCTAATGCACTACATGGTGATTAGTAATTTCTTTTCTGTTTCTATAGGACTTTGCAATATTACTCTTCCAAAACGCATGGCAATGTATAATGCTGTTCAGCGGATCAGGCAAATGGAGGCCAATGCATTTTCAATGTTGAAACTTGACAGATTTTTAGCTGATGCAAATTGGACAATGGCTGAAGAAGCAATTGCAATTGAATACCCTTATAAAGTGAGTATCTTGTGTTTTTAATAGAGAATATAAATTAAACTGTGCATAACACAGATAAGGACAACTTCACTGCCACCAAATGCAAAATAGATGTTCCAGGTTTCTTTATAGTAGGTTGTTATTCTATTATATCTGATTTTGTGAAGGCAACATTGCACTGATCAGAAGATCCTTAATTCCCCATATTTTGTCTGTTGCCAGATTATATGGGTTTTGCTATTGCATCAGAAATTTTTAACTGTTTTTGACTTGTGACACACCAGCAACTTACTAAAACATCAGTTTTTAAGGATATATTTATTACTAAACCACTTTTCATCTTAAAAGTTACCAACATGGTTTACAGAAAAAATAAAATAAGTTGTATTTTAAGTTCAATAACTAATATTTTAAACAATAACATTTGGTTAAATAAAATTTTAAGTAAAATTAAAACTTTATAAGTTTAGTAAGGGTGCAATCCTAAGCTTGTCTACTCATGAGTACATGATCCCATTGCGTTTTATGGGAATTACTCTCAGGAAAGTGTATATAGGCTTTCTCTCTCCCCACCCCTCCCCCCTAGCCCTGATGCTTCTACAAGACGGTGGGCTTTCTTTCTCTCTGCCCCTCCCCTTCCTGCCCTGGTGATTCTACAAGGTGGGCTTTCTCCTTCTCCGCCCCTTCCCTTCCAGCCCTGATGATTCTGGAAACCTGCCACAGTTATTATCCACCATCATCTGGCCCAGGACAAGGAAACTTCTCACGCAGAACATTTATGATCCACCAACATTTGGCAAGGACAAGGAAACTTCTCACCCAGGGCATTTATGATTCACCAACATCTCACCCAGGACAAGGAAACTTCTTGCCCAGGACATTTATGATCCACCAACATCTGACTCAGGAGAAGGAAAACTCCCACTTCAAATCTCCACTGCCTTGTGGCTATACCCATCTATTGGAAAGGCTTCAGGAGTAAACCTCGAGGAAAAGTCCGGAGCCGGAGTCCTGAAAGCAATTCATGACTGTGCTACAACTATGTTCTGGTAACTCCTGCGACACAGCTGGAACCAATTGTATCGGACTTGCCGTTCCATTGGATTATTTCAGTGGCGTGGAGAGGGGGGATTTGCTGCTTGGGTAACAGCCTATCCTCCATATCAATCTACCCAGACCTTCGTGCCCTGGAGGGGACACTTTTCCCATTTGGAGCATGATAGCATGGTCTTTCGAGACTGATGGATGCCAATGAATGAACTCAAAGAGAAATCTGTGCTTGGTGATGGAAAGCCACCAACACATCCTCTATAATAGCAGAGTAAAAAAAGAAAGAAGAAATGCATGGGTCTCAGAACAAGGAGCTGGATGGAGGAGGCTTTTAGAAGGGACTTCCTTGACTCTGAAGGTTAACAGCCTTCAGCATGTAAGGAAGATGAGCTCTTCACAGGCTTCTTCAGTGTCTGTCCACAGGAGGCATTAAACCCTTCCCTGGGAGGTCTTGCTCCTCTGCTTTTTTTTGTGCTTTGCTGCTGATCAAGCAAAACGCTGCTCTCCTTCTTTTCCTTTTTGCTCACCTGCAGGAGACTTAAGAACCCAATCACAGGTTGTCTTCTCCGAAATTTCCTTATAGTCAATGGCTCACTCCCAGGTAAGTGTGGATAGGATAGCAGCCTAAATGCAGCTGCTCTTGGCCCTTGCATTTGCTGACCAGCAACACAAAGTAAGATGCTGCTGCCTTCAGTCCCTGCTAGGGTGCTTCTAGGCTTTCCACAGCCACAGGGCAAGACACTGAGCAATCCTGAAACAGCAGTAGCATCTCACCTCATATAAAAGCCAGGAAGTACCAGCTTCCTGTTCTTACCCCACCACTCTTTTGGTGCGTACCTGCTGAGAGGCTGTGGAACACCAGTGTGCCATAACACATCTGTTGAAAATTGCTGCCCTACACCATCACAAAAATTTCCCCTTCCATCTATATAACTAATTCATGCCCTGATAATTTCTTACCTTGACCACTGCAACTTCTCCTTTGTTTTTCCCAATCTTGATCCTTAACTTTTAGGCATTTTGCCACAAAATCATTGGCCCCTTTTCTTGCCTGATGTTTGTTTTGCACATGTTCTTGTTGCTGAGTACATGCCAGAGTGAGAATTGTGGTTTTTTTAATGGATGGCATAGAAGCATCAGGTCCTATTGAACCTTAGGGAAAAGGCCAGTCTTTGGTTCTTCACAGCAGTCCCTTGTCACTGTGCCTGGCTGGCTTAGGATGAACCTTGACTTTTGGTTAATTCTCTGACTAGCTTCTCCTTGCTTGGTCAGCCAATCCAGACATATAAACAAGACTGCTCCCTGGAAAACCATCTGACTTCAAAGTAAACAAAACCATTAGTGAAAACACAAGGGTTTTCAGTCTTGGCTTCCCTCTTCATTGCAAATACTGTTAAGGACTGGAAGGTAATCAAGGCAGAAACCTCTGGAGCAATCAAGGTGACCTTTTCCTACTCCCTTGTGGTGTAAAATAAATCTGGTCATGAATCATTTGGGTATCTGCTGGTGTTGTATAAAGCACTGTCACTTCCTCTGTGATCTAAGAACTCCTGTGCCACCTGGCACCCAGAATAGTATTGGACCCTTCTCTTTCTAGTTCCTTCCCTGCACCCTTCTCTTGAGCGCTGCTACATCACAGGTCAAACACTTGCTAAGCCACCTCTCAGAGAAGAAGCATATGTTGGAAAAAGCACATATTGAAAAGCACATCTGAAACTAGCTAAGGTACTTACCCAGCTCTCTTGGTTTTGCTTTCCATGTCCTTTTCAAAATCCACTGATAATGATATTCAACTTGTATAACTTTGCCTTTTGACTGTTGGTAGAGTTATCTGAAAATGGGTGTTATTTATTTTACTCTATAAAAAGCCCATTGTGTTCAGTAAGACTTTGACTTTAATCCTATCTCTTCCCAGAAACAAACTCCCTGAAGGAATTCCAAGGCTCTTGAAACCCTCTATACATGATAGATTTCTGCAGTATGTGCATGGTACGCTTGTCTTAAAGCAGGGTTGTCCAAACATTTTGGCAGGAAGGCCACATCATCTCTCTGACACTGTGTAGGAGGCCGGGATAAAAGAATTTACCTAAATTTACATAAATGAATATATTAGAGATGGAACTTATATGAATTCATTCATCAAATCAGATCATATACACTTTCTAACATACACAGAGAGGGTGATCTTCAAATCAGTTCATAAGCACTTTCATATACACAGGGAAGAGGTGTGTGCAGCCTCCCCCGCTCTCCATTCCTTCTGGAGGTACGGGGAATAGAGCAAAGCAATCCTCATCTCTAGAGGATTAAAGGCTTGCCCTAAGGCCAGATGGAGAGGTACAGCTGTTGCCACCTGGAGGCTTACCGTGGTCCCCATCTGGCTCCTGGTCTGGGTTTTGGCTATCCCATGTTAGAACATACCCAGTAATAATATGATCAATTTATGCACCAAGACGTTGGATAGTATTTTGCCCCTACGCAAAATAATGCTTTTCTCTTTGTTTTTCTATTATGCAGTTAGATCCAGAAGAAACTTCCAATTTGAATCAAATTATTCACTGTCCAGAGTGTAATTCAGATATTACATTTGAAAGAAGTCCTCAACAAATTGCTGATTTAATGGAAGAAGCCAGGTTACGTCTTTTAACAGCACAAATGGTTTGTATTTTTCATTTTGTTGGTTTTTTACTATTCTAATTTCAGTATTCTAGGAACATGATTAAGCATTTTGACAACGTTTCAATAAGAACTTTTTGAATCTTAAGAAATGTGTTTATAAATTGAAACTGTTTCTTCTGATACATCCCACAGTTATTAAAATGAAGAATTTTTATTGTCACCATTACTAATGTAGGGAGAACTTTTTATAGACCTGTTACTATCATTCTTTGGCTATGATCTTGTTACTATCATGCTTTGGCTACTATCATAGCTTTTGGCTATGGGCAGGACAAGTCTCAGGAGAGCAATCATTGAGCATCAAATCAGAGGCAGAACACACAAGAGTCATGCTGGGATTACATACAAGTGAAGTTAGTCAGATTGAGAATTGCAGGAGGTTGAACATAGAAACTGGTTGCATGCAGAGTAGTTCCAAAATCATTAACACATACCCCCAAATCCAGAGTAACTATGGGAGCATGTAAGAGACATTATGTGCACCCATAGTTACTGCACCACCTAGCAGCGTGACCACACGCCCGGCCTTGGCCGGGCACACCCGGAAAATGGAGGGTGTCCGGCCAGATATGGACACCCTTCCTGTGTCCGGCCTTCGGGGGGAGGGGCGGGAGAGTGACTGGGGCGCACTGGGAGGCACTGGGAGCTCTTCAGCAGCAGCAGTGTTTAAACGGAGCTAGCCGCTGCTAAAATCTTTGAGAAAGCAGAGCTCGCAGCTAATTACAGACAGATGGGGGTCCTACAAGGTCTCTGCGACGGCGGAGACCTGAATTGCTCTCAGCCGGCAGCAACTAGTAAAATTCAGGTCTCCGTCCTCGCAGAGACCTTGTAGGACTCCCATCTGCCTGTAATTACCTGGGAGCACACCCGCTCTGCATTTTCTCAAAGACTTTAGCAGCGTCTAGCTCCCTTTAAAGTGACCAGGATTGGAATTTTGGATTTTGGGTCTGGTCACCCTGACCACCTAGTGAAAACCTTTGGGAAATTCATAGTGGAATCTAGAGTAAATTGTTCTTACACTGGAGCAAGGACTCCCCGAAATACTCTGGATTTTGCCCATAGTGTTCCTATACCTATCCCTTTACCTTCAATATATACAAACTTCAATGTATCAAGAAATATTCAACTTAGAGGGGGAAACATCAGCTGCAGTTACTGTAGAGGATGATCGCTGCAGTTACTGTAGAGGATGATGTCAATTATCCTCTTGGCTGTCAACTATACTCCAGTCCACCTCACAATATTGCTATGTGACAGCGTATTGATGTCCTTGTCAGTTCAAGATGCTGTTGGTGATGAGGGTCATTGCTAAGATTGGGAACCAAGATGGGCAAAAATCCAGTTACATAACACCAGTTGATGAAAAACCCAAAAACTGTTTAAATATTGCCTTTTTGCACACTGGTGGGAAATCGACATCCTGGAGGGCCAGGATGATAACCTGTGGAGAGGCTATTATTATGCTGATCCAGTTTTATGGATAACTAGCGAAAGGCGTACCCGCCTTGCGGGAGTAACTTCCCCATACAACATCCCCCACGGCGCATCAACAACCCATGCGCAACTTTCCCCATGCGCATCATCCCCCACGCGCAACTTTCGTAACTTCCCCATGTGCGCAACTTCACCCATGCGCAACTTCCCCCATGCACAACTTTCCTACATGCGCATCATCCCCCATGCGCAGCTTCCCCCATGTGCAACGTCCCCCCATGCGCAATGTCCCCCATGCACAACTTTTCCCCCATGCGCAACTTTCCCCATGCGCAACTTTCCCCATGCGCAACTTCACCCATGCGCAACTTTCCTACATGCGCATAATCCCCCATGCGCATCACCCCCATGTGCAACTTCCCCCATGTGCAACTTCCCCATGTGCAACATCCCCCATGCCCCTTCCCCCATGCGCATCATCCCCCATGCCCAACTTTCCCTCCGTGCGCAACTTCCCTCCGTGCGCAACTTCCCCCCGTGCGCAACTTCCCTCCATGCGCAACTTCCCCCATGCGCAACTTCCCCCATGCGCAACTTCCCCCATGCGCATCATCCCCCATGCGCATCATCTCCCATGCGCAACTTCCCTCCATGCGCAACGTCCCCTCATGCGCATCGTCCCCCCATGTGCATCATCCCCATGCGCAACTTCCCCCATGCGCAACTTCCCCCATGCGCAACTTCCCCCATGCGCATCATCCCCCATGCGCATCATCTCCCATGCGCAACTTCCCTCCATGCGCAACGTCCCCTCATGCGCATCGTCCCCCCATGTGCATCATCCCCATGCGCAACTTCCCTCCATGCGCAACTTCCCTCCATGCGCAACTCCCCCATCCGCATCATCCCCCATGCGCATCATCCCCCATGCACATCATCTCCCATGTGCAACTTCCCTCCATGCGCAACTTCCCTCCATGCGCATCGTCCCCCCATGTGCATCATCCCCATGCGCAACTCCCCCCATGCACAACTTCCCTCCATGCGCAACTTCCCCCATGCGCAACTTTCCTACATGTGCACCATCCCCCATGCGCAACTTCCCCATGTGCATCATTCCCCATGTGCAACTTCCCCCATGCGCATCATCCCCCATGCGCATCATCCCCCCATGCGCAACTTTCCTACATACTCAACTTCCCCCATGCGCAACTTCCCCATATGCAACTTTCCTACATGCGCATCATCCCCCATGCGCATCATCCCCCCATGCGCATCATCCCCCCATGCGCATCATCCCCCCATGCGCAACTTCCCTCCATGCGCAACTTCCCTCCATGCGCAACTTCCCCCATGCGCAACTTTCCTACATGTGCACCATCCCCCATGCGCAACTTCCCCATGTGCATCATTCCCCATGTGCAACTTCCCCATGTGCAACTTCCCCCATGCGCATCATCCCCCATGCGCATCATCCCCCCATGCACATCATCCCCCCATGCGCAACTTCCACCCATGCGCAACTTTCCTACATACTCAACTTCCCCCATGCGCAACTTCCCCCATATGCAACTTTCCTACATGCGCATCATCCCCCATGCGCATCATCCCCCATGCGCATCATCCCCCCATGCGCATCATCCCCCATGCACAACTTCCCCATGCGCATCATCCCCCAATGCGCATCATTCCCCCCTGCGCAACTTTCCCCATGTGCAACTTTCCTACATGTGCATCATCCCCCTATGCGCAGCATCCTCTCCAGTGCAACCTGTTCCTCCTAACAACATCCCCCCAGTGCACCAGGCACTGAGCACCAAACTGGCTGGATGTTATTCAGTCTCCCATGTTAAGTATAGGACAGAAACACGTTGCCCCCTTTTCAGCCCCTGAAGGGTTAAATGTCTCCAGATGGTTCTTGGTGGGAGTTCAGGTGACAGAAGGAACTCCCAGAATTCCATGCTTCAGGCCCAGCAGTTGGGGCAGAATGTTGATGAGTCAGCAATTCTCAATGCAAAGTATAGGGAGGAAAACGCGTTGCGCTCCTTTTCACCCCCTTCCGGTTGGAATTTCCGAAAACCGGTTCTTAGTGCACCCCTCCCTCACGGAAGGAACCCCCACCCCAAATTTCACACTTCTAGGCCCAGCGGTTTTGGCAGGGCCGTGATGAGTCAGTGAGTGAGTGAGTGAGTCAGTGAGTGAGTGAGTCAGTCAGTGAGTTTATATATATAGATTTAGTCATGACTTACAATGGAATCCTATGCATGTCTACTCAGAAGTAAGACCCACTGTGTTCAATAGTACTTACTCCTAGGAAAGTATGATTAGGATTGCAGCCTTACTCTTACTTACTCTGATGCTGGAGCTGATCACCCCTGAAAAAGTGTCACTGCAACCATTTTCAGAGTGGTGTCGATGCTAACTCAGGGCACTTTCAGCAGTGAATATTGTTGGCATTTTCCACAGCATCCTTCATCTTCATGGAAGTTTGCAAGGCCACCATGGAAAACCATGCTGGGGTCAGTTGTTTGGCTTGGCAACACATGATTGGTTATGAAAGAGTTTTGCTTCATGAACAGCTTTGAGGCTCAAAGCCACATTCTGATACTGTACATGAGCAAGGGACTAACGAATACCTCAGCTCAAGAGGTACAACTTCGTAGTGCTTCAACCAGTGGTAGATCCCAGATGATATTCCTGGACACTTCCTGTTTTGCTGGAGTTTTTGGAGTTGCAGGAATACCCAGGCAGCACCTATGCTTGCCTTTTCCCTTGCACAACCCTCTTATTCCCCTTACATTATTGGAAACCTGTTCTGCATCCCATTGCCTTTTCTGATATACTGTTTATGAGGACACAAGACAGGGCCCCCTAAGAAGGACACCTTTACGTTCTTTAGGCTGCAATCCTAAAGACACGTTCCTGGGAGTAAGACCCATTAAACACAATGGGGCTTACTTTTGCATAGACATGGTTAGGATTGTGCTCAAAGTTTACTTAGAGCAACTAGTTTTTCAGTAGTGGGACCTATGTTATAGAATTCCTTTAGGTGCTTATGGAATTCCTTGGGTTGCCTCAAAAACTACAAGTATCCCCTGCTTTTCTGATGGTTCATTTTCTGATAATCTGCTTTTTCAGCACCTTTCAATTATACCCAGAATTAATTCATTCAACCTATGTTTAACTCTTTCAACCTTTCTCTAGTGTTCAAAGGCTAAAATTGCACTCTCTCATGTTGATTTGTCTATGACATGGTGATTCAGACTATTTTGGTATGTGTGTCTGTGAGCACACATGATCATTTTAGCTCCTGATCTATTCCCATTCCTGAAGCCATTAATGAGAGTGTATTTGCAGGAATATTTGTGTGGCAGCAGAAATTTGCATTTTTTATTTGCTAGCTAAAAAGTATCAGAAGCAACATTTTAAAACTTAAACAACAGGTTCTGCTTTTCAACCATTTCTAGCTCCAGTCCCTAAGCTATCAGATGAGCTAGTGATGGCTGTACTGTTTTCGTTTATGCTTTCAGCAATGACTTTGAATTGTTAAATTTTATTTTTGATTTTTGCTGCCTTTGTTTTTACTGTGTTGCACTTGTATTCTTAATTTTTTAAACAATAGTTTACATATATCGTTAGCCACTCTGATTGGCATTTGTGGGATATTAATAATTTAAATAAATAGTAATTTTATTATTTTAAACATAGGCAAGTTATCGGAAGCAATACTGCAGTGGAATGCTGAACCGAGATGCTGCCCAAACATTAATAGGTGCAGCAGAAAGCTATGTTGATATTAAAGGAAAGTAAGTGCTTGATTTTCATTTCAAAGCTTGATATTTTAAAACAAAATCTTATATACTATAGGTGTAGCCTAATCATATGTGATTTATTTATATGCGATTTTCTGTCAAAGCATCTGAGATTGGCTTTTTAAATGGAAAGATAAGTTTCCCTTAAGGAAGTGGTCTTCAAAGTGGGGGGTCGCAAACCCCAGGGGTTCGGACCCCCCCACAGGGTGTTGCAAAGGTTGAGGGACCATCATCTTGATCGTGGAGACACCCAAAAATCAACTTCGTGAAAGTGCACACTATAGACTATAGAGCTCATACAGTCTATGCGCATAGAGTCTATGTGCTCTATAGTCTATGTGCGTGCCACCCAGGAAGTCCCTGATGATGCTGGCAAGAGTTGCGCGCATAGGGAAGCCCCTAGAGCAGCAGGAATACCCAGAGAGGGGGAACCCTCTCTGAGTTCTACAGAGAACCCTCTCTGGGTTCTACAGAGAGGGGGAACCCTCGTAGGTGGAGTGAAACCCTCTAGCTGATACAGAGACGGGGGAACAGAGGGAAAGCTTCCCTGGATGCAGCAGTGATGGGGGAACCCCTGGAGACAGCAGAAGTGCCGCAAGGGGCACCAGGGCAGCGCAGTCTGCCCCAACTGCCCCCTCCAGCCGCAACCCAGGGTAACTGTTTTTAGGATTGCAGCCTCCTAAGCAAATCTACTCAGAAGTAAGCCCCATTGTGGTCAATGGGGCTTACTCCCAGGAATGTGTCTTTGATTGCAGCCTCCTAAGCATGTTTACTCAGAAGTAAGCCCCATTGTGTTCAATGGGGCTTACTCCCAGGAAAGTGTCTGTGATTGCAGCCTAAGCCTAAAAGGAGGCAAAAGCAAGTGTCATTAGAAAGGTTCCTTGTTCAAGCTGCTAAAAGTGACACTTTCGTTGAAAATTAGTCATCTTTTATTTTCTGTTTTATTGTATAATACAGTAAATAACATTGTTTTATCACAGTTAATTGTGTTATATTACAGCATTTTGAATTCAATTACATTGTGTGGTGTCATCATTTTTACATAGTTAATATTTTTATATGAAAATTTTTTGGGTTGTGGAATCAATCATTTGAGTTTCCATTATTTCCTATGGGAAAATCCACTTCAGGTAAAGAGTGTTTCACATAACAAGCATGCCTCCAGAATGAATTAAACTTGTTATGTCAGGTGCCACTATATATACAGTGGTGCCTTGTAAGACAAACTTAATTCATTCCGGAAGCATGTTTGTCTTACAAAGCATTCTTCTTACAAAGCGGATTTTCCCATAGGAAATAATGGCACTCAGACGTTTGATTCCACCACCCAAAAATATTCATATAAAAATATTAATGGATGTAAAAATGATGAAATCAAATTCAAAACATTGTAATATAATAAAGAACACAATTACTGTAATAAAACACTGTAATAAACTGTACAGTAAAACAAAAAGAAAAACCTTTAAGGCCAAGGATGACTAATTTTCACTAAAAGAATCACTGGTGTCTTTTTGAGCAACTTTAGTAAGGAACCTCTGTGTGTGTGAGATCTGTCTGTGCAAACCAGATAGGCAGTTTGAAGCAGCAGCAAAAGCTTCTGCCTTGATGCTCTACTCAGAATCAAGTCCCACTGAATCCACTAGGGCTTACTCACAGGAAAGTGTGGATGCATAAGTGGGGCGTACTCACAGGAAAGTGGGGTGGAGTGGGGTCCAGGCAGGGAGGGGGTTTCCTTGGGGAAGGGGTTTCTTTTTAGGGAGTCCAGGAGGGGGTTTCCCTTCTACCTGTTTCAGGGGCCCAGCTGGCTGGCTTGAGGAGACTCAGGAGACTGGATTGGGAAGCTCAGAAATGCAGACTCCATGTTCAGAGGTAGCTCCAGGCTTTCCCCAGAGTCTGCTGCCTGTGTGGCCCTCTGCTGGCCAGTCATTGATACTGCAGGCAGGAGGAGGCCTCAGCCACCGGATCCCAGCCAATGGGGATTCGTATTACAAAGCAGAATCCCACATAAATTTTAATTTGTCTTTCAAAGCATTCATCATACAGGGCATTCATCTTACAAAGTACCACTGTATATATAAAACTGAAAAGTCACTGAAAGACTGACTCATCAGCACCCAGCCCAAACCGCTGGGCTTAGAAGCATGAAATTTGGGAAGGGTGTTCCTTCTGTGACATCAGCACTCACCAAGAATCAATGTTGAGAAATTTAACCCTTAAGGGGCTAAAAGGGGTGCAACATGTTTTTGTCCTAAACTTAACATGGAAAACTGACTGATCAACAGCCAGCCAATTTGGTGTCCATTGCCTGATGCACTGGTGGGTTTAATGCACATGGGGGGGTTGATGCACAAGGGGGAGTTCATGCGCATGGTATGGTTGTTGCGCATGAGGGTATTGTTGCTCATGGGAGGGTTGTTGTGCAATGGGGGGTGATGCAATGGGGGATAGCATAAGGGGGTATTTTGCTCCCGCAACATGGATTCATTTTGCTAGTTGTCCATAAAAGTTTTTTACTGATTTTTCCTTAAGAAAAGTTGTAAGTTTGTGCATCTCAGTAAAGTCCAATATCTTCATCCACCATTCTTCAACATAAGGGGTGTCTGGATAATTATAATTGGCATATAAAATTCGTACAGCAGATATCATTTATAAAAACATAATTTCAAAATTATAATGAATTGAATCGTCTAGCATTCCCAGAAAAAAAGCTTTTTGTTTTATTTGCAAGTTTACTTTAAATTGCAATTGCTGGTGTTATCAAAGTCCAGTATTAAATTGTTGTAAATCTTAAGTTAATGCATCTGAGTTTGAAAATTTCCAAATTTGATATTAAGTGAACATGGTATAGATGCAAAAATTTTATATCAATTGTTCCCAAACTGGTGCGTCATTAGTGGGAAACACTGCCAATGCCCCTTTAAGGAGTAGTTAAAGGGGAAGCCAGTAAAGTGATTCTCAGCATTCTGCAGCTTCTATGAAAAAGGCACTTTTGGTATTTTTGCTAAACCAGTAGTGCCCTTTTCCCCATTTGAATAGAATTTTGAAGCACAGAAACCTTGCAGATGGCTCCAGGACAACCCAGGGCTGCAGTACAGGCTGCAGAAAACCCCTCTCTCATTCCCAGCAGGACTGTTATCCTGTGGCTTGCCTTACTGTCTCCCCTCTCATCCAAAGCAATTTATGGTGCTCCTCACTCTGTTTTGGAATTGCTGTTTTATATGCATTCATTTTCTTATTATATATGTTCGATTCCATTTTAAACTATAAAAGATAGTTCTCTGTTATTTGAGCATGCATTGTATTTTGAATCTTTTTAACCTCCCATTTGGTAATTATGGTGGGAAAAATGGGAAATTTGTCTTGGTTATTCTTCACACTTTTACCTTGTAACTTCCTTTCATGGCCTCTTCCACAGTGCAGTTAGAATTGCTGATCAACATGGACATTTTAATCCTGGCCCTCTTCCTGGAGATGTTTATATCTTGCCAGAACTTTATTCCTTGGGCAAGATTCAGGGCCAGAGACGTAACAACTCTTTCTGCCCTTTCAGAAATTTATTGCTTTAAATAGGTCCCGGATTAAAAGCTGGATACTCTTACCCAAAGGGACCTCAGGTGGAGAGTTCAGAGAACAAAGATTCTAATCTCTGAGGTTGGTCCTCACTTGGTGGGAGGTGGCTGTGCTTTGGGGGGATCTGGACCCCAGATCATAGAGCCAGAGCTTTCTCCAGAAGAGTGCCCCTCCACAGCTGGAGGCAGTGCGCTCTGGAGGGTTGCTCTTCCGCCAAGTCACTTGAGGCAGAGCTTTCTGTAGCAGAATGCCCTGCCACCAGCCAGGAGGGGTCAGGCCTCACTTATTGGGAAGTGGATGTGCTCTTGGGGGAGCTCTCCCTTTGGGTCACTGAAGGCAGAGCTGTCTGTTCCCCCACACCACTGGTCCATGAAAAAATGTTTTCCTCAAAACTGGTCCTTGGTCCAAGAAGGTGGAGGACCATTGATTTAATATACAGGGAGGGGTACCTCGCTTAACAGCTGCCTTGCTTAACAAGCATTTCACATAACAAGCAAAGATTTTCAAGAAATCTTCACATTACAAGTTCCGCTTCACTTAACAAGCAAGCGCGCTATGGGCACGCGTGCTATGCATGGTGGTATGCATGGTGGCTCTTTAAAAGGGGTGCCGGCCAGCGCTGCTGCCTCTAACTACCCCCAACTTGGGTGCAGTTGCCTGGGGGTGCCAGTGGCCAGTGACCACCTTGAACCTCCAGCAGCAGCCCAGGTAAGCCTCCCAGGAAAGTGTCTTTGCTGCCTCCTAACCATGTCTACCCAGAAGTAAGCCCTATTATGTTCAATGGGGCTTACTCCCAGGAAAGTGTCTTTAGGATTACAGCCTAAGTAGACTTCATAGGATCATGCACATTGAATGCATGTTTTGAATTCAATTCCAGTGTTTTGTCATCATTTTTACATCCAGTTAATATTTTTATATGAATATTTTGGGGGTTGTGGAACCAATCGTCTGAGTTTCCATTATTTCCTATGGAAAAATCTGCTTCACTTAAAGAGCGTTTCACTTAAAGAGCATGCCTCCGGAACAAATTAAGCTCTTTATGTAAGGCACCTCTGTATAGCATAACTTCAGTATTCATGAAAATCTTACTGTGTTTGTACAATTTCTGTTAATTATATTTAAACATTCTAGGTTTATGAATATTCATGAAGTAAAGACATATTGGGAAAGCAAAGGAATGCTAGTGAAAACGAAAAAATGGCTGTCTGATTGGGTATACAATGTAAAAGAGGAAAAATCTAAACCATCAAGGTTAGTACACTATTTGCTTAAGCATGAATGATGTATAAATAATGGCATGCTGACGTAAGATTTATAAGAAAAGGGCTGCCACAAAGTTTCTGTGACCAGATTGTTACCATTTGATCCCATTTTGCACTGAATAGATCCCACTCTTCGTTATATGTGAGCAGTAGAAGTTGCAGTATACAGTATATACTTATCCTAAATAGGAAGATTTGTTTTGCTTCTTCCTTTTCAGTTGTTGGGTGGCTGTGTTATGAAGTAGAGTATAAAAGACTTCAGTGTGGAAAACTAGAGCCTCAATGTAAATTTTCTTCTTTGGAGAGCAAGGCATCTCACTAGAGGCTTTCTTCCATCTTGTGCCTAAATGACAGGGAACAGCCAGAGAGACGTTTGCGTTATTTCTGTCCTGGAAATTGGAGATTGTCTATTTGAATTAAACATATTTTTGCTATTGGAGACCAGTGCAAGGGAAAAAAACTGCCTGGTTGTAGAAAACTGAATATGTGGGGGTGGGTGTATCTGTGGATCCCATATCACAGTGGAGGCGAACCTCTCTGCTGGCATGCAGCCATAGCACTCCCAGACTAGCACTCTAAGCCAAGCATGCTTGCCCAGAGGTCTGGGCATGCATGCTGAGTACCTGCACTCTCAGTCGGCTCTGCTCTGAAGAGGAACAGCCTGCTCCTCTTGAGCAGAGCTGAGTAATGATGCCAGTGGCCAGCATGCATGCCCAGAATCCCAGGCACATGCATTGGGCCAAGAGTGTCCTAAGCCCACTGTGCATGCTCAGAAATCTGGTCATGCACGCTGGACACTGGTGTGCTCAGTCAGTTCTGCTCTGAACAGCTTTCATTTTTGCTTTAGTTTGCTAGACTAAAAACTTGCTTTAGTTTTTGTTTGATTTTAAAGCAACCAGGCTGCTGGGAGGGAGCCTGACAATCATTGTAAAGCTTATAGAGCTGAAACTTACAGAGATCAGGTTTCAGGAAATCATTTAGCTGGATAAGTTTCTTAAACAAGCTAAGAGGCACTAAGGGTGAAATCCAGAGTAACTATGGGGAGTTCTTGCTCTGGTGTAAGAACAATTTGCTCTGGATTGCAAAATGAATTTCCCATAGGTTTTCACTAGGTAATGCAGTAACTAGGGGTACACGTAAGGTCTCTTATGTGCTCCCGTAGTTACTCTGGATTGTAGGGTAAGTGGACAGTGAGGGTGTGAAAATAGGTAACTGTAGGTATCCATAGTTTTATCATAGCCTTAGTTTACAGTATCACAGCAAGACACAGCAATGTGAGGGTCAGATCACTACTAGTGAGGCAAAAAGGAGTGCATCAGACTTGTATGCTGTTATTTGGTCCTTCCCTTGCAGTTTTCCCACAGATCATCATTGTATAGGCCACTGGGACTTTCAGGCTGAAGTTCTAATCCCCTGTTAGGTTGGCATAAATTTCTGGCCTTGGGGTGCCGCAATATTACTGTAAGGCACTTCTGCAACACTCCAGCCTCCCCACACTGCCATGGGAACAGGGAGCAGATGAGTTGTGCTAGCCTAAATTGGTTAGTGTTGCACCCTCAGTTTACTAAATGGAAGAGTGTCTAGTAGTAACAGAGAAAGCTGAGAAAGAGAAAGCCACTATTTTGATCCACGGGGTTTAGAATATGTCAAATCATGCTGAATGATAATGCCGGACAAAATATGGTGTTAAAAATTGAAACAATTGTATTGGTCTGGATGTTCTAAATGATTTTGCAACTAACCAAGAACAAAATCTTTTTCTCTCCATAGGCATAGATTTCTGAAAGTATGTCATCAAATAGTGTTTACAGATGAATTTGAGTGTATGAGTATCATTATAACATTTCTGAACCTTTTTCCTATTGGTCTGAATTTTATAGACCATGTCAATACACATTTTCTTCAACAACTAAGAATATGTAACTACTATTATCTGAGTATGTATATACTTGAAGCAGCACTGAAGGTACTGATTATATTAATGGTAATTTTAATCTGTGACTATCATGTTTTATAACAGTGGGCATTTCAGACCAGGACTCCTTTTTAAACTTAAAAATCTGTCTGTCTGGGATCCCATGTCAGACATACTGGGATGTGACATCACTGTGATGCCTGAGCTCCTTCATATATACTCAGAAGAAAGTCTCATTGTGTTCAGTGAGAGGTAGTCCCAGGAATGCCCAGTGCCAGATTCCAAGATTGCGGATCCCACATTCTTGCAAGCCCCCGACCCGAGTTTATGACCCTCCAAACATGTCCTAACCCCCACTTTGAGTACCACAGTTTTATAAAATTGAATTTTAATGTCACTTTATTAGTAGTGTATGAAATTGAACATCTTGTTTTTTGGACATATCAAATGGTATATTGCTTTCCTTTATTAGAACAATTTTTTGTTTTTCTTCTGGTGGAATGGGGACAGAGAGACTGCAGGAGGAGGAAGATCTGATGATGACAATGCATTACCACCAGCAAATAACAGGGATAGGAGTAAAGGATAGGATTGGGCTCTAAGCAGTGGTGGGCCCAGCCTGCCCCAACAATCGGTTCTCTGGAAGTGGGCGGGGCCAGGCTGGGTCAGGGGCGGGGCCATGGTCAGGGGGCGGGGAGGGCACAACCCTTAGTTTACCAAAAAAATTGTATCACTTGTGACCGCATCAATCAGTATTAAGCCCCTGAGTTCAGTGTAATTTATTCCTATGCATTACACTTCATTATACTCTCAGGGGGAATGTGTGCCACAAATAAGTACATAAAAGCATAAGAAAAGCCTCCACTGGATCACACCAAAGACCCATCTATTCCAGCTTCCTGAATCACACAGCAGGCCACCAGCTTCCTCAGGGAGCACGTATGACACTTGCATCCAGGTGCCTAAATACCAGCAGACACACCACAAATTCCACAGGTGGTGCTCATACCACTGGTTGAGAAACACTGATCTACAGTTTAGGACCAGAGTCTGTGGTGTCCCCTCTCCAGGCTGAGGTTTGCCTCTGAGTCACTACTTAAGGCTACAATCCTGTCCACACTTTCCTGTAAGTAAGCTCCATTGAATATAATAGGACTTCTGAGTAGTCAAGCAAAGGACTGAGCTCTTAGTAACCATCCTTTGGCTGCAATCCTATTCACTTTCCTGAGAGTAAGCTCCACAGACTCTAATGGGACTTACTTCTGAGTAGCCAAGAATAGGATTGGGCTCTAATGCTACACTCCTGCACACTTTCCTGGGAGTAAGCTTCATAGAATGAAATGGGATTAACTTTTGAGTAGTCAGGCATAGGATTACAAGCTCTTAGAAGCCAGCTTCTTTCCAGGGAGTAAGCTTCACTATTATAATGGAACTTACTTCTGAGTAGACAGATGATTGGGCTTTGAGGCTACACTCCTATCCTCACAGGGGAGTAAAACCTGCTGACTTTAATAGGATTTACTTCAGAGTAGGTAGCGGACTGGGCTCCGGGGGGGGGGGCAGGATGGGAAATGGGGCTATTTCTTCAGGTGCCCCCCATACTGCCTCCCAACAATCTCAGGTGGAGAGATTTCTCAGAGGGGCAGGATGAGATGGGGAGATCTCTTGGGGTGGGGGCAAAAGGACTACAGTGTGGATAGGATTACAGCCTGAGGCCAATCCTAACCGTGTCTACTCAGAAGTGAGTCCCATTCAAGTCAATGGGGCTTACTCCCAGGACTGTGTGGTCAGGATTTTAGATTTACAGTTCAATCCTATGCAGGCTTACTTAGAAGTAAGTCTCATTCTAGTCAATGGGGCTTACTCCCAGATAAGTGTGGATAGGATTGCAGCCTCAGAGCCCAGTCCTAACCATGTCTACTCAGAAGAAAGTCCCATTATAGACAGTGGGCTTACTCTCAGGAAAGTAGACAGGGCTGGAGGAACAGGGCTGGAGGGAGAAATTCAAGCAAGCCTCTTCCAATTTCCTCAGAAGTAAGTCCCATTATAGTCAGTGGGCTTACTCTCAGGAAAGTAGACAGGGCTGGAGGAACAGGGTTGGAGGGAGAGATCCAATCCTCTGCCAATCTCCTCAGAAATAAGTCCCATTATAGTCAGTGGGTTTACTCTCAGGAAAGTGTGGATGGGAAAGTAGCCTCAAATCCTAACCCTATGCTACTCAGAAGGAAAACACATGATAGTTAATGGGAATTGCTCCCAGGAAAGTGTGGCTAGGATTGAGGCCACAGACTGCAGTCCTCTACTATATAGTGTGGCTTACTCCTGAGTAGTACTGGGTAGTACTGAGTAGTTCTCCATGCCTAGTACTGGGCTGCAAAGGCACCTGGGGAGGCAGGAAGGCAGGCAGGCATGGCCCCCACCAAAAGTCCTGGAGGAGCACATTCTCTGGAGTGAGGCCAGGGTACAGTCAGTACTGTCTGGGCTATGCCCCACCCACTCCAAGACAAGGCCGGACCACCGTTTTCTCCTCCCAGTGCGGGGCATGCTCTCCCCAGTCCGGCTCTGTCTCCTCAGAGAAGGGCCACACTTTCCTGTGCTCCTGTGAGCACTTTCTCCTCTCTTCTTCTCCTGCATTCTCCTCCCCTTCTCTAACCTAACTGCTGGTCTTTACCTGCCTGACTGACTTCTGCCCCTCACCTCTGGATCAGGGCTCTGCTGGACATTCTAGCCTCCCCCCTTGGGCTTCAACCCCCAAGGGGACTGGCTCTGCAGGTTCCCCTCCCGACCTCCCCCGGAGGCCGGGAGACGGCGAGGTCACCGCCGCCTGCAGCCTCCGGCCAGGGACAGGACCGCCCTGAGAGGCGTCCCTGCGCTCCCCAAGACAGGCCCCCGGAGGCATCTCGCCCTTCCAGGGCGCGCCGCAGCTGCAGCCCTTGCCGGGTGGGAACCGCAAGGTTGCCTCTCCGCTGCGCGCTCCGCGCCCCCGTCCCTGCCTCAGCCTCTGCAGCAGGCTTCGGGGAGGACGCGGCTCCCAGCGAACGCTCCCCAGTGGCGAGACGGACCCTACAGCGGCTACTCAGCTGCGGCGCGGCTCCCTGCCTTCAAGCCCTCCTTGCGCATAGCGGGGGCGGTGAGGCACGACAGCACACCTGGCCAGCGCCATTTTGGGGAGCCTTCCTGCTTCCCGCAGTCGCCATTTTGTGAGCTCTCCAGCAACTTGGGCCGGATTGCCAGTGGTCACAGTGAGTAAAAGGGGCCCTGTAGTGGCCTACCAGGGCCGGTCACCCGTGGTCTCAGTGAGTACAGGGGCCCAACAGCGACCTGAAAGGGCTGGTCAGCGCCCCCCTCTAGGGCAATCTAGAATGGCTCAGGGGCATTCTGAGGTGGATGTTGTGGGAGGGGAGGAGGAGGACCCCATTGTTTCAACACCATGCAATTCCCAGGCTTCTGGACCCACGGGACCTGCCTCCACAGAGACCCTTCTTTCGGCTGCGGCCATCCAGTGTGCCATTGACACTGCAGTATCTCTTAGTCTGCCCAATATTGTTAAGGTTGCAGTCAAAGCAGCTTCCAGACCCAAGCACCATTCTGGGTCCCCCGGCAAGAAGCGGGCCAGGGCTCAGTCCCCCTCATCATGGTCTTCCTTGTCATAGGGTTCCTCGGAGTCCCCCCCACATAAGAGAAAGAGGAAGACCAAGCATGTTGATCGCCATCCATCCCGCAAGTGAGCTAGTCATGCCAGAGGTGCCAAGTCAAGGGTCTTGTCAGGATCCCCATCAGATTTGTCTCCATCTCACTCGTCATCCTCTGCTAGAGAGGAGGGGGAGTTATCGGGGCATGAGCAGGAGGACCCCAAGTCCAAAAAAGAGCAGTTGTTTCCCTCTGACTACCTTCCAGATATGGTGGACTGCTCCTCAAAGTGTCTTCACCTCAGCCACCCTGAGGAATTGGATTCAGACTCGGACCCCGACCGGTCAGAGGCTTTCCAGGGGGGTTCCCACAAACAGACTGTCTTTCCTTTTCCTAAGCCGTTTGCGACTGTATTTGCGCAGGAGTGGGGTTCTCACCAAAAAGGTTTGGGACCCAGTTTAATTGATAAACTCTACACACTTCCTGACAAGCAGATGGCACTTCTGAAGGTACCCTCGGTGGATCCTCCCGTGGCTGCCCTGGCCTCCTCCACCGTTCCGGTGGATGGAGATGTTTGGCCAAAGGATTCCACTGATCGCAAAATCGAGAGCAACCTCAAACGTAACTTTGAGCAATGTTCTTTCTCCTTTAGGGCCTCTGTAGCTAATTCAGTGATGTCCAGGGCCACCTTCATCTGGGCGCAAAACGCAGCGCGAATCAAACACCTCCCTTGGTCAGTTCGGAGCAGCTTCAAAAAGATTGCGCTTGCCTCGGCGTTCGCCGCAGATGCCTCCTTGGACACCATGCACCTTTCAGCTCGAACCATGGCTTCTGGTGTGGCAGCCAGAAGAGCCTTATGGCTTCGTTCCTGGTCGGGGGAGGGCACATCGCACTCAAAACTCATCAGTCTCCCCTTCGAAGGGTCACAACTCTTCGGAAAGGCCCTGGACCCTATCCTGGTAGAGTCAAAGGACAAAAGGAAGGTACTTCCCCCAGGTAAGAAGGACTCTTCCAGGGGGAAGACCACCTCCTTTCGGTCCTTTCGTTCCTTCCGTACCCGTTACCAGGATTCATCTGGACCGCAATTTAAGTCACAGTGGACCAACGCCAGAGTTCTTCCTCGCAACAAGCCTACCAACTCTAAGCGCCGAGACAACCGTAGACCGGGGCGCAAGGATCATGGTGCCACCTGACGCTAGGCATGTGCCAGAGCCAACAGCTGTTGGGGCCCGACTGCTTGGCTTCGCTCCATTATGGCGGGAGTCTACCTCCGACAGCTGGGTACTGCGCACCATCTCGAGAGGTCTTGCCTTAGAGTTCCTCCGACCCCCTCCAGACAGGTTCTGGAGGGTGCCGGTGTCTCAACAACCAGGAAAACACCTCCTGAAACAGCAAGCCATTCAGCACCTGCTTTCCATCAAAGCCATAGAGCCAGTTCCCATCCACCAGCGGGGAACAGGTGTGTACTCCGTCTTCTTCCTGGTCCCGAAGAACGGGGATTGGCGCACCATCCTGGATTTAAGTTGGCTCAACAGGTTTCTAGTCTTCAAAAAGTTCAAGACCTGGCGAACCATAGTGGCTGCTCTTGCACAAGGGGATTTCCTGGCTTCCATAGATTTGTCCGAGGCTTACCTGCACATACCTATTCTGCCAAGTCATCGGAAGTTCCTTCGGTTCTCCTACGGCCCCGATCACTATCAATACAGGGCCCTCCCCTTCGGGTTCTCTGCGGCCCCGAGAGTATTCACCAAGGTCTTGGTGGTGCTCATAGCGAACCTAAGGAAGAGGGGCATCAAGGTGTTCCCATACCTGGACGACATCCTGGTTGCAGGTTCTTCCAGCGAGCAAGTCTCCAGAGATCTTCAGACAACTATGAACTACCTTTCGGATCATGGTTTCGTTGTCAACTTGGCAAAGAGCACCCTGATCCCGTCTCAGCAGATCACCCGCCTGGGTCTGCGGATAGACACACAATCCTTTCAAGTTTTCCTCTCACAGGAAAGACTGACAAAGTTGACTCAGCTCTTACATCAGATCCAAGCCTCTTGATCAGCTTCGCTACACTCCCTGGCCACCCTGCTGGGCCTGTTGGTCTCCTGCTAGGATATCGTGCCGTGGTCTCGTTACTACCTGAGGCCCCTTCAAGCTTTCCTGAGACCTTATGCTCATTTCATCGAAAGAAAGGTCCCTTTGTCCCTCCGGATTCTCACCACTGTTCGGGCTTCGCTCTCGTGGTGGCTGAACGACCACCATCTGCTTCAGAGGACCAGTCTGGAAGTACCAGACAGGCTGATCTTGACTTCGGACGCCAGCCTGCACGGATGGGGAGCTCACCTCAAGGGTCAGTGGACCCAGGGTATCTGGTCCCCTCAGGAGATGTGGTTCTCGATCAACCAACTGGAACTGAGGGCGATTCACCTCGCCCTAATGCAATTTCACAGTCTCACACGGGGGAAGAACCTGCTCGTCCAGACGGACAATACATTGGCCAAGGCATACATCAACAGACGGGGGCACCAAATCCCGGGGTCTCATGAAGGAGACCGTTCTACTGTTCGAGTGGGACGAAAACCATATGGCTTCCATCAAAGCCGAGCATCTCCCGGGCGTCTCGAATCTGGAGGCTGACTGGCTAAGCATGCGAGAGGTGCAAGAGGGGGAATGGGCGCTCAATCCCGAGGTATTCGCTCTGATCTGCCAACGCTAGATCTCTTCACAAGTCGAAGCAATGCCCAGGTCCCAGCGTTCCTCTCTCGGACTCCAGATCCCCAAGCAATAGGAACGGATGCGCTGCCAAGGACTCTCTTGTACGCCTTCCCACCGTTTCCACTCATTCAGGCGGTCCTTCGCAGGGTGCGCCACTTCTCGGCAGACCTCATTCTGGTGGCACCGGATTGGCCATGAAGGCCCTGGTATCCGGAGATAGTCAGTCTAACCCGGGGTCCCTCTTTTCGTCTGCCTCCCAGGCCGGAGCTGTTATCCCAGGGACCACTGCTCCACCCGGATCCCAGCAGGTTCCAACTGACAGCCTGGTGTTTGAAAGGCGACGGTTAGCCCTCAAGGGGTATTCTCAAAGTGTTGTTTCTACCTTTTTGTCTTCCAGGAGGGCATCTACGAACAGAATCTACTCACGGACTTGGCACAAGTTTGTCTTGTGGTCCAATGAACGTGATTTGTGAGCGGACAAGGCCAAGCGTAAGCATTTACTGCAGTTCCTGCAGGATGGAGTGGATAAGGGCCTTAGTACCAACACCATCAAGAGGCAATTATCCACTCTTAGTTCTATTCTGGGACAATCGAAAGCTGGGCCACTGTCGGTACATCCAGATTGTAAGAGGTTTATTCAAGGCCTGAAACTGCTTAACCCTCCAACAATCCACCGCTTCCCTACTTGGGATTTGAATTTGGTGTTGAAGTCTTTGATGGGTCCTCCTTTTGAGCCCCTTGCCACAGTGCCCATACGGTTTGTCACCCTGAAGGTACTTTTCCTTGTGGCTATTACATCGGCCAGGAGAGTTTCAGAAATTGGAGCTCTCTCTTCACACCCTAATTTGTGTCAATTTCAGGACGATAGGGTCCTACTTCGATTGGACCCTTCGTTCCTTCCCAAAGTCAACTATATTTTTCATAGATCCCAGGGTGTAATACTGCCCACTTTGTGCCCTAGGCCCTCATCCTCCAAAGAACGGGCCTGGCACTCCCTGGATGTTAAAAGGGGTCTTAGGTTTTATCTGGAAAGGACTAAGGTTTTCAGGAAATCTGAAGCACTTTTCGTGCTTTTTGGGGGACCGTCAAAAGGCAAGAGGGCATCCTTAGCTGCCCTGGCTAGATAGTTACGTTCTGCCATTCAGGAAGCATACAAGGCCGTGGGCAGGGAACCTCCTAAGGGGATCAAGGCTCATTCCACTAGAGGGGCAGCTACATCTGCCGCCTTTGAGGGCATGCCCTCGTTGGAATCCATCTGTAGGGCAGCCACCTGGGCAACACCTAATACGTTCATCAAACACTACAAGGTGGACCGCACAGCCTCGGCTGCGGCTGCGTTCAGTAGGAGGGTGCTTCAATCAGTAGTGTCCCCATAACCCAGTCTGTGTCTCTCCCACCCTGAGTGTGAGGCTCTGGTACATCCCAGACAGTACTGACTGTACCCTGGCCTCACTCCAGAGAAGGACGGAATTTCCTTACCGTAAATGTCCTTTTCTTGGAGGTGAGGTCAGGGTACAGTCAGGCCCACCTCAGCAGAGACACAGAATCTTGGGGTTACTGTTTTTTAGGTTACTGACTGGTTATGTTCTAGATTCCAGTTCAGTTGGGTGTCTGATTCAGAGGTGAGTTTTTTCCTCATTCAGGACCTGGAGTTCGGGTCTGTCCTGGTCTTATCTTGCCTCGCAGTTCTGTTTTTTCTACAGTCTGCTATTCTGTTTCTTCTGTGGTTTGTGCTGTTTTTTCCCTTCTTCGGCTCTCCTATCCGGACTGGGGAGAGCATGCCCTGCACTGGGAAGAGAAAACGGTGGTCCGGCCCTGTCTCGGAGTGGGTGGGGCATAGCCCAGACAGTACTGACTGTACACTGGCCTCATCTCCAAGAAAAGGACATTCATGGTAACGAAATTCCGTCCTTCTCACAACACCCAGAAGGGGAGGGAGGTTCAGAAGGGGAGGAGGGAGTGGAGCTGAACCTCTGGGAAGACAGACCAAGAGGCCCTTTAAGAGCAATTAAAACACACTTGCATGCAATTCAAAGATGATGGCCCCTCTTTAACAACCGGTTCGCTAAAGTCAGCCCCAAATTAACAACCGGTTCTACAGATCCGGTGAGAACCGGCTTCAGCCCACCTGTAGCTCTAAGGTTGTAGTCCTATCAACAGTTTCCTGGAAGTAAGCTCTATTGAACACCACGGGACTTATTTCTGAGTAGACATACCTAGGTTTGTGCTGTAGTGCTCTCTTTAAATATATGGTGACAGTGGAGTGCAATGATCTGTTTTTTGTTTAGAAAACTGTTTCATCCAATTTGAAATACAGAAAATGGAAGAGGAAGAAATTACTAACCGCCAATGTTGTTGTCAGATATTTGTTGAATTTTTTAATTCCCTTCACTATTATATGCTATGAATTAATGGATTTTTTTTAAACCAGACAGCAATCAAAATATATCTTTAATGTTTTGTGCCATCAGAGTGAACATATGAAGCTGTGTGATGCAGAGTCAGATTACTGTTCCATCTAGTTTATTGTTTCTCAACCAGTGGCAGGGGTATCACCAGTGATACTTATGGTGATACCTGTGGTGGTGTATCACCATTTGGTGGTAACTTATGGTACTTGTGGATCCCCTGGACATCTGCTGCCTGCCAGTAAAAAGCTCTCCTATCCACCCTGAGCCTCTTACCTCCAAATCCAGAGTAACTATGGGAGCAAGTAAGAGACTTTATGTGCACCCGTAGTTACTGCACCACCTAGTGAAAACCTATGGGAAATTCATATTGGAATCCAGAGTAAGTTGTTCTTACACCAGAGCAAGGACTCTCCGTAGTTACTCTGGATTTTGCCCTTATTCAAATTTGTCACATTGTATCTGGCCTCTCAACGTACTCATGATGTCATCACAAGTGACCTCTGGTAGTACAGTACTTGTAATAGGTGGATCATGTGAAGTGGTATGGTAGGGAATAAATGCTGAGAAACACTCATCTAGCTCAATACTACGTGCTTTGCTTAACATTGGTTTACTGGGTTCTCGGGAAGGGATCTTTCCTTTGCAGCTTACAACTTTAATTTTCATTATTGGGGCTACTGCATGCATAGCACATACTTTGTCACTGAGCCATGATTTCTCCCCTATATTTATATGAAAGTACATCTTGCATAAACTCTTTGGAGTATGATAGTTCTCTTCTAGTTTCCTTTGCCAGAGCTGCAGTGGCCTAATGGTTAAAGATGCTCTTCTTGTCACCCTGAAGGTTGGCAGGTTGACAGTTTGAGACCCAAGAACTGCACAACAGAGTGAGCTAGTGTTTCTTGCCCAGCTCCTGCCAATCTAGCAGTTTGAAGGACGTAGATTCAAGCAGATAAATAGGTTCCACTTCAATTGAAAGGCAACAGTGTTCCATATGCCTTTGGTTTTAGTCACACTGGCCACATGACTACAGGGACATATTCTGACAATGCTCTTGAAACTCTTTGGCTTTGTAACTGGGACAGGCACCACCTTTAGAGTTGGTTACAAATAGTAGGACCCCCTAAGAAGGACACCTTTTAAGTTCTTTAGGCTGCAATCCTAAAGACACTTTCCTGGGAATTCAGGCTGCTTGTTAAGCCAGTTAGCATCTGCTGCTTATAGTCATATGTCCTGCTTCTTCTGCTGTTATTAAGAGGAGTCTGTAGAGTTTCCATGAACTTAAAGTAAATGTTCTTTCTCTAGTTTATTATCTATTCTTCTTTGCCAAATCTGTTTTTAGTGAATGTTCTTTGAAGTAATGGGTGCCAAGAGCTATTCAATGCAATAGCTTCTTTCCAATTAGTGTTGTTTTTATGTTTATAAATTTAAATTGCTTCTATTTGGATTCTAATTCTAATTGGAGTCTTTGATGGCGTTGTACAACAGTGGATAATCAATCTGTACATTCAAATGCTCTTTGAATGTACAGATCGTATGCAATGATTGATTGTATGCTTAGCTTGATTGATTGTAACGGTTCTAGAAGCAGATAGTTGTTATCAGAACAATGACATCATAGCCCGTGTTTTAAGGGCGCAATCCAGAGTAACTACAGGGAATCCTTGCTCCGGTGTAAGAACAACTTACTCTGGATTCCAATATGAATTTCCCCTAGGTTTTCACTAGGTGGTGCAGTAACTATGGGTGCACATAAAGTCTCTTACGTGCTCCCGTAGTTACTCTAGATTTGGGGGTAAGTCTCATTTACATGAGTGTCCAAGTGTAAACACACTATTCTGCCATCCACCATTCTTCATGTAATCTCCTCAGCTTAAAAAGTATCTTGCCAGCTGGTAAAAAGGGCTGGAAGGTACTCAGAATTGTGGGAAGGTAGAATTCCACGCATAACAGTTTGTATCCCAATTCTTTGAACTCTTAGGGAACAATCCTAATCAATTTTCTAGCACTGGTATAGTTGTGGCATTGGGACGTTACGGCATCTTGCAGCTGGGGACAATCATGGAAGCCTCCTCAAAGTAAGGCAATGTCTGTCACCTTAATTTGGAATTGCATTGCCCTATGTGCTGGAAAGTTGATTAGGATTGTGCTCTTAGGCTGCAATCCTAAAGACACTTTCCTGGGAGTAAGAATCAATGGGGCTTACTTTTGAATAGACATGGTTAGGATTGTGCTCTTAGAATGATGTACCACATGTGTACCTTAATTTTCATATACTGAACTCTTGTGCATCATTGCATGCTGGTATATAAATATATAAGTTCAAGTTTCGTATCAGAACTTAATGTCTTCAACCTATTTAACATGAACCATTGTTTTAAACAGGCTTTGGCAATGGGAAAAGCCTACCTTTATCACCACTGGAATCAATTTGAACTTCTAATTGTAATAGTAGGAATTATAGATGTCATACTTCTTTATCTCTTTCAATCAGTTGGTTCCCCACATGAGGTGGTTTCTACCGTCACAGTATTCCGGATTATTCGTGTTTTCAGAATTCTGCGGCTCTTCAAAGTAAAAATTAGTTTCTATTATTTTTCAGCTACTGGGGTGTTAGTAGAAATTTTTTTTGAATTGAAAAAATTAAAACAAGTGAATTTAAAATGGTTTAAAATAGTTTCTTTTCATTCATGAAAATCTACTGAGTTGCATTTTGGTTTTTATAACTGAAGGTAATCTAATACTATAATAACGAATTTGGGAAGAAGGAGGAGGCAAAGAGACTTTCTCCCCATCTAACCCATCAACATTTTAATATGAAAATAGTGCTAAACATAGAGCAAAGTTCTGTCACCAGTCAGGGTCCATGAACGCAGTTTTGGCATTGGAGCCTTCTAACAATTGTGCCTTTGTTAGAGTTCTAATAAGTTCTTGTTAGATAGCACTCCATATACTACTTTGTGCTCTTCATGGGCAGTCAAATCCTACCCAACCTTCCCCAAGCCAATGCAGTAGTGCCAGTGCAGAGCATTCTGCATTCAGTGGGGGAAATTGCAATGTTCAAGGTCTGCTTTGGTGTAAGGGAACATTCATCCCCTTGCTCTCGGATAAGCCCATGTTTAAATTAGGATAGCTGGCACCTCTGGCTTGTGTTTTTTGCTGATTATCTGCTCTTGCAGCTGTGTTCAAAGATTTTGTTCTTTGAAACTGAATCTTTTTCAGAAATCTATTTTTTCAGAACTTATGTTGTATGTCACTGGTTGATGGTGGATTTGAAGGACACCGCTGAAGGATTTACAATGTTCTGGCATGGACATTAACTCTGCCAAACATATTGTCCTGCTCTATGATTCTATGACATTCTATTGTAGCAGCAATATTTTGTCTGTAGACATGATTTCTTATGTTACACTTTTCAGCATGTGATACCTAAAATAATAGACTCACTGGACAGACAAATAAACAAGCAGCTCACTTTCCGTTATGATATTGCCAAAGGATACGTTCAGGGTGAAGAAGATATAAAATGTTTAATTGGACAGATTGCTGGCCATGAGAAAGTTTTCACAGTGAGTAAAATAACCTTTGTAATAAGAAATAGTAAAATTGATTTGTAATGCCATTTTTTATTTATATTTTGTTTTAATATCAGGAATATTATTTGAGAAGAACGTTGAATCACCAAGCCAATGGTTGTGGTCACGTTAGAAGGTACTGCAAAGATAAATGGAAATGAGAGATATATGAGGCTAGGACACTTCAAAACAGCCAATTATCAGTGGCATAACTAGAAAGGGTGCCAGGCAAAAGTCTTTTCAGGGAGCTTCACTGCAGTATGCAAGGTTCCTCTCCCTTTCAGAGCCGTTCCAGGTGGGGGAAGCAAAATGGAAGAATATACTGGCAGCCAGCCTGCAGTGCACAGATGCCCAGACAGGAGGTACCATGAGGCTGAGCAAACTGAGGATGCCGCACCTCAGATGGACCTCTGTCTGCTCAGACAGACCATGACTGACTAAAAGCAAGTGGGAGGGACACTTTACACAGGCATTAATGGTCCTAAAAAAATTAAATTTTTAACATCCCCATATGACAAAATCAAATCTAAGACTATAAGGCAGCAATCCTAACTTTCATTTAAATCGGCCTAAGCCCCAGCATTAGGCCTGTGCTGACCTGGGAGTGTCACCAAAGTGCTGTAAGACACTTCTGCACCACTCCTGGGAGAGGGTTAGGCCAGTGCACTTACCTCCCTACACAACAGGAATAGGAAGACCAAAGAGTTGTGCTGGGCAAGGTTAAAAATTAAAAAATTAAAAAATTACAGTAAGTTAAAAATTATTTAAAATAAAGAACCCTCCCAAGCAGCTGCTGATTGGTTTTTCAAGAATCGCCCAAATATCTTAAAGGCTTCAGTCCTGGACTAAGCCTTATTAATTGTCACTGTTTGTATATGTAGTAGCCTTTTTAAAAAGTATGTTTCTGTAACATTTCCCCAAATGCAGTCACATACCATTGCAGCTTCAAGTCTAATATATTAAAAATAAAATATACATTAAAATGAATAGGGACCTACTTGAAATTGGCTTGCAACCTATCTAGCAGTTCCTAACCCACATTTTGAAATTTTTTTTTTTTGAAATGCTGTTCTAAGGACTTTCTCCTCTCTTTTCCCCCCAGCCACAGCTTATACCTAGGACTTTCTAATGAGAAATATTTGTCCCCTTTCTAGTCATAAGAGTAAGTTCAACTGAGCACCATTTTTGAAAAAAGCCGCAATCCTATAGGATTGAACTTTTCTGGTATAAGTGTCCACTGAACTTATTGAGGCTTTCTTCTGAGAGTTCTATGTCTTTTGTTGCAGTTTTCATCCATGCCTCCATTTTCCATTCTTCTCTGTTGTGCTACTGGCCACTACATAGGATCCCTGAGTGCAGAATTGTTTTTCCCTCATGCATGTATGTTATATGTGTTTTAAAAAGCACTGCCAGCCACAATCACCAAATTACAGCTAAAGAGTAAGAAAATAAATGTTTTTCACAAAAATATCTTTCTCAAAAATTGATGGGAAAACCAGCTCTTTCCCAAAGCAACCCAGGACAGATTAAGTGCTTATACAAGTACTAAGGTTAGACCTTGCCACACGTTTACTCCATATTTCAGTGGTTCTCAAACACTGGTGTTGTGACACCCTAGCCTGAGAGCTGTGGGCTCTTCTCTCTTAAAAGGTGGGGGGAATGCTGTGATGCAGTCCCCAGGATCAAGTTGCTGTGGGCATGGGGGAAAGGACTTTTCTTAGCAAGCCTTACCTGCTGCCAGGGTCCAAGTGGTCTGTGGTGTCCTATGGGTGGCTCTACAAGACTGTAGCTTGGAAACTGTTCAGTACATGATCACAACCCACTTAATTGCAAATTCAAAGCTAGAAGTTGTTGCAATTTCCAAGCTGTTGGGACCAGGGCTGTGGGTGGCACAAGCGATTAAGACACTGTGCCCGTTAACCAGCAGGCCATGAGACGTGGGTCGGGCCACGTTTGAGACGTGGGTCGGCTCCACAAGACAGGGTGAGCTCCTGTCCTTAACCCAGCTCTGCGACGCAGCTGGATCCAATCGTATTGCTCTGCCTTTCCATTGGACTAATTCAGTGGCGTGGAGAAGGGGGATTTGCTGCTTGGGTAACAGCCTGTCCTCCATAACAATCCAACCCAGGCTTTCGTGCTTCGCATGCAGCGTATGCAGTGCCGAGCACGATATCATAGTCTTTCAAGACTGACGGAGGCCTGCTTTTTTGGGGGGTGGGGGGAGCTCTGCAGATGCCCTCCCGAATCCTAGAAGCAGGAAAGGACTGCTAAGGAAAGCTTCCTCCTACCCACAGTGACACTATCCTGGGGATCACTGCTGCCTTCCCTCTACCCCGGCATACCCTTAGAGTATTTCATACTCTCCCCAAGAATTTGAGACCTGCTGTCCTTTCTCTCACGGTCATAAATTCCACCATAATTTCCTAGTTATCTATAAAAATGGTATAGCATTAAGTCTGCATGGCAGGTAGCCATGATTTCATTTTCAGGTGGAATCCATTTCATGGTTTAATTGTTCTTTGGAACAGAAGCAAATAATGATAACTAAAATAAAAATAAACAAATATTAAAATCTATAGCACCAATGAATAATTAATGTTTTTGCTTATTACAAGATCCATTTTCTTTTTCTTTTCTTTAACAGGAAATAAGTCAAATACTGGAAATAAACAAACTAGATGCTATGAAGGAGTTAGGTATGTTTTAAAAGGTATCACATTTTACAATTTGCTGTGCTGAGATTGGTCCTAATACAGAAACAATTTTTAAATTTATATATAATGCAGTCCTATGCATGTTTACCCAGAGTCCCACTAATCCAGTGGGGCTTACTTCCAGGAAAGTGTGCATAGGAATGCAGCCTTAGAGTCTAATCCTATGCATGTAATCCTATGCTCTGCTCCCTGTACCTCCAGAGGGTATTCTGAGGTACAAACATTACTGGGACATATATTCAGTTTATGCCTCAAACTGCAAACTTGAAGCTATAATGTATCTTCTGTGTGTATGAAAGTGCTTATGAAGTGGTTTGAAGATCACTCCCCCATGCTGTGGTTATGAATTGATTTGAATTCATTCATAACTTATGTCTATTATATATTAATTTATGTAAACTTATTCAAGAAACATAAGTTAATTCCTTTTTTTCTCCAGTACAGTGTCAGAGAGATGATGTGGCCCTTCTACCAAAGGGCCCTTCTACCAAAGATTTAGGCACCCCTGTTTTAGAAGAAAGGACCATCTAAAATTGACTCTTGATGGAAAGGATTCTCAGCAAATACCGATACCAGATTGGAAGAAAATAAAGATAACATAATTTTTAAGAACCCACTAAAATTAATGAATAAACATGCCAAAATGGTAAACATAAAAGACCCAAAAACCAAAGGTTAAACAGTGGTCTCCGAAGTTTTTGACAAGAAGACTGCCTCATATATCTAAAAGTACTGGGGGCTAGAAAATAAATCTAATAATTTTGTTTGTTTTAGGGTTAATGCAGCGTGATTATCCAGATATTGTCACATCTGTAAAAACCAAACAAGCAGTTCAAATAGTGCTAAACACAGCTTCTGAATCGCTTCAGTTTATGATATCAGGAGGAATTGTTGATAGAAATGAAGGAGATGAACTGCATAAGGTAATTTTAAAAAGTCTTACTTGTATTTTTATGGCATGTTTATCCTGTTATTCACGTAGGTTGAATTAGCATGCTTGGTTCTTCCCTCATTTGTTTTATCCTTACAGAGCTACCTTTTTGAAGGAGGTCAGGCTGAGAGACAGGGATACCCAAGGTCACCTAACTTTTAACTACGGTAGTGCATGGTAGATAGCATATGCACACTGTGTAAGGCAGGGGCGATGGCAGGGTCCGTGTCACCTGGTGTGGGACCCTGGCGCATTACCCCCTCTCGTGCGCATGTCCAACCTTTGCACATGTGCAGTTCATCACTGAAGCCATTTGCCCTTCCTAAGAAAGGGCAAGTGGCTAGAGTGGCAAACTGTGCATGTACAAAGGTTGCACATGATCAGTTCACCTCTGAAGCCTCTTGCCCTTTCTCAGGAAGGGCAAGGGGCTTCAGTGGTGAAAGACGCATGCGCAACATTTCCGCAAGTGTCCTTTGGGGAACATCCCAGGGAACATCCCTGCTGAGGAGAGGAAGCCTTCTTCTCAGCAGGGATGTTCTCCAACTGACGGACGCATGCGCAAACATTGCACATGTGTCCTTCATTGGGGAATGCTCCCACTCGAGAGAGGGCTTCCACTCCCACGCGGGAGCGTTCCCCTAATGCAAACAATGAGCATGCGTCCTTCACTGGGGGACTCCTTCTCAGCCAGGCATGCTGAAAGGCATGCGCATTGTGCCTCCAGCTGGCCATTTGGGCCAGCTCCAAGGTGGAGCGGCAGCTTCTGGCTGACGCCCAGAAGCCGGCTGGAGAAGTGTCAAACTCCTGTGGCGTGTCACCCTAAAATGGCATGTCACCCAGTGCGGCCTGCACCAGCTGCACCAGTCTGGTGACGCTGCTGGTGTAAGGTGTTTTAGGAGTAACAGCCTTCACAGTATTTTGTCTGTGCTTGTGCATCTTGTAGATGGGCACAGTATGTTTATATAAAAGAGAACAGTTTTATTGATGATTAAAGCCTCCAAATGTTAATACTTACATTACTGTGACATATATATGTGCCTCAGAAACAAACTTTGAGGACTCATTCTCTGGAGTGAGGATTAGGGTGCATTCAGATAATGACTGGGTTATGCCCCGCCCACTCCAGAGATAGGGCCGGATCTCAAAGTTGTCCCTTCCGGTGCGGGGCATTGCCTCCCCAGTCCGGCTCTGTCTCCTCAAGAGCAGGTCGGGTCTTGTCAGTGCAGTGCTCCTTAGAGCACAGACAGTCCCTTTTCTTTTTTCTGCCCTTCCTCTTTTGGCTTCTGCTTGTTTGGCTTCTGCTTTCAGCATTTCAGATTAATACAAGTGGAGTACTTTCCACACTTAGAAAAGGGTATACAAATGGTAGGTGTTATTGTTTCTCATTTGTCCAGTAGGTTCAGAGGCTTTAGAAGACCTTTTAAAACTGGAGGTCTCAAAATAACTTGTGATTATATATAAGTAGTTTTATAGTAGGTAAGACCTTATAGAGTAAACTGTGGTTTAAAGGATTATGTTTAAAAGAAAATTTTAAAAATTCTGCATAAGTGTACTTTCCTTGTTTAGATTATTCTAAGAAGAAAGAAACAACTTGAAACACTTCCATCTACAATTGCACCACCTACTGCAGAAGAACTTCTGCGCAATGTCATTTGGCTACAGAATGATAAAGCCCATATAGAATTTATTCAGGTAAATGTTAGATCCAAAACATAGACATAGAACACATGCCTTTTAAAATGTTATGTTTTATTCACACATATCCTTAAGAGTTCAGAGCCGTTGCCAGATTCTAGGTCTGCACTTGACCTGGAGAACTTATGCCCTCCTGAAGCTAACTAGGTCCCCTCTGTTCCCTAATAATGGGCCTAATGCTGCATTTCTGGACTCCATACCCTAGGGTAGCTTGCCTGTTGAACCTGCAGAATTCCTCCTTCCTCCCTCTCCTGTCAGCAGTTCCTCTTGGGCATGGCAAAAACACACCAACCTGTCCCCATTCACCAGTCAGTCTGTCAAGCCAACCAGTCAATCAGTTCATTAATCAATCCATTGGTCCACAAGTAAGCAATGGATTCAGGGAATAGGGAATGAACTACCTGTTCAGGGAATACAGAGGAACTGCTAATGCAAGCTTACTTTGAGAAGGAAATGACCAGCAGTGCCACTGGATGTAATACATGCCAGGCTACTACCAAGAGTCTCCTTGGCACCAGGTAATGTAGCTGGTGCTGCAGGAGTCCCATCCATTTGTGCAGTTTTGAGACTCAGTGGTGATTGGCTCTGGTCCAGCATTAGTGGCTACTTACCTACAGGTGCTGCAGATGTGTTTTATGGCATGTTCATGACAACTGGTACTTAGCAGCAGTGCCAGCAGTCAAGCCCTCTGGATTGGGCTCTCGGTATCTTTAACATGTTTTAATTGAATTTTAAATTAAAGTTTCAATGGTAATTCATTGCCTATGTTTTATAGATACTGTCTTCCCAAAATCTTCATTCCATCCATATAAATATAAAGGTACAGTGAATTTCATCTGTCTGTGTGTCTGAAATCCCTCTAACTCAGGCAACACTTGCTCTTCATAGACATATAATACCTTTCCGGAATCAGGATGATCCAAGATTGAAAATCTGCCCTTCATCTTCTGCTTTAACATCCAGCTTTGGAATTTGTGTCTGGCTCGACATTTGTGTCAGACATGCCATTTTAATTCAAGAGACAATGTATTTGTCTCTTTAGTTTTGGGCCAGAGGCCCAAAATGCCCTCTGCAGGAGCTGGTTTAAAATTCTGTACAAAGTGGGGCTTTTATAAGCTAGTTTATCTGATTTTAAGTATACACTATGACCTAAAATCTGTACCTCAGAGCCAGATGAACAGAAGTCCAAAATGGACGATTTTCAGGTTCTTACCGTTTTGCATGTATAATCTGATTCTGCATCAAGCCATAACATCCTAAGTCTGTTAAACATTCTCTTTAACATTCTCCTTAATGCTCTGAGGTACAGATAATGCTTTCTCTGTGTTGTAAATTGTATTTGTTATTTTCAGAAAAAGGCAAAAATTCTTTGTTATGATTATGGAGATGTCATATGTGAAGAAAGTGAACTCCCCCAAGGAATCTTTTTAATTGTGTCAGGAATGACGAAGGTAAGCTATAAACTAAATACCAGATACTAAGTGTGCAATCCTAACCTAGGCTTGCACAACTCATTGGTATTCCCATTCCCGTGGTGATGTAGGGAAACAACCACATATCTATGCACTGGCCTAACCCTCGCCTAGGAATGGTGCAGAAGTATCTTATGGCACTTTTGTGAAACCCCCAGGTCAGCACAGGACTTACGTTGGCTCTTAGGCTGGCCTAATTGGAGCTTAGGATGCAACCTGTTTTGAGAAAAAACAGCCATTCTTCTAACATTTTTTTCTTCATTGTGAAGGTAGTACAATTTGAGTTGAGGGCAATTTTGGGAGGCATGCAAGCATGTCTCTTCTTCCTACTTTAATTCATGTTCTCTCTCCTGCATACCAGTTTCCTCCCTGAACTGCTTTAATGTGGGCATGAACTGAACACCTTGTAATTTCATTTACATGGTTTCATTTACAAGGCTAAAAAAATACATGGTTAGCTACAGGAATGGCCCTCTGTTGAGCACTGGTGACACCTTTGCTCCCTATTGATAATATGATAACATGGCTACATATTAGAGAAACCAGCTTGTGATGAAGAGCTGTTGCCATCATGCTCTCCCTTCTACTGGATCTCTACCTGCTTTTCAAAAGGTAGAGTGTAGAAGGAAGGGACAACATAAAAAAAATGGACACCAGTCTCTTACCCCCTTTTCACTGTTCTCTGACATTGAGGATCCTATTTATTGCTATTGCAGTTCATCAGCTGTTCATGAATCTTCCTTCACCTAAACACGGTTGTTTAGCTATGGGGGACTATAGCTTGATAATGGCTTGCTGTTATACCAAGTGGTGATAACCGCCCCCCCCATCACCTCCCCCCCTTCCATCATGCTCCTGAGTAGGAAGGGAAGGCTCTGGGGCAAACTGGCTATGGCACTATCCAGCCACAACACTCCAGAGTACTATAATAATGCAGTAGTCAAGCAGTGCCATGATTTCATAATGCACTGACCTAACCCCCTCACAAATGTGCAGGTGTGTCTTATGGTGCATTTGCCTTAAAATGGCGCAAGGGACTTGCTCATATATTACATCAGAACTAGGATTGTTCTACCAAACTACTTTTGAATCAGACTTGGATTATCTTGTCCCTCACTGACACTTAATTTGCTGATTGGAATAATGATATAAATGCCTTTCAACCAAACAGCTAGAAGGCCATACTGACCTAACTCAGATTGTATGAAACTACTCTGAAAATTGTATCTGTTGAGTAATTCATTTCTGTCATCAAATATTTGTAGAAGTAATTCATGTATTCAATTTACTGTATTAAAATTCCAGTTAACCTGGGCACACCTGTCTTCAATGTTGCTTATTGCTTTTTTAAAGCTTTGATTATTTGCCTATGTTTTAAGCTTTGACTAAAAACAAAAAAGTATGACATTTTAATGCATTAGGATATCATAGCATATGTTTGAAAGCATTTTTCAAACTTGCAGTCCATAGTTATTTGGAAGTTATATGGCAGTTACTTGGAAGTAAGTTGACATATAAGTGATTACCCAAGTATGTTCTACATAAGAGAGGCTTATATCCAGTGGTGGACTCTAGCAGGTTCGCACCTGCTCTATAGAACCGGTTGTTAATGAGAGATAGGACATATAAAGTTTAAAAATAGCCATTTAAAAGTGGTTGCCAGTTGGGCATAGAACCAGTTGTTAATTTCTTTGAATCCCATCACTGCTTATATCCAAGAAATAATGTGCATATTGCTATTAGGTGCTTGCATTTTTTACATCCCCATTGCCTCATTTAATTTGCCACTGTGATTTATGTGGTTAAGACAGCACAACAAACACATGAGATTGCAAATGTGCCGTAAAGCATGTTGTGATTGCATAGAAGTGATTGTCAAAGAACAGGGTCTAAAGCAGGCATGTCTAACAAGAGGCTCGAGGGCCGCATTTGGCTTAGAAAGCCCATAGATGTGGCCCTCGGGGCCTCTTGTCGGAAATGCCTGGTCTAAAGTTTTTGGTAGAAGGGCCAGGAAAAAAATAATTAATTTACATTTAAAATTGAAATAAATTTAGATGCAATTTCCATAAATGAATACACTGGAGACAGAACATTATGGACAATGGATCTTATTCTCAAGTAAATCTGGATAGGATTGCAGCATAAAGTGGACAATTCACCTGCCTTCAAGGCATCCTGGAGCAAAGAGTTCCACTAATTACATACTGTAAGAAATATTTTCTTGTGTCCTAACTCTCCTGACACTCAGGTTCAGTACCCTAGTTCTTGTGTTATCCCCCACATAATTTAATGTCTCAATCATGTCCCCCCTCAGGAGCCTCTTTTCAAGACTGAAGAACCTCAAAAGTTTCAGCCTTTCCTCATAAGGAAGGTGCCTCAGCCCTATTATCATTTTGATCGCTCTCTTCTTATGTCCTATTTAAGATGAGGTAACCAGAACTGAACACAGTATTTTAAATGCAGCGTTATCATTGGGGTGCATCTTGGGGTACAGGTG